>JARWKJ010000004.1:4733794-5371294 GCA_029959095.1 Rhinichthys osculus
GTGATAGTTAGTTTAAACACAAAATGATACATAGGGCCATACTGCCCTCTTGTGTCCAAAATGATATTTATACATATATTTGGCAAGCATGTGACTGAGGACCGAGAGCTTTTAAATACGGACGTCCACACGGACATTGATAAGGGTTGCACTTGCAGAGCGCTTGAGGGAATTCCTATGGAAGTAGGAATGAACTAAAAAACGTTCGCTCTGTTCTGCTCGCTCATCGCCATGGACGCGCACCGTTATGAATGCCAGTGCAGCAGCATACTTTTTAGTGTCACTTTAAAATTAGTGCAATAACGGGGCCGATTGCTTGAATTGTGAGTTCAATAGTCTATTATTTTTCACGGAAAACACAACAACAAAAGAGTACAATGATAGATTCGCCTAAATAGGGGCTTTTACATAAAATAGCCTATTTCGTCATCATCTTTTCAGTCAGCTCTTCACTCTCGTGATTAATGAAATTTGACTCCTGTTGCTGATATTTGCTGCAACTTTCGTTCAGCTCACAATTTAGTAAGGAAACACGCTTCAAATGTGTTTTTATTTTATTTTTGTGTATATCTATATATGTGTATATATATATATATATATAGCTTATGTTTCAAATATGAGTTAATTAACAATCGTTGGAAAGAATGATACTTTTAATATCACTAAACCGTCATTAGGTGCCGCCAGGCGACCGTCTTAATGAGCGAGTCATTGATTAATTCGTTCAAACGATTCGTTCGAACGGCTGAGTCATTCATGAATGAGACAGATTATGGATTGGTCGTTGAATCTTTGAGTCAACCGATTCGTTCAAAATGCTGAATCATTCAGTAATGAGAACGCGTTGCTGTGAGATGCTCGATGGTTCTGCTGTGATCTTTGTTTAACTATTTTCGCTGCTGAAACAGAAAAAAAAGTCAATATTGCATCTAAAATGTAAGTGATTTGACGTGTGTGTGTGTGTGTGATTGTGTCTGTTACAGTGATTGTTTAACCCTTGTTAAAGTTTAGGCCTTGTCTTTTTGGACATATATCTTTTTATATAAAAAAAATAGCATACAACCCATATATTTTAAATGTATTGTTTGCTTTAAATTACATTGAGATTTGTATGTTTGGTAATTGAACCTGAATGAATTTTAAATGAATGTGCTATATTTCAGATAATATATTTGTTTTCCTTAAAATTTGAACTAACACTAACTTTATTCTCATCTGAATGATAGATTATTTATTTATGTATAAAATAAAAACACATTTGATTTTTCTTTTTTAATCAATGTAGAATGTGTAACTGAAAAAATAAACAGATTAGGGCTCTGTTCGAGAACAAGAAATGAAAACCAATGCAATATGATTAATGTCCAAAAGATTTTTTTTGCTTTTAAACTATGTGTGTGTGTGTGTGTGTGTGTGTGTGTGTGTGTGTGTGTGTGTGTAAGAGATTTTGGTTGGGTGACAGTTGTAGTTTACAGTTTGACAAAAGCACAATGTTGTGTTTTATTGCGATTGTACACAAATATAAGTAAACACTTTGCAGTCTGAATAATGTCCTGTATGAACAAAAGGACGGAGTATGTTTTTAAGTCTACATTGTTCAATCACGCCTCACACACACACACACACACACACACACACACACACACACACACACACACACACACACACACACACAAACACACACACACACACACCAACTATTTTTCTAATCAGATCAGGCAAATATTCTGTCTTGGCACACTTCATATAACTTTCAAACTTGTGTACTTATTTCATGTGTCCATTAAATCCATGAGACCGTAGGGTGTCTCATTTTTCATTTTAGGTTTCAGAAGGTTGCTCACGCATACTTTGTGGTTGATATGTGCCCTCAATGCACACTTTTGCAGAGCCCACACCAATGCAAGCTCTACAGCACACATCTTCTCAAAGGTCAAAGCGGAGTTACGATATTGCCCGTCATGCACAGTAACCCTAAAGGCACCGGGGTGGCGGTGCCACCGGCTTGTTTATATATATATATATATATATATAAAGGCACCGGGGTGGTGGTGCCACCGGCTTGTTTATATATATATATATAAATATAGCTGCGAGCAGCGATGAAGGGCCAAAGCCGGCGGCACCGCCACTCCGGTGCCTTTAGGTAACTAAAGGCACCGGGGTTGCGGTGCCACCGGCTTGGGCCCGTAATCGCTGCTCGCAGCTATATTTTATTATTATTTTTTATCAACCTTTCGGGCACTTTTGGGGCCCTTAACGTGCTCAAAAACTCTTGAAACTTTGCACACTGGTCAGAACCCGCAACCATCAGGGCCGGGCTGAAGCTGGTACCCGGGCGGGGCAGGGGGGCTCGACAGCGCCCCCTTGAACAGGGTCCGAAACCTTGGTCCATAAATCAAACATGCTTGCATGTAATAATATGAAACTCGGTACACATATAGATCTCATCAGATCATATATCCTTCGTGCATTTACTTTTTACCCCAGCCCAACAGGAAGTCGGCTATTTTAGGTTGTTTGGAAACGCATGCAATGGAATTCGAAACACTTCTCCTAGGAAATTCGTCCAATCGCCACCAAACTCGGTGTGCATGAAGTCAAGCAATTGAGGATGAAAAATTGATTTTTGATATCTCGAACGGTTTCGCCGTGGCGAGGAAACGAAATTATGGCGAATAATGGAAACAGGAAGTGTGTTATAACTTCTGCATACATTAACTGATCTTGATGAAACTTCAGTAGTGTGTTCGTCGTAAGAGGCCGATCACATGGATGTGACTCTTGTGAGTCAAAGTTATAGCGCCACCAACTGGCAGAAGGAAGTGTGTCACTTTCAAAATGCTTTGAAATCACCCTCTTATTTTAACCCGATTTGCTTCAAACTTCACTACTATAATGTAAACAAACGGCAGACGTAGACTTGTGAATGGATTCTTGATATCTTAGATACTGTTGTCGTGGCAACGCATCAAACTTTAATATTCTTTTTTTATGCTTTTGAGACTCTAAGCATACTTGAAATTGCATGAAACTCGACAGACACATCACATTTATTAGCCAGTAGATATGTGCAAAGTTTCAGAAACGGGCGTGGTGAGGGGCTCAGTAGCGCCACCTTTTGTCAAAAGTGGGGGGATTAATTTTATATACAGTAATAAAAATCGGTATGTGTATTGTTCTCCTCGAGCCAGACAACTTTCTAATTTACACTCAATAGCTCCAACCAACAGGAAGTCAGATATTTTGGTTTGAAAATTGTCATTTTATGTCTCTCTCTCTCTGAGCCTATGTCTCTGTGTGTGTGTGTGTGTGTGTGTGTGTCTGTGAGTGTGGGGAGGGGGAGGGGGGCCAGATTAACCATTTCACTGCTGTGTAGTCATAATTTATTTCACTTCTACAATAATCTGGCAAATGTCTTCTTTAAAACAAGACCAACCATAGGTCTATATTCCAAAGCATTCTTGACTTACAACCATTTAAGTTTGGATAGTGATTTTCATGTCTATGTGAAAATAATATAATTTTTATTTTATTTTTTAAAAAATAAAATAAAACAACCAAACAAACAAAAAACTTGACAAAAATAGTCTTTGAGAATCACTTATTATAAATTAAAATCCACAACCTGAAAAAAATAGGCAAATATGTGCAAAAACAACTAGAATTCACAAGCCTTTCTACAGAGGCCGTAAATCCATCTAGTGGTTAAAATATGATATTGCATGATAATTATGCTCACTACATCCACCAGATGGCTCCAATGTGATTTAAACAAATGTTTTCTATAGGCCAAGGATCCACTTTAACCTGAAATACAGCAATAATTAAAAAATAATAAAAATAATATATATATATAAATTTTCTATCATAATTATTGCATAAATATTAATTATTTTCATAAAATTCTCTCAAAACACCAACAAAAAAGAGAAAAAATATTATTGAACAAAAAAAAAATTCATTGATTTTACTGAAAAAAAAATAAACATTGATTTCAGGGGTCCGGTCACTTTTGACCGCGAAGGTCCTGAGTGTGACTGGAAAACGAAGAACCCCAGAGGGTTAAATATGAGTTGGAAAGAATGATACTTTTAAACATAACACTAAACCGTCATTAGGTGTCGCCAGGCGACCGTCTTAATGAGCGAGTCATTGATTCATTCGTTCAAATGATTCGTTCGAACGACTGAGTCATTCATGAATGAGACAGGATGTTTATGGATTGGTCATTGAATCTTTGAGTCAATCGATTCGTTCAAAATGCTGAATCATTGTGTCTCTTACAGCGACAAGAGTTTAACCCTTGTTCAAGTTTAAGGCCTTGTCTTTTTGGATATATATCTTTTTTTTTTATTCCAAAATATGCATACAACCCATATATTTTAAATGTATTGTTTGCTTTAAATTAAATTAAGATTGTATGTTTGGTAATTTAACCTGAATGAATTTAAAATGAATGTGCTATATTTCAGATCAATATATTTGTTTTCCTTAAAATTTGAACTAACACTAACTTTATTCTCATCTGAATTATAAATAATTTATTCCTGTATAAAATAAAAACACATTTGAATTTTCTTTTTTAATCAATGTAGAATGTGTAATTGAAAAATAAACAGATTAGGGCTCTGAGGACAATAAATGAAAATCAATGCGATATGGTGAATGTCCAAAAGATGGCACCCACAGACTGTTTTAAATGGGGTTGGATAAATATTTTTTGCTTTTAGACAGTGTGTGCGTGTGATTTTAGTTGGGTGACAGTTGTAGGTTACAGTTTGACATTTATTATTATTTTACTACCTTTTGGGCACTTTTGGGGCACTTAACATGCTCGAAAACTCTTGAAACTTTGCACACGGGTCAGAACCCGCGGCCATCAGGGCCGGGCTGAAGCTGGTACCCGGGCGTGGCAGGGGGGCTCGACAGCGCCACCTGGAACGGGGTTTGAACACTTCTCCATATATCAAACACGCTTGCATGTAATAATCTGAAACTCGCTACACTTATATATCTCATCGGGCGGAACAACTTTCGTGCTCTAAGTTTTACGCCAGCCCAACAGGAAGTCGGCTATTTAGGGTTGTTTGGAAACGCATGCTCAGGAATTTGAAACACTTCTCCTAGGGAATTCCCCCGTTCGTCTCCAAACTCGGTGTGCATGAAGTCAAGACACTGAGGATGAAAAATCGCCAGGGGATTTTTGATATCTCGAACGGTTTGGCCGTGGCGAGGAAACGAATTTATGGCGAATAATGGAAACAGGAAGTGTGTTATAACTTCTGCATACATTAACTGATCTTGATGAAACTTCAGCAGTGTGTTTGCTGTAAGAGGCCGATCACATGGATGTGACTATTGTGAGTCAAAGTTATAGCGCCACCAACTGGCAGCAGGAAGTGTGTCACTTTCAAAATGCTTTGAAATCACCCTCTTATTTTTACCCGATTTTCTTCAAACTTTATGTGTATAATGTAAACACACGGCAGATGTAGACCTGTGAAAGGATTATTGATATCTTAGATACTGTTGCCGTGGCAACGCATCAAACTTTATTATTCTTTGTTGATGCTTTTGAGACTCTTAACATGCTTGAAATTGCATGAAACTCGACAGACACATCACATTTATTAGCCAGTAGACATGTGCAAAGTTTCAGAAACGGGTGTGGTGCAGGGGCTCAGTAGCGCCACCTTTAGTCAAAAATGGGGTATTAGTTTTACCTACAGTAACAAAAATAGGCACGTATATTGTTCTCCTCGAGCCGGACAACTTTCTAATTTACACTCACTAGCTCGGATCGACAGGAAGTCAGATATTTTTTAGTTTGAATGTGATTTTCAGGAGGATTTTCTCCCTCCCTCTCTCTCTGTCTCTGCATCTATGTTACCCCTTTTCCACCAACGCATTTTGAGAGCCGGTTCGGAGCCGGTGCCTGCGCGCGAACCAGTTCTTTGTGTTTCGACAGGCAAAGAACCGAATCTCGGCCAGGAAAACTGGTTCCAAAGCGGCACCAACTCTTTGCTGGACTAAAACCGTTCTTTTACCACGTCATGCTTACGTCGGGGGCTGGGGGCGGGTTTAGATAACATATTTTCTGACATAATATAGGATCGCAAAGCCAGGAGAAACATTTGCAGAAACACGATGTAGTCCGCCATTGTAATTGTTATGCTTGAAGTTGGCGCAAGCGTTTCTAGTTTATTTTTTTATTGAAAACGTTACGTAAGCAAAGGAGAAGACAGTCACAATATAGAACAAATAAATGGAAAGAAAAAAAGACACAAGACAGGAGTACATAACTAATCAGAAAAGATTACATATCAAAGGAAAAGATTAAAAGACTTACATATTTCAATTGTTTTTAAAGCCGTCTTGGTTCACGAGTTAGAGATAATCCCAAAGTAATGTTGTACTTGCAATGTTTCTAGCTAAGATGTATGGCGACGTACACAGTGACGTAACGACGTCGTTCGCTGGGCGCTCTAGTCAGTGGAAAAACAAACAGGTTCTGAGAAGGTTCGCAAGTTGAACCAACTCCGAACCAACTTTGAACCAGCACCAGTTCCGAACCAGTTCGTTTTTGGTGGAAAAGGGGTATGTGTGTGTGTGTGGGGTGAGTAGGGCTGGGTACCGAGTTCGGTACTTTTTAGGTACCGACCGAATTGCCTCGATACTACCGAGTATCGAAACATGTCTTGTTTTTCGGTACCACATTTCGGTACCTAAGTGGTTAATCTCGTCAACGTCAGTGAAACAATAAGCATGCAGCATGATTGGCTGTGGCGGAAAAACACTAGTTTACGCGGCTGCCCAGAGATGCGGCTCGTCGCACGTGAGGCTGCAGTGTGTGTGTGTGTGTGTGTAAGCGTGCGTCCCAACCCAGATAGATAGAAAATATGTGGAAATGATCCAAAGTGTACCTATGTCATGTGCCAGACTCGATGCCAGATGCACGCGATGCAATATTTTCGACAAGATCATTGCTGCCAAGACCGGCAACACGGTAAATCTAGGCACTGAAGCGCACAAAATACACTTGAGAGTAAAGGTGTTCACATCGAACGCGAATAGAGCGTCAAATACGCGTCTAGTTTGACGCTTGAATCTTCAGCTCGAGTTCAAATTTTTCAACTTGCGCGGAAGACGTTCGCGGCAAACGCGTCACCAAATTCGCGTCATTCGCGACGCCCGGCGCGAATGATGCGTCTATTCGCGGCTTTGCATTGACTATGTATGTAATCTACTCGCACAAATAATTAAATTCGCGTTCGGTGTGAACACACCATTAGTAAACACTTGTTCATTAATAAACAATTAAAATATCTCCTTGCTATTGTTTCCACATCCATAATCATTAGGCTACTTTTGCCAGTGCTTTGCTGCAAGCTTCACGTGCAGGTATATATCCCGCCCCCCAGTAGCCTATATTTAATTTAATTCACATTTATTTGTATAGCATTTTTCACAATACATATCGTTTCAAAGCAGCTTTACAGAAAATGCATGTCTAAATTACAATTTAGAGTGATCTGTTATCAGAGGTGACATTGTAATGCATTTCAATTAATTTTCATTCAGTTTCATCGTTAATTAATGCATTAAGTTAAAGCAGAAACAATGAGCTCATTGAAGTAAAGAATACATGTTGTTAAATGATTAGGAAACATAGAAAACTTTAGCATTGGTGCTTTTTTACATACTCAAAATATGAGTGTAAAAAAGTCAACAAACTGAAAAAAAAATTAGGTAATGTTATATTGTTAAACCTGGTTACATAAAATTGGTATCGAAAAAAGTATCGTTCAGGAACCGGTATCGAAGTCAAGGTATCGGTATCGGTATCGGTACCGAACATTTTGTTACGATACCCAGCCCTAGGGGTGAGGGGATTGTCTGTTGAGTGAAAATGCTTTTAAAATTGTTTTTCAAGGTTTTGGGGCCCTTAACATGCTCGAAAACTCTTGAAACTTTGCACACAGGTCAGAACCCGCGGCCATCAGGGCCGGGCTGAAGATGGTACCCGGGCGTGGCAGGGGGGCTCGACAGCGCCCCCTGGAACGGGGTCCGAAAACTTGGTCCATAAATCAAACACACTTGCATGTAATAATATGAAACTCGGTACACATATAGATCTCATCGGTTCATATATACTTCATGCTCTTACTTTTTACCCCAGCCCAACAGGAAGTCGGCTATTTAGGGTTGTTTGTTAAACGCATGCAATGGAATTTAAAGTACTTCTCCTAGAGAATTCAAAGAAATGCCACGAAACTCGGTCAGCATGAAGTCAAGACATTGAGGATGAAAAATTGCCAGGGGATTTTTGATATCTCGAACGGTTTGGCCGTGGCGAGGAAACAAATTTATGGCGAGAAACGTGAAACAGGAAGTGTGTTATAACTTCAGCATACATTAGCTGATCGTAATGAAACTTAACCAGTGTGTTCGCTGTAAGAGGCCGATCACATGGATGTTACTATTGTGAGTCAAAGTTATAGCGCCACCAACTGGCAGCAGGAAGTGTGTGACTTTCAAAATCCTTTGAAATCACCCTCTTATTTTAACCCGATTTGCTTCAAACTTCATCTGTATAATGTAAATACACGGCAGATGTAGACCTGTGAAAGGATTATTGGTATCTTTGATACTGTTGCCGTGGCAACGCATCAAACTTTAAAATTCTTTTAGGATGCTTTTGAGACTCTTAGCATGCCTGAAATTGCTTGAAATTGCATGAAACTCGACAGACAGATCACATTTATTAGCCAGTAGACATGTGCAAAGTTTCAGAAACGGGCGTGGTGCAGGGACTCAGTAGCGCCACCTTTTGACAAAAGTGGGGGGGTTAGTTTCATCTACAGTTACAAAACTTTTTCAACTTGATAAAAATACATTAAAGATGCTAAATTGTGAACGGATATTGAATATCTCAAACGGTTTTGCTATGGCGAGGGATTATGTCAAAAAAAGAATCAGGAAATGTCTCATATCTTTCTAAAATGTAATTATACACCATTTATTTTTCTATAAAATTATACTAATATTAGAACTAAACCCATTGTATTCCTTTTTTTCAATTTAAGATTTATGTTTAAGTTTAAAAACAGTCAGAATGGTTGTTTAGCCAAAAAAAATAAATCATTCATAGTGCTTTACTGCCCTCTTGTGTTCAAAATCAGGTAGGCAAATTGTATTAAATTGTAGGGACGCTACCATGGGAATATTTTCCCACCGTGACACCGCTGGGGGCTTTAAAATCGCTAACTTGAAAGCGAAAGTAACGGACGTCCCCACAAGACATTAACAAGGGTGCGGAGTACAGCGAGAGTTTTCAATTAAATCCTATGGAAGTAGGAATGAACTAAACAACATTCACTCTGTTCTGCTCGTTCCTCGGCGTGGACGCGCACCGTTATGAATGCCCGTGCAACCGTGAGCATTTTCGTTTCATTTTAAAAGAAGCCCCATATCGGGGGCGGATTTCTTGAATGTATTTTACAAAATCACAATGTTGTGTTTGATTGCGAGTATCCAAAAATATAAGTAAACACTTTGCAGTTTGAATGATCTTCTTCAATAAAATGACGGAGTAACCAATGTTTCCACTGTTCGATCGCGGACGTCCACACGGACATTGATAATGGTGGCGCGTGCAGAGCGCTCGAGGGAATTCCTATGAAGTAGGAATGAACTAAAAAACGTTTACTCTGTTCTGCTCGCTCATCGTCGTGGACGCGCAGCGTTATGAATGCCCGTGTGATGCAGCATAACACAGCAGAGAGAGACGCTCACTCTCGACTCGTGATTAATGAAATTTGACTCCAGTTGCTGATCTTTGCTGCAACTTTCGTTCAGCTCACAATTTAGTAAGCAAACACGTTCAGGTTTTAATTGTAGTGACTAAATGATTTTATTAAACACACACACACACACACACACGCACACACACACACACACACACACACACACACACATCATTACAATCATCAGTCCTGCACAGAACGAAATTTAAGAAATGAACTTACAGACGACTACATTATTACCCAGTGTTGTTCTTTCACTAGATCTGAATGAGCTTCTCAAATCAATATTAAACACTAAAACATCATTGCCTGCCTTCAGATGCTTCACATTCTTAACTATAATCAGACATAAAATAATAGATATCTCTTGAAAATCATCTCAGCTAAACATGTCCAGGTCACATTTCACACCAAAACTCAAAAGATATCTATAAGGAATTATGTTTTGCATAAATAAATTTGAGCCTATTCTTTCTTCAGCTTTTTTTTTTAGAAATCCGTGTGACATTTTCATGACAATTAAGTACATTTTAAGCACATCTTAATTGCATTACAGTATAAAAAACATTCAATAATAATAAAAAAAACACATTAAGTATAAATTAAAGGCAGTACAATAAATATGACCATGAATTATAAATTCTTACAATTTAAATAATATATCAGTGTTCTTTGTATTACAGTAATGAGAATTCGGGGGTTAAATGTGCTTAATTGTCATTACAATAATGTCTGAATGCAACAAATCTTTAAAAAAAAAATATCACAGACTATTTCTTTCTATTCATTTGGGGGTAAAATAAAATAGATATGATAAGATATGACATGGACATGTTTTTGAAAGGTTTTGTGAGATTCTCCCAGTAAGTCAACGTGAGCGCATATGATTTGATCAATGATAATGTACATGATCTCACAGTTGAAAAGAAGCAGTTTGGCTAAATGAGATGGGCTGACTGGAAAATAAGTTGTTTTTGAGTGATAGTGATATAAAACTGTTTTGTCTCGTTACAAGAAAAACTTTCAAAGAAAATTAAATGAGACGAACAAACCGCTTGCTTTTGTTGGACATATTTCAGCTGGTTTAAGTTGTGAGTTGTGAACTAAACCTACTTAATACCTTCATTTTACAGGAAAGTCACGAGAATTTGTAAATACTTAAAGCCCAAAACTAGCTTTTCCGAGTATAAAATGGCTAAAACTGACACTGGATACAGAATCCCTGCTGTAAAGTCACACTCACAAATATCCTTCAAACAGATCTGTTATTTTCACATCATAAAGTTGACCACAAATAAAAATCACTGTGCTTAAAAGAGATATGGTTAGAGATCTTGGCAACCATTGTGTGTGTGTAACTAAACCATGAACCGATGAGAGTCATTCGCTGGTTTGAGTCTTCCGCTTTGAGGAATTGTGCGGATCATCTGTGTTTTGTTTGTTACGGCTCTTTCTAGGAGCAAATGCCTGCTAGTTTGGCTTTTTAGTCTTCAGCTATAGATGATTTCCAACCGGGGCACTTCAAGTTTTCTTCCCTCTAAAGTGTTGTGGGAAAATTTGGTTTGCGTACCTAACCCAAAGTGATAAAATAAAATACTGTATCAAATTTATAGGCAAGACAAGTAGTTTGTTTAGGCATGGTTTGTAGCGAATTACAAACCTGCGCACATATACTCAAACCAAACGCACATAACTATAGAATACAAACCTCCACGTCCAGGTCTGTGACACACTTCTTGATCTCAGTTGTGGAAGTCGGGCTCATGGAACAGATCGAGTGCTTCGGCTCAGTGACTCTTCATATGGAAGGTGTTTTTGCTCTTTCTTTGCCCTTTTGCTGAACTAAACATGTTCTTCTCAATCTCTGGGCCTTTGGCACATTGTAAACTTCTTCAGGCGAGAGCTACACAAGTACGTTTACTCAAATAACATGAGATTCGCTGGTATCTACAATAGTGGATAGAGGAATTATGGTATTATGCAGTTATAATGCTGAGATAATAGATTAGGGCTGGACAGTATGATGCTGGAGTTTAGATGATCAGTAGCAGAGCAATGTCACAACCTGCTGCATTACTATAAAACGTCAGAATTTAGTCTCTTATTTTTTTTCAATATTATATTTGATATTTTAATGTATTTAATATAAATTAAAACATTTAAATTCATAATTTATATTTGTATAATAATATCTTCAGAACCGGTGCCCAGTGAATCGATTCCTTGGAACCGTTAGCATGCCTGCTTAACAATTCCGCTTATCGGTTCCGCTCATTGCAAATGCGTCATGACATCACACACGCGCTGCATTGTTTTGGTTCAGAACGCATCAAATCGCATCGAGGCAGAAGCACTCTAAAGTTTGGTTATATTTCACGCGAAAAGACGACAATACGGTCACTTGCAGTGCAACACTTGTACAATTTCCATTTCGTTAAAGGGGGGAAGTAACGTTACCGCCAATATGCAGAAACATTTGGCCACACAGCATGCAATTCATTTTCAGGACTGTCGCGTGTTTGATACACTCACGCCCGTTTCACACATACTCCGTTTGCAGTGGGTAGGCTATGCGGTGCGTATTTTTTTCCGTACCCATGTTAACAGGTGCTTTCACAATGCACGCGGGTGCGGTCCGGCGATCCGTTCCAGGAGCGGTGCGTATACAGCAGTGCAGTGATCGTTTACGCACCGATTCTATTTCTGCTGTGCTGCACGCGCTGAATTAAAGTGACAGCTCATAGTTCGTGGTCAAAATGAACACAAATTGACATGAAAATGTAGTAATTTAATCATAAATGCATTTAATTAAATAAAATGTAGCCTAGTGATCTCACCATAAATGCATTTAATTAAATACTACTATTTTTCAGTCATCTTTTTACTTTAATGGCGCTTTTCCATTACCAGTACCAGCTCGACTCGCCTTGGCTCGCCTCGACTCGGCTCGCTTTTCGCTCCGTTTTCCATTGCAGAAAGTACCGCCACAAATAGTACCCGGTCGTCATCGCGACGCATTTCGTTCCTCGTTGCCCCATCAAGCTCTCGCTGGATCCTCTCTTCGGCAACCAAACAAAGGAATGTCTGCACCTCCTCGTTTGACCACGGCGTATTCTTCCGAGTTGCCATAATAATAGTAGTAAGTTTAGTAACTATCTCTGGCCAAACTATTTAAAATACTCCATCTGGCGCGTGCAATGATGACGCAGATTCTCTGTGACCAATCAGCAGTCGGCATTGTTTTCACGTCACATTTTAGTATCGGCTTAGCTCGCCTCAGCTCGCTTGGAACCTCGCCGGAGGTGGTACGAAAAAAAGTACCCGAAAGCAGGTACAGGTACAACTTTTACACAGTGGAAAACCAAACAAAGGCGAGTCGAGTCGAGCCGAGCCGAGGCGAGCTGGTACTGTGTAGTGGAAAAGCGCCATAAGACCGGGGTAAAGCAAGGAAAACTACAATTTACTTAAAGGTTCTCTAAGCGATCCTGGGTGACGTCACCTCTTGTTGATGTTCGAACTATTGTCAAACAAAACGGAGGCTAGCTAGACCCTCCCTCCTCCTCATCCGCACACTAACCCCCCAAACCACACCCCCAAACCCTTCTTGTCGGTCATTGGCTGGAACAGTTTGTTATGTTTCGGGGAGCGGGTCGCTGCAGTTTGTTTTTGTTGCTGTTTGTGGAGCCTGGGCTGTCTACAGAGATCGCGTTTCTTTACAGTGTGTTCAGAGGACAGGCAGCCAGCGGTTAGTGAGGAGATGTTTGCTGTATGTAACAAAAAATGTTTTGGCCTAAAAAACGCGTGACATCGCTTAGAGCACCTTTAAACAAGGCGACATAATGAACGACACTCGTCTCATTCATGGAGGTGGAAAAACAAGTTCTTTGTGACATGCAATTGTAAGGGGTATACAGTTAAAGACCCAGAACCAGATATGAAGAATGAAGACCCGGAGTCAGAATTATAAAAAATTAAAGAAAAGTTTTACTGAAGATAGTTTGCATTTTCATCAGCAGAAGTCAGCTTCAAGACTCACACAGGAGTTCGTAGGCCGCCCCGCTTACAGTTACAAAGATCACAGCAGTTATACCATTTCCAAGGTCTAAGCTACGTCATTGCTTACAGGTTGAATGATTCTCATTGGCTAAGAAACATGAAAGCCTAAACAATTTAACACATGTGAGGAGATAGGGGTGCCTATCGCCATTAGTAAAGATAGTTGTCGTCCACTCATTGGATTTAGGTCTGTGGTGGCCTCGCAGGTTAGAGAAGGGCGCCGGGGTGTCTGGTCCGAACGTCCAGAACCTACATAGAATGTCATACGCACACACACACAAATAACAGACACTAGCAGATAACAGCTCCCATCAAGGCTGAAGAGAGTCTGAGCTCCTTATTATCAGTTAAGTATACCAAAACATAATGCTAAAACATTCACTCGTTTGGGAGAAAAACAGATCACTGGCATTTACTCCCAAGGAAGGAAATATACTGGAAAGAATACATTTTAATACAACAATTAAAGTTTGATAGTAACGTTCAATATAGCTTGACCATATGTCCAGCGAAGAATCATATGTGCCCACGCTGCCTTTAGGACCCTCTAACCTTTCTACTGATCCCAGAGAAAGAGACAAACGGCCTTGTGGGTTACGTGGCCTTCGTGTCAGGCGTGTACTACGTGCAATCTCAAAGTAAGATTGGAATGCACCTAAAAGAAACTGGTTACTTGCATCCATGCATTTAAGAAAATATAATTTCACAAGCACAAGAATATAAAAATTATTATGTGATAATGAATATATTTGATTTTTGATTTTTATAAAGGAAGTATATAACCATTCAAAATGATATATGATTATATATGTATTTGAAGAGGCAAGGGATTTTGACCAACCCTTCAGTCCCCCGTTTTAGACCAATGTGGGGTCCAATACCGCCACGTCTGGTCTAACCAGTGAGGTCACTACGGAAGGGAGGAGTGGTGACGCATGCTCCCCTGCCGGGTCACACTTGTCTCTTCACCTCGTCACGGACATGCTGGATACTAAAAATTCCAGTCCCCATTAAGAGGCTCTCCCACCTTCCACTCACAACAGGACATCAATGTCATTCTTCCTCAGTTTATCAGTCAGGTTAAAATTTTTATAAAACACATAACTGATTACGAAACAGTACATATTTATTCTCTGGAAGCCAGGCTAAATAAGCAAGCACTATTGCTGTATTCCTACTAGCATGGGCTAGATCCACAGTCACTACTCAGATCCTAAATAAAGACATTGTCTATAATCATGAATACCAGAATATATGCACTAGTTTTTTATTTATTTATAAAATTATGATTTCCAAATCCTTTTATTATAAACAAAGATGGATGGTTAATCCATTATTTTCACTACCCCTTTTATAGACCCTTTAGGTTTAAAACACAATGGTTGTCTAACTAAAAATAAACAACAAACAATAAAATATTAATAATTAAGACCCATAATAATCGATGTAAGCACTTTAAGTCTTTACTGAAATCATCCTTCAGTTTACAGTCACATAGCATGTACCATTTTAATTGTATAACATCTTATACCCTTTTTTGTTTGTTTCAAAAATAGAAATAAAATAAAACAAATTCACATCATCATTTCAGTCATTATTTTACCACTAAAATATAGGATCGTTCGCCATTCTGCTTAATAAAGCTTTTGTTCATTCCTTATCCTTATATCACTTGAATCCCTGTCAATCATACAATGTCTAACCCTAACCTTTTTCATACCATTTAAACTTAATTTGACTTCCATAAATCCTATCAGAAATTGTATTTTCATAACATACATTTTCTTCTACTATATTTCTTCCATCTTGCCCTACATGCCAGTTCCTTCTGCATCCGAGTCTCTCCCCACTGTCAGCCTAGTGACACTTAAAGTTCCCTCGTTAGGGGAATCATGGTATTTTATTAATTCTTCAATACTCTTGTTTTCTTATCATTAACTTCAACTTTATTTTTCATTATAACTACTTCTCACAGTATTTGTCTCAGTTCCACTTATCTTTACAGTTTTACAGAAACCAAAATATTATGTTACTCAGATCCCAGCCAGCCATATAGCTGCTTTCTCTTTTTACCTTTATTAAATTGTAGTTTTCTTAGACATCTAATGTCATACATACATTTAATGGATTGAGAAATAAAACCTTTTCTTTTTAGAAGTTATATTCACTCCTTCTTTGTTCGCCCTCCGGCCTTTCAATAAAAATGAGGGAGCTCACTCTGGATAATTTGGATAGTGACTTAGCCAATGTGTCACTTTGTCTCTCTGCCGTCAAGTCTATATATATATATTTTTTTTTCCTACGTTTATCCTTATGATCCCACCTAGTTGTCTATTTAAATTTAGACCCTCAGTTGAATTTAGACAAGAGTTTTACCCCATAATGGACGGCAATCTTCTTTACAATTCCAATTTATATAAAATACTAATCCAGAGAGTAATTCAGTTCAATATCATAAATGACAAAAGCATTCATAATTACCAATAGCAGGCAGAGCTGGAAAACCACTTCAATTAAATCTCGTCCCATGTTCTGCATTGTCTTTTCATCAGATTGTCTTAGAATTATCAACTTTTTTAAAGTTGGTCATTTCACTTAACCCATCTGTAATGATAAAACACTAATTCCAGAGGTCAATGACACAATATCCTCAAAATCAGGAAATAATAGTACCCCAAACTAATACATACAAGACATAAAGTGCTGTCACCATCACACGCACTCATACTAGACACACATATGTTAACTGCTCATTTTCAATATTAATTTTTCTTTATATTATTGCTAAAAGATTTAAATTTTAAATAAGATTTTAAACTTCCCATTTTCCGGTAGCTTCTACCTAATTTTACATGGTCTCCCAACCAGTTTCAAAGCATGTCTTGTTCATTATTCATTAGAATTTAACAAGGTCAGCTGGGTTGTTTTGTTTCATTATCATTATTTTGCTTCAGCTTGCTCTAGCAGGCCAATAATGGAAAGACAGACACAGTTACCATCCCTTCCTCTGCTCAAGCAGTCTCTCTCACTATAAATAAATAATCTTTTTCAACAGCCTTCTAAGGCTGTAACTTAGACAAGATGTAATATTAAATTAATTACAATAACCTTTGACCATTCACCTTGTTATCCAGACTTTTCTCAAATCTACAAAAGCTGTCTTCATCTTTAGCCACCACCATGTCTAACGACCTTCAGGAGTTAAAACTATGTCATAGACCTATTAGTTCAAAATCAACACTATGATTTTCCTTGCCCATAAGGCAAACCAGTACATAAAAAGTTTTGCTACTGTCTCCACAACAACTAATGGGAATCACTTCATGGCCTCAGCTGGCTCTTGAAAGCCCACTCCTGTTAGCCCTTTATCTATAATCTCCATCAGGGTGTTTTCCCCTGGCATATTTGCAGACGCTTGTCACAATAAAAAAAAACAAGCCATACAATGAATGCGGTTTCTGGTGATTGGTATTAGAGGAACACTCACGTTTCTGGGTCAGACTGTCTGTAACTCCTCACAGCTCATCCGCCCTAACGATAAAGGATGCTGCTGGCCTCACAGTCATCCGCTCCACTCTCATACCTTTCTCACATAAACACCTCCATCTTGAGATGCCCGGTGACTTTACGTGATCCACTCTGGCTTGGGTTGCCCCCTGTCTGGCCAATAGAAGGTCTTACCCGTCATAGAGATGGCCACTCGTGCCCACTGGTGACCGCTCTTTCCCATCACAGGCTGTTTGCTTCAACAGAACTCAGCTGTTTTCTAGAGCTTAGGAAAGGCACGTTCAAGAGTCACCAGAGCCATTCGGATTGCCTAATAGTGTTCACATAGGGAGACAGGTCAATAACAACAGTATTTAATCACTTAAATCCATTAACTATCTTAAAAGCAGCAACCTAGCTACTTGGATTATACTCAGTGAATTTAGATCACAACCGTACATTCAGTGTACATTTCCGTCGGCCCCTCCCCCGTTTCATGGTGGGGACTAAGATCAGACAAAGAAGTTACTGGTCCTAAAACAACCTAATCAAAGATGTCACTACAAATAGCTTATCACTTATGACACCGACTCAGGTAACAGCTTTTAGCTGACATTGACTGAGAGAGAGACATTGAATGAGAGAGGGACTGGTACACTGCACTCTGAACGTCTAACTTTATCTACCATCTTTTAACTCTATCCCAGCTTAAGGCATCTTTGCCAGATATTACATACGGTTTCAAATAAACATATTATTTATATTTGTCTTTTGCCCACACATCAGGAAATTTAGGCATTACAAATTTCCACTCAGATTGAGTCTGTTGCACTGGCAGTTTCAGCCACAGCACACATCAGATTCAGATAAGCAATCTGTTTCCTTACAGCCAATAACAAACTTATCTTTTGAAAGCAAAACATCAGCTTCTAGTTCTTTCATGGTCAACTTTTCAAGCTGTTTGTTTAATCAGCATTTAGCAACTGTTAATCCAGTACTGCTTCTGCTTATTTGTTCTTACATAAAAATAATTATTCTAGTTCTCAATAACGTTTCACATTTCTCAATCTCAATTTTAATTGTCAAGTTCTCAACCATAGTTTAATATTTGACTTAAGATTTCTCTTGGAGTTTATCAATCTCCAATTAGGATTCACACTAAGTTTGACGAGGCAAGCACTCTCTGCTTGTGATACTTTTGCAGTTATGGTAAATCATCTGTGAGATTAGTCTCTCTATATCATCTAAAACCTTTTTAAAATGTTTAATTACAACACAATCATCCTTTTAGTTACTTTGATATATTCTGCAACTCACATTTGTTGGAGTCATTCATTTTACATCAACCTGTATTCATCAATTCACTTATAAAAATTAGTATTATAGATCTTTTCTTCAAAAGGGTTCATGTGTCAGCCTCAACGGCTCCAACAAGCACGCCCTTGAAGCAGTGTGTGTCCCATTCAGGAATGTAAACAGAGCCACTGATTAAGCAGTTCTCTGTATTCTTTTACAGTCCACCAGTGGCGGATTTAATCATAATAGCCCAATCATAATCTTCATCATTATTATTGGCAGAAGATTAATTTTCATAAGCTGCAAAATATTCTAAGTTTTTTTCACAAAGTGCCTGTTTAACTTTAGTCGCTTGTCCAGGGAAATTATCCCAGACCCAGAATTTCTTTCACTTGCTTCTTGTAATCACCGTAAACAATACGAGGCTAAACGTTTAAAATTTTCCGTTTCTTTGTTTGTTTGTAGCCAGTCAAGTTGTTTAAATTTCCAATCAGAATCAAAATCCTGACTACCATTTACTTAATCATTTCTGCAAATTTATTTAAAGTGAGGGCTTTAGAGCACAGCTGCTTACAGCGTTTGCTTTCCTGTCTCACTATTTGTTTCAGGACTGTTCAGGTTACTGTCATATCTTAATCATGGTTCATACTCACCTGAAGTTATTGCAGAAATGGAGGCGGTGATCTTTGAACAACACAGCTTGGCTTCTGCGTGATGAAACTGCAAAGTATCCTCCAAAATCACAGTTACATATACTGGTCCATGCCAATTTGGGTCACAACTTTTTAAATTTTTCTCTCGGAATCGTTCCTGATGCATCCCTGGCAAACAACCCTATTATTGTTAGTATCCCTAACTGCCCGCATCCTCCACCATAACTGTAAGGGGTATACAGTTAAAGACCCAGAACCAGATATGAAGAATGAAGACCCGGAGTCAGAATTATAAAAAATTAAAGAAAAGTTTTACTGAAGATAGTTTGCATTTTCATCAGCAGAAGTCAGCTTCAAGACTCACACAGGAGTTCGTAGGCCGCCCCGCTTACAGTTACAAAGATCACAGCAGTTATACCATTTCCAAGGTCTAAGCTACGTCATTGCTTACAGGTTGAATGATTCTCATTGGCTAAGAAACATGAAAGCCTAAACAATTTAACACATGTGAGGAGATAGGGGTGCCTATCGCCATTAGTAAAGATAGTTGTCGTCCACTCATTGGATTTAGGTCTGTGGTGGCCTCGCAGGTTAGAGAAGGGCGCCGGGGTGTCTGGTCCGAACGTCCAGAACCTACATAGAATGTCATACGCACACACACACAAATAACAGACACTAGCAGATAACAGCTCCCATCAAGGCTGAAGAGAGTCTGAGCTCCTTATTATCAGTTAAGTATACCAAAACATAATGCTAAAACATTCACTCGTTTGGGAGAAAAACAGATCACTGGCATTTACTCCCAAGGAAGGAAATATACTGGAAAGAATACATTTTAATACAACAATTAAAGTTTGATAGTAACGTTCAATATAGCTTGACCATATGTCCAGCGAAGAATCATATGTGCCCACGCTGCCTTTAGGACCCTCTAACCTTTCTACTGATCCCAGAGAAAGAGACAAACAGCCTTGTGGGTTACGTGGCCTTCGTGTCCTGCGTGTACTACGTGCAATCTCAAAGTAAGATTGGAATGCACCTAAAAGAAACTGGTTACTTGCATCCATGCATTTAAGAAAATATAATTTCACAAGCACAAGAATATAAAAATTATTATGTGATAATGAATATATTTGATTTTTGATTTTTATAAAGGAAGTATATAACCATTCAAAATGATATATGATTATATATGTATTTGAAGAGGCAAGGGATTTTGACCAACCCTTCACAATATATATTGTATAAAGATTTAAATTATGCAAAAGCAAAGGTATGAGTCTGCTGTTTTTATCAATTTTCAGTTTTAATTTAAAATGTTTGTGATTTTAATATAAGTAGGCTACATGGTTAAAGCTACACTGTGTAACTTTTTTAGTTTATTCTTAGCTAAAAACACTTAGTTCTTTCAAAAATATATGTGCTCATTAATGTATATTTACTTCGTTCAAGTAACTCTCGTAAGTGTATTCTCGTAAGTGTATAATATGCCATTGAAAATACATACGGGGGAGGGGTTCCTATGTCGGTCGCCATGTTGCCCCTCCATCTTGAAAGTACATTAGCCAAAGAGGGACATACCCGTTAATTCAAGCTTCGCCTTTCGCGTTTTAACACTCGATGGCACCGTGTCGAATGTGAAGAGGGGGATTGCTTAAGACCAGTGATGGGTTACTAACGGCATTACTTTTTCCAGTAACGAGTAATCTAATTGATTACTCTTCTCATCTTAATAACGCCGTTACCGTTACTGACAAAAAATGCGGCGCGTTACTATAACTGATGAAGCTGTTTTTTTTTCATCAGACCAACTAGATCTCTGAGCGAGAGGCAAATACTTTTTTTACTGTTCTTCCTTGGTTCAGTGGGCAGAGCACGAGACAAGCGCATAAATGCTGACGATTGGCTGAGGTAGAGTAAAATGTCATTGTAAGCCAATCAGAGGTAGAGTTGGGCGGGTGTTCGAAAGCACGCATAGTAGTGATGGGCATTCGGCTCTTTTGACTCAGCTCACTGAAAAGAGACGGCTCTTTTGGCTCACAAATGGCTCTTTAAATGACTTTGACTATAATATTTAAAATTTTATTACATAATTATTTAATTTCTATAGGCTAAATTTGTAAAAATAGAGTCGGCTCTTCAGATATGCGAGCCAGCTCCCGCCGTTCACCTAAAAGAGACGGCTCTTAGAGTCGCGAACGACCCATCAAAAGCTCATTCGCGAACGAGTCGATCCATCATCACTAACGCTCATTCGCGAACGACCCATCATCACTAACGGCTAACGCTCATGAATTGCGAACGACCCATCATAACGCATAGTCGGACAGGACAGGACAGGACACACAAGGAACAACACAAGCCAGTCAGTCAACGAGAGACCGGTATGGCGACACGCCCAAATAATCCAAAAGTAGCCTTCCAAACATAATATCTACATACATGGCATTTGATTGGAGGCTAGTCTTTGTCCCACAGCAACATTTTTTTTTTTTAGATGTGTGTACAATGTTTCATGTTTCTGTTAATAATGTATTGTATTAAGTGTCCATTTCATTATCATATTCAGATTTATCATAAATAATTGAACATGCACATGTATTTTAAGTTCCGTTAAAGAGGGGTAGAGGTGGGGTCACATTTGAGCATTTAAAATTAAATTTTACTTGAAAGTAACGCAATAGTTACTTTCTTAAGTAACTAGTTGCTTAAGAAAGTAACTATTGGAGAGAACAGGAGAGAACATCAGTCTGTGAGTGTTTACTTTCTCATTTGATTTTAGCGCGGCTCTTCGTTACTGTGTTTACCCTGGTAAAAACGCGCGTGTGTTTGTTTGTGTCGTGACTGAGTTTCGCTGGCCAAAGAGTTGGGCGTGGCCTGCTGTATTCATTAACAGGGTATTAGGTGTGTATAAAACTGGTTAGTGCACCGCGGCAGCGGTCGCGGCTGCCCTCGTGTGAAGCCCTCATCGTGTGAAGACCAAAGAGTGTAAAGACAAGCGACTCTACCTGTGCGACTCCACCGAGCAAGGACACCGACAAAGCACTTGAGTATTAAATTGTTCTTGTTTATTTATTGTTGTTTCCTTTCTCTTCTACACACTTCTCTTTTAATCTTTCTGTTTGTAAGATCCTTTTCACTATGTGTTTTCAAATCTCTACTATTACTAACATACGTAAATCAAACGTCACACGTCAGAGGCGGTGCAATCCTAACAATCTCCGTACCCTTCCGGTGTCTTCTAATACTTTATTCTCTTTTCCTATTGGTCTCTGGAACTGCCAGTCCGCTGTTAACAAAGCTGATTTCATTACATCTTTTTCAAGTCATTCAGGTCTCAGTCTATTGGCCCTGACTGAGACCTGGATCAGACCAGAGGACACTGTCACACCTGCTGCCCTCTCCACTAACTTCACTTTCTCACACAGCCCCCGTCTGACCGGAAGGGGTGGTGGTACTGGTCTGCTCATCTCAAATGACTGGAAATTTGATCCTTTACCACCTCTATTTGACAACAGCTCATTTGAATCACATTCAATTACCATCACTAGTCCTATAAAAATCCATTTTGTAGTTGTATATCATCCCCCAGGTCAACTTGGCAGTTTTTTGGAGGAGCTTGATGTGCTACTCTCATCCTTCCCAGAAGATGGTACTCCTCTTGTAATTCTTGGAGACTTCAACATCCACCTAGAAAAACCTCAGGCTGCTGATTTCCACACCCTGCTTGCATCATTCGACCTCAAACGAGTATCTACTGTGGCTACTCACAAATCAGGTAACCAATTGGACCTCATCTACACGCGCTACTGCTCTACGGACAATACACTGGTCACTCCACTGCACACCTCAGATCACTTCCTCCTCACTCTCAACCTCAACCTGCCTCAGAACACAACACACACTCCTCCACAGGTCACCTTTCGACGAAACCTACGCTCACTTTCACCCTCTCACCTATCCTCTTTGGTCTCATCCACACTTCCTCCACCTGATCAGCTCTCAACACTTGATACTAACTGTGCAACTGATACTCTATTCTCCACTTTAACATCCTGCTTGGACAACTTCTGTCCCCTTTCCTCCAGGCCAGCCCGCGCCACACCCTCTGCCCCCTGGTTAACTGATATTCTTCGCGAACATCGTACTAAACTCAGGGGTGCAGAGAGGAAGTGGCGCAAATCGAAAGATTCGACAGACCTGGGTCTTTATCAATCCCTTCTCTCTTCCTTCTCTGCTAATATCTCTACTGCTAAAATGGCTTACTATCACAACAAAATTATCAATTCTTCTGACTCTCGCATGCTTTTCAAAACCTTCTCCTCTCTTCTTAACCCTCCTCCTCCTCCTCCTTCATCAACCCTAACAGCTGACGATTTTGCCACATTCTTCATAGAAAAAACAACCACCATCAGCGGCCAATTTACCAATCCACAAACTGACACACACATTTTACCAACAAACGCACACATTCTACCCTCCTTCTCTCTACTTTCAGAGGCGGAAGTCTCTAAACTCCTCCTTTCCAATCGCCCTACTACCTGTCCGCTTGATCCTATCCCCACTAATCTACTTCAAGCCATTTCTTCCTCAGTTGTACCCACACTCACGCACATCATAAACACCTCTCTTTCCCACAGCTTTTAAGCAGGCTCGAGTAACCCCACTGCTTAAGAAACCCAATCTAAATCCAGCACATCTAACAAGTTACAGACCGGTATCTCTTCTTCCATTTGTCGCGAAAACACTTGAACGAGTTGTTTTCAACCAGATCTCCTCCTTTCTTACACAGAACAACCTCTTGGACGACAATCAGTCTGGTTTCAAAAGCGGACACTCAACTGAGACTGCCCTGCTCTCAGTAATTGAAGCTCTGAGACTGGCAAGAGCAGCTTCCAAATCCTCAGTCCTCATCCTGCTGGATCTGTCTGCTGCTTTTGACACAGTTAACCACCAGATCCTCCTGTCAATCCTAAAGATGAAGGGCATCTCGGGAACTGCACTCCAATGGTTCGAGTCTTACCTCTCAGGTAGGTCCTTTAGGGTGTCGTGGAGAGGTGTGGCATCTAAGACCCAACATCTAGCTACTGGGGTGCCTCAGGGCTCAGTGCTTGGACCACTCCTCTTCTCCATCTACATGACATCACTAGGATCTGTGATTCAGAAACATGGCTTTTCCTATCATTGCTACGCTGATGACACGCAACTCTACCTCTCATTCCAGCCTGACGATCCGACGGTAGCTGCTCGTATCTCAGCCTGCCTGACAGACATTTCTGGCTGGATGAAGGACCACCACCTTCAACTAAACCTTGCGAAGACAGAGCTACTTGTGGTCCCGGCCAACCCAACACTTCATCACAACTTCTCCATTCAGCTAGGCTCGTCATCCATAACTCCATCAAGGTCAGCTAAGAACCTTGGGGTTGTAATTGATGATCAGTTGAAATTCACAGACCACATTGCTAGAACTGCCCGGTCCTGCAGATTTGCCTTGCACAACATTAGGAGGATCAGGCCCTTCCTTACAGAGCATGCCACACAACTCCTTGTCCAAGCACTTGTTTTATCCAGACTGGACTACTGTAATGCTCTCCTGGCTGGTCTTCCAGCTTGCTCTGTTAAACCTCTACAACTGATCCAGAATGCTGCAGCCAGAGTAGTCTTCAATGAGCCAAAGAGAGCACACGTCACTCCCCTCCTCACACAATTGCACTGGTTGCCAGTTGCCGCTCGCATTAAATTCAAGGCACTGACGTTTGCCTACAGAACAACCACTGGCACTGCTCCATCTTACCTAAACTCATTACTTCAGACTTATATGCCATCCAGAAACCTGCGCTCTGCTAGCGAATGTCGTCTTGTGGTACCATCTCAAAGAGGCACAAAATCTCTTTCTCGGACCTTTACCATGGCTGTTCCCTGTTGGTGGAATGATCTGCCTAACTCAACCAGAGCTTCTGAGTCAGTAGCCACTTTCAAGAAACTGCTGAAGACATATCTTTTTCGGCAGCACTTGATTCAGTAGAATTAACACTTTCTCTTCTCTTCTATTCTATAAAAAAAAAAAAAAAAAAAAAAAAACCTGCACTAAAATTAAACTGAGAGGGGCTATAGCACTTACGTATTGTTGTCCTACTGTTAGTTTAACTGCTTCTATTGTTCTCATTTGTAAGTCGCTTTGGATAAAAGTGTCTGCTAAATGAATAAATGTAAAATGTAAATGTAGTTACTTTTAAAATTTGTAACTGAGTAACTAATTTAGTTACTTTTTGGTAGAAGTAACTAGTAACTGTAACTAATTACTTTTTAAAAGTAACTTGCCCAACACTGCTTAAGACTGATATATAAAAACCTGAAAGCCTTTTTGAAAGTCTGTTGCTGATGGAGGATCACTCTTATTCTCGAGGATACGTATCAGAGTCGCCAAGGAAGCGAAAAAGAGAATTAAGACGGCAACGCAACAGGCAAATCAACAAGACAAAAGTAAATACCCGCAAAACTTCAAATAGTAGCCCGGGCTTTTATGTTCCCAAATCGTCGAACTGCACCGGCTTGTATTTGATACAGGCGTCTATATGAGACAGGCCTTTATAATTTAGTGTTGAGATGTTGTTCATTGAGTGTAGGCCTAGAGTCTCTAATCTCTAAAAATCTCCAAATGCTCCACGTGAAACTGCGGGCTTCCGACCTTTTACTATCGCGTCAATTGATTTTGATTAATATGCGCGAGGGAGAGAGACCAAGACAGCGCTCGTGTTGTTTGAAGACGTGAGAGTGCGCGCGCGCGGCCGGGGCGCTCTCTCTCTCTCTGCTCGCACCCTGTCAAGCGCAGCAGTCATTCGATTCGACATCACTCACAGATCAAAAAGGCTTTGGAGGGACAAAAAATTGCTTTGGCGGCCGCCAAAAAGCGGACGATCTGACGGTTTTAGAAGACTAAATACAAACCGAAACTAAAAAACAGACCCGGCCTCTATTTCAAACCGGCCTTTATTTACCCAAACCTGTCGCCACACCAGGCGTGTAAAAGAGACAGGCGTCTATTTGGGACTCGGCTATTATTTGAAGTTTTATTGGAGTGGCCTTTCCAAGATGGAAAGAGCTCATGACGAGCAACGATTTTAAAAAGGACGCCGACGTTGCCTGCTTTCTTCTTGACAGGTAACGTTAATTAAGCCTATTTGTGTATATTGGAAGTTTTATTGTTGCTTGGCTAATTATATCATGGTGTGCTGTGCATAACGCTAGAACGACATCTAGGATAGGTTTCCTCGCGTCAATGATGAAAAGTATTGTTTACCTTGTAACAAATCTTGGACTACATTGGCCACCGTAGGAGTTAAAACGAAATCGGAATTGAGAGGAACAGAAACTAATATTCACTGGATGGTCATATACCTTTTCACTGTTAGAGGGGGGTAAAAATCACAGTGTAGCTTTAAATGTTACCACTTGCTTGAGCAACTTGATATATTGTATATAGAATAATGCATTGAATAGCCTAATACGTTGTTTAAATTGTGTTAAAACGTCTATTAAAGAGTGTATGTGTACAAAGAGAATCGCACTGGTGACAAAACAATAAAAGTTGCTGATAACTTCTGGATTTGAAATACAAATGTGTTTGTGGTACCAGTTACGCGCTGCAAACGCAGCATATGTGAAAAAGCACTATTGCTGCTGCTACACATTGCTGCAGCTACACTGCTAACATGGTTGCTACAAATAATTTGTGTATACTCTGTGCTGTGTCTTCTGATCAGATATTAAAGCGAGTTAATACAAACAAACAAATTTGTATTCCCTCACCCAATGAGAATCGATAAGAGAATCGATAAGGAATCGGATCGATAAGCAATATCGATAATGGAATCGGAATTGTTAAATTCTTATCAATTCCCATCCCTAACCACACCACCGCCAAACCCACCAGCACCTGAGCCTCAGCCCATCAGTCCTAATGTGAACCCTTGACTATCTTTACCGGAGAAATTTGATGGCTCTCCGGAACAATGTTCCCTGTATATGGATCAACAACCACTGTTATACACCATTGACAAGAGCCGTGTATCATTTATCTGCTCCCTGTTAACTGGCCGAGCTTTAGACTGGGCTACTGCAGTCTGGGAGGGAGGAAGCATGGCATTCCCCTCATACGCCAACTTTCTTAAGCAATTTCGAAACATCTGCCTTCACTTTCGCTCCAGAACCTGAACCCATGCAAATAGGAGTCACTCATTTATCTACAAAGGAGAGGGAACGTAGAATGCGAAACCACCTCTGTCTATACTGCGGGTTATCTGGTCACCTGCGAGCCAACTGTCCCACTCGACCACCCACCAAAGATACTACGGTGGTGAGTTCTTCTTCTAATAGTTTAAATGTACCCATCTCTCTAACTAATATGAATGTCACAGTTGAGACGATGGCTTAATCGACTCTGGGGCAGCGGGAAACTTCATTGATATCAACTTTGCTAATTTTCACAAACGTCCTCTCCTTCCATGTGGATCTCGGTTGGCAGTGGCGGCACTAGACGGGCGCCCTTTGGGCACAGGACTGGTCAAGTGCACTACCCAAGACCTCATTCTAAAGGTCGGGTCCTTCCACACTGAACTGATTCGTCTCTTTGCCATTGATTCACCACAAAACCCGGTAATTCTCGGCTTACCCTGGCTGGAGAGACACAACCCTCGTATTTCCTGGACCACTAAGCAGATTCAACAATGGTCAGAACGCTGTCAGAAAGAATGCCTGCAGTTCCAACTTCAGGTCACAACCCCTGAATCTCCTTTGTCATCAGAAACCTTGGTCATACCAGACCTTCCAGCAGAATATCAAGCTCTCTCTGAGGCGTTCAGCAAATCAAAGGCCTCTCAACTGCCACCACATCGATCCAGTGATTGCACCATCGATTTGCTTCCTGGAGCTATGCCGACGAGAGGCAGAGTATTTCCCCTATCACAACCTGAGTCTGAAGCAATGAAAGCATACATCAAGGAGGAGCTGGCCAAGGGCTTCATTAGACCCTCCACCTCTCCTGCATCAGCCGGGTTCTTCTTTGTCAAGAAGAAGGATGGGGTCTACGTCCATGCATTGATTACAGAAGTCTCAACGATATCACAGTTAAATTCCGTTACCCACTGCCTCTGGTCCCAGCTGCCCTGGAACAACTTCGTACTGCCAAGTACTTTTCCAAACTCGACCTTCGCAGCGCCTATAATCTGATTTGCGTCCAGGACGGAGACGAGTGGAAGACGGCTTTCTCAACGACCACTGGGCACTATGAATATCTCGTTATGCCGTTCGGCCTCTCCAATAGTCCATCCGTCTTTCAAGCCTACATCAATGATGTGTTCCGGGACATGCTCAATCGCTGGGTTATAGTCTACATCGATGACATACTAATTTACTCAGACTCTCTGGAAACACACATTCAACACGTCCGGGCAGTTCTAAATCGTCTAATTGAACATCAACTGTATGCCAAGAAAGAGAAGTGTGAGTTCCATCAAACACGAGTGTCATTTCTGGGTTACATCATCAGCGCCGACGGGGTCGCTATGGACAATAACAAGGTCCAATCAGTGCTGAACTGGCCTCAACCCACAACCGTGAAGGAGCTGCAACGATTCCTGGGCTTTGCCAACTTCTACAGGCGGTTCATATGTAACTTCAGCACCATAGCGCCAACGGGTCTTACAACTGGTACACGACTCCCCCAGCTCTGGTCACCCCGGGATTACGGCATCACTTCAGCTGGTTTCTGAACGCTTCTGGTGGCCATCGCTACAGGCTGACACCATTGCATTTGACCAACAATATCCAACTTGCAATATGTTCAAATCATCTCACCAACGCCCCGCTGGGTTGTTACAGCCTCTGCCCGTTCCTCAGCGTCCATGGTCTCATATTGCCATTGACTTTGTTACTGACCTCCCCAACTCCAGGAATTACACGACCATTCTGACCATGATCAACCGATTCTCCAAGGCTTGCCGACTCATACCCTTACCCAAACTACCTACAGCCTTCGAGACTAAAGAGGTGCTCTTAGAACAGGTATTTCGGTTCTATGGACTCCCCGAAGACATTGTTTCAGACCGGGGTCCGCAATTCACGTCACGAGTCTGGAAATCCTTCTGTCCACAACTCAACATAAACGTCAGTCTCACCTCAGGTTACCATCCACAATCCAACGGCCAGGTGGAGAGACTCAATCAAGAGATAACCCGGTTTCTAAGATCCTACTGCCATCAAAACCAGAACGATTGGAGTAGGTTCCTGATATGGGCCGAGTACGCCCAGAATTCGCTCCGCAAACCCTCAACCGATCTCACCCCATTCCAGTGTGTGCTTGGCTTCCAACCGCCCCTGTTTCCCTGGTCAGGAGAACCCTCTGAACTCCCTGCAGTCAACGACTGGCTAATCAGGAGTGAGAATACTTGGAATACTGCTCATGTACATCTACAACGAGCTGTACGACGAACTAGGGAACAAGCCGACCGTCGAAGAAGGGAGGGACCTGAATATACACCAGGACAATGGGTCTGGCTCTCCACTAGGGACTTACAACTCCGACTGCCAAGCAAGAAATTAAGTCCCAGGTACGTGGGTCCATTCGAAATACTTAGACAAATAACTCCCGTTTCATATCGTTTAGCTTTACCTGCCAATTATCGTATCTCACCCACCTTTCATGTCTCCCTGCTTAAGCCCGCCGATGGTCCCAGAAGAGAGAGGGACCAGGAGGTCGCTGACGAAAGAACCCCTGCCATCATTGTGGACGGCAGGGGGTTCTTACCAGGTCAGAGAGATTCTGGATTCTCGACGCCGTGGACGAGTGTTGCAGTATCTCATCAATTAGGAAGGATATGGCCCAGAGGAAAGATCCTGGGTCAACGCCTATGACATCTTGGATCCTACACTTACCACTGAATTCCACCAAACTGTCATCCAGACAGACCTGCACCACGTGCTCGTGGACGACCTCAGCGTCGAAATGCCCCTCACGTCCGGAGCCGCTCGCAGGGGAGGGGCTCTGTCATGAATCAGACCTCTGTGGCTCTCTCTGATGGCCACCGGAGGGCACCCTCTCCTGAGTATTGACTTTCTCGGACTCCCTTTTCCAGGCACCCCGTACAGAGACTAATCACCTTTAATAGGATCATTTTCCATTATCTACTCTACTTAAGCAGCATTCACACTCATACTCATTGCGAAGTCTTGTTTTGCCCCGGCTGACATTTCTAAGCGTTTACCTGGTTATTCTGTATCCCCTCTGTGTATGATCTTGGACTGTTTGACTACTGTTGATTCTCTGCCGCCTGCCTTTGTGATCTTGCTCTCTGGAACTTCAACTGCTTTGCTGCCTGCCCTGACTCTTGCCCGGTATCGTTTCTGTTTCTGCTCTGCCTCTGATATTCCTGCCACTGTCGTTTGAATACTGCCTGTTTGACCCTGATCTTGATTATTAAAGATAATCTGCAAATGGATCCAAATGCTTCTGACCCCTCATTACAATGTGTATCTGCTGTGCGGTAGGAGACAGAAAATCACTCATGAAGTAAATACAGTTTTTGTTAAAACCTAGTAAAATTATCTATTTTGATGCTGTAAAATGTGTTGGGAAAATTATTTGTTGTTATTTTTTAAATAACTGTTTTACTTTTCACTTCATTTTTATTATATTTGACTGATACGCAAGTCCCTAGAGTCTAATAAACTATTAAACTTTTTAAACTATATGAATATATAAAATGTGTGTTTATTTATTCAGGTGAAGTCACACATAGAGACGGGGGCTTGAACCGATTTTCCTGTTTTCATTCCAATAAGCGTTAGGACTCCGATAGTGGAAGGAGGAGGAAAAAACTATCCGGTCAAGGTAAATACGTGTTTTTGTTTTTCATGGATTTTGAGTTTGATGTTTTCATCACTTAAACTCTGAGCCAAAATTTGTATGTTTCTAATTTCATCAAGCCAACTAGTGTGTCCTAAACGGGTGTGATGTGTCCAGTAATTTTTTCTCTCTGAAAGTTAAGATGCATCAAAGTCACTGTATAAAGTTTCTCTGCATTTGTATAAGAGAAAACTTTTCTCAACTTTGTAGCGTTGCTGGACACTCAAATCTAGTCTGCAATGGTCACTGTAGCAGAATTTGAGGACATTAGCTTACTGTCATGGAAAATGAATGTGTTTAGGTCGCTATCAATGTGAACAGAGACATGGAGTCTGTGATACATGCTTTTATTTCATCAAGATTAGACTACTGTAATGTACTATACTTGGGTGTCTCACAGTCCCTACTGTCACGTCTTCAACTAGTCCAAAATGCTGCTGCTAGACTGTTGACAGGAACAAGGAAAAGAGAACATATTTCGCCAGTATTGTTCTCTCTCCATTGGCTTCCAGTTAAACATCGTATTGAGTTCAAAACACAGTTTTTTTAACTAGTTTTAGTTTGTTTATAAAGGATTGCATGGACTGGGTCCTCCATCTCTGATCTCCTTTCAGCCCACCATAATGTTTTTAGAAATCTCAGATTAACCAGTAGTCTACAGCTGACTGTTCCACGGACCGCAAATGCTGTACAGTGATCATCGTGCACGCCGAGCTGCCCAGCACCAACTCCTAACCTTTCTGCCTCCCTCACTTGGTCCTCCATTAGTGCAACAAGAGGAGACGACAACAACTATCGGCTTTGCATCCTATCGTTCGCCTTAGCTAACTCATTCACCACTAGCGGAGTGAGCTGGAAAATTAAACTTTTCCCGAACCCCGTGGGGAGGAGGGCCACAACATCATGGCCACCAACAACACTTAGCAAACATTGATCTTGCTCCGGCTTTAACTTCTGGATATTCGGCAGTTTTGCAACAACGGACCGAATAGATTTTCTCACGTCTTTCTCCGCTGCCATTAGTGAACTCCAACTCAAACTGACGCGCTACATCAACGTCATCGTTCTCAGCCACTCCCTCTGTTCGCTGATTGGACCGGTAAAAAAATTATTTCTGGAAACCAAAGTCTACAGCACAATCCCAGACGTAGTACTGAAGGAAAATAAAATTGAGCGGAAGTGCGTAGGAGGGCGGAGCCAGGCTAATATTTACGCCCCTGCCGCCAGAAATTTGTCTGTGTTGGGAAAGGAATCATGCAAAAAGTCCACACACTTACTATGTTTTACCAGTAACTGTCGATCCGCCATGTCATGTCAAATGAAGGTGAATTTACCCGATGCAGTTTGGCTTCCGAAAGCATCACTCGACGTCCATATTGAAAGCATGAATGGTGTCTTTGTAGATGTTGGACTATAAGTTTTGTCTTCTGCCACATGCGCTCTGCATTTCTGCATTTTCTTTTTATATTTTGCACTGCTGTTGAGTTTCTCCAAGGTGCTTTTTGTCTACCACTCTTCCTGACTTTCACAGGAGCAATATCATCAATTACAGCTTTACCTTTTGAGTTAAAAGAATCAAGGAGAAAATCAACAGAGTCAGCAGATATGCTTGGTGTTAAAGATATAGCCTTCATAAATAGCACACTAATGTTCTCATTTAAGCATCTATTCTTGACAGACACAGATTCAATGGCAGGAGAGATCAGTATATCAAAGAAAATACAGAAATGATCAGACAGTGCTACATCCTTAATAACAATCGATGAAATGTTTAGAGCCTTACTGATAAGTAAATCTAGAGTGTGTCCACGATTGTGTGTGGGTCCATGTGCATGCTGAGTCAGATCAAAAGTTTTTAAAACAGTTTTGATTTATTTTGCCATATTGGTTTCTGCATTATCTATGTGAATGTTAAAATCTCCAGCAATAGTAAAACAGCAGTAGTAAAGTTGATAGCAGTTCTGTAAAGTCTTCGGCAAAGGCTGAAGAGTATTTTGGAGGCCTGAAATGCGTAAATGCATGGAGCACCTTTAAACACAATACCCAGATATTCGAAAGACAGGTAATTATCAAATGATATTTGCTTACATTGATAGACATCTTTAAAAAGAGCGGCTACTCCCCCACCTCTCTTACCCGCTCTGCAGACACTCAAAAAAGTAAAGTTAGGAGGAGATGTTTCATTGAGGACTGTTGCACTGCAAGTTTCATTTAGAAACAAAATCCTGGTTGTATGTGATTAAGTCATTGACTAAAAGTGATTTATTTTTAAGTGAGCGGATATTTAAAATTGCTACCTTAAAGAGCAACATGCAGGTTGAATTTATTTCTGAATTAATACTTTATATTGTCTGCAGAGGTCTTTTAAAAACATATATGTAGAAATTACTAATGAAATCTCATTTGATGTAGAGATTTTGATGAAAATGTGCTAGGCTCTGGAATACGCCTTTCCCGCTAGCAACGCGTCATATGACGTAGGCCGAGGCAAACAAGAGCTCGCGTTCAGCTGTAGTTAGAGCGGTAGTGAGAGACAGAGAACGTTTTAGATCGAGTTTTAGAGATGCCATAATGGTAAATTGTTGTGTTTGTGCTTGTTGCACGAATTCCAGCCTGTCAGGACATCGTGTCCATCATTTTCCTTCTAGGAAAAACAAGGCTTTTCGTTCTTTGGTGCGTTTTGTGCAGGTGAAGAGAATAGACTTCACTGCCGCGTCTGTCACCACACACTCGGTCGTTTGTAACGCACATTTCACTCCGGAGAATTATAGACCTGGATATTTTTTTGCATCACAGACAGATGGTTTAATTAATACAGCTTTGCAAACATTGCATTTTGCTGTCTTGCTCTGCGGTGTTTCCAGTGTGAAGTATTTACACACAGCTCAATGCTATCCTGCTTGCTGGCTGCAAACTGCGGAATGGATTTCCTGAGGGGGGTCTCTGTGTCTCATTGAGCCGCGCCTCCGTTCAGGAAATCCATTCCACAGTTTGCAGCCAGCTAGCCGGTGGGCCGCGGGAATCACTTTTGGAGTCATTTCAGCAGGATATCGGATATCTCCGCAGGTTGGATCAGGAAAATCCGTTACATGAATTACACTGGTATCTGTCCCGATACCGATACTGGATCGGATCGGCCCCATCCCTACCTGTGGGCTATCATAGGCATGCTCGTCAACATCGGAGAACTCGGTTTCTTCATTCACATCCATTGTAACCTGAGCTTGAACTTGACCAGACTCCCTCGCCCATCGTCACTTCCGGTTAGTGCTTTATAGACGCGGAAGTTATTTTATTACAATTTGTCTCAAAATATCTTTAATGGCTAAATATATATTACTCCAGTTCAGAAAATCTAGTTGTTTCATCATCAACATACACTATGCTATATAGGGGTGTCCAACCTGCATGTTGCTCTTTAAGTCTTACTTTTTGTCCCCACAGCAATCTTAGTTTGGTGTTTAATAGGCACCAGATTAGATGGGTTCCCGCTTGTTCTGTAAACATTTGAGAAAGTTACTGTTATCATAGCGGGGACCTGACACATATCAGTGCGGGCTGGTATCAGTTGTTTTTGGTTGACCTCGAGCAGATGGAGGAGGGTGTGAGCCCTGGCTATGTGACAGAGGCCGAAGAGATCTCACAGGAGGAGGGGGAGGGCGAGCTGGGCCCACAGGCTTTGGTGGTTTTGGGGCCTGACGTTTTTTGGTTGATATCTGGGGGCTTGCAGATAGTTTGGTTCCAGCAAACACCAGTTTTTCCATTTTCTCTGAGAAGCACAGAAGTGGAGATGCTGGAGATAGGGATAATGTGTCTGGTGAGAGGGGCTGTTGCTCTGGTGTTATTGGAGGCTGTAATATGCTGTCCTGGTTTCCCTGGCTGTTTTCCAGAAAGTTGTCCTTGGGTGCTGAATCTTGGAGCAGTTCTAGTATGTCACAGTCTGTCTGTGGTGAGCGCTGTGGGCAGGGCTCAGCTGAGATTGTGTCCGTGAGCAGAAGCTGTTGTGGCTGAGTGGTGTTATCATTGTCCTTGTGTGACGTGTCAACTGCATGTCCATTCAGGTGCTGAAGTGAAGTCCTGTGGTCATTAATATTGTATCCAGGTGTGTGTGCCATTCAGGTTGAGTGGATTGGCACACACGGCAGAAGGATGATTGAGGGAGAAGCAGATATTGTCCTTTAGCACTCTTGAACCAAGTTTGTTTGGGTGGAGCCCATCCTGTTGAAACAGTTGCCTCTGACTCCAGAAAAGATTGAAGTTGTCAATGAAGTTCACTCCTTTTATATTGCAGGTTTTTTGGAGCCATGTATTAAGCCCAAGCAACCGTGTAAACCTGTTTGTTCCTCTTGCTGGGAGTGGTCCACTGATGAATGTTTGAATTTTCAGTCTTATAAGTGTTTAAAAAAGTTCATTGAAATCCTTCTTAAGGAGTTCTGACTGTTCTTTATGAATATATTTTTTCCCCACATGGATGATGAGTCGATTTGCAGTCTTTTATTTCATCAGAATGTTCTGAAGTTCCCTATTTACATCAGAAGTTGTTGCTTGTGGAAGGCAGCATGTAGTTGTATCCCTGCTACTAATGTTTCTGATATGGAGTCACCCACTATCAGAGTCCTGTGCTCGGCTGCGCTCTGAGCTGAGTGCCGCTGTCTGCTCGACCTTGAGCCCCAGTTAGCAGTGTTAGCTACTGGCTGATTCAGTCTGTGTTCAATCACATTCATCACGTTTGGGGATTCCTCATTTACATTCACTAATACTTCAAATCTGTTTGCAAGATGTATAGGCGGTGGTAGGAGACCAGTGTTTGCAATCCTTGTCAGAGCCGTATCTGGGGTAGAGGATGCTACTGCGGCAATATGTGATACTCGTGACAATCTGATGTTTTGAGCACCTTTGGGTCTCGCTCCCTGTTTGTGCCACCAATTTGTAAGTTGATCGGCTTGTTTCTCTACACTCAGTATGGTCTGTCGAGGAGCACTAGATTCATATGACTCACCGGCTATATGCTGAGGGCGTCCATGACGAAGCTCTGTTGTGTGTTCCGTCTGGCTTGGTGGTCCCACAAGTAACTTTGTTTCAAGAACTGCAATCCTTTGTAAAAGTCTCTGGCAGTTAATGCAGCAAGTAGATTCCAGAAGAGGCATTTTCTCTTATCCTTTTGAATGTAGGCAGTTGTGTTTTCTCTTCCCCGGAATGTAAGCTTTCAGTGGGAGGCTGGTCGAATAAAATAGTTACATATATACACATACGCAATAATAATTACAATATATTATTTAAAAATAAATCCTTATTTTTTGAAAGATGGTTTTTAGCAGGTAGCCTATAATACGAGTAGATCAATTACTAAAACAAGAAGGTATGCTGTGTTGTGGCAATAATTCATATCAAAAAAACATCACTGCATAAGAGACACTCAGAGTCAAATTATAAAAATAGAAGTATTTATTCTTGCAAGAATAGGAGCAGTCTAATACACAGTTGTTACCCTGTGCAGAAGAGTGACACACCCCCAGACAGACTGAACCAGCATATCCTAGTTTCAAGGCCTTCTTCCCAGTAGTTTTCCATAGGCGTCACTAGTTGGCCCACTAAGCCCCCCCCCCCCCCCCCCCCCCCCCCCCCCCCCCCCCCCCCCCCTGCACCAAATGGCCTTCTGACATCTAGGTCAGAGGTCCTTGTTCGTCTGTTCTCTGGAGTGTCTCCCCCTTCTGCCTCCCCAGGTACATAAACATAATCTTCTCTCACTACAAGTGAGAGACACACATGTGACATTCTCTGAATCATCTATATTCTACTAAAGATCAATGAATATCATAAAATCGCCACTACAACTCCTCTCTGTTTATCATACCTGATAACTGATTAATCAAACATTGTAATAATAGTAATAATAAATGCAAGTTCAAGTCATTAAATAAAAATCACTCTCCTTGAACCTGTGAAATGTCGTTTAGAAAAGAAAAAGCTTAGGCTGTTTTTGTAAGGATAGTCCCTTAAACATTAGCAAGCAAGTAAAGAATTTACCTGAAACCGGGCTGAATAAATAAACACTGTTATTGTACTCTCGATAAATCGAACCCTCTGTCATTTCAGTTAAATAAGGAATAGTGTATAGATTAGTTAGAAAGCCAAAACCATCAAATCACACCGGTTATAAAATATAAAGTATTATAAAATCCTTTAAAGCATTCATGATAAGAAAAATAAAGGAAAACATACCCCAATGTCTAACACATGTCACTGTAACTTCCACTACTTGAATCATCACCACATGTTTCACCATTGTCATCATCATTCGGATAGACTGTCATTTCCAGCTTATTACCGTACACCATGATTAATAGATTGTCTACTTTTCCTGAAAACATTTGCACCAATCCAATCAAGTCATTAGATCTATACCAATACATATTTTGATTCAGTCAAATAAAATCATCGAAATCATCACAAAACCACATTCTTAAACCATTAGTTGGTTCACATCCTCCTCCAGGCGTGTTGATCATCGTTCGCCCCATGGACTATGGGATGGTTGCGGCCTGTTGGTTTAGGTGAGAGGGACCCAGGTGTCACACTGATCTCCTGAGATCACCACCGCACCCCCACTGGAATGAACCATTTCCTGCTTTCTGTCACCTGTGAATGGAGACCTTAAGTATTTTGTTAGTGACCGCTTGTCTTTCCCTCGTCCCTTTTGGTGTGACCTGTGGAATTTTCACCATCTGTTTACAAACTGAAACATATTATCATTAGACATTTCTTGCTTAATAGCACTCATTCAACTATTACATTAACATTCAACCCACTTTGCTCATGTCAACAACACAATATTTATACATTTGGAACAGAATCAGTTCTGTTTGCTGCAATCCATCCTGACATTCTGTAAAAGGAAAATTTTAAGTTATGCACTGCACAGGGTGTAGCACCTTTCTGCCACAATAATAACCCAGGCTAGGACAGTTCGCCAAATTCATCCATAGCCATTATTTTATTGGGCACATTTTGCCCTGTCTCCCAATCCTGCATGCTCTCTGTAAAGAAAAAAAAACATTTCGAGGTTATTGTCAGATAGTAAAGTACGTAGTTCCCTTTCGTAGTCACTCCGAGTTACGTCGGATGACGGAGAATGGGGGTTTCGCCAGAAAGCCAATCCTCTTCGAGTATTAAAAAACGAGCCAATGGCAAAGAAATGCCATGGGTCTGCGGAATTTGCATAATGTATCTCCGCCTCACCGCGTGAGTATTTAAGGAGAGACACCTGCAACAGCAGATCATGTTTTCGCTTCGGAGCCAAGAGAACCTCTTCACTCCACAGCCACATCTGAGTTTACAAGTGACTCACCTCTTCGAGACGAGCGAACTCTCCACTGTTGGTGTGACGGCGGTACCCAGCGAGTCTTCACATTGCCTGCGATCTGTGCAGTGGTCTGCCTGACTTTGTGTTTTCTCCCTGGTCGCCTCAGCATTGCAGAGTTTTTCCTCTCCTAAAAGAGCTGCACGTGGCACGTCTTTTTAAAGATGTCTCGCCCGTGTTCTTCTGGTTGCGGTCGTTATCTGTCGTCTTCTGATGGGCACGAGCGCTGCTTTGTGTGTCTGGGCTTTGAACACGCTAAAGCAGCGCTCGTGGATGACTCATGTTCCTTCTGTGGGAACATGACCATCGCAACACTTAGATTAAGACTCAATGATCTTTCAGTGAGAGTCCCCGCGTCCACCACCCGTTCTGCTTCCTCCACGAGAGGTGGTAGTTCGGCTGGGGGACAGGGTGATCTGAGGGTGACGGTGTGGAGCAATCCGACGATGCGTCCTCGGACCACGCCCCCCTCCGCTGTGTTGCAACCCGCGAGTGCCGCGGTGATTCAGGCGGGCTCTTCTTCGGAAGCCCCGCGTGTTTCATTCGGCGCTCCAGAGGATGACACGATGTCGATCGCGGCATCACAAGGTGGGCTTGAGTCTTCAGGAAGTGAGGATGCGGCTGCGTTGCCTCCTTCGGGAGTCCCAGCGTTGCCCGTGTCGGATCCTGAGATGACAGCCATGCTGTCCCGGGCAGCCGTGAGCATCGGGCTAGAGTGGAACCCTCCGCCCTGCCCCGAGCGCTCGCGGCTGGACGATTGGTTTTTGGGTGCGGCTGCCGCCTCACGGCCTCAGCCAACCCCAATTCCTTTCTTCCCGGAGCTGCATGAGGAGCTGTCGAGATCATGGAAGGCTCCTTTGACCTCCCGTGAACGCTCGTCAGCTTTCTCCGCCTTTCCTCCCCTCGATGGCGCAGCTGCCCATGGGTACACTGGGATTCCCCCGGTGGAGCGCTCTGTTGCGATGCAACTGTGTCCTCAGAGCGCCTCCTCTCGTGGCAATCCTAAGCACCCGTCCAAGGCCTGTAGATTCTCGTCATCTATGGTGGCGAGGTCTCACAGAGCTGCAGGACAGGCGGCTGCTGCCCTGCATGCGATGGGCACCTTACAGGTCTACCAGGCCCAGCTGCTCAGAGACATGCACGAGGGCAGGACTGACCCAGGGACGTTCGACGAACTGCGTGCTGCCACTGACCTCGCTCTCCGGGCGACGAAAGTGGCCTCACGCTCCCTGGGTCAGGTGATGGCCACTAATGTGGTCCAGGAGCGTCACCTATGGCTGAACCTGGCCGATATGCGGGACGTTGAGCGGACTCGTCTGCTCGATGCTCCCATATCCCAGGCCGGCCTCTTCGGCGGAGCGGTTGAAGACTTCGCCCAGCAGTTTTCGACCGCACAGAAGCAGTCTGAGGCGATAAAACACATTCTGCCCCGACGGCCAGCTGCTGCCTCCACCCAGCCGTCGGCACAGACGCCTCAGCCTGCTCGCCGCCGAGGGCGCCCTCCCGCGGCTCCCGCCCCTCCCGCACGGCCCCAGCAGCAGCCTTAAGAATAAACAAAAAAAAAAAGAAAAATAAAAAATGCAGGCCCCCTCCTTCCCCCGGTGGAGGGCCGGGGGAGAATCTTTTGTTCTCCACTCCCCGCTGCTCACCCACGGGTGGGCAGCACCCTAATGTGGTTAAAGAAAGAACCGAAATGTCCATCACTGAGCACACAGAGCCGGATGACAGTGCGCGACGCCCCCGTGCCTCGCCACTCTCGTCCTCCTCTGTCTCTGAGGGCGAGGATGACAGTGCGTGCCGTCCCCGGACCACACCACTCTCATCCCCCTCTATCGCCAGACCCCTGGCAGAGCAGACCCCCGTGGAACGCTGGTCCTTCCCTGGTCTCCTCTGTCAGGGCGCGGAGCTTGGCTGTGCACACGCTCAGGGCCGCTATGCCACCCTTGCCTGTGCCGGTCACTCCGCCTCGCTGCCCCTCCGGGGGGACGCCTGTGGCTCGGATGATTCTGCTGGATCAGTTTTTGGGGGCTTGGTTAGAGCTCCCCAATCTGTCCCGTTGGGTCGCCCGAACTATCAGGCTCGGCTATGCGATTCAGTTCGCACGGTCTCCTCCCCGCTTCAGGGGAGTCCGCTTTACTATGGTCGGTGGCAATGCCCCGGTCATGAGAGCGGAGGTTGCTACCCTGCTGGCGAAGGGTGCAATCGAGGCTGTCCCTCCAGCCGAGATGAGGTCAGGGTTCTACAGCCCCTACTTCATTGTCCCCAAGAAAACCGGTGGGTTACGGCCAATCCTGGACTTGCGCGTCTTGAACCGCTCCCTTCACAGGCTGCCGTTCAAGATGCTCACGGCCAAACGCATTTTCGAATGCGTGCGGCCACAGGATTGGTTTGCAGCGATAGACCTGAAGGACGCCTACTTTCATGTCTCCATTTTACCTCGACACAGACCGTTTCTTCGGTTTGCTTTCGAGGGGCAGGCATACCAGTACGCGGTTCTCCCATTCGGGTTGGCTCTGTCTCCTCGCGTCTTTACGAAGGTCGTCGAGGCAGCCCTTGTTCCCCTACGCGAACACGGGGTTCGCATCCTGAATTATCTCGACGACTGGCTAATATTAGCTCACTCTCGAGATCAGGTTTGCGAACACAGAGACCTTGTGCTCCGGCACCTAGCCCGTCTGGGCCTTCGGGTCAACTGGGAGAAGAGCAAACTTTGCCCCGTGCAGAGGATCTCTTTTCTCGGTATGGAGATAGACTCGGTCGCCATGTCCGCGCAGCTTACGAGCGAGCGCGCACACTCACTGCTGACTTGTCTTCGACAGTTCGAGGGCAAGAGTGCGGTCCCACTGAAACTTTTTCAGAGGCGCCTAGGGCATATGGCATCCGCAGCCGCGGCAACGCCACTCGGATTGCTTCATATGAGACCGCTTCAGCTGTGGCTTCGCGATCGGGTCCCGAGGTGGGCATGGCATCACGGTACGCTCAGAGTTCCAATAACTCCGACCTGCCGTCAGACCTTCACCCCGTGGCGGAACCTCAGCTTTCTACGGGCCGGAGTTCCCCTAGAACGAGTTTCCAGGCATGTTGTCGTCTCCACAGATGCCTCTGCCACGGGCTGGGGCGCCATGTGCAATGGACATGCAGCCGCGGGCTCCTGGACAGGACCCCAGCGCCTCATGCATGTCAATTGCCTCGAGTTGCTGGCAGTACGCCTTGCCCTGCACCGCTTCCACGCGTTGCTCCTGGGTCAACACGTACTTGTCCGTTCGGACAATACCGCGACTGTAGCGTACATCAACCGTCAGGGTGGTCTACGCTCTCGCCGTATGTATCAACTCGCACGCCACCTCCTCTTATGGAGTCAGAAGCACCTGAGGTCCCTTCGTGCTATTTACATTCCAGGAGTGCGGAACCTTGCAGCCGACGAGCTGTCACGGCTCCGGCCAACCTCTGGTGAATGGAGACTCCATCCCCAGTCGGTCCAGCTGATATGGGACCAGTTCGGGGACGCACAGATAGATCTGTTTGCCTCCCACGACTCATCCCATTGCGCCCTGTATTACTCCCTGACCGAGGGCACGCTCGGCACGGATGCACTGGCGCACAGCTGGCCGCAGGGCCTACGCAAATATGCGTTTCCCCCAGTGAGCCTTCTCGCACGTACTCTGTGCAAGATCAAGGAGGACGAGGAGCAGGTCATATTGGTCGCCCCATACTGGCCCACCAAGACCTGGTTCTCCGAACTGATACTCCTCGCGACAGCACCTCCTTGGCCAATTCCTCTGAGGAAGGACCTCCTTTCTCAGAGACGGGGCACCCTATGGCACCCTCGTCCCGATCTTTGGAGACTCCACGTGTGGCTCCTGGACGGGACGAGGCAGGTTTGAGTACCCTGCCACCAGCGGTGGCGGCTACCATCACTTCCGCTAGAGCATCGTCCACGAGACATGTCTATGCGTTGAAGTGGAACCTCTTCGTTAACTGGTGCTCTTCTCGCCGAGAAGACCCCAGGAGATGCTCGATCAGCGTTGTGCTTTCCTTCCTGCAAGACGGGTTGGAGCGAAGGCTGTCTCCCTCCACCCTGAAGGTGTATGTGGCCGCTATCGCCGCATATCACGAAGCAGTTGAAGGTAAGTCTCTTGGAAAGCACGACCTGATCCTCAGGTTCCTGAGAGGAGCGAGGAGACTGAATCCTCCTCGCCCTCCTCTCGTTCCCTCTTGGGACCTCTCAGTGGTCTTAAGTGCCCTGCAGAGGGCTCCCTTTGAGCCTCTGCAATCAGCTGAGCTTAAGATCCTGTCAATGAAGACAGCGCTCCTGGTTGCGTTGGCCTCCATCAAGAGGGTAGGGGACCTGCACGCATTCTCCGTTGACGAAGCGTGCCTGGAGTTCGGGCCCGGCCTCTCTCACGTGATCCTGAGACCCCGGCCCGGATATGTGCCCAAGGTTCCCACCACTCCCTTCCGGGACCAGGTGGTGAACCTGCAAGCGCTGCCCCGGGAGGAGGCAGACCCAGCCTTGGCACTGCTCTGTCCAGTACGCGCACTCCGTGCTTACGTAGACAGGACGCAGTGTTTTAGGACCTCAGACCAGCTCTTTGTCTGTTATGGTGGGAAGCTGAAGGGAAAGGCTCTCTCCAAACAAAGGTTGTCTCACTGGATAGTGGACGCCATTGCTTTGGCATACCAGCAGCAAGGTCGACCATGCCCCCTTGGTGTGACCGCCCACTCCACCCGGAGTGTGGCGTCCTCTTGGGCTTTAGCGCGTGGCGCCTCGCTAACAGACATCTGCAGAGCTGCAGGCTGGGCGACACCTAACACATTCGCCAGATTCTACAATCTCCGAGTGGAGCCAGTCTCCGCCCATGTACTGTCTTTTTCAAGCTAACATGGGAGCTGTTAAGTGTCTCGCTTGCTCGCCATTCCACTCCACGGACTGGATACGTGTGATATTTCCTCAGGTGAGCCTTCCCCTCTGAAGCCCTGAGTTCCTCCAGCACTGTTGACGCTGGCGCCAGTGTCTATTGCCTGTGCGTCGGCTAGGTGCCTCCGTGTGCATGGTTCCTCCTCTGAGTAACCCCCACATGTGTATTTTCCACTGTAAGCCTCTTTGAGCATGTGTCTTTCCCTCGGCAAGTCACCTGCCACTCCTGGAGTTGAAAGTAGATGCCACCCTACGGGCTGGTCACTCCAGTGTTCCTCCATATGAAGCCCCCTCGGGCCATATGTGTATTCTTAAGTCCTCCCTACGGGTAGGCATGCTGCGGCATATCTCCCCTGAGATATGCTTCCCAGTGTACCTTGGTATTCCTGTGTTAGTAGGACTCCTTCGTCCGTGCCTACATCACGACAGGGAGGTCAGACTTCGCAGGGCACTGGAAGACAGCTGTGAAGGTGGCGTGATTACACGGGGACCCCCATTCTCCGTCATCCGACGTAACTCGGAGTGACTACGAAAGGGAACGTCTCGGTTACGGATGTAACCCTCGTTCCCTGAGTAGGGAACGGAGACGTTACGTCTCCCTGCCACTTCCGCTGTACCGCTGGGTAGACGCCTGAGTTCAGTCTCGGCTCCTCAGCGAAGACATGATCTGCTGTTGCAGGTGTCTCTCCTTAAATACTCACGCGGTGAGGCGGAGATACATTATGCAAATTCCGCAGACCCATGGCATTTCTTTGCCATTGGCTCGTTTTTTAATACTCGAAGAGGATTGGCTTTCTGGCGAAACCCCCATTCTCCGTCATCCGACGTAACGTCTCCGTTCCCTACTCAGGGAACGAGGGTTACATCCGTAACCGAGACGTTTCTTGTGTCTACTGTTCTTCGATGCCCTGGCGTTTGCTGTTGAAACAATCTTTGTTATTGGTGTGTGCGGCACACTCACAGACATCAATTTTGTTAGGCAGAAAAATGGCTTCTTTCAGGGCTTTTATCCAATTATATCCCCTAGTGTTCTCCCAACATTTATTCAGCAAATGTGAACCCCTTAATAAACCATATTTGGCAAATGTTATACCATCTCCCTCTTGATGCACGACACCACTCGAGCATCAAAACATAACATTTAACATAGTGTTTTTGATAAAGTTTCCCATCAACACCAACCCAAACATTGTCCTTCAGACAAATTTCCTCCAGAGATCTTTCTCTGCCTCTGAAACAAAAATATTACATTCTTCACTTAAAGCCACAATCTCATCTTCTTATCGAAGTATTTGAAGGGCAACGGCCCTCCGTCTCACCGCGTATCCTGCTTTTCAGGCCTGTTGTTTTGTCTCACAACTCAGTCCTCTACAACCATTTTTAAAGTCATCAATTGTTACTCTCAGGTCAAGTCGTGCTGTACAGTCTTGGTCAATGTCAGTCAAACAACATTCTCCTCCTGTTTACAATAATCATAAATGGCTCTCTGCATAATTTGATATTGACTCAGAGAATGTCACTTTGTTGTTGCCATCAAATCTATAACATCTTCTTTTATTTCAACCCACGATGGACGGCGATCTACAACTTCACAATTCCAATTTACACAAATACTTAAACTGATCCAAAGCTTAATTCAAATCAACATCATAAAAGACAAAAGTAATTAATACCAGACAGAGCTTGATGACCAATCAACTTAAAGCTCGTCCTATGTTCTGTATCATCTTAGAATTATCGGCTTCTTTAATTTTTGTCATTTGCCTTAACCCATCTGTAATGATAAAACTCCATTCCAGAGGTTAATGACACAATATACTCACTATTCAGGCGGAATATTAGTACCCCAAACTAATACATACAAGACATAAAGTCCTGCCACCATCACACGCACTCATACTAGACACACATATGTTAACTGCTCATTCTCAATGTTCGCCTTTCCTTATATCATCATTAAAAGAATTTTAATGATGTAAGATCTTAAATGAAATACGATTTTAAACTTACATTTTTCCTGTAGCTTTTACCTCACTTTACTTAAACTTTACTCTTAACCAGTTTCAAAGCATGTCTGTTCATTATTCATTTAATTTTTTTTTTTTAGAAAAGTCAGCTGGGTTGTTTTGGTTCATTATCATTATTTTGTTTTAAGCTTGCCTTACCAGGCCTGATAACAGAAAGACAGACAGAGTTACCATCCCTTCCTCCAACAGTCTCTCTCACTATACACAAATAATCTTTTCAACAGCCTCCTAAGACTGAAACTTAATTAATCATAGTCTAGAACCCTTAATAGTTCACAAATGTTAATATACAAATGTTTAACTCAAATTAGAACCATTACAACAATCTAAAATGCATTATTCTATGAGCATTTCTAATGTTATCTTTAGTTTGAATGCTTGTATGAATTCTCAATTCACCTAACCTTTGTTATCCAAACTCTACAAAAACTGTCTTAATCTTTAGTCACCACCATGTCTAATGACCTTCAGGAGTTAAAACCATCTTATAGACATATTAGTTCCAAAATCAACACTTCTATAATTTTCCTTGCCCATAAGGCAACCAACATCATGTTCCTGATATAAACCAATAAGTTTTGTTACTGTCTCCCCAACAAATAATGACAATCACCTCATGGTCTCAGCTGGCTCCCGAAAGCTCATTTACCATAGCTCTTTATCTATAATTTCCATCAGGGTGCTATCCCCTGGCATAGTTGCAGACACTTGTCATGATTGAAAACAAGCCATACAGTGAATGCGGTTTTCTCCTGAGTGATGGATATAGAGGAACTCACATTTTCTGGGTCAGACTGCAGTAACTCGTCACAGCGCATCTCAACTCTCAATGCTCTGCTGACCCCGGTGGCCTCCAGTAATCAGCGCTCAACTCTCATACCTTTCTCACATATAACACCTCCATCCGGAGATGCCCAGTGTTCGTGACCCCCTGCGTTGGGCTGTCCCCTGCCCAGGAAGATCATCCCGTCATTGAGTAGCCACTCGTACACACTGGTGACCGCTCTTTCCCATCACACAATCAGTTATTTCAACAGAACTCAGCTGTTTTCTGGAGCTTAGGAAAGGCACATTAAAGAGTCAGCTCATCCGGACTTCCTAATAGTGTTAAGGGAGACAGGTTAATAACAACAGTATTTAATCACTCAAATCTGTTAGACCTGTCCGAATCAACAAAATCTCAGTGAACTTTATTCACATCCGTCTATTCAGTGTACATCTATAGCCATGGTCATCGGTCCTGTGTCATGGTGTAGGCTAAGATCAGACAAAGACGTTACTGGTCCTAAAATAACAAGTAAAAAAATGTCACTTCTCAATTCAGGTCTACATTATTATTTTAAAGACTTCTTTAAATTCATTCAGTTTTACTTTTAAAACATTTACAAGTTGCCCTCAAAATGGCAATGATTTCTTTTAACATTATTTCTTTTATCATCTCTGTGTCTATAATTTTCAACTGAAACACTGTGCTTTACTATAAATAGCTTATTATCACTTATAACACAGGCTCAGATAACAGCTTTTAGCTGACATGAGAGAGACTCTGAGGCAGTCAGGACTTGTAGACTTCACTTTCATAAACTTCTAACATCAGACTTTATTTACCATCTTTTAACTCTAGCCCAGCTTAAGGCATCTTTGCCAGAAATTACATGCGTGTTCAAATAAACATAATTTTTATTGTCTTGTTTCCATATATCAGGGAATTTAGACATTATAAATTTCCACTCAAATTGAGTCTGTGTCGCAACTGTTTCAGTCACACACACACCAGATCCAGATAAGCGAACTGTTTCAGCCAAATCACAAGCTTATCTTTTAAAAACCAAAACATCAGCTCTGTTCTTTTCATGGTCAACACTAGCAGGCCTTTTTTGTTTAATCAAATGCCTTTCTATACATTTTACATCTAGCAACTGTTAATCCTATAACACTGCTTCTACTTATTTTATCTTAAAGAAAGAATAATAATTATTCTAGTTCTTAGTAACGTTTCAAATTTCATCTCAATTTTAGTTGTCAGGTTCTCAATTACCATAGTTTTAACACCTGACTTCAATGTTTTCTCTAGGAGTTTATCAATCTGCTATTAGGATCCACAAATCATCCTTTTAGTTACCTTCATATTTTGCAACTCAAATTTCTTTTTAGTCATTATCTGTAATTTTACATCAACCGGTAGCCTACTTTACAACAACCGGTACTTATACATTCACGTTACAACAACCGGTGCTTTAGATCTTTCCTTTAAAAGGAATTCCTTAAGTCTTCAATATTATGACCTTATTTTTATCTCCTGTTCTTTCTCAGACGAAAACTTTAATATCGTCTTTTAAACACTGATCTACTTTCAAACCCACATTATTACCAGAAATGTGTCACTTTGTCCTCAACTACAGCCACAGACACCTTGCCTAGTTTGATCACTGTGAGCTTGCAAACGGCTCCAACTTACTGCACACCATTGTAACAGTGTGTCCCAATCAGGAATGTAAACAGAGCCACTGATAAGCAGTTCTGTATTCTTTTACAGTCCAGTGGCAGATACAACAACAATAGCCAAATCATAATCTTCATCATTATCATTATCATTGGCAGAACATTAATTTTCATAAACTGCACGGAAATGCTAAAAACATTCTAAGGGGTTTTCACAAAGTTTCTGTTTAACTTTGGTCACATTTGTCCAGGGAAATTATCCCCGACCCATAATTTCCTTTATAATACATACAATATGTTTTCCCTTAAATGGCTTAATATCAACAAAATATGTCTTTACATCTCTCTAATTCGGTATTATCTTCAACAACACTAATTACAAAACAAGTACTATTTAACATCCGGAAGTCGGGTTGAATAAGCACGCGCTGTTACTGTACTCCCAGCATAGCTGGAGTCTTTAGGTTCAAAAGACAATGATTGTCAAACTAAAACTAAACATAATTTCAATCATTATTTTACCATTAAAATATAGAATTGTTCCCCATTCTGCTTAAAACATTATTCATATCATGTTAATCCCTGTCAATCATACAATGCCTTATTTTTTATTCTGAAACTCACTTTTCATATACCATTTCATCTTAATTTGATTTAACAGGCGTTCATAAATAGTTCCATAAATCTTATCAGGAATTTTATTTTCATCACATATAGTTTTCTACTAAACTTCTTCTCAATCTTTCCCTACATGCCAGTTCCTTCTGTATCCTCTCCTTTCTTTTCTCTACATGCCAGTTCCTTCATTATCTAACCAGTACATGATTGTTTACTTACAATCCCCACACACACACGTCTCACACACAACCTTTTTTTCACTTCCCTCTTCCACCAAGTTTCTCACTTACAGTTCCCTCTATTTCACACAGACATCCTTATTGCTGCTTGCTACTTCAACTCTTGTTACGAAAAAATCTTCTGACATCTAATGTCATGAAACATAAAAACCCTTTTATCAGTTATATTCAATCTTACTATGGCAATACATTCTACATCGACTCCGTTCTCTTTTATCTGCTTCAACAACTCATTGTCTTTTCACATTTTTACACACGTTGAACGCAGACACAACTTTTGTTTCTCACTGCTCTGTTCAACTGATTCCCGCACCATCTTTAATCTTGTGGCGCTCAATATCATACATTTCTGCCCTTAATTTTATCTCATTTGACAAAACACCAGTGTACCAAATTTCGCAAGCTTGCTTTTGAGACATCCACATACTGCTGCTTCTCTGTTTTCTGTGGATTTCTCTTCAACGCGCGTTTTCTTAATCTATTAGGCGTCCCCAACAAATCCGATTCTTTTCTTTTAACCCAAATCGGTCGGGTTGCACTATTAGTGCCCTCCTAATTATGGTTTACCAAAAAAATTCTGGTTCCCCCTAATTAGCCTCAGCACCCAAAAACAATTTGCTCCGTGGTGGAACAACTCATTTCCAGGTTGCCTATCTGTTTGAAATCTCTTGATCTGTCACAGTTCTCAATTAATCCCAGATTATTTATCTGCTTGAAATTTCTTGATCTGTCACAGACCTCAATTAATCTCAGATTATTTTCCCTCGTATCTGTTTGAAATTTCTTGATCTATATATAGATCTCGATTAATCTCAGATTACGTACCACAGAAACAGCCCTCAGCCAATATGGTTCAATTTCACTCTTCCCCCAATTAAACCGAATTTAAATTACCCTTACCAGAGACGTTGTTTCATGCCACTTGCGGGTTCTTTAGATTCCAGTGGTCGATTCTCCCGGCCCTGATATCGGTCGGCCCCTCTCTCTCAAGTTTACGAGGTAGAGCTTGAACTTACTCTGTCCAGGTGGCCAAACAACGTCCGATCTCAGGTCCAGGAGGCACGTCCAAGGAATATCACTTCTGACACCAAAACTGTGTCAAACTACAGCTGCTAACTTACCTTTTCTAGAGAGTTTCTAGATTTCCATAAAATTCCAGTGACGACCAGGGAGTTTTCTATTATCATGGATGCAATTCCCACAGGGGTCTTGGCATTATTCAGAGTTAATACCCAAACCAGTAATGCGGCCCTTTCTTCCTTTGATTTATTTGATACTGCAATTGGAAATATTTGTTTTGCCCCGGAGTCGTAAATGTTAATAAAACTATTCGTTCATCATTTCAAAAAGACATTGTCACCAGGCCAAACTGTATTGTTTACTGGAATAGACTGGCTGAATGTTTGTTATGGAAGGCCATCTAGACTTTACCAAACAAATATTTATTGGTAAATAAAATAAAGGAAATAAGTTTCAAAATCTTACACAGGTACTACCCAGTAAATAATTTTCTTGTTAAATTAAAAAAGTACGGTGACCGGGAGGACACATGTTCGGTTCACTTATTTTTGTCGTGGCCACAACATATAAACCCGTGGGAACGTGATATTAAGTCGTGGGAACGTGATAATATCTCGTGGGAACGTCATATTAAGTCGTGGGAACGTGATATTAAGTTGTGGGAACGTCATAATATCTCGTGGGAACGTCATATTAAGTCGTGGGAACGTGATTATAAGTCGTGGCCACGAGATCATTTTGTTGAGGTAACGACATAATTATGTCGTGACCACGCGATGCAAAGTCGTAGCCTCGAGATCATATGTTGAGGGAACGATATATTTTTCTCGTGGCCTCGACTTCATATTTTGAGAGAACGACATCTATTTGTCGTGGCCACGAGTTATGTTGAGGAAGCCACAGCGGCCAATACTGTAACCGTACCATAGCATAGACTGGGCTACAGCAGAGATGGAGATGACAGAAGAAATAACATTTTACTTTAAATTAGGAATGTCATATAAATATATAGTGCGGTCTTTGGCATTAAGACATGGGTATAAGTGAAAGACACCTGAAGCGCATTCTTAAATTGAATGGGCTTTTTTGTCGCACTTTTGCACTGGCATGAAGTTGGTTTGACGTTGGACGTTCGATATAGAGGGCCGAAGTTACGACGTCACTCTGTAGGCCAAAACGCGGAAGTGAGTTAGCATTTTAGCACTCCCGGTTCCCTCGCTCTAAAGTCTATGGGATTTTTGAATGGGTTTTTGCTAAATCGCCTGAAATAAGGTCTGTGGTGAACAAAGCCTCTAAATATTTTCACGTTTTGATCTATGACATAGAACACACAGTTATAACCTGCTTGTGGTTTTTTAAACTTTATTGTGTCTGCTTGTGTTTTTTAAAAACTTTATATAGGCTTCAAAATGTATACATTTTGGATTAACTTGTAAAGATTATCTTGATAGATAAAATGTGTAAGGGTCACAACTCTTTGTTAAATACAGATCTTATTTTTTGCAATTTTCCAATAGTCTATGGGGAAAATGCATAGCTTTTCGATCGAGGGAACCCATGCGCCGCTAGCTTCCGAGTTGTCCTACAAAGTGACGTCATCACTTCGGCACTCTATTCGCATTTTAGGGACCGTCTCAAAATTACATGCGACATTTACATTTACATTTATTCATTTAGCAGACGCTTTTATCCAAAGCGACTTACAAATGAGAACAATAGAAGCAGTTAAACTAACAGTAGGACAACAATACGTAAGTGCTATAACCCCTCTCAGTTCAATTTTAGTGCAGTTTTTTTTTTTTTTTTTTTTTTTTTTTTTAGAAGAGAAGAGAAAGTGTTAATTCTACTGAATCAAGTGCTGCCGAAAAAGATATGTCTTCAGCAGTTTCTTGAAAGTGGCTACTGACTCAGAAGCTCTGGTTGAGTTAGGCAGATCATTCCACCAACAGGGAACAGCCATGGTAAAGGTCCGAGAAAGAGATTTTGTGCCTCTTTGAGATGGTACCACAAGACGACATTCGCTAGCAGAGCGCAGGTTTCTGGATGGCACATAAGTCTGAAGTAATGAGTTTAGGTAAGATGGAGCAGTGCCAGTGGTTGTTCTGTAGGCAAACGTCAGTGCCTTGAATTTAATGCGAGCGGCAACTGGCAACCAGTGCAATTGTGTGAGGAGAGGAGTGACGTGTGTTCTCTTCGGCTCATTGAAGACTACTCTGGCTGCAGCATTCTGGATCAGTTGTAGAGGTTTAACAGAGCAAGCTGGAAGACCAGCCAGGAGAGCATTACAGTAGTCCAGTCTGGATAAAACAAGTGCTTGGACAAGGAGTTGTGTGGCATGCTCTGTAAGGAAGGGCCTGATCCTCCTAATGTTGTGCAAGGCAAATCTGCAGGACCGGGCAGTTCTAGCAATGTGGTCTGTGAATTTCAACTGATCATCAATTACAACCCCAAGGTTCTTAGCTGACCTTGATGGAGTTATGGATGACGAGCCTAGCTGAATGGAGAAGTTGTGATGAAGTGTTGGGTTGGCCGGGACCACAAGTAGCTCTGTCTTCGCAAGGTTTAGTTGAAGGTGGTGGTCCTTCATCCAGCCAGAAATGTCTGTCAGGCAGGCTGAGATACGAGCAGCTACCGTCGGATCGTCAGGCTGGAATGAGAGGTAGAGTTGCGTGTCATCAGCGTAGCAATGATAGGAAAAGCCATGTTTCTGAATCACAGATCCTAGTGATGTCATGTAGATGGAGAAGAGGAGTGGTCCAAGCACTGAGCCCTGAGGCACCCCAGTAGCTAGATGTTGGGTCTTAGATGCCACACCTCTCCACGACACCCTAAAGGACCTACCTGAGAGGTAAGACTCGAACCATTGGAGTGCAGTTCCCGATATGCCCTTCATCTTTAGGATTGACAGGAGGATCTGGTGGTTAACTGTGTCAAAAGCAGCAGACAGATCCAGCAGGATGAGGACTGAGGATTTGGAAGCTGCTCTTGCCAGTCTCAGAGCTTCAATTACTGAGAGCAGGGCAGTCTCAGTTGAGTGTCCGCTTTTGAAACCAGACTGATTGTCATCCAAGAGGTTGTTCTGTGTAAGAAAGGAGGAGATCTGGTTGAAAACAACTCGTTCAAGTGTTTTCGCGACAAATGGAAGAAGAGATACCGGTCTGTAACTTGTTAGATGTGCTGGATTTAGATTGGGTTTCTTAAGCAGTGGGGTTACTCGAGCCTGCTTAAAAGCTGTGGGAAAGGTACCAGTGTGAAGAGAGGTGTTTATGATGTGCGTGAGTGTGGGTACAACTGAGGAAGAAATGGCTTGAAGTAGATTAGTGGGGATAGGATCAAGCGGACAGGTAGTAGGGCGATTGGAAAGGAGGAGTTTAGAGACTTCCGCCTCTGAAAGTAGAGAGAAGGAGGGTAGAATGTGTGCGTTTGTTGGTAAAATGTGTGTGTCAGTTTGTGGATTGGTAAATTGGCCGCTGATGGTGGTTGTTTTTTCTATGAAGAATGTGGCAAAATCGTCGGCTGTTAGGGTTGATGAAGGAGGAGGAGGAGGAGGAGGGTTAAGAAGAGAGGAGAAGGTTTTGAAAAGCATGCGAGAGTCAGAAGAATTGATAATTTTGTTGTGATAGTAAGCCATTTTAGCAGTAGAGATATTAGCAGAGAAGGAAGAGAGAAGGGATTGATAAAGACCCAGGTCTGTCGAATCTTTCGATTTGCGCCAATTCCTCTCTGCACCCCTGAGTTTAGTACGATGTTCGCGAAGAATATCAGTTAACCAGGGGGCAGAGGGTGTGGCGCGGGCTGGCCTGGAGGAAAGGGGACAGAAGTTGTCCAAGCAGGATGTTAAAGTGGAGAAAAGAGTATCAGTTGCACAGTTACTATCAAGTGTTGAGAGCTGATCAGGTGGAGGAAGTGTGGATGAGACCAAAGAGGAAAGGTGAGAGGGTGAAAGTGAGCGTAGGTTTCGTCGAAAGGTGACCTGTGGAGGAGGGTGTGTTGTGTTCTGAGGCAGGTTGAGGTTGAGAGTTAGGAGGAAGTGATCTGAGGTGTGCAGTGGAGTGACCAGTGTATTGTCCGTAGAGCAGTAGCGTGTGTAGATGAGGTCCAATTGGTTACCTGATTTGTGAGTAGCCACAGTAGATACTCGTTTGAGGTCGAATGATGCAAGCAGGGTGTGGAAATCAGCAGCCTGAGGTTTTTCTAGGTGGATGTTGAAGTCTCCAAGAATTACAAGAGGAGTACCATCTTCTGGGAAGGATGAGAGTAGCACATCAAGCTCCTCCAAAAAACTGCCAAGTTGACCTGGGGGACGATATACAACTACAAAATGGATTTTTATAGGACTAGTGATGGTAATTGAGTGTGATTCAAATGAGCTGTTGTCAAATAGAGGTGGTAAAGGATCAAATTTCCAGTCATTTGAGATGAGCAGACCAGTACCACCACCCCTTCCGGTCAGACGGGGGGTGTGTGAGAAAGTGAAGTTAGTGCAGAGGGCAGCAGGTGTGACAGTGTCCTCTGGTCTGATCCAGGTCTCAGTCAGGGCTACTAGACTGAGACCCGAATGACTTGAAAAAGATGTAATGAAATCAGCTTTGTTAACAGCGGACTGGCAGTTCCAGAGACCAATAGGAAAAGAGAATAAAGTATTAGAAGACACCGGAAGGGTACGGAGATTGTTAGGATTGCACCGCCTCTGACGTGTGACGTTTGATTTACGTATGTTAGTAATAGTAGAGATTTGAAAACACATAGTGAAAAGGAGATTACAAACAGGAAGATTCAAAGAAAAGTGTGTAGAAGAGAAAGGAAACAACAATAAATAAACAAGAAGAATTTAATACTCAAGTGCTTTGTCGGTGTCCTTGCTCGGTGGAGTCGCACAGGTAGAGTCGCTGGTCTTTACACTCTTTGGTCTTCACACGATGAGGGCTTCACACGAGGGCAGCCGCGACCGCTGCCGCGGTGCACTACCCAGTTTTATACACACCTAATACCCTGTTAATGAATACAGCAGGCCACGCCCAACTATTTGGCCAGCGAAACTCAGTCACGACACAAACAAACACACGCGCGTTTTTACCAGGGTAAACACAGTAACGAAGAGCCGCGCTAAAATCAAATGAGAAAGTCAGAAAGTGGGGTGGGGTGAGGTGAGGTGGGGTGGGGTGGTGGGGGGTGGTGGGTGGATGTCAACTTAAAAGGTTACTTAAGTAGTTTAGATCTAAAGTGCTCCCATAAAGTCAAGTTTAGATCTAAAGTGCTCCCATAAAGTATTTAGATACAACACACACTGCCATTCAAAAGTTTTGGGTTCAGCAAAAGATTTTGTTTTAATAACATTTTAAAGAAATTAATACCTTTAAGAAAGAATTAAATTGATTAAAAGTGACAATAAAAGAGACTTATGAGGTTTAAAAGATTTCTATTTTAACCCTCCTGTTACCCTCAAATGATAACATTTTTAGTAATTTAAACCTCCACAATATATATATATATTTTTTTTTACAAAGGTTTGTCTCAGGTAATTTATGTCTTTGTTGACTACTTAAGTAACCTTTTAAGTTGACATCCACCCACCACCTCACCCCACCCCACCCCACCCCACCCCACCCCACCCCACCCCACCTCACCTCACCTCACCTCACCTCACCTCACCCCACCTAACCCCACCTAACCCCACCTAACCCCTTATACATCCAAAATACCCATTCCACGACTATGGACAAATTTAGAAATCAACAAAAAATCTGACTGATTGACCTAAAATTGGAAAAGTATAAATATATTTGGTGTTTTATTTGTTTTATAATATTTCTAAGTATAGATTTTTGTAATCCATAACATTTGGAAAGAAAAACGATTTATTTTATCAAGGATAGTAACACGAGTTATGTTTGGGGTCAATCTCGCAAAAATTATGTTTTCCACTCCCCATGGCACGGGAAAGAATTATTAGTTCTGATGAGAATTATATCACATGTCATTTGAACTACTAGTGGTTCTCGCAATACTACAGATATGGTTATGTCTGGTTAGAGCCCTAAAACAGAGGGAAGTTTTTTTGAATATGATATTGAATATGTAAAATTACAATGAACATTATAAATTCAAATTATAACATGTTATAGTGACCTCAATAAAACAACCAAAACAAATGTGTGTGTGAAATTTTAATATTTCTTCTGTTTTATTGACAAATTGTCAAATTGACCCCAAGGAACACCGATGCTACAAAATGTGTACAGGACTTTGAAAAAATATTAGCAGGTTAATTTTATGTTTACAGAGTTGTCCCCATTAAATTAGGAGAGGTCATTAAATCTGAAGCAAAAAAAATAAATAAAATGATGTATTTACAGAGGTTAAATATTGAATGGGGTCAAATTGACCCCAAAGATAATAGGAGGGTTAAATAGGCTAAATAGTTATTTTAAACTTTCTATTAATCAATGAATCCTAAAAAAAAAATAAAAAAAGTATCACAGTTTCCAGACAAATATCAAACAGCACAACTGTTTTTATCACTGATAATAATAATCATACATGTTTCTTGAACAGCAAATCATCATATTAGAGTGATTTCTGAAGGATCATGTGACACTGAAGACTGGAGTAATGATGCTGAAAATACAGCTTTCATCACAGGAATAAATGAAGTAGAAAATAAATTGCAATAATATATCATAATATTAGTTTTTACAGTGTTTTTGATCAAATGAATACAGGTTTGGTGAGCAGAAGAGGCTTCTTTCAAAAAAAAAAAAATGTTTACCAATCACCCCCAAAAAATTGTGTTAGGTGTGAAATAGATATAGTTTTGGCAAATCACTTGAGTCTTTTTAGAGCTGCTGTAGTTCATATATCTGGATTTATCAATAACCAAAATATCAGATATCCAGTGATGAGTGTGTAATGACATATACAATAGATAGAACAGACTGGATATGAATCATCAGCAGTAGATTGTGGACACTCACGCGTCGTGTGTTTCAGATGGTGTGGTGACGTACGAGCAGCTGAAGCTCATGATGTCCACTGGAAGCGTCCAGCTCGTCGATGTCCGCGAGCCGCATGAGCTGGAAGCAGGTTTCATTCCAGGAGCAACCAACATTCCTTGTAAGTCTCACAGTTCAGCTCTATACACACACACACACTTTATGAGTGACAGTGCTTTTGTTGATGTAGTGAGAGAGGTGGAGCAGGCCCTCAGACTGAGCCCAGATCAGTTTAGAGAGCTCTACGGCGTCACAAAACCTCACAGAGAAGACTCAGACTTTGTGCTGTACTGTGTGAGAGGGATACGCAGCCTCACCGCGCTGGAGACCGCAAGAGCTCTGGGATACACAAGGTACACACACATTTACTTAGCTATCTAAATGGGGACATTCCATAGATGTAATGGTTTTTATACTGTACAAACTGTATATTCCCTCCCTTTACACTAACCCAACCCCTTAACCTACCCATCACACAACTTTCTGCATAAAAAAAACACACAAAAAAAACTTGAATTACTTTATTTATACCAGATTTACAAATGAGGACGTCCTTAAAGGGATTTTTTGGTCACTTCTGGGTACAAATTTGCCCCCCAAAATATAGTTAAACAGGCAGGCACACACACATTTTAAACTTGGAATAATTTGTTAAACCTTGAGACAAAAAAAAAAAAAAAAAAAAATAGTTTGCAAAGCTTTTTGGATCATGTTTGATACATCAGGCTTTTATAGCTCATTGTTGCGCCCCGTCTGGTGAAAAGAGTGCAACATGAAAGACATGACAAAGCCAAAATAACTAATAAAACGTTATTAGTTTTATCACCCTTTCCTAAATCTAACAAAAAGAAAATACAAAGCACCAACACAATGGTCTTAGTAATGGGAGAAACAAAACTTTTTGAAACTTTGAATCAATTTTAAATCGCCACACACTGGCGTCCCCTGCTGGTCAGAACAGTGTAAATGCAGGAAAAACTCAACATGAAAAAAAAACCCAAAACACCTTTTAGGCTACAAAACAATTGCAGATGTTTTATTTAAGGTAATCTATTAGATGAAACAATCATCATATACCATTAAATATGAAGTGTCTTTATAATGTGTGTCATTTCATTGAATTGTTGGGCTTGTTTTATGGAGAGTTTGGTTAATCAGTATCAGTAATCAACAAGAGACATTTAACTACAACGTACACAGAGATTATGGAAATTTCAAAAAGTATGACGTAATGAAGCCTCATTTACTGAAATCATGTGATTTTGGCAGCTTGATACACACTTTCGATTCACTGGTTCAAAACAAATGATTCGCAAAAGTTTTGAATCTTCATGAAGCGCGTTTCAAAAGTGCCCGTCACTAAAATGCCTCGCCAGAAAAGTTCACAATAAACAAATGCCACTCCTTACTTTCAAATCCTCAATATTTACAATATATTTACAAAGCCACGTGTTATTGACAAATTGAGAGGGCAATCTGAAATCAGTGTCAGAAAATAAGCAAATACACCAAACACAAACAATCATTACTCAGTCTCTAAATTTCTCTTCTTCACACACATACAAACTCTGCCTCCAATGCAACTCTCTCTGCTCACAACACAAGCTGCCTCTACAGGAAGTGATGATGTGCATTTTAAAGTACTGTGCACCAATCAGGACACAGCATCAATCAGCCTGCAGGAGCCAATCAGACGCTCCTACAAAGAAAACAAAACCCATAAACAAACCATAAGGTCATAACACTCATGATGTAGTGAGAATATGGATCTCACACTTAAGGAGGAAAAAACACATACATTTAACAATTGCTGCTGAAATTCTCATTTTGCTGCAGATGCTGATATTTAAGTGGCCAAAAAGTAAGATGAAATTCTGATGCTTGTAATGTAAATCAAACAGATCTTAATAACAGTACAGCAGACACTTACATACATCAGTTCTGTCAATAACACGTCTTAGTAAGATGATATTTAAATGCTTTTAAAAAAGTTTTATGATCAAAGCTCTGTAGTTTTAAAACACATAATTCAAAGATGACAGAGATGAACAAATAAACTTTCCTTAAAAGCTTAATGATCATATTTGAGTGTGAGACTCACATTTTAACATGATTTTTCTAATATCGAATGGATTATCAAGTTAACCTAAACTACTACAGTGCAGTAATTGTTCATCTTGAAATATTACTAACAATATCAAAGTTATTATTTATATATTTTGTACAATTTTACTAAAAGGCCTTTTACTTGCTAAAAATAATAAACTATCAATCAGACGACAGAAGGCATGTAGTAGATCGAGTTTTGATCATGTTATTATATTTTGCATATTCAAATTTGATATTATAGGGTTCATTTAAGAGGGTTTCCCTCTATGATATGGTGTCCCTCCATTTTTTTAATGTATACATGGTTGTATGAATATAATGCATTTGAACAATTATGACTTGTGTTTGTTTTTCTTCATTTGATCATTGAAAACCTGGCTATATCAGGGAATTACAAAAATGTCAGGCCTGGAAATGGTCAATGGCCTGATTAATTATGCTTTGCTCTAAATTATTTAATTGGCTAGAAAAAGCTCTGTATATATTGCAATTACTTATTTTTTTTATGATTTAAATCCTCATCCGGTAATCAGGAAAACCTAAGCAAGTCATGATCATTCATTGGATTCATCCTCACTGACTCACAGACACAAAAGTCAGGCATCCGTGTTTCTGTGTGTCTCTCAGGGCCCGTCATTACGCCGGAGGATTCAGCGAGTGGCTTCAGCGGGAAGATCTGTGAACAGAAAGACTTGAACACGAAACTTGACAACAGAAGAATGAAGCTTATTTCAGCTCTGTGAAGGACTTACAAGACTATGATTATGAATTTATACGGCACTTGACTGTTAAAATTACAGCACAGACCAAAAATGTATTCATCAAATCTCACAGATGTGTATATATTTCGCAAAGACTCAATAAATATTGGATTGTTTATGATAGACTTTGTTTGTTTTAATGCCATATGATTTTGTCACCATAAATGGACCCGACACATGATTTGTTGCTCATGTATGTTTCCCCAACTAACAAACACATATTCTGAAATAGATGATAAGACTATGAATTCCTGATTGAGCATTGACCCCACTGATGATGGAAGAAGAGTATAATAAAAGGGATTTACAAAATAAGCTAATATGAAATTCAGAATGCGGTTTCTGCTAGAGCTTACATGAATGAGGCATTTATATATGAATGAGGCATTTATATAGCGCTTTCATATGTACTACTGTACACCCAAAGCGCTTTACAATCATATCAGGGGTTCTCTCCTCAACCACCACCAGTGAAGGACACACTCTCCTCACACAACGGGCGACTCACTTTCCTCAGCTGGCGACTCACTCTCCTCACACAACGGGCGACTCACTTTCCTCAGCTGGCGACTCACTCTCCTCACACAACGGGCGACTCACTTTCCTCCGCTGGCGACTCACTCTCCTCACACAACGGGCGACTCACTTTCCTCACACAACGGAAGACTCACTCTCCTCAGCGAGCGACTCACTCTCCTCACACAACGGGCGACTCACTCTCCTCAGCGAGCGACTCACTCTCCTCACACAACGGGCGACTCACTCTCCTCAGCGAGCGACTCACTCTCCTCACACAACGGGCGACTCACTTTCCTCACACAACGGGCGACGCACTCTCCTCAGCGAGCGACTCACTCTCCTCACAAAACGGGTGACTCACTCTCCTCACACAACGGGTGACGCACTCTCCTCAGCGAGCGACTCACTCTCCTCACACAATGGGCGACTCACTTTCCTCAGCTGGCGACTCACTCTCCTCACACAACGGGCGACTCACTCTCCTCAGCTGGCGACTCACTCTCCTCACACAACGGGCGACTCACTCTCCTCAGCGAGCGACTCACTCTCCTCACACAACGGGCGACTCACTTTCCTCAGCGAGCGACTCACTCTCCTCACACAACGGGCGACTCACTTTCCTCACACAACGGGCGACTCACTTTCCTCAGCTGGCGACTCACTCTCCTCACACAGCGGGCGACTCACTTTCCTCCGCTGGCGACTCACTCTCCTCACACAACGGGCGACTCACTCTCCTTAAGCTGGCGACTCACTCTCCTCACACAACGGGCGACTCACTCTCCTCACACAGCGGGCGACTCACTTTCCTCCGCTGGCGACTCACTCTCCTCACACAACGGGCGACTCACTTTCCTCAGCTGGCGACTCACTCTCCTCACACAGCGGGCGACTCACTTTCCTCCGCTGGCGACTCACTCTCCTCACACAACGGGCGACTCACTCTCCTCAGCTGGCGACTCACTCTCCTCACACAACGGGCGACTCACTCTCCTCACACAGCGGGCGACTCACTTTCCTCCGCTGGCGACTCACTCTCCTCACACAACGGGCGACTCACTCTCCTCAGCTGGCGACTCACTCTCCTCACACAACGGGTGGCTCACTTTCCTCAGCGAGCGACTCACTCTCCTCACACAACGGGAAACTCACTTTCCTCACACAACGGAAGACTCACTCTCCTCAGCGAGCGACTCACTCTCCTCACACAACGGGCGACTCACTCTCCTCAGCGAGCGACTCACTCTCCTCACACAACAGGCGACTCACTCTCCTCAGCGAGCGACTCACTTTCCTCAGCTGGCGACTCACTCTCCTCACACAACGCTGGCGACTCACTCTCCTCACACAACGGGCGACTCACTTTCCTCAGCTGGCGACTCACTCTCCTCACACAACGGGCGACTCACTTTCCTCCGCTGGCGACTCACTCTCCTCACACAACGGGCGACTCACTTTCCTCACACAACGGAAGACTCACTCTCCTCAGCGAGCGACTCACTCTCCTCACACAACGGGTGACTCACTCTCCTCAGCGAGCGACTCACTCTCCTCACACAACGGGTGACTCACTTTCCTCAGCGAGCGACTCACTCTCCTCACACAATGGGCGACTCACTTTCCTCAGCTGGCGACTCACTCTCCTCACACAGCGGGCGACTCACTTTCCTCCACTGACGACTCACTCTCCTCACACAATGGGCGACTCACTCTCCTCAGCTGGCGACTCACTCTCCTCACACAACGGGCGACTCACTCTCCTCACACAGCGGGCGACTCACTTTCCTCACACAACGGGCGACTCACTTTCCTCAGCTGGCGACTCACTCTCCTCACACAGCGGGCGACTCACTTTCCTCCGCTGGCGACTCACTCTCCTCACACAACGGGCGACTCACTCTCCTTAAGCTGGCGACTCACTCTCCTCACACAACGGGCGACTCACTCTCCTCACACAGCGGGCGACTCACTTTCCTCCGCTGGCGACTCACTCTCCTCACACAACGGGCGACTCACTTTCCTCAGCTGGCGACTCACTCTCCTCACACAGCGGGTGACTCACTTTCCTCCGCTGGCGACTCACTCTCCTCACACAACGGGCGACTCACTCTCCTCAGCTGGCGACTCACTCTCCTCACACAACGGGCGACTCACTCTCCTCAGCTGGCGACTCACTCTCCTCACACAGCGGGCGACTCACTTTCCTCCGCTGGCGACTCACTCTCCTCACACAACGGGCGACTCACTCTCCTCAGCTGGCGACTCACTCTCCTCACACAACGGGCGGCTCACTTTCCTCAGCGAGCGACTCACTCTCCTCACACAACGGGAAACTCACTCTCCTCAGCGAGCGACTCACTCTCCTCACACAACGGGCGACTCACTTTCCTCACACAACGGGCGACTCACTTTCCTCAGCGAGCGACTCACTCTCCTCACACACTGGGCGACTCACTTTCCTCAGCTGGCGACACACTCTCCTCACACAGCGGGCGACTCACTCTCCTCAGCTGGCGACTCACTCTCCTCACACAACGGGCGACTCACTCTCCTCAGCGAGCGACTCACTCTCCTCACACAACGGGAAACTCACTCTCCTCAGCGAGCGACTCACTCTCCTCACACAACGGGCGACTCACTTTCCTCACACAACGGGCGACTCACTTTCCTCAGCGAGCGACTCACTCTCCTCACACAACGGGCGACTCACTTTCCTCAGCTGGCGACTCACTCTCCTCACACAGCGGGCGACTCACTCTCCTCAGCTGGCGACTCACTCTCCTCACACAACGGGCGACTCACTCTCCTCAGCGAGCGACTCACTCTCCTCACACAATGGGCGACTCACTTTCCTCAGCGAGCGACTCACTCTCCTCACACAACGGGCGACTCACTTTCCTCAGCGAGCGACTCACTCTCCTCACACAACGGGCGACTCACTTTCCTCAGCTGGCGACTCACTCTCCTCACACAGCGGGCGACTCACTCTCCTCAGCTGGCGACTCACTCTCCTCACACAACGGGCGACTCACTCTCCTCAGCGAGCGACTCACTCTCCTCACACAACGGGCGACTCACTTTCCTCAGCGAGCGACTCACTCTCCTCACACAACGGGCGACTCACTTTCCTCAGCGAGCGACTCACTCTCCTCACACAACGGGTGGCTCACTTTCCTCAGCTGGCGACTCACTCTCCTCACACAACGGGAAACTCACTCTCCTCAGCGAGCGACTCACTCTCCTCACACAACGGGCGACTCACTTTCCTCACACAACGGGCGACTCACTTTCCTCAGCGAGCGACTCACTCTCCTCACACAACGGGTGACGCACTCTCCTCAGCGAGCGACTCACTCTCCTCACACAACGGGTGACTCACTTTCCTCAGCGAGCGACTCACTCTCCTCACACAATGGGCGACTCACTTTCCTCAGCTGGCGACTCACTCTCCTCACACAGCGGGCGACTCACTTTCCTCCACTGACGACTCACTCTCCTCACACAACGGAAGACTCACTCTCCTCAGCGAGCGACTCACTCTCCTCACACAACGGGCGACTCACTCTCCTCAGCGAGCGACTCACTCTCCTCACACAACGGGCGACTCACTCTCCTCAGCGAGCGACTCACTCTCCTCACACAACGGGCGACTCACTTTCCTCCGCTGGCGACTCACTCTCCTCACACAACGGGCGACTCACTCTCCTCACACAGCGGGCGACTCACTTTCCTCCGCTGGCGACTCACTCTCCTCACACAACAGGCGACTCACTTTCCTCAGCTGGCGACTCACTCTCCTCACACAGCGGGCGACTCACTTTCCTCCGCTGGCGACTCACTCTCCTCACACAACGGGCGACTCACTCTCCTCAGCTGGCGACTCACTCTCCTCACACAACGGGCGACTCACTTTCCTCAGCTGGCGACTCACTCTCCTCACACAACGGGCGGCTCACTTTCCTCAGCGAGCGACTCACTCTCCTCACACAACGGGAAACTCACTCTCCTCAGCGAGCGACTCACTCTCCTCACACAACGGGCGACTCACTTTCCTCACACAACGGGCGACTCACTTTCCTCACACAACGGGCGACTCACTTTCCTCAGCGAGCGACTCACTCTCCTCACACACTGGGCGACTCACTTTCCTCAGCTGGCGACACACTCTCCTCACACAGCGGGCGACTCACTCTCCTCAGCTGGCGACTCACTCTCCTCACACAACGGGCGACTCACTCTCCTCAGCGAGCGACTCACTCTCCTCACACAACGGGAAACTCACTCTCCTCAGCGAGCGACTCACTCTCCTCACACAACGGGCGACTCACTTTCCTCACACAACGGGCGACTCACTTTCCTCAGCGAGCGACTCACTCTCCTCACACAACGGGCGACTCACTTTCCTCAGCTGGCGACTCACTCTCCTCACACAGCGGGCGACTCACTCTCCTCAGCTGGCGACTCACTCTCCTCACACAACGGGCGACTCACTCTCCTCAGCGAGCGACTCACTCTCCTCACACAACGGGCGACTCACTTTCCTCAGCGAGCGACTCACTCTCCTCACACAACGGGCGACTCACTTTCCTCAGCGAGCGACTCACTCTCCTCACACAACGGGCGACTCACTTTCCTCAGCTGGCGACTCACTCTCCTCACACAGCGGGCGACTCACTCTCCTCAGCTGGCGACTCACTCTCCTCACACAACGGGCGACTCACTCTCCTCAGCGAGCGACTCACTCTCCTCACACAACGGGCGACTCACTTTCCTCAGCGAGCGACTCACTCTCCTCACACAACGGGCGACTCACTTTCCTCAGCGAGCGACTCACTCTCCTCACACAACGGGTGGCTCACTTTCCTCAGCTGGCGACTCACTCTCCTCACACAACGGGAAACTCACTCTCCTCAGCGAGCGACTCACTCTCCTCACACAACGGGCGACTCACTTTCCTCACACAACGGGCGACTCACTTTCCTCAGCGAGCGACTCACTCTCCTCACACAACGGGCGACTCACTTTCCTCAGCGAGCGACTCACTCTCCTCACACAACGGGCGACTCACTTTCCTCAAACAACGGGCGACTCACTTTCCTCAGCGAGCGACTCACTCTCCTCACACAACGGGCGACTCACTTTCCTCAGTTGGCGACTCACTCTCCTCACACAACGGGTGACTCACTTTCCTCAGCTGGCGACTCACTCTCCTCACACAACGGGCGACTCACTTTCCTCACACAACGGGCGACTCACTTTCCTCAGCGAGCGACTCACTCTCCTCACACAACGGGCGACTCACTCTCCTCACACAACGGGCGACTCAATTTCCTCAGCGAGCGACTCACTCTCCTCACACAACGGGCGACTCACTTTCCTCAGCGAGCGACTCACTCTCCTTACACAACGGGCGACTCACTTTCCTCAGCGAGCGACTCACTCTCCTCACACAACGGGCGACTCACTTTCCTCAGCGAGCGACTCACTCTCCTCACACAACGGGCGACTCACTTTCCTCAGCGAGCGACTCACTTTCCTCAGCGAGCGACTCACTCTCCTCACACAACGGGCGACTCACTTTCCTCAGCGAGCGACTCACTCTCCTCACACAACGGGCGACTCACTTTCCTCAGCTCGCGACTCACTCTCCTCACACAACGGGCGACTCACTTTCCTCAGCGAGTGACTCACTCTCCTCACACAGCGGGCGACTCACTCTCCTCACACAACGGGCGACTCACTTTCCTCAGCTGGCGACTCACTCTCCTCACACAGCGGGCGACTCACTCTCCTCAGCTGGCGACTCACTCTCCTCACACAACGGGAAACTCACTCTCCTCAGCGAGCGACTCACTCTCCTCACACAACGGGCGACTCACTTTCCTCACACAACGGGCGACTCACTTTCCTCACACAACGGGCGACTCACTTTCCTCAGCGAGCGACTCACTCTCCTCACACACTGGGCGACTCACTTTCCTCAGCTGGCGACACACTCTCCTCACACAGCGGGCGACTCACTCTCCTCAGCTGGCGACTCACTCTCCTCACACAACGGGCGACTCACTCTCCTCAGCGAGCGACTCACTCTCCTCACACAACGGGAAACTCACTCTCCTCAGCGAGCGACTCACTCTCCTCACACAACGGGCGACTCACTTTCCTCACACAACGGGCGACTCACTTTCCTCAGCGAGCGACTCACTCTCCTCACACAACGGGCGACTCACTTTCCTCAGCTGGCGACTCACTCTCCTCACACAGCGGGCGACTCACTCTCCTCAGCTGGCGACTCACTCTCCTCACACAACGGGCGACTCACTCTCCTCAGCGAGCGACTCACTCTCCTCACACAACGGGCGACTCACTTTCCTCAGCGAGCGACTCACTCTCCTCACACAACGGGCGACTCACTTTCCTCAGCGAGCGACTCACTCTCCTCACACAACGGGCGACTCACTTTCCTCAGCTGGCGACTCACTCTCCTCACACAGCGGGCGACTCACTTTCCTCCACTGACGACTCACTCTCCTCACACAATGGGCGACTCACTCTCCTCAGCTGGCGACTCACTCTCCTCACACAACGGGCGACTCACTCTCCTCAGCGAGCGACTCACTCTCCTCACACAACGGGCGACTCACTTTCCTCAGCGAGCGACTCACTCTCCTCACACAACGGGTGGCTCACTTTCCTCAGCTGGCGACTCACTCTCCTCACACAACGGGAAACTCACTCTCCTCAGCGAGCGACTCACTCTCCTCACACAACGGGCGACTCACTTTCCTCACACAACGGGCGACTCACTTTCCTCAGCGAGCGACTCACTCTCCTCACACAACGGGCGACTCACTTTCCTCAGCGAGCGACTCACTCTCCTCACACAACGGGCGACTCACTCTCCTCAGCTGGCGACTCACTCTCCTCACACAACGGGCGACTCACTCTCCTCAGCGAGCGACTCACTCTCCTCACACAACGGGCGACTCACTTTCCTCAGCTGGCGACTCACTCTCCTCACACAGCGGGCGACTCACTCTCCTCAGCTGGCGACTCACTCTCCTCACACAACGGGCGACTCACTCTCCTCAGCGAGCGACTCACTCTCCTCACACAACGGGCGACTCACTTTCCTCAGCGAGCGACTCACTCTCCTCACACAACGGGCGACTCACTTTCCTCAGCGAGCGACTCACTCTCCTCACACAACGGGTGGCTCACTTTCCTCAGCTGGCGACTCACTCTCCTCACACAACGGGAAACTCACTCTCCTCAGCGAGCGACTCACTCTCCTCACACAACGGGCGACTCACTTTCCTCACACAACGGGCGACTCACTTTCCTCAGCGAGCGACTCACTCTCCTCACACAACGGGCGACTCACTTTCCTCAGCGAGCGACTCACTCTCCTCACACAACGGGCGACTCACTTTCCTCACACAACGGGCGACTCACTTTCCTCAGCGAGCGACTCACTCTCCTCACACAACGGGCGACTCACTTTCCTCAGTTGGCGACTCACTCTCCTCACACAACGGGTGACTCACTTTCCTCATCTGGCGACTCACTCTCCTCACACAACGGGCGACTCACTTTCCTCACACAACGGGCGACTCACTTTCCTCAGCGAGCGACTCACTCTCCTCACACAACGGGCGACTCACTCTCCTCACACAACGGGCGACTCAATTTCCTCAGCGAGCGACTCACTCTCCTCACACAACGGGCGACTCACTTTCCTCAGCGAGCGACTCACTCTCCTTACACAACGGGCGACTCACTTTCCCCAGCGAGCGACTCACTCTCCTCACACAACGGGCGACTCACTTTCCTCAGCGAGCGACTCACTCTCCTCACACAACGAGCGACTCACTTTCCTCAGCGAGCGACTCACTTTCCTCAGCGAGCGACTCACTCTCCTCACACAACGGGCGACTCACTTTCCTCAGCGAGCGACTCACTCTCCTCACACAACGGGCGACTCACTTTCCTCAGCTCGCGACTCACTCTCCTCACACAACGGGCGACTCACTTTCCTCAGCGAGTGACTCACTCTCCTCACACAGCGGGCGACTCACTCTCCTCACACAACGGGCGACTCACTTTCCTCAGCTGGCGACTCACTCTCCTCACACAGCGGGCGACTCACTCTCCTCAGCTGGCGACTCACTCTCCTCACACAACGGGCGACTCACTCTCCTCACACAACGGGCAACTCACTCTCCTCACACAACGGGCGACTCACTCTCCTCAACCAACGGGCGACATGAACTTAATGGTCTGCAACCAATTCAAATTCATAAAAAAATCTTCACCTAATTTCAATAATTTAAAATGAATGTGCATGTGATATGTTGTGAGAATTGGTGACAAGATACTTTTTCAGCACATTTTCAAAAATAACCATAGCAGAGGTTTTCACAACGGGCAACTCACTTTCCTCAGCGAGCGACTCACTCTCCTCACACAACGGGTGACTCACTTTCCTCAGCGAGCGACTCACTCTCCTCACACAACGGGTGACTCACTCTCCTCACACAACAGGTGACTCACTTTCCTCAGCAAGCGACTCACTCTCCTCATACAACGGGTGACTCACTCTCCTCACACAACGGGTGACTCACTTTCCTCACACAATGGGCGACTCACTCTCCTCACACAACGGGCGACTCACTCTCCTCACACAACGGGCGACTCACTCTCCTCACACAACGGGCGACTCACTCTCCTCACACAACGGGCGACTCACTCTCCTCAGCGAGCGACTCACTCTCCTCACACAACGGGTGACTCACTTTCCTCAGCGAGCGACTCACTCTCCTCACACAACGGGCGACTCACTCTCCTCACACAACGGGCGACTCACTCTCCTCACACAATGGGCGACTCACTCTCCTCAGCGAGCGACTCACTGTCCTCACACAACGGGCGACTCACTCTCCTCAGCTGGCAACTCACTCTCCTCACACAATGGGCAAATCACTTTCCTCAGCGAGCGACTCACTCTCCTCACACAACGGGCGACTCACTTTCCTCAGCTGGCGACTCACTCTCCTCAGCTGGCGACTCACTCTCCTCACACAATGGGCAAATCACTTTCCTCAGCGAGCGACTCACTCTCCTCACACAACGGGCGACTCACTCTCCTCACACAATGGGCAAATCACTTTCCTCAGCGAGCGACTCACTCTCTTCACACAACGGGTGACTCACTTTCCTCAGCAAGCGACTCACTCTCCTCACACAACGGGTGACTCACTTTCCTCAGCTGGCGACTCACTCTCCTCACACAACGGGCGACTCACTCTGCTCACACAACGGGTGACTCACTTTCCTCACACAACGGGCGACTCACTCTCCTCAGCTGGCGACTCACTCTCCTCACACAACGGGCGACTCACTCTCCTCACACAACGGGCGACTCACTCTCCTCACACAACGGGCGACTCACTCTCCTACACAACGGGCGACTCACTCTCCTCACACAACGGGCTACTCACTCTCCTCACACAACGGGAGACTCACTTTCCTCACACAACGGGCGACTCACTTTCCTCAGCGAGCGACTCACTCTCCTCACACAACGGGCGACTCACTCTCCTCACACAACGGGCGACTCACTCTCCTCACACAACGGGCGACTCACTCTCCTCTCACAACGGGCGACTCACTCTCCTCACACAACGGGCGACTCACTCTCCTCACACAACGGGCGACTCACTCTCCTCACACAACGGGCGACTCACTTTCCTCAGCGAGCGACTTACTCTCCTCACACAACAGGTGACTCACTTTCCTCAGTGAGCGACTCACTCTCCTTACACAACGGGCGACTCACTTTCCTCCGCTGGCGACTCACTCTCCTCACACAATGGGCAAATCACTTTCCTCAGCTGGCGACTCACTCTCCTCACACAATGGGAAAATAACTTTCCTCAGCTGGCGACTCACTCTCCTCACACAACGGGCGACTCACTTTCCTCAGCTGGCGACTCACTCTCCTCACACAGCGGGCGACTCACTCTCTTCAGCTGGCGACTCACTCTCCTCACACAATGGGCAAATCACTTTCCTCAGCGAGCAACTCACTCTCCTTACACAACGGGCGACTCACTTTCCTCCACTGACGACTCACTCTCCTCACACAATGGGCAAATCACTTTCCTCAGCTGGCGACTCACTCTCCTCACACAACGGGTGACTCACTTTCCTCACACAATGGGCGACTCACTTTCCTCACACAACGGGCGACTCACTCTCCTCACACAACGGGCGACTCACTCTCCTCACACAACGGGCGACTCACTCTCCTCACACAATGGGCGACTCACTCTCCTCAGCGAGCGACTCACTCTCCTCACACAACGGGTGACTCACTTTCCTCAGCGAGCGACTCACTCTCCTCACACAACGGGCGACTCACTCTCCTCACACAACGGGCTACTCACTCTCCTCAGCGAGCGACTCACTGTCCTCACACAACGGGCGACTCACTCTCCTCAGCTGGCAACTCACTCTCCTCACACAATGGGCAAATCACTTTCCTCAGCGAGCGACTCACTCTCCTCACACAGCGGGCGACTCACTGTCCTCACACAACGGGCGACTCACTTTCCTCAGCTGGCGACTCAATCTCCTCACACAACGGGCGACTCACTTTCCTCAGCTGGCGACTCACTCTCCTCACACAGCGGGCGACTCACTCTCCTCACACAATGGGCAAATCACTTTCCTCAGCGAGCAACTCACTCTCCTTACACAACGGGCGACTCACTTTCCTCACACAATGGGCGACTCACTCTCCTCACACAACGGGCGACTCACTCTCCTCAGCTGGCGACTCACTCTCCTCACACAGCGGGCGACTCACTCTCCTCACACAATGGGCAAATCACTTTCCTCAGAGAGCAACTCACTCTCCTTACACAACGGGCGACTCACTTTCCTCCACTGACGACTCACTCTCCTCACACAATGGGCAAATCACTTTCCTCAGCTGGCGACTCACTCTCCTCACACAACGGGTGACTCACTTTCCTCACACAATGGGCGACTCACTTTCCTCACACAACGGGCGACTCACTCTCCTCACACAACGGGCGACTCACTCTCCTCACACAACGGGCGACTCACTCTCCTCACACAATGGGCGACTCACTCTCCTCAGCGAGCGACTCACTCTCCTCACACAACGGGTGACTCACTTTCCTCAGCGAGCGACTCACTCTCCTCACACAACGGGCGACTCACTCTCCTCACACAACGGGCTACTCACTCTCCTCAGCGAGCGACTCACTGTCCTCACACAATGGGCGACTCACTCTCCTCAGCTGGCAACTCACTCTCCTCACACAATGGGCAAATCACTTTCCTCAGCTGGCGACTCACTCTCCTCAGCTGGCGACTCACTCTCCTCACACAATGGGCAAATCACTTTCCTCAGCGAGCGACTCACTCTCCTCACACAATGGGCGACTCACTTTCCTCACACAATGGGCGACTCACTCTCCTCACACAACGGGCGACTCACTCTCCTCAGCGAGCGACTCACTCTCCTCACACAACGGGTGACTCACTTTCCTCAGCGAGCGACTCACTCTCCTTACACAACGGGCGACTCACTTTCCTCCGCTGGCGACTCACTCTCCTCACACAACGGGCGACTCACTTTCCTCAGCGAGCGACTCACTCTCCTCACACAACGGGCGACTCACTCTCCTCACACAACGGGCGACTCACTCTCCTCACACAACGGGCGACTCACTCTCCTCACACAGCGGGCGACTCACTCTCCTCACACAGCGGGCGACTCACTCTCCTCACACAGCGGGCGACTCACTCTCCTCACACAACGGGCGACTCACTTTCCTCAGCGGGCAACTCACTCTCCTCACACAACGGGCGACTCACTTTCCTCAGCTGGCGACTCACTCTCCTCACACAACGGGCGACTCACTCTCCTCACACAACGTGCGACTCACTCTCCTCACACAGCGGGCGACTCACTCTCCTCACACAACGAGCGACTCACTCTCCTCACACAGCGGGCGACTCACTCTCCTCACACAGCGGGCGACTCACTCTCCTCACACAACGGGCGACTCACTTTCCTCAGCGGGCAACTCACTCTCCTCACACAACGGGCGACTCACTTTCCTCAGCTGGCGACTCACTCTCCTCACACAACGGGCGACTCACTCTCCTCACACAACGTGCGACTCACTCTCCTCACACAGCGGGCGACTCACTCTCCTCACACAACGAGCGACTCACTCTCCTCACACAGCGGGCGACTCACTCTCCTCACACAGCGGGCGACTCACTCTCCTCACACAACGGGCGACTCACTTTCCTCAGCGGGCAACTCACTCTCCTCACACAACGGGCGACTCACTTTCCTCAGCTGGCGACTCACTCTCCTCACACAACGGGCGACTCACTTTCCTCAGAAGGCGACTCACTCTCCTCACACAACGGGTGACTCACTTTCCTCAGCGAGCGACTCACTCTCCTCACACAACGGGCGACTCACTCTCCTCACACAACGGGCGACTCACTCTCATCACACAACGGGCGACTCACTCTCCTCACACAACGGGTGACTCACTCTCCTCACACAACGGGCGACTCACTCTCCTCAGCGGGCGACTCACTTTCCTCAGACAACGGGCGACTCACTCTTCTCACACAACGGGCGACTCACTTTCCTCAGCTGGCGACTCACTCATGTAGGCTGCGTTGACCTAATATTATAATAAAATCTCTACCAATTTAAAATACCGTTTTAAAATACTGTGGTGGTGCAATAACTAACTACTTCAGTAAAGTGTTCAATTTTTGTGTTGTACAAGTCATTTATTCTGAACCAATAATCTTAAATTGATTCTCAGTGCATTTTTTTGTCATCTTTGTCACTGTCATCTTTCATGTCAAATTCTACATTTTAAGTCACTATATATGGCTTTTACCAATCAAATTGACTAGTTGCCTATCAAAAAATATTTTTTCCCACTGCAGAGAAAACAGAATCTGCATTAGAGGTGGCATTTATAAAAAAATGTAACATACAAAACAAGCATAAAAAAAACATTGTTTAACCACTTTAAAATAAACACCCCTTAAAGCTTCTGTGGATTTTATCAATTACCTTTAAAATTGAATATTCTGAAAAAGTGACATTTCCATTTTTGCTGATTCACATTGGTATCAAAATAGGTAAAACACATTTCATTGTTACATACATTGTTACATACACCATTATGTTTTTGTAAATAGGCCTATCACGTTTTTGTCTTTCAGTTTATAACAGATTCTTTTTGATGACTAATTAAGTTATATTAAATCGTTTTTTTAACTCCAGTTGTATTGATAAGTTGGCGACTCACTTTCCTCACACAACGGGCGACTCACTTTCCTCAGAATGCGACTCAACTCTCCTCACACAACGGGCGACTCACTTTCCTCACACATGTACAAGTCATTTATTCTGAACCAATAATCTTAAATTGATTCTCAGTGCATTTTTTTTTGTCAGAATCAGTGCATAACAGATTCTTTTTGATGACTATTTAAGTTATATTAAATCGTTTTTTTAACTCCAGTTGTATTGATAAGTTTTAGAAATTGAAGTCAAGTTTGTTGACATACATAATGTTGAGTATTTGTGAGTTTTATCTGGCTTGTAGATATTAATTTAACTCGTGTCTGCAAGTTAAACTTTGAGTTAGCGCAGCTGGCAGTAAAATAATGGCAAATGTTTTTGAAACAAAAAAGCCTGTTGAATTGCACTACTTGAAAAAAAAAAATGCATTGCATAAACCATGCTTGTGTGGCAGGGCAAAAGTTACACTTATGGGAAAAGTATAGCAAAATAAAAAAAAAGGGAAAAGCAGACTACGCCACCCCGTTTCACTAGACGGGAAAATTTCACAAGAACACACAGGTTCGCTACCACAGAGGACAAGAGACGTGAATCTGAATACAAAAATACTTTATTTTTCACAATCCTAGTTATTTTAAATATATATAAAAACTATTGACTCCGGAGCAGCAAGGGTCTCACACTACTTCAGTGTGCGTCCAAAACAAAGAAACAAACACACTTTCGGGCTGAGGCTTACCGGTAGGGAGCTAGCTGGGCAGTGAGCATCCTAAGACCACACCACTCACAAAACTCCACTCCTCACAAACACACTCACACTAGATAAGTGAAAGGAACGCAGGTGCCAATGGAAAAAAAACACTCGGTAAAGGAAACACCACCACCAGAAAGGGCACAAACAGCTAGCTTCCCTACACCGGGGGCCTGCAGCTCCTGAAAGACACACAAACAGACACAATACAATTTCACAATTAGCTGCAGACACCTGTATCAACAAATTATAGTAGAACAAATTCTGACTATAAAAGCCAACACTTGGCAGATTACTGGTCACAGCAGTTGAACTAGCTAGTGTTTCCCAAAGAGTTCACATCAGACTGCCAGTGCAGCATAAACATTAGAGCAGCCAAATGCTATATTCAAAAAAATAAAGTAAAATACAAAATGAGAACAATGAATTAAATCACAGAAAACAAATCCAAAACCGAATGTAGCTCATTTCTTCACAGTCTTTAAGAAAAGCACTGATCACAGAGCAAAATAACCAAACTGCTGGTGGCAATATTACAAAAGATAAGGGCTAAATTACACGATTGATAGCACGTCTCACGTCAAATGACGGCTCTGGGACTAGCCACTCACTTAGGCCACCAGCACTGGCTTAAAGCAAACTTCACAGAATAAACAAATAAAAGAAAACGAATAATGCAACAAAAAAAGGATCACATAATAGGATTAATGGCAGCAGAACAAAACAGTGCAGTCTTAACGACGTTGTCTATGGAGCATTTTGCCCCACAGTCCACCAAGATGAACCGCTCACAACCAGCTTGACGCACTAAAGAAAACAAACAATTAATGAATGCATTTTTAAAAAACACCCGTCGAAATCAGAGATTAAATTTACCTTTCCAATGGTAGATCGCTAGACCCACAGAAGACTCAGCTACTCACAGCCTCGTTTATAATAGGCAAACCGAAATAGTACCGGTGTTCCATCTGACCAAACACATAAGCTGTACTATGATGGAAACATAGGTTACCGGAGATCAAACCAAAACTAACAGTAACCCGTTAGCAGCAACATACCTGTGATGAGAACAGCCTGCACCCAACAGCGACGTCGCACAAATCCCGACCCTAGTCTGGCCAACACATATACATTTCAACTTTAAATCGTGCATTTGTACTAGCAGCAACATCAGCCAAACAGCTAGGTACCTACCTCCAGCAGAGATGCGCGCGCGTACCCAAACAAGGGTGACAATGCCAATGACACACATAGATATCATATAGAGACTAGATGCCCTATAGCTTGTTTTCATATGACGTCACGCCACTGCGTTGCCATGGCGCGAAATGCAAATGGAGGGCAGGAAGTGATTTGCTGTATTTAGAAAGCACTATAACAAACTCAAAATGCCTATGTTTTGCGTCGTTTATGGTTACTTAAATCGATCAAACCACGAGGAGTTTTTATCGTGTACCAAAAGTTGTTGTTCATAAAGGAGTAAAATGCAAGAAATTGACCGAAAAACTCCGGGAAAACGGCTTGCAAACCTACGTCTGCGGTCGGGAGGAGCCGAATGGGAAAATGCCCGTGTGTGCAGTGATCACTTCGTCAATGGTGAGTTAATACAACTTAAGTGGCTATGTTTGTGTAACGTGTAACATTTACGAACTTTGTAAAGTCAAAGTATGTCTGTAAGACGAGGTAGTTGCTGATATCTACCACCTCGATGGCAGGAAAATCTTTCAATTCAGTTGAAAATCGCTCCTCTTCATAACGTAAGGATCACGTCCAACATATGTTTGATTTTTTGTTTATATCTTTCTCTTGTAATAGCGTGTAAAGTAGTACATTACGGACTTTCCTCCATCTCGTCCATTGCGCTCTTCACTCCCCTGCCCTCCATCTGAATTTCGCGCGTCATCATAATCACGTGACTGAAACCCAGCTATTGGCCGCTGGAAACCGAGAAATCCGGCCGCCATCTTGAACCGGTCGTATTCCTAGTTTCGTTGCGTGGCAGCAGATAAGATGCCAGAGCATTGTGGAGCATTTTCCTGTTCTAATCGTCGGACCATCGAAAATAGGGCTTTTCACTATATGATGTCTATGATGACACATACCCAGGTGGCCTGAACTCCGCCTTAAATGTGCCAGGGATGGCTGCCGATAGGCTGTCACACCCATCACTCACCACAATTAACAGGGCGGGATCTAATCCGCCCTGCCACAATCGCATTGTATTTGGGCTTGCATTTTTATTGGCTGAAATTCAACATGGTTGAATTTTTAAACAGTGAATATTTCAATCCAAAACATTTCAAACACATTTTCATTATTCAAAATTCAAAAATATTCCCCTTTCATATTTCACTTCCAAAATATTCAATCTGTTTAAAAATAGTTCAACCTATAATATTCAACAGGCAATTTTCGGTTCATTTTATTTCGCTTTGCAAATTTGCTTCCACAAATTCAGTGGTTCAAATTCGACAGTAAATTCAACGTTGACATCCAGGAACTGCAGGAAAAGCAGTAGATTACCGAGCATAATCTCCATCTGCTGTTAGTCGTCCTCACCAGCAGGGGCCGCAAGCGCGTGTTGTTGACGAAGACCAGAGCAACAGTTAGAGCAAGCCATTTATTCATTCATAAAAACTAATTTACAGCAATGTAAGTGTATTTGTGATTATTATGACAGCTGTGTTTTGTTAAATTCAGTGTCTTCACGGTTACCTTTCCTGTGTAGCCTACATGCATCTTTCTCTACCGTGAATGAGAATGTTTTTTTTCCCCCTGATGCGGATGTACAGATTGGCTATAATGTTACATTTGAGGTAGACATATATTTATCTTGGTTGTTTAGTGTTTAATGTAATATTTACAAAAACACAATGGTGTAGCCTATGTAACTATGAAATGTGTTTTACCTATTTTGATACCAATGTGAATCAGCAAAAATAGAAATGCCACTTTTTCAGAATATTCTATTTTAAAGATAATTGATAAAATCCACAAAAGCTTTATGGTGTTTATTTTAAAGTGGTTAAACAATGTTTGTATGCTTGTTTTGGATAGTTATTTTTTTTTAAAATAAATGCCACCTCTGATGATTCTGTTTTCTCTGCAGTGGGATTATTTTTTTTTTTGTTGATACTAGTCAATTTGATTGGTAAAATGTATAGAATTTGACATGAAAGATGACAGTGACAAAGATGACCAAAAAAAATGCACTGAGAATCAATTTAAGATTATTGGATTTTAATTTAATTTAAGATTAATTAATTAAAGAAAATTAATTTAAGATTGTTGTGTGAGGAGAGTGAGTTGCCCGTTGTGTGAGGAGAGTGAGTCGCCCGTTGTGTGAGGAGAGTGAGTCGCCCGTTGTGTGAGGAGAGTGAGTCGCTCGCTGTGTGAGGAGAGTGAGTCGCCCGCTGAGGAAAGTGAGTCGCCCGTTGTGTGAGGAGAGTGAGTCGCCCGTTGTGTGAGGAGAGTGAGTCGCCCGTTGTGTGAGGAGAGTGAGTCGCCCGTTGTGTGAGGAGAGTGAGTCGCCCGCTGAGGAAAGTGAGTCGCCCGTTGTGTGAGGAGAGTGAGTCGCCCGTTGTGTGAGGAGAGTGAGTCGCCCGTTGTGTGAGGAGAGTGAGTCGCCCGTTGTGTGAGGAGAGTGAGTCGCCCGTTGTGTGAGGAGAGTGAGTCGCCCGTTGTGTGAGGAGAGTGAGTCGCCCGTTGTGTGAGGAGAGTGAGTCGCTCGCTGTGTGAGGAGAGTGAGTTGCCCGTTGTGTGAGGAGAGTGAGTCGCCCGTTGTGTGAGGAGAGTGAGTCGCCCGTTGTGTGAGGAGAGTGAGTCGCCCGTTGTGTGAGGAGAGTGAGTCGCCCGTTGTGTGAGGAGATTGAGTCGCCCGTTGTGTGAGGAGATTGAGTCGCCCGTTGTGTGAGGAGATTGAGTCGCCCGTTGTGTGAGGAGATTGAGTCGCCCGTTGTGTGAGGAGAGTGAGTCGCTCGCTGTGTGAGGAGAGTGAGTCGCCCGTTGTGTGAGGAGAGTGAGTCGCCCATGTGTGAGGAGATTGAGTCGCCCGTTGTGTGAGGAGAGTGAGTCGCTCGCTGTGTGAGGAGAGTGAGTCGCCCGTTGTGTGAGGAGAGTGAGTCGCCCGTTGTGTGAGGAGAGTGAGTCGCCCGTTGTGTGAGGAAAGTGAGTCGCCCGTTGTGTGAGGAGAGTGAGTCGCTTGCTGAGGAAAGTGAGTCGGCCGTTGTGTGAGGGGAGTGAGTCGCTTGCTGAGGAAAGTGAGTCGGCCGTTGTGTGAGGGGAGTGAGTCGCTTGCTGAGGAAAGTGAGTCGGCCGTTGTGTGAGGAGAGTGAGTCGCCCGTTGTGTGAGGAAAGTGAGTCGCTCGCTGAGGAGAGTGAGTCGCTCGCTGAGGAGAATGGGTCGCCCGTTGTGTGAGGAGAGTGAGTCGCCCGTTGTGTGAGGAGAGTGAGTTGCCCGTTGTGTGAGGAGAGTGAGTTGCCCGTTGTGTGAGGAGAGTGAGTCGCTCGCTGTGTGAGGAAAGTGAGTCGCCCGTTGTGTGAGGAGAGTGAGTCGCTTGCTGAGGAGAGTGAGTCGGCCGTTGTGTGAGGAGAGTGAGTCGCTTGCTGAGGAAAGTGAGTCGCCCGTCGTGTGAGGAGAGTGAGTCGCCCGTTGTGTGAGGAGAGTGAGTCGCCCGTTGTGTGAGGAGAGTGAGTCGCCCGTTGTGTGAGGAGAGTGAGTTGCCCGTTGTGTGAGGAGAGTGAGTCGCTCGCTGTGTGAGGAAAGTAAGTCGCTCGCTGTGTGAGGAAAGTGAGTCGCCCGTTGTGTGAGGAGAGTGAGTCGCTTGCTGAGGAGAGTGAGTCGCCCGTTGTGTGAGGAGAGTGAGTCGCTTGCTGAGGAAAGTGAGTCGGCCGTTGTGTGAGGAGAGTGAGTCGCTTGCTGAGGAAAGTGAGTCGGCCGTTGTGTGAGGAGAGTGAGTCCCCCGTTGTGTGGGGAAAGTGAGTCGCTCGCTGAGGAGAGTGAGTCGCTCGCTGAGGAAAGTGAGTCGCTCGCTGAGGAGAATGGGTCGTCCGTTGTGTGAGGAGAGTGAGTCGCCTGTTGTGTGAGGAGATTGAGTTGCCAGTAGTGTGAGGAGAGTGAGTTGCCTGTTGTGTGAGGAGAGTGAGTCGCTCGCTGTGTGAGGAAAGTAAGTCGCCCGTTGTGTAAGGAGAGTGAGTTGCTTGCTGAGGAGAGTGAGTCGCCCGTTGTGTGAGGAGAGTGAGTCGCTTGCTGAGGAAAGTGAGTCGGCCGTTGTGTGAGGAGAGTGAGTCGCCCGTTGTGTGAGGAAAGTGAGTCGGCCGTTGTGTGAGGAGAGTGAGTCGCCCGTTGTGTGAGGAAAGTGAGTCGCTCGCTGAGGAAAGTGAGTCGCTCGCTGAGGAGAATGGGTCGCCCGTTGTGTGAGGAGAGCGAGTCTTTCGCTGTGTGAGGAGAATGGGTCGCCCGTTGTGTGAGGAGAGTGAGTCGCCCGTTGTGTGAGGAGAGTGAGTCGCTCGCTGTGTGAGGAAAGTGAGTCGGCCGTTGTGTGAGGAGAATGGGTCGCCCGCTGTGTGAGGAGAGTGAGTCGCCCGTTGTGTGAGGAGAGTGAGTCGCCCGTTGTGTGAGGAGAGTGAGTCGCCCGTTGTGTGAGGAGAGTGAGTCGCCCGTTGTGTGAGGAGAGTGAGTCGCTCGCTGAGGAGAGTGAGTCGCTCGCTGAGGAAAGTGAGTCGCTCGCTGAGGAGAATGGGTCGCCCGTTGTGTGAGGAGAGCGAGTCGCTCGCTGTGTGAGGAGAATGGGTCGCCCGCTGTGTGAGGAGAGTGAGTCGCCCGTTGTGTGAGGAGAGTGAGTCGCTCGCTGTGTGAGGAAAGTGAGTCGCTCGCTGAGGAGAATGGGTCGCCCGCTGTGTGAGGAGAGTCATAGCTGTCAACCCTCCCGTTTTTTCCGGGTTTCTCACGTATTTTAGCTCTTTTCCCGCTGTCTTCCCGTTTTAATATTTTCCCGTAAAATATCCCGTATTTTTACGCTCTGATTGTGTGAGACGTACAAGCTCGGGCAGATTCGGCTTGAAGTCGTTCATCCTCGGATGCGGCGCCGCGCGCGCTGTTACAAAAAAAGCTGTGCACACAGCCAAGCGAAATGGGGTCTTGCCGGTCTTGCGCACCCAACGCGTCATTTTTGCCGCGCTCGTGCGGACGCGTCGAGTATAAACAAGGCTTTACTCCGTGTCAGCGCACGCTTTGATCGGTAAAGGAGCACAGACCTCTCCCTAATCATCTCCAGCAGCCTCCGAAGCACCACCATTTCCCTCGTAAGCTGATATTAGTATTTAAACATTCTCTGATAAAAAATGTAAAAAAAAATGACACACTGTCTCTTTCTCTCACACACACACACACACTGTCTCTTTATCTCTCTCTCACTCATATGTAGTTATAAACTCTTTAGACTTTTAATGATTAGTGCTTTATTTTTAAAGTTTGTGGGTAAGAATAGTGTAAAAAAAAATCCCTTATTTTGGGGATGGATTCCGGGAAATCTCCCTTATATTCAATGTTCAATGTTGACAGCTATGAGGAGAGTACGTATACAGATCCACCGCTGGCCTATCAGTGGGAAAGTCAGTAGCTAGTGGATAATAGTATAGTGACTTCCTACCAAAGCCTGTCTACGGAAAGCCTTGGCACTTCCTATTAGCCCCGTTGTATCATCTTGGTTGCAGTTACATTAGAATTCCACTGGAGGTGATCGCAGGCGAGTGCAGAATGAATGGGAGTCTATGGGGCTAGACGACTAAATGCATCTCTTTCTCCTGCTTGTCGTTGAATCAACATAGATTTTATTGTTGATTCCACAAGTTCAATATAGATTATAGGCCAAAAGTCGAATAAATGAGTAGGCCTACTTATGTCCTTTCGATTTCTTACAGGTTGGGCCGTTGTTGGCCGGAACACGCTAGCATTCTGCTATTATGTGACGTCATCACATTTTTGAACGGATTTTTAGAACAGATAAGTGAACTTAAAAATGCAGTTCCCCTTCAGGGACTACCGCTGCGTGTAATCGCAGTGGGAACGCCCTCAGCGTGACGCGTCTGAAGCATGAATGAAATCAGTCAATGGAGAGAATGAGCGTACGGCGAGTGACGTCATAGACCAGGAAGCTATAAATATCCCCTGAGCACACAACACGCCAGCTTTAGTTACTTCAGCAGCTCTGTGTGTGTCTGAATCTGTCGATTGTGTTTGTCTGTTTTGTCAGGAGTTTTCACTATATATATTTTATATAAAAAAAACAATATGAGCGAGCAGTATAAGAAGTATGTGTGGCTTGTTTGGGAGTGCAGCAATGCCCAGTCGGCTCTCGAGGGAGTCGATTGTCAGCATTGCGAGCGTTTTCCCTTGAGAACTCTGCGCTCGCGGCGATCGCTCTTCGAGGAGAGTGATTTGTTGCGAGCTCCCCGAGGCTCGGGTCCCGCTTCTGTTGAGGCAGAGCGGCGGCGCTTGTCTTGGGGCTCGCAGATGGATCTCGCTGGCGACGTTGAGACGGGCCCCGCCCTATCTCAGCTATCTCCGACGAGATCTAGTGCCTCTCACCCGGCTCCGGAAGCACGCGCTGCGGCGGTTACTTCTGCCCGGGTGGAGGCACACGATGATGTTGAATTGAGATTTTCCAGTTCTGAGGAGCTGGATGTCGAAAGTTTTGCATCAGAGAAAACTAGTTTATCACATTATACTGCAAATGAAGAAGGTTTGATGGATGTATTATCTCGGGCTGTTGAAAAGCTTAAAAAAAAAAAAAAAAAAACAGTATCGAGTGGCCAGCTGATAGACAGGTTTCTAGAATTAAAAGCAATCTAGATGATAGATTTCTGTCTGCACGACCTCAACCTTCTCGCCGGTGCTTACCGTTCTTCCCAGATCTTCATGCTGAGGTTTCAAAAGCCTGGGTTAGACCGGTTTCAAGCAGAATTTATACAAATCAATCCAATGCTTATGGTAACATTGTTGGTGCTAAATCTGCTGGTTATGTGACGATACTGTAGGCGGAGGAGACGCTCGCGAGCTATCTCGCTCCTGCTTCATCGTCTTCACTTAAAGCACCGGCTCTTCCACCAAAAAAATAAATATATATATATATATAAATAAATAAATATATATACCTCTGTGCTGGTGGGGAAGGCTTACTCTATGGCTGGGCAGGCGGCTGCATGTTTGCATACGATGACTTTTATGCAGGCTTTTCAGGCCGACCTGCTCAAAGGAAAATCTGAGGGGGGTTCCCCGCCGAGAGAGACTTGCGTTCACCTCCCTTAAGGGTGCCCTGTCTCTCCCGGCGCCCTCAGGGGCCCGTCCTACTAACCCTGCCGAAACAGGGCGTAGAAGGGTCTGGCGAGTGCTTTCTCGAGGGACGCTCGTCGCCTCTAAGGAGGGTTCTAGTGTGTTCAGAGCAGTCGTTCCCTGCTGGTGCGCCGTTACAGGGCACTGTGTCTGTCACGCAGAATGTTCAACCAGAGCAAAGTTTTTCGTCGAGTTCGTCTTCCAAAAGAGCGCAGCAGAAGCGGAGTGTCACGTCTCGTGCCCCCCTGCAGAGAAACTGGAGGGACGAGGCGGGGCGCTCTCCGGCGCGGCCTTCTCGGGGCAGGACTGATCTGAGGACAGTCATTGTCGCCAGAAAGGCCGACTTGAGTTCACCGCACCAAGACACGGTGCCCTGTCTTTATCGATGCCCTCAGGGGTCTGTTCTACTAACCCTGCCTATACAGGGCGTAGAGAGACTCGGCGAGCGATTTCCCGAGGGACGCTCGCCCCCTCCAAGGAGGGTTGTGGAGTGCTCAGACCAGCTGTTTCCTGCCAGTATGTTACAGGGCGCTGTGTCTGTCACTCGGGATGTTCATCCGGAGGCCAGCCTCGAGAGACTGGTTCCCTTAGTAGAGTTCCTGGCGGAATGGGTCCCCCACCCAGCAGGGAGTTAGGATACTACTTCATCAAAAAAAAAAAATCCTCACGTGCTGAACGTCAGGACTCTGAGGGTGGTCCCTATCGTGAAAGACCTGAGTTCACTGCACAAGAACACGGTGCCCTGTCTTTTCCGATGCCCTCAGGGGTCTGCTCTACTAACCCTGCCTTCACAGGGCGTAGAGAGACTCGGCGAGCGATTTCCCGAGGGACGCTCGCCCCCTCCGAGGAGGGTTGTGGAGTGCCCAGACCAGCTGTTCCCTGCCAGTACGTTACAGGGCGCTGTGTCTGTCACTGGGGATGTTCAAATCAGATCCGAGGACTGGTTTGTCATGATAGATCTAAAGGACGTTTACTTCCATGTATCTATCCTCCCTCAACACAGGAAGTTCCTGAGGTTCGCTTTCGGGGGCGAAGCGTACCAATATCGGGTTCTTCCGTTCGGCCTAGCACTGTCACCCCGAACATTCACGAAGTGTATGGATGCTGCTATAGCCCCGCTGTGGTTACAGGGCATCCGCTTTCTGTACTATATAGACGATTGCTTGATTCTAGCTCAATCGGAACAACAGGCGGTTCGGCACCGAGATGTCGTTCTTGCTCATATCAAGTGACTGGGGCTGAGGCTCAACGCCAAGAAGAGTGTTCTTTCTCCATTACAGAGAACCACTTTTCTCGGTGTAGTGTGGGATTCGACGACGATGCAGGCACAATTGTCACCTGCTCGTGTTGCTTCGATTCTTGCCACAGTAGATCAAGTCAAGCTAGGCCGGTCATCCACTGTAAAACAGTTCCAGAGACTGTTAGGTCTCATGGCAGCTGCGTCCAACGTGATACCTTTTGGCCTCCTGCACATGAGACCGTTACAGTGGTGGCTCAGAACCAAGGGATTCTCCCCGAGGGGAAATCCGCTTCGCATGATCATGAGTTCGCGACGGTGTCATCGCGCCCTGGTTATGTGGAAAGATCCTTGGTTTCTGTCCCAAGGCCCTGTGTTGGGAGCTCCTTGTCGTCGCGTTATGCTAACGACAGATGCCTCTCTCACGGGTTGGGGGGCGATCATGAGTGGTCGCCCGGCTCAGGGTCTGTGGGGGGACCATCACCGTCTATGGCACATAAATTGTCTAGAGATGTTGGCAGTGTTTCAGGCCCTGAAACATTTCCTCCCAGACCTAAGAGGCCACCATGTTCTTGTCCGGACAGACAACACATCGGTGGTCTCTTACATCAACCATCAGGGGGGTCTGCGTTCTCGCCCGCTTTACAAACTGGCACGTCAGATCCTTCTATGGTCCCAGGGGAAAATTCTCTCTCTCAGAGCTATTTATCTCCCGGGGTATTTGAATCAGGGGGCAGACATCCTGTCGAGGCAGGGGCCGAGGCCCGGGGAGTGGAGTCTTCACCCCGAGGTGGTGGAGCTCCTATGGGGACATTTCGGTAGTGCCGAGGTAGACCTATTTGCGTCCCGAGAGACATCACACTGTCCACTGTGGTTCTCTCTCAGCCAGCCAGCCCCACTGGGGTTGGATGCTATGGTACATCCGTGGCCGAGGTCACGCCTGTACGCTTTTCCCCCGATCGCTCTGCTCCCAGGAGTTCTGGAGAGGGTTCGCCGGGACGGGCTCAGTCTCCTGCTTATAGCCCCGTTCTGGCCGGCCCGAGTATGGTTTTCGGACCTAGTGTCTCTCCTCGACGGTTCTCCCCTAGAGATACCGATCAGGAGAGATCTGCTCTCTCAGGCGAGTGGGTCGATCCTTCACCCCCGTCCAGAGCTATGGAGGCTGTGGGCTTGGCCTCTGAGGGGGCCCAGCTCATAGATTCTGGTCTCTCGGCTGAGGTCGTTGAGACCATCCTCCAATCCAGAGCTCCCTCCACGAGGAAGTTATATGCCGCGAGGTGGAAACTTTTCACCTCTTGGTGTGGAGAGCGCCAGCAGGACCCAGTTAACTGCCCGGTTGGTACAGTGCTGGATTTCCTGCAGGACCGTCTCTCCACAGGGTTATCCCACTCCACACTGAAGGTGTATGTGGCGGCCTTAGCTGCTTACCACGCCCCTTCAAGTGGAGGTTCCCTCGGGAAACACCCACTTATATCTCGCTTCCTTCGTGGCACCCTGAGGCTGAGGCCTGCAGTTCGCACAAGGGTACCAGCTTGGGATCTGGCCATCGTCTTAGAAGGTCTCTCCCTTGCTCCTTTTGAGCCCATCGAGGAAGTTTCGGAAAAGTTTCTTACTCTTAAGACTATCCTTCTTCTTGCTATTTCATCTCTAAAAAGGATTGGTGATATTCAAGCACTTTCGGTGGCTCCCTCGTGCCTGGAATTTGCTCCTGGTATGGTTAAGGCCTTTCTCTGTCCGAGACCAGGTTATGTTCCTAAGGTGCCGACCACTTTGGTTAGACCTATAGTTCTGCAGGCTTTCTGTCCTCCGCCTTTTCTGACGTCAGACCAGAGGAAACTTAATTTGCTGTGCCCTGTTAGGGCTTTAGATGCGTATGTCCACAGAGCTGCTCTGTGGAGGAGATCGGAACAACTGTTTGTCTGTTTTGGGTCACCTAAGAGAGGGTGTCCTGCATCTAGCAAAGGATGAGCAAGTGGGTGGTCGAGGCCATCTTGCTTGCTTACGGTTCGGCCCATCAGCCTTCACCTTTGGCTGTAAGGGCTCATTCCACCAGGAGTATGGCTGCCTCTACAGCTCTCCTTTCAGGAGCTTCTCTTCAGGACGTTTGTGATGCGGCAGGCTGGTCCTCACCGCACACTTTCGTCAGATTTTATTCCCTTGACCCTAGCTCCACTCCAGGGGCTCAGGTTCTCTCGTCGGTTTGTGTCTCCTGATGACACACGACGGGGATTTGGTCGTATGGGGATGTGGGTATTGCGTTCCCACTGCGATTACACGCAGCGGTAGTCCCTGAAGGGGAACGTCCCGGGTTACGTATGTAACCCTAGTTCCCCGAAGGGACGGACGCTGCGTGTCCTGCCATACTCTCGGCATCCCCTTGGGTCGCTGCTTCAGTGACTTTTAAGCTGGCGTGTTGTGTGCTCAGGGGATATTTATAGCTTCCTGGTCTATGACGTCACTCGCCGTACGCTCATTCTCTCCATTGACTGATTTCATTCATGCTTCAGACGCGTCACGCTGAGGGCGTTCCCACTGCGATTACACGCAGCGTCCGTCCCTTCGGGGAACTAGGGTTACATACGTAACCCGGGACGTTTTCAGCTGAGTGTATTATCTTAGTCCCCCCTTTTGAATGCAACTTTCAGATTACTTGACAATTACCCCGCATGGACAGAGACGTGTTACTGCAGCCAGTTCAGAACCCGGAAGTAACAAGAGAGTGCCAGTTCTCTCCTATTAGACATTCTGGGTGTTTCTCAAAACCAAGAATGCAAAGAACGGACTTGTGTTCTTGGGGAGAACGCTCTTGCTAGTTGTTCTTGGAAGAATGAACTCACAAGCTAACGAGCACACAGAACGCTGCTGACAGTTTGAGACGATGTGTTCTTGCTGGTATTGCGCAATAATACCCCCGCACAGACACCGTCTGCAGTACCCAAACATAACGAGAATTATTGACGATAACAGCCAGGCTGCAATGGTCTCTTGACTGTGGGGAAAAACGAGTCTGTGAGCAAACTGGCCGGTTGGCTCGATAGCTAACGTTACACCCGCAGGCGCTTATGGAGATTCTCACTTCCGAAAACGTTTGAGCACATTTTCGATTAGCCATACATTTTCGTAAAAATGCCAATATTTGAAATCTACACAGTTGATTTCTCGCATCAAATGTTCTCAGTGTGAATCAAGTGAATTTAGTGATGAAATAGTGTACGTAATTGTAGAAAAACGAAATACTGTATTGACCTGCCTCTCCTTCCTCGAATGCCGAATTGAATGCTGGGATATTTCTGCCGTCAAGTTCACACAAGTTACCAACCGATGCATCCTCGGTAAAATGGGCGTGTCAAGAACACATCCGGGATTTTTAACCGTTCTTGCCAAAATGCAAACTTGTGTATTGGGACAGTACTTGGGCCACAAAAGATGACGTTTCACAAGAACACAAGGACACAAGTACAGACAAGAACACAGATTGAGAAAGGCCCTCTCTGCTTCCTACGACAAGTCATTAGTCCTATTTTTGGACCTTACGGCTCGCCATACTTTAGCAGGTAAGATTCTGTGGATGTACAAGACGAGCATAGAGTTATTCCAGCAGCAGAAGTAATTCCGTGGACAGGACATGACAGGACAGACTCTAATCAATGAGCATCTGTGACATTAAACAATCTGACAACAAGACAGGGAAAGAGGGTTAGAAGAAGCCAAGATAATGAGAGGAGATGAGGAACAGGTGGAGAGGAATGAGCGTAATGAAAAGTGAAAACAGCTGTCAGTAAAGAAAGTGAGAGGGAGGGAGATGTGTGTGTGTGTGTGTGTGTGTGAGTGTGTGTGACCAGAGACAGAGAAGGAGACAGGATAATGACAATTTTGTCAACAGAACCTTATTTTTCAACTTCATTTGAAAAGAAACAATAATGGACAAGAACACAATATTTGTAAAAGTAATATAACTTTTTAAATCTGCAATTATACTTGTAATCCAGTTTGTTATTGCTGATTTGATCATTGATGATCAGCTATTTTTAATGAAGGTCAATCATCCAGAAACATTTTTAATATAAACAGAAATGAAGCACAAACTTTGCCAATCTCTGATGATCTTATAATGGCACACAAATCACAGTTTGCAGAAAAGGTAATAATGCTAATTAAATGTTAAGTGATTAATAAAGATAGAAAATGAAATTAAACACTATTTATTGTTAAATTAACTATATGCAGATCAGTTTAGTCTGTATTTTGATGGTCATTAATTGTGTTTAGTCACAGTGTTGAATTTAGTCATGTTATCGGCTGGATCCTGGAATGGATCATGTTACTCCGGAAGCCCAACGATCGCACGAATCTCTTCCACCACTTTTGCTTTATTGTTTGTGATGTTTTTTCCAGCGACCTCCATTAGATCAGTGATCATCTCAGCGCTGTAAGAAAGTTGAAACGTGCGATATCTCTTCCTCCAGTCCTCAATTTTATCTGAAGAAACAGTGACACACTTAGATCAGAACACAGTTGATATGTCAGATTTTATTCAGGACAGTGTAAGATCATAACTTGCCTCCACAGTTGACCACATTAAAGAGAGGGATGTGAATCACGGTTGGATCTTTAGGGCCTTTGAACACATAGAAGTCCTTCGGTTTCTCCGTGTCCTCACTGGGAATGATGACCTCAGGGAAAGGGATGTTTCGTTCCTTGCACATCTTGGCAGCTTCCTTCACTGTCTGCAGTGGAAAAGCATTGCATAATCACTTTATTAAAAGTGGAAGTACTTCCAGGGGTTCATGTGTAAGCCGAGAAACTGACACTCAGATGAATGGGAATGCTAACAGATAACTCTCCATTAGATTTTCTTTGTATACGGTATACCAAATTAAAACATGTTTAAATATTGTTGTTTTTTATTATTAAAATGATACACAGCATTTCAGTATCTGTTAGTGTGTCAGCGTTTTTTATTTTTTTTATTTGTACATTTAAAGGGATAGTTCACCCAAAAATGGAAATTCTGTCAGTAATTACTCTCCCTCATGTTGTTCCAACCCCGTAAGACTTTCGCTCATCTTCGGAACACAAATTAAGATATTTTGATTAAATCTGAGAGCTGGATCACTCCTCCATAGGCTTCTAAGGCATTGTAACTTGACGGCCCAGAAAAGTTTTACTCTCAATTTAATCAAAAATATCTTAATTTGTGTTTCGAAAATGAACGAAAGTCTTAGATGGGTTGGAAGAACGTGAGGGGGAGTAATTAGTGACTGAATTTAATTTTGGGGTGAACTATCCCTTTAAGGTTAGTGTGACCTCTGGTGGTCACTGTGTCATGAAGAAAAAAGCAGCAAGATTATTTGAAAAAAAATCTCATTTTGTGAGAAAGTATAGTCATACCTGTTTGGAACAACAACATGAGTGTGAGTGATTGATGATTGAATTTACATTTCTAGGAACTAATCCTTTAAATGAGGTTATATGAGAGTATGTGTGCATTATTATATTAGAGAGAAGAATATATAATGCCGTGAAAGGATCACCATCACTGAAATCCAGGGAAATGATGAGGTCAGTGTTTCTCTCTTCTCTCAGCACTGAGAAGTAGGGTGAGTTCAGCAACAGTCCAGCGTCTTCATAGTCTCTCGTCTCACTTTCCTTTAGAACGGCGGGCACTGGTTCATCTAACAGTTTATGAGTGAGAGATCACAGCGAGAAATTATTTTTTTAATTATTCACATTGAATTGCCAGTTATATGCAAGTCTCTTCTCACCTGTCATGTAGAGGAAGTCATATTTCCTGCCCCAAATCCACTGAGCCATGTATCTACAAAAGCTGTAGAAAAAATCTGTACAACAAATACACTCATTTTGACAAATACGACAAATATTGACAAATACACTCAATACACTGAAAATGTCTTCAGTGGTTCGCTGGTTCTTAGGACAGTATTTTCCTGTCTAAAGGGTTCTTAGGACAGTATTTGCCCGCATGTAGGGTTCTTGACTTGACTATAAGGCTCTTTGGAGATTCAAGAACTTTTTTGAATCTCCAAAGAGCCTTATAGTCGTTTCATTATAGGTTCTTCGAATCAGTGTTTTGTATTTGTTTTAGCTTTAAAGAACTAATACATAGCTGTTTTTCTAAAGGACTACAAAAAAAGTTCTAGGAAATTCAAAAGGTTTGTCTATAAAAAAAAAAAAAACTCCTCATGGACTGCAAACACAACACAAATGCAGAGCGTGACCTGTAGGCCTATAGTCCGATTCATGAACGAAAGACTCAAATTAACTATCAGCTGATCTTTATTGTATTATTCAGGCTCATGGTTTGAATCAGTCCGATGAGTCCGAGACAGAGGGTCTCCATTCTAGGATATAATATGATAGACAAATCGTAACAATGTGTTAGTTATGTCTAAAACATATCTTCATTTAGCCTCGAGATACAACCTTGGGGGAGGAACAACTATAAAGAAGGAAGGATGCCCCAAATCGTAGTTCCACTCTGCAGGCACTTTGTATGACTATATGACTGTTGACCTTTTCTTGCAAGAAAATAAATAACCTTTAAAGACAATTGGTACATGTTTGTCTCTTGTTCAGTGATGTAAAATTGTTTGCCACCACACTTTAAAATAAGTGTTTGTGTAAGCGTTCTGTTAAGAGTGTTAAAGGTTTAATAATTTTTGCAGCATTGAGCTTTGTAGCCAATCACAGGCATATCTGTTGAGTGTGTGAAAGCAACAGCCAATCAGAAGTGTTTAAGTTAGTCTGAGGAAATCCACTGACCGCCTAAAAAGGTGGAGTGTTTGTTCAGAGCGAGTTCTGCGCACTCGCAAATCCTTTCATTATACACAAAGTATAAACACAATGTCAATAAGAGCTTCATTGCAGAGAGTAGACAGCTTTGTTGATAATAACGGGAGTTTTCCAGTGCAGCTGTATACCTCACTTTGTAATTGATATAATGTATATAGCTACAGTAATATATATTGTTATACTTTATTTTAAGGTGCCATTGTTACAGTGTAATTATATATTTAAGTACTGAGTAATAATAATCAACAGCAAAACCCTAACCGTTAGGGTAGGATTAGAATTTGGTTGATGATGTAGTTACCATGGTAATAACAGTAAATTATGCATAATTACATGCAACTAATGTTACAATTATAACAAGGACACTGTAAAATAAAGTGTAATGTGTTACTTTGTAACTATGATCTGTCCTTACAGTGATTATTTTGTATTTAATGAATAAATGATAAGTTAATATTTTAATCTACTAGGACCCTAGAGATGCATAATTTATCTTGAGAACCGCTTAACTCATTTTAGTGAAGGAGAAAGAACTGCATTTGTTCTCTTTTAGTAAATATTTTTATTTTCCTTGTTATATTATTAGATTGAGAATGGTACCCTACCCATGTGAACTGCAAGCCAAGTACTGACAATAAACCAGATTAAAATGATAACTTATCCAATTTATTTATTAAATACAAAATAATCACTGTCAGGACAGATCATAGTAAAGTAGCACATTACATATATATGGTAACACTTTATTTTACACTTTATTTATTTTAACTTAAACACTTCTGATTGGCTGTTGTGTTCACACACTCAACAGATATGCCTGTGATTGCCTACAAAGATTAATGCTGCAAAAATACTTTGTAAATATAAACCTTTAACACTCTTAACGTACTTGGTTACTTTCGAAACCCCGGTTCCCTTAGAGATAAGGGAACGAGTACTGCGTTGGAAACGCTATAGGAAACTCCTTTCTCTAGAAATATTGAAGCCTTTATTTTAAAAAGGCATTGCAGCTGCACAGCAAGAGAGAACCATAGCTCATCTGAGCGAGCTGATTGGCTGTGGTGAGGCAACTGCACGAACCTATGGTGAGTCAGCAGGGGTGAGCGGTGCAATCAGAGCGCATGGCACCTTGCCAGCTTTGAGCGCGCCAAAATAGGCGTGGCGGTATAAATCCAGAGAAAACTCGCCATATGACAGGTTTAAATCGACTGAAGCGAAGCACCTGATACAAGCGAAATAGCACGGCAGGCAACGCAGTACTCGTTCCCTTATCTCTAAGGGAACCGAGGTTCCGAAAGTAACCAAGTACGCTCCCTTGCGAGAACGGTTATCTCGTACTGCGTTGCAAACGCTATGGGAACCCATTTTAAAACGCCATGCTATTCGCCGGTGACTACTCTGAAGGTGTCCCAGAATGTTGGGCCTTAGAATGACATACACTGTACGTAGTGAAGCACAAGGGTCACCAAGTCACACATAGGCCTGGGTCGAATGAGCCAGAGCCCTAAATGGAGAGAATTCGTGCCTGCAAGGTGGGAACCTCTAAGTTATAGAATCTTGCAAATGTGGACGGAGCCGGACCAGCTGGCCGCCGCACAAATGTCTTTAATGGGGACCCCACTGGACCATGCCCAAGAGGAGGCCATGCCTCTTGTGGAGTGAGCCTACACTTATGGGGCACAGAAGACCCAGAGAGGTGTAGGCCAGAGAGATGGCATCTACAATCCATCAAGACAGTGTGAGTTTTGTGACCAGCAGCCCATTTGGTGCGGCTCTCGAAACAGATAAAGAGCTGTTCAGACTGTCTGTAAGAGGCAGAACGCTCCAAATATATTCTCAGGGCTCTGACGGGGCAGAGCGTGAGGGCCTCGCTATCTTCTTCCGATATGGGAAGAGCTGTTAGGGAAATAACCTGGGTTCTGAATGGAGTTGAGAGCCCCTTTGGTACATATCCGTGTCTTGGTTTAAGGACGACTTTGGAGTCATTAGGCCCGAACTCAAGACAGGAGACGCTCGTGGAGCGCTATAGTGCTTGTAAGTCCCTTACTCTTTTAACTGACGCTAGTGCTAACAGCAGAGTGGTTTTAAGAGAAAGGGATTTCAGATCAGCCGCTCTTGAAGGGAGGTCCCTTAAGAGCCCGTAGAACCAGGGAAAGGTCCCAGGCCGGCACTGAAGGTGGCCGAGGCGGGTTAAGTCTCCTGGCTCCTTTAAGGAAGCAAACAATGAGGTCGCTTTTACCCGAGGAAGAGACAAGTCGGGACGGGGGTGCCAGACGGTCCTGTCTGTCTGCGTGAGGAGGTCGCTCCTCATAGGGATCGGCCAAGGAGCTGTCGTGGACTCCCTACTGAAGTGTGAGTTGTAGCGCGAAAGCGCTGCCGGCGAATTGAGTACCCTGTCATTATGATATTCATCACCCAATCTGACACTTCAGGAATGGCCTGCCAAGCCAGAGCCCGATAAGCCAGAGGCTGGATCACATCTGAAGGCGAAGCGACCAGGTTCGGGGTTCCTCAGGTTTTCGTGAGGAAATTTGCTCGATTCGTGCTCTGTGTGAGTCGCTGTTAAAACAGCGTTTGGATGCAGAGGTGCATGACAGTTGACGGGCCCATGTTCTGCATTTAACACAACTCCAGCTGCCTAAACTGAAGTGGGGGCTGTGAGAGGCACTCAAGCAATCTTCGGGGCTGGTCCGACCGCAGCGGGACATGGACCCCTCTTTCCGGCGGCTAGGACGGCTTCTTAGGCTCATGGTCCAGCATGAGCTTTGGCCGAGGACCTTGGCGCTTGGGGTGGGCTGGGCTCAGCCGCTGGACGGGGCTGATAGACTGGCGACGCTGATTTATCTGGCTGCGGCGTACTTCTAGGGCGCCTTGAAGTCGAACTGGAGCGCTTGGGTAGAAAGAGCTTTATAGCACTGGAAGCCTTTTGAGCCTCAGTGAAGGCAAGGCAAGTTTATTTATATAGCCCATTTCATACACAATGGCAATTCAAAGTTCTTTACATAGAAGAAATTAAAATAATAAAAAGAAATAAGAATAATTAAAACAGTTTAGAAAAATAAAATAAAATGAAATAAAGTACCCTACAAACAGTCGGACGAACAGCGGCACAGTGCTCATTCAGTAAATGCATAGCTAAACAGATGTGTTTTGAGTCTAGATTTGAATGTGACTACTGTAGGAACACATCTGATTTCTTCAGGAAGCTGGTTCCAGCTGCAGCTGGCATAATAGCTAAAAGCAGACTCTCCTTGCTTAGAGTGAACCCTTGGTATTTCTAGCTGATGTGATCCTAATGATCTGAGTGATCTGTTGGGTTTATATTAGTGAGCATATCTGCAATGTATTGAGGTCCTAGGCCATTGAATGATTTATATACCAGTAATAATACTTTAAAATCAATTCTAAATCTATAACTGGGAGCCAGTGTAAAGACCTGAGGACTGGTGTGATGTGTTCATAGTTCCTGGTTCTGCTCAGAATCCTAGCGACAGCGTTCTGTATGAGCTGCAACTGTCTTATGGTCTTTTTGGGAAGGCCAGTGAGGAGTCCATTACAGTAATCCACCCTGCTGGTGGTGAAAGCATGCACAAGTTTCTCTAAGTCTTGTCTGGAAACAAAGCAACTAATTCTTGCAATATTTTTGAGATGATAGTATGCTGATTTAGTTATTGCTTTGACATGACTACTGAAACTAAGGTCTGACACACCAGGATTCCTGACTTGATTTTTAGTTGTTTGACCCCTAGATTGAAGGTATGCGTTCACCTTGAGAACTTCATCTTTGTTTCCAAACGCAATGACTTCAGTTTTGTCTTTGTTTAACTGAAGAAAGTTTTGGCACATCCAACAGTTGACTTCATCAATGCATTGGCACAGGGAGTCAATGGGGCTGTAATCGTTAGGCGATAGTGCTAAGTAGAGCTGTGTGTCGTCTGCATAGCTGTGGTAAGCAATTTGGTTCTTTCTCATTATTTGGCTCATTGGGAGCATATGCAGGTTGAACAGTGAGCTCGTTGTGGACCTCGGGGAAGAATGGAGCAGCACGCTGTCGAGGAGCCTGTTGGCGCCCCGGCAGGAACCATTCATTGAGGCGGCTTCTAGCGGGCTCTTCTGGGGAAAGCTAGTCTAGTCCCAGGTCACCACCGCGGGGCCCTACCAATCCTCATACTCAGACACTGCCACAGAAACTGCATCTTCCAGGTCCTCTGCAGATCCGCCGAAAGAGATGAGTGCAGCCGCTTCGAGAGAGGGGCGTTGATTGCTCTTTGCGAATAACACAGGAGAAGTGTCAGAAGGTGTGGGCGAGGCACACGGGGACGGACCCGGTGTGCACGCGCTCGTGGATCCTCTGCTCGCGTCGCTTCTTCCTTCGGGGCTCGATGGGCACTCGAGATGGAAGATGGGTGGGCCCGCTCTCTGACGTAGCGAGAGCGAGCATGGATCGAAGCACTGAGAACGGCATGCTGTCACACGAAAGGTAGCTGCCTATAGTGAGTGCTGCCTCGACGTGCTCAGGACCAAGGCATACAGCACACTGGGTGTGTCTGTCAGACACGTGGAGGGGAATCCCGCAGGATTTGCAGACAGGGAGCGGCATTTGAAACAACGCGCTCTGCTCTTTTAGATGGAGAAAGCATAAAGGATATGCTCGTCGGATGCCACAGGGAAACGATCAGCTGGCGAGGGATGCCGGCGCTGAAGCTGTTCCGCTGAAGGGCTGTTCTACGACGAGAAGGCTTCTTTTCCGGAGAAGATCAGCAAAAAATGAGATAAGATACAGAGCTCGAGCTGAAGGAGATTAAATCTGTCATATGACGAGTTTTCTCTGGATTTATACCCTTCGGCCATGCCTATTTTAGTGGGCTCGAGGCTGGCAAGGTGCCAAGCTCTCCGATTGGACCGCTCACCCCTGCTGACTCGTTTATGGTTTATGCAGCTTTTCCGCAGCAAAGCCAATCAGCTCGCTCAGACGAGCTATGGTTCTCTCTTGCTGTGCAGCTGCAATGCGTTTTAAAATAAAGGCTTCAATATTTCTTGAGAAAGGAGTTTCCCATAGCGTTTGCAACGCAGTACGAGAGAACCGTTCTCCTAAGGGAACAGAACACTTACACAAACACTAATTTTAAAGCATATTTTCTTTCTTGGTGCTTTGCTATGTTTATCAGTAAAGGACTCATCAGACTGATTCAAACCATGAGTCTGAATAATACAATAAAAGAACCAGCTGTTGTTTAATTTGAGTCTTTTGTTCATGAATCGGACTATAGGCTTACAGGTCACACTCTGCATTTGTGTTGTGTTTCCAGTCTATGAGGAGTTGGACTTATAGACAAACCTTTTGAATTTCCAATATAAAAAATGTTTTAGTTCTTTAGAAAACCAGCTATGTACTAGTCCTTTAAAGCTAAAACAAATACAAAACACTGATTTGAAGAACCTATAATGAAACATCAAGAACTTTCTTTTAATCTCCAAAGAGCCTTATAGTCAAGTCAAGACCCCTATACGGGCAAATACTGTCCTAAGAACCCTATAGGTAACCAACGAACCACTGAAGAAACTTTCAGTGTATTGAGTGTATTTGTCAATATGAGTGTGTTTTTTGTATTTGTCAATATGAGTGTATATGAGTGTATTTGTCAATATGAGTGTATTTGTTGTACAGATTTTTTCTACAGCTTTTGTAGATGCATCTTTCAGTGGATTTGGGGCAGGAAATATGACTTTCTCCACAACATTACAGGTGAGTAGAGACTTGCTGATTATTGGCAATTCAATGTGAATGATAAAAAACTAATGTCTCGCTTTGATCTCTCGCAACTGTCAGCTAAAGCAGTGCCCGTCCCTCTACTGGAAAGTGATATGAGAGACTATATAGACGCTGGACTGTTGCTCAACTCACCCTATTTCTCAGTGCTGAGAAAAGAGAGAAACATTAACCTCATAATTTCCTTGGATTTCAGTGATGGTGAACCTTTCACGGTATTATACATAATTCTCTCCAATATAATAATGCACACATACTCTCATATAACCTCATTTAAAGGATTAGTTCCCCTAGAAATGTAAATTCAATCATCAATCTGTAGCGAACCTGGGCCGGGCTTTGGGGAAAATATGTAATCAATATTTAATAATTAAGAATTAATAACTATTGATACGGATTCGGCCCAGAGAACCATACATTTAAAATCACCCAAAAAAAGGTGTACGTTGCCGATCTGTGTTGATGACCAAATACAACGGATTTGTAATTAGTTATCCACACAGATGGGCAGAAATAGATCAATTTTATATATCAATAATGAAAAAAAAATATAGAATAGATATATTCTCAGGTTAACCTTTAATGGCATCAATCAAATATCGAACAATCAGTTTGTCCCGCAAACTGACCACGATATTTTGATTAACCCTCATAAAGTCTATCTGTCTTATAGAAGCAAGGCTATTTCTCTGGCCATGAAAAATAACTTCCCTTATTCTATAAAAATACTATTTAAAGTATTCAACAATTTTAAAGCTTGTAGCTGATCGAAACATTTAAGTGACTTGGATATGAGCATGAAGACAGAGTCAATAAATGAATATATGTATTTAATAAATGCGATTACGTATGGGTTACTAAGCGTTACAAGGAATACATGTATTTACAAACACAATAGTGGCAACGACACAATTTAAGAGAAAGCATGGAGAAAAAGATGGAGAGATCAAAAAGGGTCAGAGTTTGAGAGAGAGAGAGAGAGAGAGAGAGAGAGAGAGAGAGAGAGAGAGAGATCCGAAGATCATGGCAAAATTCACCTGGTCCGTTCAACTTTTGAGAGACAACACGGGAAAACACAATCTTAATGCTCTGAAAGCTCGGTAAATGAATACAAGCTTGCATATGTTTTTTTTTTTTTGTGGTGCTGAGGCGAGAGAGCGTGTGTGTGTTCCTGGGGAGCGTCACGTGGTCTGCGGATGGGTCCGGAGCGCGCACTTTCAAACGAAGGTTTAAAGGTCTCGGACGTAAAGTTACCAAATAAACTATTCAGGCGTTCATTTACTTGTCTGTGGAAATGAACAATAGCAGAATACGAAAAAGGAAAACAAAACTTAAACAAACAATCCCCGGAGAGGAGATCACGAATGAGAGAAGTTACATGATGAAGCCACCCGAAGAAGAAGGAAGAGAGGAAGCAAACGCGAGATCCTGACTTTTAAAGGTAAAGAATTCACGCCTGCTTTGGGCGGAACAAGTCAGTGAGACTCCTCAGTTTTTGGCGCGAGTCCGTCGCCTTTGTCTTGTCAAAGCTCGGTTGGAGAATGTGTGGGGTGGTCTGGTGAGTCTTTAAGGACCCATAAACGGTGTCAGAAACAGTTTCATCCCAGACTCGTTGGCACCAACGCCAGTAATTTACATTCATTCTAAAAGCTTTTTTTTATTTGTGTTCATTGCGTTCAGAATTACAAATTCATGAATCTCCTCCATACTCTACAAATCACTCACACTCATGTTGTTCCAAACACGTATGACTTACTTTCTTCACAAAATTAGATTTTTTTTTTGAAGAAGAATCTTGCTGCTTTTTTCTTCATGACACAGTGACCACCAGAGGTCCCACTAACCTTAAATGTAGAGAATAAAAATAATTAAAAAAACACACACAAAAAAAAACACTGACAGAAACTGAAATGCTGTGTATCATTTTAATAATAAAAAACAACAACATTTAAACATGTTTTAATTTAACCATCTTTACATGGTATATTCAAAGAAAATCTAATGGAGAGTTATCCGTTAGCATTCCCATTCATCTGAGTGTCAGTTTCTCGGCTGACACATGAACCCCTGAAAGTACTTCCACGTTTAATAAAGTGATTTGTAATGCTTTTCCACTGCAGACAGTGAAGGACGCTGCCAAGATGTGCAGGGAACGAAACATCACTTTCCCTGAGGTCATCATTCCCAGTGAGGACTCAAAGAAACCGAAGGACTTCTATGTGTTCAAAGGCCAAAACCTTCCAACCGTGATTCACATCCCTCTCTTTAATGTGGTCAACTGTGGAGGCAAGTTATGATCTTACAATATCCTGAACAGAAATACCGTCTGTGTTCTGATTTAAGTGTGTCAATGTTTCTTCAGATGATATTGAGTCCTGGAGGAACAAATATTCCACGTTTCAAGGTGCTTACAGCGCTGAGATGATCACTGATCTTATAGAGGTTGCTGGAAAAAACATCACAAACAATAAAGCAAAAGTGGTGGAAGAGATTCGTGCGATCGTTGGGCTTCCGGAGTAACATGATCCAGGATCCAGCCGATAACATGACTAAATTTAACACTGTGACTAAACACAATTAATGACAATCTACATACAGACTAAACTGATCTGCATATAGTTAATTTAACAATAAATAGTGTTTAATTTCATTTTATATCTATAATAATCACTTAACATTTAATCAGCATTATTACCTTTACTGAAAACTGTGATTTGTGTGCCATTATAAAATCATCAGAGGTTGGTAAAGTTTGTGATTCATTTCTGTTTATATTAAAAATGTTTCTGGATGATTGACCTTCATTAAAAATAGCTGACCATCATTGATCAAATCAGCAATAACAAACTGGATTAAAAGTATAACTGCAGATTTAAAAAGTTGTATTACTTTTACAAATATTGTGTTCTTGTCCATTATTGTTTCTGTTCCAATGAAGTTGAAATATTAAGGTTCTGTTGACAAAATAAACATAATATGATCACTTTACAATATTATTTTTATTTTTGTGAAAATATTTTAGTGTAAACAATACAATCTGTGGCAGTTTGGAGGCCTCATAATACAAATATTACACCAACATTGAAAGGATTTTTGTCTATAATATATCCTATTAGTCGACACCATGATTACTGCTTCCTGTAATTTCTAAACTCAATATTACTAAACTCTGTGTGGGTAATGTTAGACATTTCTAAGTGACCGCCTAAATGTCCAAAATCCTAGACATTTAAGTACAAATGATGTCAAGTTATACACAGTAGCTGGTGTGTTTTATGACTGGAGCTCTGGATTAACCAATCAGCATCCAGGACCACAACTCTCAGTTCCCCTTCAGTCGCTCACGTTCGACGTGACGTCGACGTGACGACGTTAGGGGATCACTTCAGGGAGCCCTATCAACTTCGAGTATCTAAGAACAAGCCAATGAACGTTGGCGTGCGTGAACGCGTCACGCGCCCCCGCCCCGCAGCGCGGGTATAAAACAGGAAGCGGGCGCGAGCACACACCGTCTTTCATTTCGGAGCGCGAGTTTCCTGTGACTGTGTGTCTGAGATTCAACGCCTTTTGAAGACTCGAGGAAGATCTCTGTTCCAGTGTTGGTGTGACGGCGCGATCAGCGGTGGCCGCGAGCAGTGCAGCTCTCACTGCTGTTCTCACAGCACTTTTGTTTGTGTGTGTGTGTGTGTGTCCACACAGTGGCTACCCCTGGGCGCCTCAGCACTGTGAGAGCAATTTCCTTTTTTATTTTTACTAAAAGAGCAACACAAGCGGACCCTGCGTCTTTTTCAAGATGTCATTCCGCTTGTGCGTTTCTGGATGCCGTCGTTCCCTGGCGCCAGCAGATGGTCACAATAGCTGCATCTCGTGTTTGGGCATTCAGCACGCTGAGGCAGCTTTTGTGGATGGTTCATGTTCCCATTGCGGGAATATGACTATCGCAGCACTAAGATCGAGACTCGCTTACCTCAAGGGAGGTGCAGTCCCCTCGCCTATGCCCCGATCTAGTGCTTATTCTGCCCCGCAGAATAGGCCTACTTCGGCGCATGACCAGGGTGATCTGAGGATTACCGTGAGGGCTTCCCCGCCGAGGCAATCTCCGCGGGCCCCTCACGCCTCTCATGTGCTGTTGCCATCGGCGCCCCTTTGCGAACGGCTCGGTCCTTCTCCGGAACGACCAGTCGTTTCCTTTGGGGCACCAGCTGACGATCAGATGTCGATCGCAGCATCGGAGGGGGAGCGGTCATCTGGAGATGACGACTCGGCTGCGTTGCCCCCTTCGGGGTGTGTAGCGTTGTCTGAGCCGGATCCAGAATGGGCCGCTATGCTATCCCGGGCCGCCGAGAAGGTCGGGCTTGCGTGGAATCCTCCACCACGTCCCGAACCTTCTCGGCTGGACGATTGGTTTCTCGGGGCGGGCCGTGCTGGTTCTCAGTGCGCCGCCCCGGTACCTTTCTTTCCGGAGGTGCATGAGGAGCTTTCTAGGACGTGGAAGGCACCGTATAGTGCCCGAAGCCGTCCTAGTGGCTCCTCTCCCCTCGCCACCCTCGACGGCGGGGCAGCTAAGGGGTATGTGGGGATCCCCCTGGTGGAGCGGGCTGTCGCGATGCAGTTGTGTCCGGCATCCGCCTCCTCCTGGCGGGGTGACCCACGCCTCCCGTCCAAGGCCTGTAAGTTCTCGTCCGGTCTAACGGCGAGGGCTTGCAAGGCCTGTGGACAGGCTGCTTCCGCTCTTCATGCCATGGCGCTCTTGCAGGTCCACCAGGCCCAGGCGCTCATGGACATGAACGAGGCTGGTTCTGACCCAGAGCTCCTCCGGGAGCTCCGTGTGGCAACCGACCTCGCCCTCCGGGCGACGAAGGAAACCGCACGTTCAGTCGGTCAGGCGATGTCCACCTTGGTGGTCCAGGAGCGCCACCTTTGGCTCAACCTGGCGGACATGAGGGACACCGATAAGTATCGGTTCCTGGATGCCCCTCTCTCCCAGGTTGGGTTGTTCGGCGACGCGGTCGAGAGCTTTGCCCAGCAGTTCTCGGCCGCACAGAAGCAGACGGAGGCCATCCGACACATCCTGCCCCGGCGGACCGCTGCTGCTCCCACCCGCCCGCCGGCCGCAGCCCCTCCGTCTACTCGTCGCCGAGGTCGGCCTCCTGCAGCGTCCTCCGCTCCCGCTAAGCCCCAGCAGCAGCCATCATCCAGGCCTCGGCGTGGAGCAAGCCGCAGGAAGCCGACCCCGCCCGTCCAGGCCGCTACCGATCCAGGAGGTAAGCGTCGGTGCAAACGACCCTGAGACGGGCGGCCCAGAGGTGGATCAAGTTGCTCTTCAGGAGATGGCGGACGAGCCACTCCTTCCCCCGGTGGAGGGCCGGGCGGAGAATCTTTTGTTCCCTTTTCTTTTTGTTCCGCCGTGGCGCTCTTTCATGCCATGGCGCTCTTGCAGGTCCACCAGGCCCACCTTTTCAATAAAAGAGCAATTTCTGAAACCTCTGGGCCCCAAGAGGGCGCGCTTGGCAGTCGACGACGCGATGCCTTGTCACTCCCAAGCCCCTCTTTCGTGTGGCTGTGTCCTGGACGCAGTATCGCCTCCGCACACTCACTCTGCCCTTCGACGGAAGCAGGTACGTTTTGCACCACACGTTCAGACCCCACTTCGGGCCGCTGTGCCGTCCGAGTCGGGTCCCTGCATTCCGCCACGCTGCCCCACTCTGGGTACGTCTGTGGTGCCGTTGGTCCCGCTTGCTCGGTCTCTGGGAGCTTGGTTAACGCTTCCCAGCCCGTCTCGCTGGCTCATCCGTACCATCAGACTCGGCTATGCGATTCAGTTCGCCCGGCGCCCCCCTGCTTTCAGGGGCATCCTGTTCACCCGTGTTCTGGCGGACAGTGCCCTTGTTCTCAGGGCGGAGATTGCAGTCCTACTGGCGAAGGACGCAATCAAGCCAGTCCCTCCAGCCGACATGAAGACCGGCTTCTACAGCCCGTTACCTGCGGTAACACCGCTCGGATTGCTTCATATGAGACCGCTCCAACACTGGCTTCACGATCGAGTCCCGAGATGGGCGTGGCAGAGCGGCTCGTGCCGGGTTCCAGTAACCCCGCACTGTCGCCAAACTCTCAGCTTGTGGTCGGACCCTTCGTTCCTGCGGGCAGGTGTTCCCCTAGAACAAGTGTCCAGGCACTCTGTGGTCTCCACGGATGCCTCTATCACCGGCTGGGGGGCCACGTACAACGGGCATGCAGCTTCAGGTCTGTGGACGGGGCCTCAACTGTATTGGCACATCAACTGCCTCGAGTTGTTAGCAGTACATCTTGCGCTGGGCCACTTCAAAACGTCGCTACAAGGCAAGCATGTACTGGTCCGTACGGACAACACTGCGACTGTTGCGTACATCAACCGTCAGGGTGGTCTACGCTCCCGCCGCATGTCACAACTCGCCCGCCATCTCCTCCTTTGGAGTCAGAAGCATCTGAGGTCGCTTCGTGCCGTTTATATTCCGGGCCTGCTCAACCGTGCAGCCGACGAGCTCTCACGGCAGCAGGTGCTACCGGGAGAATGGCGACTCCATCCCCAGGTGGTCCAGCTGATCTTCAGGCGCTTCGGGACCGCACAGATAGATCTGTTTGCCGCCCCGGACACGTCTCACTGCCAGTTGTTCTATTCCCTGACCGAGGGGACCCTCGGCACGGATGCTCTGGCACACAGCTGGCCCCGGGGTCTTCGCAAGTATGCGTTTCCCCCAGTGAGCCTTCTGGCACAGACCTTGTGCAAAGTCAGGGAGGACGAGGAGCAGGTCTTGTTAGTTGCGCCGTATTGGCCCAACCGGACCTGGTTCCCGGAACTAGTGCTCCTCGCGACAGCCCCTCCCTGGCCCATCCCTCTGAGAGAGGACCTGCTCTCTCAGAGACGGGGCACCCTATGGCACCCGCGTCCAGACCTCTGGAAGCTTCATGTCTGGTCCCTGGACGGGACACGGAGGTTCTAGGTGACCTACCCCCAGCGGTAGTTGACACCATCACTTCCGCTAGAGCCCCCTCTACGAGGCGCCTCTATGCATTGAAGTGGAACCTATTCGTTGAATGGTGTTCTTCTCACGAGGAGAACCCCCGATCTTGCTCGATCAGAGCCGTGCTTTCCTTCCTGCAAGATGGGTTGGAGCGAAGGCTGTCTCCCTCCACCCTTAAAGTGTACGTGGCCGCTATTGCCGCTCATCACGATGCTGTTGATGGTAAGTCCTTGGGGAAGCACGACCTGATCGTTAGGTTCCTGAGGGGAGCAAGGAGACTGAATCCTCCTCGCCCACTCTCTATACCCTCTTGGGATTTGTCTCTGGTTCTTTCGGCTCTTCAGAGACCACTCTTTGAGCCTCTGCAGTCAGCTGAGTTAAAAATCTTGTCCTGTAAGACAGTTCTCCTGGTTGCATTGGCCTCTATCAAGAGGGTAGGGGACCTACATGCATTTTCGGTCGACGAATCGTGCCTGGAATTCGGCCCGGATAACTCTCACGTGATCCTGAGACCCCGGCCCGGATACGTGCCCAAGGTTCCTACCACTCCCTTCCGGGACCAGGTGGTGAACCTGCAAGCGCTGCCCTCGGAGGAGGCAGACCCAGCCCTGGCTTTTCTCTGTCCCGTCCGCGCTCTGCGCTTGTACGTGGACAGAACGCAAAGCCTCAGGACCTCAGATCAGCTCTTCGTCTGTTACGGAGGCCAGCAGAAGGGAAAGGCTGTCTCCAAGCAGAGGATGGCCCACTGGATAGTGGATGCCATCGCCTTGGCTTACGAAGCCCAAGGCGTGCCTTGCCCGCCCGGGTTGAGAGCCCACTCCACTAGAAGTGTCGCTTCTTCTTGGGCGCTGGCACATGGCGCCTCGCTGACAGATATCTGTAGAGCTGCGGGCTGGGCGACACCTAACACGTTCGCTAGGTTCTATAGCCTACATATTGAGCCGGTTTCTTCCTGTGTGCTCGCTTCAACCAGCCGGTAACACCGAATTCCCGCTCTAGTGTCGGCTTGCTGCGCCACTCCCCTCCACGGAGCGGATACGTGCGCTTTTTTGCTCCAGTCGAGTTCCCCACCTAGGCGAACCCTGTGAGTTCCTCCACACCCCTTCGGCAGTCGGACGTTGCGGAGCGTCCGACGCCAGGCCTAGTGCTCGTATGCTTGTGTAACTTGTGCTAGGCTGGGTTCCATATGTGTGATCCCTGCGGCGATCCCATATGAGTATTCTTCCACGACCAGCTCCCTGCGGTGAGCCCGTGTCTTTCCCTTGGCAGAGCTCGCTCTGCCGTCACTGTCTGGTGTAGCCTCCCCCTTCTTAGGCTGGAGCCACCCCAGTGACATTCCATATGTTGCACTGCCCTACCGGCCAGTCCATATGTGTATTCTCCACATGGTACCTCCCTTCGGGCAGGATGTGGCTCCGCAGCGTCCCTCTCCTCTGGAGGGGCACGCTTTCCCAGTGTTATTCAAGGTTCTCTGTGTGGGTATATGGAACAGCAGTTGAACTCCCTCTACGCAGGTCTTCCGCCCTAGCAGTTGGGGGTCTGAGAGTCTTGCGTAGGGCGCTGGATGTGGCAGCAACCGATGGCGTTTTCCATGGGATCCCCTAACGTCGTCACGTCGACGTCACGTCGAACGTGAGCGACTGAAGGGGAACGTCTCGGTTACTGATGTTCCTCCTTCGGGGAACGAGGGTTACATCAGTAACCGAGACGTTTTGTAATAATGAGCATTTGTGCTGTTTGCTATATGATATCAAATGACCAGAACAAAACATATTGTTGGAAAGGCCGAGTCATGTGCGCATGCGCTACTTACTTTCAGTCATCATCAGCACAGAGCGGGACTGTATGAGCGGGACTGTACAAGCAAGACTGTGTGTGCGAATTGCGTCAATAAATATATGTAAGTTGACTGTTTACCTAGTTTGGTTATCAATACTTGTTAAGGAGCTGTAAAGCCTTGATGTCATACTTTCATAAAGTGATGCATGTTTAAGAGAGATGAATCCGTTAATCGCGTGAGGTTAAGGGCTCGTGAATGTGCTGTTTATGTTCGATATTACTGGCAATTTATAATATTGAGATTGCACCCAGTGTTTGATTGTGCATATGTATGTGTGATCGTTACATTAGTATTTGAAACTCTTGTTATTTCAAGTTTAATGACGCGATCTTTATGATTATGTGCCGTTCATTTAAATTACCTCAGATTTGGTTTCGGTTTTGAATGTTATGCCATTTCTGACCACCTGGTGGCGGTGTTGCAGATTTTCGTTGCTTGTATTTTGATTTCTTTATCTAATATAGATTCGAACCTGATAATTCTTTATTTGAAGAATGTAGATTTGGAAGTAATGTTTGTATAATAATATTAGAGACATTTGTTAATATATTTACCTTTATTTCTTTCCCTTTGTAGACCACAAACACACACAGATAAATACTTTAAGCAACCTATGTACTGCTGTTTTGTGCATGGCCAAAACTGTCAACAATAAACCTCCTTTGCATGGAACTGATTGAATCCAGTGTGTTCTGATCGACACCCCATTGAGGAAAGCTAGAAATTACACATCATCACCTATTACAGTCCAATCCTCCTATCGAACAAATGGTCCTTCGAGCCGGATCTGGCATTCTTTATGGACGAAGAATTGATCAGTATCACTATGCAACCTGAAGAAGCATCTTCACAGATTGTCAGACCCAAACGTCAAGTTCATCTCCCTGTTTACCTTAAAGATTATGATCTTACAACTGTACATCGTAGAGCAGGCAGCCAGCCGGTATCGCCTCACACAACACAGCATACACAGTGGCTTGGAGATGCTGCAGTGAACATCCCTTCACCTTCTACCAGAGTAACTAGTCCCATAAGTCAAGGTCCATGGGACACAGTGGATGAATGGCCGCCCATAGTTGGGGAAAGGGATCATTTTATCCAAGGAATGGATAACATAGATCTGCAACAACCTAGCGCCAGCTACGCTCCAGTGCAGTCAGTTAATAGTCCTCAGACTTCTCCATATCATCGGCCATGGGAAGCACATTAGTCCACGCCGTTACTAAGTACATCTTTCGCTGCACAGGATAGACTCCTCCCACATCCTGGAAAGGCATCCTACCATCCACACTCCATGGTGTCTACATCTTTGCCCCCACCTACCTATGGTAAGCGTTGCCAGACAGACTACACAACAGCGCCACCTCTAAAGCCACATCAGCCCCTTCCTGCTACAATAGGTGACTCTAAAATGTTAGACATTCTGGGAACAATGATGGGTGAACTTCAGATAATGAAAGATCAGATCTTAGCGGCGGCACCTACTAAATCACACATTCAGCCAATCATGTGTAATGCACGTGATGGCCATGAATTCCCTTCCTGGCAGCATCCTGAAAACCCAAGTCACCCTCTTTATCAGAGAATAGCTCGTCCTATGCCAGGCCTCCAAGCAGATACTCCTGTCCCTCACTGGCATTCCAGGACATTGTACAAGTCCCCGAGAGAGACTTTAGATTACCCTACACAGGTGCGTTCTCAGTCCCAGCAACCCATAAGGCCACAGTTAGTACGCAGAGATCCTTATGCCTCTAATGTGAATCCTGCAAGGCAAGAAACCACCTACCGAGGTCCAGTGCCAACCATACCCAACTTTTGCACTAAGGACCCCAGTGAGTTTACTCGTTTAAAGATAGCTCTTGAGAACCTTCTACCATCAGATGCCACAGAACTGTTCCGGTACCAAATCTTGCTGGATCATTTGAAGTTAGACGAAGCTCGTCTGGTGGCAGATTCATATCTCAATTCCCCATTTCCATACTCTGCTACCATGGCTGCTCTGAATGAAAGGTTTGGCCAGCCTCACAAGTTGGCACTCAAGAAGATTGCCAAAGTGATGGATTCCCCAGATATCCGACGAGGAGATACTGAGGCCTTTGACAAATTCGCTCTACAGATTAGGGCTTTGGTGGGTATGTTGGAAACTCTTGGAGATGAAGGTGAAGCCGAGCTTCGATGTGGGTCACATGTAGAGAGACTGCTGAGTAAGTTACCTGCTGAAATGAGATCAGGATTCCGAAGACAGATGTACCACCGTCCTGGGTCTGTGTATAACCTTCGTGAATTTTCCGAGTGGCTTCAGTATGAGGCCTGGTGTCAAAGCAGTGAGTCACAGATCAGTTACAAGAGCCAGAGACCAGAACGCTGGAGAGAAACCAAACCCACTGCTCGTTCAGCTACCATCCTTCATGGAGCGGATGACATTGCCACAAAGATACCCTCAGCACCGTCTCAAGTTAGGCCAGTTGAAGCGGAGAAACCTAAACTCCCACCTAGAGTTTTTTGTCCTTACTGCGATAACGAGGACCATTATCTTAGTCAATGTCCCACTTTTAAGTCCTTAGATAAACGGCAAATGATTGAATGGATCCAGACCAATCATCGTTGTTGGCGCTGTGGTCGTGCACACCAAGCAACCCAGTGCACACTCAAGAAGCCTTGTAGCATCTGCAAAGGGAAGCACTTACAAATCTTGCATGAGGTCAACACAAAGCGTACCAGAGAAGGTTCCTGCCTTGTTAGTTCCACCACTGAGACACTGTACTTGGACAGACCCACTGACTGCAGGCGTGTTCTCCTAAAGGTCATCCGGGTCTTGCTGCACTATGGAGGCAAGACGCTCGACACCTATGCTGTCATGGATGACGGGTCCGAGCGTACTATTCTTCTTCCTGATGCCGCCCATGAGCTCGGTATACAAGGTCAAGCCGAAAACATAGCCTTGCGGACTATCCGCCAAGATGTGCAGACCATCAGTGGTACCACGGTTACCTTCCACATATCCCCTGCCACTCAACCACAGAAGACCTTTAAGATCAATGCAGCTTTCACTGCGAAACGTCTTGGTCTGGCCGATTCCTCCTATCCTGTCAGTTTGCTGGAGAAGTAGAAGCATCTTAAAGATCTCCCCCTGCAGGCCTTTGAAAGAGTGAGTCCTTTACTTCTCATCGGAGCCGATAACACACATCTAATCACACCAATTGCACCTGTCCGAATTGGTCCACTTGGTGGTCCGGCAGCCATAAAGACAAGGCTAGGATGGACACTGCAGGGACCAGCCAAGATCTTGGAGACCAAGTTGCAGCCACAGCAGTGCCTTTTCCTGTCTCTCACCCCTGCGGAACTAGAACTCAAAAGAGATGTTGAAAGGCTATGGCAACTTGATGTTTTGCCTTTCAGTTGTGAAAAGCAGGTGACAAGGTCCAGGGAGGACCAGGAGGCCATTAACCTCTTAGAGACTAGGACAATTCGTGTGGAGGTGAATGGAATCTTACGCTACGCGACACCCTTTGTTAGGAAGGGTTAGTTGTTACTCAATTGGGTGGTAATATGTTGCATTCGCTACAGGATGTCAGTCACGACTCAGGAAGACAGAATCAGGTTGATATAGGTTTACTTCAATAGTTGGAATATAGAAACAGCAAACAGCACGGTATGGCATAAAAGGTTTTCTTCCTTTGGTTGCAATATAAACAGTATATGCAATTCTGTAGTTCTCTGTGTATGTGTGTGTGGTTCTAAATAAACAGAGAAAAGGAATAATTACTAACTGCAATAGTATCGTCACAAATGAACACAACAGTATGCTCATAAGCTAGGACATTAGAACAATATTAGCAGAATATATACAAACAATATTACCGAAAGAGAACAACACTTCTCATAATAAAGTAATCAATTGTAGCGATTACATTATTACAGTGATGATAATCAAATGGAATAGTCACTAACGCTAGCCAAATATTACACTATTGACGTCTGTCACAAACAGTCATAATTAGCTTAGCATTAGGTTGAATCAGCAATGAATCAGCACATATTACAATGTTAACTAGTTACTAGAAACTCTCAAAGAAACATTAATAATAAACAGCGCACTTACATATCGTCATTGACGCACACCAACTAAAACCACTCAGGAATAATTAGAACAAGGTAAATTCTCAGTACTCAAGCACTAACAGTCCACACCTGACCGGAGTTTCTATCAATTTCCTCATAACGCAGTCTGAGTTACGGCTGATGCAATACTTGCAATGAACTTGAGTAAGGGCAGGTCGCCACCTACTGGACGTAATAAGTAATGTTCCCACATTAACTATATACATGTTCGACTCATAGCGGGCCTTTTGTACAGCCGCCCCCAAATTTAGGAACTAAATTTGTCCCTGATAAATGATCTACAGTTATGAGGTTTCTGTGTCATCAGGGATAGCAGGGAGTACAATCATCCTTGAAACAGGTCTGGTATAGGTTCGTCCATTGATTAGCGCATCTGCAGCTCTGATATGCCCATCGGCACTTGGCATGACCTTGGTCACCTTCCCGATTAACCACATCGCTCTAGGCAGTTGAGGGTCTACCAGCATAACGACATTCCCAACAGCAATTTCTTCAACGTCTTTCTGCCATTTAGATCGAGTCTGCATATTTGGTAGGTAGTACTTGATAAATGAGGACCAGAATAGGTCTGTGAGGATCTGACTGTGGCGCCATCGTTTACGACTGATCATTTCGCTCTGAGGGTATACAACTTGTGGGAGAGAGCCATCCAGCCGCCCCATGAGAAGGTGATTCGGAGTAATGGGATCAGCATCTGAGACGTCAGAGGATAGGTATCCAAGAGGCTTGGAGTTCAGTATTCCCTCTACCTCAGTTAACACTGTCCTGAGGACTTCCTCCGTTACAGATTGAGCACCAACCGAAGCATACAGAGCTAATTTTACAGATCGTATTTCACGTTCCCATACTCCTCCGAAATTAGGAGCTCCAGGTGGGTTGAAATGAAAGCGAACTTTCTGCTTCGCCAACCATTGTTGCAGTTCAGGTGACATCATTTTGAATGCTTCATGTAACTCTCTCTCCCCTCCTTTAAAATTAGTCCCTTGATCAGACCATAGCTCAAAAGGAGTTCCTCTACGTGCCACAAATCTCCTAAATGCCATGAGGAAGGAATCAGTATCAATACTTGATAGAATGTCAAGGTGGACACATCTGGTTGTTAAACACTTCCAAATTATTCCCCATCTTTTCTCCACTCTCCGTCCAATCTTAACTGAGAAGGGCCCAAAGCAATCCATTCCAGTGGAGTAAAACGCAGGCTTAAATAGTCGAAGTCGAGCTACAGGCAAGTCTGACATTTTTGGGATTTCTGGTTTGGCTCTCCATTTCCTACAGTCAGTGCATCGAAATTGGTGATTGCGGATGGCCTCTCTACCACGCAGAATCCAAAACTTTCTTCTAACTTCAGCCAGAACTCTTTCTGGGCCTGGATGTTTCAACTGCTGATCATAGTCCTGAATTATAAGCTTAGTAAGGGCATGACTGGGATCAAGGACAATTGGGTGCTTTGTTGCTATGTCGAGTGCCTCAGCTCGTCGAAGTCTTCCCCCCACTCGAATAACATCCATTTCTTTGTCCAGCTCCGGACACAAAGTGAGCAGTTTACTGTCAGAAAGAAGAGGTTTACCTTGCTTCAGGCATTGGAAGTCGCAGAGAAAACTATCTTGCTGAGCTGCTCTCCACTGAAGTATTTCTGCTTGTAGGAAATCTGCAGCTGTTAGCGGCTCTCCACTCGCAGCCCCATGAACATATTGTGCAGTAGCTTCCAGTAATTCTCTGTAGACTGTATACTGCCTGGCATCAGGAATCTCTGAGTTGGAGGTTACTACATTTAGGGAGCAGAACATTGACTTACGCAACTCCGAATCCCCTTCCAAGGAGCTATTAACAGGACTCTTAGGCCATTGATCAGGGTGCATTAAAAGGAAGGGGGGTCCATTACTCCATCTGTTCGGTCGGGCTAAATCCTCAAGACGTTTTCCCTTTGTTAGGTCATCAGCCGGATTCTGCGCAGAGTCCACGTACCTCCAATCCTGTGGGTTTGTTGTTTCTTGTATATCTGTGATCCTTGTGCCAACAAAGACTTTGAACCGGCACGAATCTGAATGCAACCAATTCAGCACTGTGGTGGAATCGGACCACAAGGTAATTTTCTGATACTCGAGTGTCAGTTCCTTCCTTAGCAACTCCGCTAACTGAGCTCCACAGAGTGCGGCGCAGAGTTCCAGTCTGGGAATGGATAACTGTTTCTTAGGTGCAACTCTGGAGCGTGCAAGTAGGAATCCTAACTGTACCTTGCCTTGACTATTCTCGGTTCTCAGGAATGAGACTGCCCCATAGGCTCTCTCTGATGCGTCACAGAACACATGTATTTCCCTTACAGCAGAAGAATTATCCATTTCTGGGGTCACATAGCATCTAGGGAAGGCAATGGTGGAAAGTGATTTAAGTTCGTCTTCCCACTGCAGCCAGTTCTGCAAGAGTTCATCAGGGAATAAAGGATCATCCCATTCTCTCGGCTTAGACCACAATTGTTGAATTAAGATTTTCGCTCTGGTTGTATATGGGAGGATGAAGCCCAATGGGTCATATTGACTGGCAAGGATTCGATATAAATTGCGCATGGTGGGCTGTCCATACTCTAGGGGACGGTGTTTGTACCTAAGAGTGTCGGTGGGGCAATGCCAGTGCAGACCTAGAGTGGATTCAGGAACTTCTGTTTCCCTTTGTGACAACCACAGTTCAGTGCTGGTAGACTGAGCTTCCTTAGGTAGATGACTTACTACACTAGGTTGATTTGAGGCCCACTGTCGGATGTTGAATCCTCCATCTGCCAGTAGCTCCCTGAGACGGTCAATCAGCCCTCTGGCCTCATCAGCTGTGTTCAGGCTCTGAAGACAGTTATCAACATAGAAGCTCCTTTGTATAGTGAATCGTAGGTTATCACCTGACTCTGTGTTGTCAAGAACATGCTTGTGCAGTGCATAGGAAGCGCAGCAGGGGCTGCAAGTAGTGCCGAATGGGAGCACCCGCCATTCATTGACGTCTGCCTCTCTGTCTCGTTCCATATCTCTCCAAAGAAATCGTAGGATAGGTCTGTCCTGTTCCAGAAGTCGGACTTGATGGAACATTCCCTTTACATCCCCACTCACAGCTACGGAATGCTCTCTGAATCTTATCAGGACGCCAAGGAGTGACGGACTAAGTACTGGGCCAGGAATCAGGGATTCGTTTAAGTTCATTCCCTTGTACTGGAATGAGCAGTTGAAGACCAGCCGATTTTTGTCATTGTGGGTGACCATATGATGTGGTATGAACCACCTCTCATGACTCTGTGGTGCTTTGTCTGGATCCAATTTGGCCACATACCCTTCTTCCACTAGTTTCTGGATCTCCACAGAATAGGTTGCTGCACGATTAGGATCTTTTAAGAGATTCCGTTCAGTTCTCCGAAGTAGTGGCATTACTGCTTCTTGAGGGGCGTTAAGATGAACCATGTTGGCTTTACGTAACAGGGGGGTAGCATACCTCTGGACGCCATTTATGTCAACCCTGACAGTTCCTTTGTTTAGGAGTTCAAGGGCCGTTTGATCCTCCCTGGAGCGAGTGACCAGTTTTTCATTACGGTAAGGAAGAATGTCCAGTTCCCATAACTTCACAACATTTCTCATCAATTCCGTTTCCTTAGATGACACCGATGTAAAAAGGATCTGCTGAGGATGAAGAGGATTCAGAAGAAGCTTCGCTGGACCCTGTAGTGTCCAACCCAGTCTTGTCTTGATGGCGGCTGGCCCGCCAGGTGGTCCAAGATGAACTGGCTCGATTGGGGTGATTAAATGAGGCTAAACAGCACCAATCAGAAGGAGTGGGTGAATCTTCTCGAAGGACTGAATAGGAAGACCCTTAAGGTGTTTGTACTTGCTTACGAGTGCCTCCATCGGGTAAGTTTGGTGAGATAATCCCAGCTGATCAGCAGTAAAGGCTTGCTTGACGTGGTATGTCTTATGTGGTTGCGCCACTGGAGATATACTGAACGAAACTGTTGAGCCTTGTAAACGTGACACTTTCTGATGGATGGTTCTAATGGATAACTCCTCCTCGTCACCTTTCAGATTCAGTTGCTGGGCTGCAGCAAGTAACAAGATAGTGCGTTCGGATCCATCGTCCAGGATAGCATAAGTGTCCAATGTGCGGTTCTTATATCTCAAGAGAACTCTGACTACTTTCAGCAGGAGCCGGTTATCTGTTCCAGGTCTGTCCAGATATAAGGTTTCGGCTGTGGAACTTGATGCTGGCACAGTATCTTTGACTGCCTTGAAATTGATGTCATGGAGTATGAGCAAATGTTTACCTCTACATTTATTGCAGGGTTTTTTCAGATTGCACTGTGCAGCTAAATGTGTCCTACCACACTTCCAACAGGGCTTGTTTGTTTGAATCCAGGTCTTCACTTGTTCAGTCGTGAGCTGCTGAAAGTTGAAGCACTGACTAAGGAAATGGTCTGTATTCTCACAATAGGGACAAAAGGCTTTACTTTTCACCTTCCTCTCTGGTGAAGTGGCTGCTTTGACTGGAGAGGAAGTACTATTTGGGGTGAAACTGCCTGCTCCGTGCAGTACAGTAGCTGGTCTTGACCTCTGCTCTTTACGTTTCCCAATTCCTTGGTTTGTCCATCCCTTTAGCTGAATGTTTCCCACCAGATCACTATTTTGACACCACGATTCAGACTGCAACCATTTGGAGAACTCTGTAAGTGTAAAGGTTGAAGCATGATGAGGCAGCATTTGTCTCATGAAGGAAGCTCTTAAATCGGGTGGCAACTTGGTCAGCAGGCGAACTACGTGGGACCCACACTTCAATTCAGCATCCCCATCTGGTCCTAAGGATTTCAGCAGTCCTACAAGGGCTTGAATTTGTAATGCAAACCTTTCAAAGGCTTCTGGGTCTCCTGGACGGACATCTGGCGCATCCATCACTCTAGCAATCTTATTCAATGCAAGTTGATGAGGCTTACCGAATTTATCTGTCAAGGCGTTCATTGTCTCGGTGTAAGGATATGGAGAGTTGAGAAAAGAATCTGCAATCAGTTTAGCATCTTCCAACTGTAAATGATCCACCAAAATTTGATACTTAAACAACTCTGACCCATCCTCAGGTAGCAGATTGTGCAGAGCAAGCCTCAGACGTGCAAACTCGCTTGGATCTTTATGTACAAGGTAAGGTATACTGGGCTTAGGACCTCGATATTCTGCAGCTGACTCTTTAGGCTGGATGGAAGATTGCTCTAACCAGTAAGGCTTCGGTCTTTGAGCAGGTAGTGGCCTTGGGTGGTGGTACATATCGCTCTTTGATCTAGTGACAGGCTCGTAGCTGCTCTGGACTCTGTCATATGGCCCATAAGATCGGTCTGCAGCATACTGCGGTGGATGCGCGTACCACTGTGAGTCGGGGTATTCATAATGCACAGGAGGCGGTTCTTTATAAGACTGTGGATAACTGGGCGTTGGTCCTCTAGGGGTGTCATGCTTTGACGCGACCTCGTCTTTCATAATCTGCAACTGACCCATCATTTTATCAATCAGAACCATCATGTCTGTAGCACTATGTGGCTCAGTCAGGGAAGCTCTCGGTTGCTGCAAGGGATAATTGGGGTCCTTCACACCACGACTCATGCCACTGAAGGAATAACGTGAAGGCTTGGCTTGTGGTGAATAAGGGTCTGAGGAAACCACATATGAAGGAGAAGCATGCAAGTCAAAAGTGGCAGATCTTTCATACAAGGTAGGCGGAGCACTGGTACATAGTCGACCTTTGAGCTCGATGGGTGGGCCAGGCATAACATCAGCTGATTGCTCATGGAAAGGAGTAGAGGCCTCAGGTCGATCCATGGTAGCAGTCCGATACTGTGAAGCTGCGACGGATTGTGCCCTTAAATCTGGAAGGTAAGGATATGATGTCGACTCTGATGACTGTTTCCCGTCTCTAGGTGGAGTATGAGGTGCCATCTGTTGTATACCTCCTTTGCTCCCACTGGATTCCTGTTCTCGTCTGTGCTCATACCGTGCTGTGCTTAAGTGCTGAGGATGTTCTCTCCCTGGTTGATAACCTCCATAGTCCACCTCAAAATCGTCAAAATAAGCAGGATGACGTTTCTGAAGGTTTGGCCGTACATACTCTGGAACAGTTCCTCTTTGATACTCATCAACCATACTGTCACTATAGCAAATCACATCCGGCACGAAGGACCATACTGTTAGGAAGGGTTAGTTGTTACTCAATTGGGTGGTAATATGTTGCATTCGCTACAGGATGTCAGTCACGACTCAGGAAGACAGAATCAGGTTGATATAGGTTTACTTCAATAGTTGGAATATAGAAACAGCAAACAGCACGGTATGGCATAAAAGGTTTTCTTCCTTTGGTTGCAATATAAACAGTATATGCAATTCTGTAGTTCTCTGTGTATGTGTGTGTGGTTCTAAATAAACAGAGAAAAGGAATAATTACTAACTGCAATAGTATCGTCACAAATGAACACAACAGTATGCTCATAAGCTAGGACATTAGAACAATATTAGCAGAATATATACAAACAATATTACCGAAAGAGAACAACACTTCTCATAATAAAGTAATCAATTGTAGCGATTACATTATTACAGTGATGATAATCAAATGGAATAGTCACTAACGCTAGCCAAATATTACACTATTGACGTCTGTCACAAACAGTCATAATTAGCTTAGCATTAGGTTGAATCAGCAATGAATCAGCACATATTACAATGTTAACTAGTTACTAGAAACTCTCAAAGAAACATTAATAATAAACAGCGCACTTACATATCGTCATTGACGCACACCAACTAAAACCACTCAGGAATAATTAGAACAAGGTAAATTCTCAGTACTCAAGCACTAACAGTCCACACCTGACCGGAGTTTCTATCCATTTCCTCATAACGCAGTCTGAGTTACGGCTGATGCAATACTTGCAATGAACTTGAGTAAGGGCAGGTCGCCACCTACTGGACGTAATAAGTAATGTTCCCACATTAACTATATACATGTTCGACTCATAGCGGGCCTTTTGTACACCCTTGCTGCGCAGAAAGGATTCACCCTCATTTTGTGCTCCGAAAGAGGCTGTGGTTCCAAGTCTCCGGAGTATGGAACGCCGACTAACCCAAAATCCAGAGAAAGCAGCTGTGTACAATGCTGAAATTGAAAAGCTAGAACTGAATGGAGCAGTTACCAAACTCTCAGCTGCCGCAAGCACTATGACAGGGGAGACCTGGTATATCCCGCACCACTTAGTCTGTCACAATGAGAAGGACCGTATTGTGTTCAATTGCTCTTACCAATATAAAGGACTGAACCTTAATGATTCCTTGATGCCTGGTCCAACTTTGAGCCCTTCTCTGCTAGGTGTTCTACTTCGCTTCCGGGAGCATTGTGTGGCTATCAGCGGTGATATACGTGGAATGTTCCACCAAGTTCTGCTCTTACCTGAAGACAAGCCCCTCTTGCGCTTTCTCTGGCGTGGCATGAGACGGGGCGATCCCCCTGACATCTATGAATGGCAGGTGCTGCCGTTCGGAACCACGTGCAGTCCCTGCTGTGCATCCTTCGCCCTCCAAAGACATGTCTCATCGCACAGCACAGCGGATGAAGATGTGAGACATTCCGTGGAACGCTGTTTTTATGTGGATAACTGTCTACAGAGCTTCCCATCGGCTCAAGAGGCACGGCAGTTACTAGATAAACTTCGTAAGCTGCTAACGTCCGGAGGGTTTGATATCCGTCAATGGGCCAGCAACGCGCAAGAAGTCGTCAGTCACTTGCCACCAGAGGCCAGATCTCCCAAGCTAGAGCTGTGGCTATCACATAATAAAGAAGACCCACGTGAATCCACCTTGGGACTGAATTGGCACTGTGAGTCGGACCACCTTGGATTTAAGCATAGACCCGTTACTTACAGTGCTCTGACGATGCGGAACATATATCGTGTGTTAGCAAGTCAGTATGACCCCCTTGGTGTCATTCTTCCTTTCACCACACGAGCCAAGGTGATTGTTCAACAGCTCTGGATTAAGAACAGGAACTGGGATGATCCACAACTTCCTGATGATCTTCAGCAGGCATGGAAGGTGTGGGAAGCTGAGCTTCAGTACTTACCTCTTGTAGTACTCCCTAGGTGCTACCTTCCATCCAGCATGGACAACTCAGAGGTCACTCGGGAAATCCATATCTTCACCGATGCTTCTGAGAAGGCTTATGGGGCAGTCGCTTACCTTCGCGCAGAAGATTCATGCGGGAAGGTACACATTTCATTCCTCATGGCCCGATCACGTGTTGCCCCACGTAAGCAGTGCTCAATTCCTAGACTGGAGCTGTGTGGTGCTCTAATAGGAGCGCAGTTGGCCAAGCTGGCTGAAAATGAGCTCACCTTGAAGATCCAGAAGGTCACTTTCTGGACAGATTCAACAACTGTCCTCCACTGGTTACATTCCGAATCCTGCCGCTTCAAGGTGTTTGTGGGCACTAGGGTGGCAGAGATTCAAGAATTGACGGACCTTAAAGGGTGGAATTACATTGACTCTGTCAGGAACCCTGCAGATGATCTTACCCGTGGGAAGAGCCTGAAGGACCTTATTGAACCCAATCGGTGGACCCAAGGGCCTGAATTCCTCCTCCAACCTCAGAGTACTTGGCCAGCACCACCAGTTATGCGCAGCTTAGTGCCTGATGACGCTAGGGAATTAAAGCGAAGTGCCTTCTGTGGCGTGATTAACTCAGCACCAGTGACAGCAGATGGTAGTAAGTTTAATAGCTGGAAAGACTTGGTCGAAGCAGTAGCACAGGAGTTGCATGGGGCGTCAGAACAAAGTGGCCCCCCTCCAGTCAGTGCTTACCAGAAGGCAGAACTGACCGCGCTGAGACAGGTCCAGTTGGATAGTTTTCATGAAGACTACCATCTGTTGAAAAATGGTAAGCCTGTTCGTTCTAGCAGCCGCTTACTTTGTCTCTCCCCAGAGTTTGACAGAACCAGTGAGGTAATACGGGTTGGAGGACGATTAAGGCGGGTGGAAGGATTAGACCCAAGCACAGTACACCCTATCGTGTTGGATTCCAGTCACCCTAACACTCAGCTACTCATAAAGGAATATGATGCTCGCCTTTGCCATCCAGGACCAGAGCGAGTGTTTGCAGAGCTTCGACGAAAGGTGTGGATACTGAAAGGGAGAGAGGCAGTGAGAAAGCACCAGCGAACATGTCTTGAATGCTGTAAATGGAGGTCGAAGCCAGCCTCCCAGAAAATGGTTGATCTCCCTCCACCACGACTTCGGTTGTTCAAGCCTGCTTTTCATTCAACCGGAATTGACTGCTTTGGGCCTCTTCTGGTCAAAATAGGTCGTCGGACGGAGAAGCGGTGGGGACTTTTATTTAAGTGCTTGACCACCCGGGCAGTGCACCTTGAGGTGCTGACATCTATAGATAGTGATGCCTTTCTCATGGCACTACGTCGATTTATAGGTCGCCGTGGGAAACCTGCAGAGCTATATTCGGACCAAGGCACCAACTTTCGAGGTGGTGAGAGAGAGCTTAAAGAAGCCTTCAGTCAGCTCAGTGGTGATCTGCAACAGCAGCTAGCGAAGCAACAAATTAGCTTTCATTTCAATCCTCCAGCTGCCCCACACTTTGGAGGGGTGTGGGAACGCGAGATTCGTTCAGTAAAGGCCGCACTTTACTGAACGCGAGATTCGTTCAGTAAAGGCCGCACTTTATACAACCCTGGGCTCAGAATCAGTAACTGAAGAAGTGCTTCGAACTGTCCTCATAGAGATTGAGGCCATCCTCAACTCCAAACCTCTTGGTTACGTTTCAGCAGACATTGCTGATGCAGATCCGATCACCCCAAACTGTTTTCTAATGGGGCGGCCAGATGGGTCCCTACCCCAAGTCATCTATCCAGTGTCTGAGCTCCTAGGAAGACGGAGATGGAGGCATTCACAAGTATTGTCTGATAGATTCTGGACGGCCTTCATAAAGTATTACTTACCTGACATGCAGGCCAGGGGAAAGTGGCAGAATCCATCAGTAAACATTAAACCCGGAACAATCGTCATGCTTGTTGACACTCAGTTACCCCGTTCATTCTGGCAGATCGGAAGAGTATCTAATGTCTTTCCTGGGGCTGATAATCGGGTTCGAACGGTCGAGGTGCAGATTAAGGACAAAGTCTACACAAGACCCATCTCTCGACTGATTGTTCTTCCAGAGATCCGAGATGAAGGGGATGAAAGCCACACTAGTGACTAATGGTAGTCCATATATTGTCGGCCTTTCAATGGAGCAAATTTGTAACCAAATTTGGGGGCGGCTGTGTTGGAAAGGCCGAGTCATGTGCGCATGCGCTACTTACTTTCAGTCATCATCAGCACAGAGCGGGATTGTATGAGCGGGACTGTACAAGCAAGACTGTGTGTGCGAAGTGCGTCAATAAATATATGTAAGTTGACTGTTTACCTAGTTTGGTTATCAATACTTGTTAAGGAGCTGTAAAGCCTTGATGTCATACTTTCATAAAGTGATGCATGTTTAAGAGAGATGAATCCGTTAATCGCGTGAGGTTAAGGGCTCGTGAATGTGCTGTTTATGTTCGATATTACTGGCAATTTATAATATTGAGATTGCACCCAGTGTTTGATTGTGCATATGTATGTGTGATCGTTACATTAGTATTTGAAACTCTTGTTATTTCAAGTTTAATGACGCGATCTTTATGATTATGTGCCGTTCATTTAAATTACCTCAGATTTGGTTTCGGTTTTGAATGTTATGCCATTTCTGACCACCTGGTGGCGGTGTTGCAGATTTTCGTTGCTTGTATTTTGATTTCTTTATCTAATATAGAATCGAACCTGATAATTCTTTATTTGAAGAATGTAGATTTGGAAGTAATGTTTGTATAATAATATTAGAGACATTTGTTAATATATTTACCTTTATTTCTTTCCCTTTGTAGACCACAAACACACACAGATAAATACTTTGAGCAGCCTATGTACTGCTGTTTTGTGCATGGCCAAAACTGTCAACAATAAACCTCCTTTGCATGGAACTGATTGAATCCAGTGTGTTCTGATCGACACCCCATTGAGGAAAGCTAGAAATTACACATCATCACCTATTACAGTCCAATCCTCCTATCGAACACATATTTTAAGTCATAATCTTATTGATTGCAAATGTGGCACAAATTAATCTGGAGGAACAACCTTGTTTTGCTGCACATTAACATTTGACCTATTTAGATTCTTTACTCATCACCATTGTGTAGATTGATGAGTAACTCAACACACCACATTGTCTCCAAGGTGCGAGAAAAAAACTTATTTTGAAATCATGTTTAAGTAATAATGTGTATTAGCATGCACTGTTGAACCTTACAACACTGTTGCAGTTACTGTAAAATCCTGCTAACAGTAAGCTGTGGCTATTTACTGTAATTACTGTAAATAATTAGTAATTACTGGAGTTACGGTAAAACTAATAGTAAATCCGACAATATCAAGCTGTAATTACCATGTACAGTAAAAACTGACTGTATTTACCATATTACTGCTATTAAATTAATTAAATTAATTTAAATTAATTTGCTATTAAAAAATATATATATATATATATATATTTAAAAAGGTCCTTCATTCAAATTCATTCATATTTTAAAATATACTGTCCAAATGTGTATATTTTAAACAATATCTTAAACAATATTACCGTTAGATCCTTCGGCATGACGACAAGTTCCATGATTCCACACTCATTTACTGCGTCATCAATTTACGCCTTTGTTATTGTAAGAGGTTAGCGACCCCTAGCGACGAAAAAAAATTGCAGATTGTAGTATAGTTCTATCGTAATGCAGCAGGTTGTGACATTGCTCTGCTACTGTGATCATCTAAACTCTAGCATCATACTGTCCAGTCCTAATCTATTATCTCATAATAAAAACATCCATTGTACATAAGTATGTGTCAACAAAGTATTGAGCAAAGGCTGTGAATACTTATGAGGAAATACTTATACTTATGAGAACACTGTGAATACTTATGTGGTACATGTGATTTATTTCGTTTTTTTTTTTTTTTTTTTTATATATTTGCAAAGATTTCAAACAAGCTTCTTTCACTTTGTCATTATGGGGTATTGTTTGTAGAATTTTGAGGAAAATAAATAATTCAATCCATTTCGGAATAAGGCTGTAACATAACAAAATGTGGAAACTTCCGGATGCACTGTATCGGTGGTTATTGCACTCTAGTGGCACATAGCATGAGTAAAGAAAAGTTGTAAAATTCTATATTAGAATAATAAAGTTAATATAATCTGTTCAATACATCCTCAGTTTTCAGAAAGTTACACTTTTATGTATTTTGCTATTCATTTACTATTAATTTCAAGAATAACACAAAACTCCTTACATAGACAAAATGCGCCTAAAACATGTGGCATTTTAGATTACAGATACACCTTTTGCTAAATAGTGTATAGTGTTCCTGTTGCTCAAACAGTAATGCAAGGTCATGTGTTCAATTCCAAGGGAATTCATGGGGAATTCATGAACTGTATGAATTTATAAAATGTATAGGCTACCCTGAATATTAATAATGCTAGTCACGGAGTAAAAGCGTTTATCAAATGCATAAATGTAAATGGTAATTCAAAGACACTGATTCATACTTACCTGACAAACAGATACATAACCAACATAAACGTGAAAGGATGGTGATATACGATACTGTGCAGGAAGGTTGAGCCGGTGACGTTGTTGAGCTGCCTCTGGATGGTAAAAGGACCTATGTAGCGGGGACTCAGCTTACGGCAGGGCAGGCGAAGACGGATATCTCGGGATAACCATACTTTTTGTCCAGCTTTATACTGTGGTGTCGCAGATCTTCGAGCATTGGCTTGAGCTGTGTGTCTTCGCACTGCTGTAGATGTACATGAGCTGAATCCCACACCCTCTCGCTCTGCTCGAAGTGGTTAACAGCTGGAACCTCAGATGGTTCACCGGACCACGGAAACAGGGGAGGTTGATATCCGAGGATACACTGAAACGGAGTAATCAACGGAGTAAAGCCAGGTGGTAGACTGGCGAAGAGAATTCTGGGCATAATCCGCCCAGGGAAGGAACCGGCTCCAGCTGTTCTGGATCTGGTGGCAGTATGACCTCAAGTACCTCCCGATCTCTTGGATCTTACGCTCAGTCTGGCCGTTGGTCTGAGGATGATAACCGGAAGATAAACTGATGGAGACTCCGAGAAGCTTGAAGAAGGCTTTTCAGACACAGGAGATAAACTGAGGACCTCGGTCGAATACAATATCTTCAGGAAGGCCGAAATGACGGAAGTCATTGTGCAAAAGTGCTTCGGCTGCTTCGAAGGCTGTTGTGCATGTAAACAATGAATGGCGACTGCAGAAAGCAAGAGCTGAATCCCGGACATGTTGTACGATCTCGACGGCCGGACATGTCCGGGAAAAAGTCGATGGTAACCCCTACTACTCGGCTTTCTCCTATTACTCAGCTTTCTCCACAGAACAAGAGCCTGCTAGCTTAGCTTCCAAAAAAGATGGCTGACACTATGTGTACGTTCTGTGAGTGAGATCCCAGCCTCTATGGGCGGGTTGAGAACATGCGGGACAGCCCCTACTACTGACTGTAGTCTTTAGCCTCTGGCCAAAAAATCCTCCGATGACGCAAAATGACGATTTTTGCGTCATCTGAGGATTTTTTCCAGACAAATTTACATAGATCTCTCGTCTCAGGGGGATATGAGGGTGGAAAGCACGGTAATTTGAAAATAATACAGGTTCAAATCCTGAAGTATCCCTTTAATCTTCTTTAAGTGCAAAGGAGCAACTGAGTCTAAAGTGCTGGAAAAGAAAAGTCAATCATTTCTGTTGCAACATCGAGTTCTTCTAAGTTATCTGGGATGCTGAGATGATTAAACTGATCAGGAAGATTATTTATAAAAGCAATTTTTTGTGGCAGAAGTGATAGTTCTACCATATTTGTAACACGGAGTCGGCTTTGCAGCCTTGGCTAAATTAAGAACATGAGATTAAATAATGATCTGAGATGTCATCACTCTGCTGCAGAATTTCAACGTCATCAATATTTATTCCATGTGATAATATTAGATCTAAAGTATGATTACGACAATGAGTAGGTCCTGACACGTATTGTCTAACTCCAATAGAGTTCAGAATGTCTTTAAATGCCAATCCAAATGCATCTTTTTCGCTATCTACATGGGTATTAAAATCACCAAAACTTAGGACTTTATCTGCAACCAGTACTAACTCTGATAGAAAATCAGCAAATTATTTGATAAAGTCTGAATTGTGCCCTGGTGGCCTGTATCCCATTCTACAAAAAAGTAGAATGGGATTTATCACTTACGCTACATAACGTTACAGAAAGCACCATCGCTTCGAATGAATTATATTTGAAATTAGATTTCTGAGTAATACTAAAGATTTTGATACTGATACTGTAATACTGAAGAATGAAACACTACTTTAATATCTTTATCAAATGTGATTAAAAAAATAAAAAATAAAAAAGAGAACGAGAGCGAGAGAGACTGTTGGGACATCTCGCGAGTTGAGGCCAGTTGAACGTGAACGACGTCATGGCAAACGCAGTTCAGCCATTCAGCCGTCGTAGTAATCAGGATAAATTGTCAATTAAAGAGTTAGGGCCACCAAGACCAAATTTAAAAATAAAACAAGTATCTACAAAGGGCGGGAAATCATATAATAGAGGATTCTCGAGGAACTGGTACGAGCGGATAAAATGGCTAGCAGGTTATAAGTAAAAGGAAGTAGCTAATGCTTTATTCTGCTACCCCTGCATTCTTATTCATCCTGAGAACGGGATGGACATCGCATGGACAACTACAGGTGTCAACAGGCCCGGCTTAGCCCCCCCTATGATCTGAATGATGATTATGTGACTGAGCGTTCGTGCAGGGTTTTTCTAAACACTTATAACGAGAACCGTCTGAACTGTTCTCGACTTTACCCCTTTTGTACACTGCACATGTCTGCAGCGCATTACGGCTCCGACAAGATTTTATTCCGTCCTCCATGCGGTGCCAACTCACACCAGGAGCATTTCAGAAGCAAAGCGACTGGATGCGTGAGACCATGTGATTTGCCTGTCCGATGTGGTTTTTCTTGATTTTTGGGTTTCTACCTTACAGTCTATGGTTTCTACCAAGGATATATTGGTGTGCAATACAATTGGGAGTCCTTACAGGGTGTTTATTTTCAAAATGTACAGTGTTTTTTTTACTTTTATTGTGTATTTACGGTGCGGCTTGGACGCGGCGTCCGTCCAAAATAGACTTGGCACCTATCTTTAGTGAAGCGGTGCATCATCTCTCGGAGAAGGTGAAAAGGCATGAAACGGCAAAGATGCATATGGACAGTTGCCTAAAATTGGCGGCTTTCGGGACGGTCAATATTGCCACACAGTTGGACGACAGTTACCGGATAGCTGTACGTTGTCACAATGGCGAGGTTAGCAAGAACCGCCACATTCTAGGCCGTCTTATCGACTATGTGAAGTTTTGTGGCCTGTTCGAATTAGCATTGAGGAGCAAAGATGAGAGCGAAGGCTCAAGCCACGCTGGCATTTTTTGTGGACTGGTCAACTTGGTAGCATCGCTAGACGAGGTGTTTGTGGAGCACTTGAAAACTGCCACAGTCTTTAAAGGTATACATCAAAGACTGTGCAAACTGAGCTGTTGGATTGCATGCTATCAGTCATCAGGGAGCATATAATGGAAGAGGTGAAGTCAGCTAGATTCGTAGCAATTCAAGCAGATGAGACTACTGACATTTCTACACAGACTTAGTTAGTGCTTGTGTTCAGATACATTGACACGGACCATGCTGTGCAAGAACGTTTCTATGAGTTCATCCCTATCTTGAATACAACAGCCGAGTCGATTGCCAGTGTGATTCTGGAGAGCCTGATCAGTCTTTTCACTGATGATGACAAAGCTAAACTCATCGCGCAAGCATTCGACGGGGCAAGTGTGATGAGGGGAGAGCGGGCTGGTGTGGCAGCAAAAGGTGCGTGAACATTATGAAAATGCACATTATGTCCATTGCTATGCACACCAGCTGAATTTGATCATGCAGCAAGCTACATCTCAAACTCCAGCAGTTATGGCGCTTTTCCACTGCTGGTACAGCTCGGTTCGGCTCGGTACGGTTCGACTCGGCGCGGAACGGTTCGGCTCGCTTCGCTTTTCCACTGCGTGGTACGACTCGACTCGGTACGGCACGGTTCAGTTCGCTTTAGCTCGGTTGCTTTTCCACCGCAGTTAGTACCTCTTCAAAGTGGGTGGGACTGATCGTTATTTTGTCCCTACACTGTTGTAGGTCCGGTGATAGCCGTGTGCGGCTAAGAGCTGAGCTACTTCTTGGAACACTTTTTCATTCCGTTTTGCCCCATCCAGCTCTCGCTGGATCCGCTCCTCGGCAACCAACGAGAGGAACGTCTGCACCTCGTCCACTGACCACGATTCAACCATTTCTTTTTAAAGTTTAAAAAACAGATGCTACCGCGTTGGCTGTTGTCTACTGGTTATTTAAATCTAGCGGGTTTAGTGTCCAATGACGCTGGTAGTGACGATTCTGTCTGACCAATCAGTGATCTGCAGTGTTTTAACGTCACATTTTAGTACCGGTACGGTACGCTTGGAACCTCAACAGACCAGGTACCATTTAAAGCGAGCCAAAGCGAGCCGTACCGTACCGGACCATGCAGTGGAAAAGCACCACAAGTGAGCCGTACCGAACCGAACCGTACCGTACTATGCAGTGGAAAAGCGCCAAAGCGTGCCGTACCGAACCGAACCGTACCGTACTATGCAGTGGAAAAGCGCCATTAGAGTATTCTTTTCTGATCTGAGTGGCATTACCAGCTTTTTTACCCGGTCACCAAAACGCACTACTATTCTCGACGAGATTGTTGCACGAAGGCTGCCAAGAGCCTCATCCACAAGATGGAACTTTAATAGCAGAATCGTGAACACTGTATACGAGAACCTAGATGACCTTATAGAGTGTTTCAGATCTATTGCGACTGACAGCTCATTTGATAGCAACACAGTGAGGGAGGCATCTGGCTTCCTGAGGATGCTGAAGACTTTCAGTTTTTTCTGCATCTGTTTCATCAAATCATGCCTCACGTTGACATGATGTACCAGCAGCTGCAGAAGAAGAACATTGATGCAGTCTTCATCAAACAAGCCCTCCAGAACTTCACAATGAAAGTGCAGTCCATCAGGTAAGATCATGTAATATTGTTCATACCTTCTCAATATAGGACCATGTCATTTAAAAATGTATCCTATATGGCAACAAGATTTAGCCACTTAAAAGTGGGGAACTAATTTAATCATCTGCATCTTTGGAAATTGTAATTACCTTGTCTGTAACAAAGTTTAGCCAGCAATTTTTATATCTTTTGAGATATTCACAGACAATATATCTAAAACAGACTATTTGTGTTGCTTCTGTTTTTCTAAGACATGAATAAGTATTGTCAATGACATGAGATTATTCATAAACACATGTTTTATTCATAAAAACACTGTTGATCTATCTGTGTTCAGGGACCAGAGCTGGAGCAGGAGCAGGAGCAAGTAGCAACAGGAACAACAAGATCTAGGGCCTTGGGAGAAGAAGACAAACAGAGGCTGTCTAAAGAGGTATTTATTGCTGACCATTTAAATACTCGAGTGTTGGAAAATCTCACTTTGTTTTTACAATCAGTTTAGGAAAGGATGGTAGCAGTCTTTTTTACTCCTAGCATTGTACTTTGAAATGTGTACATTCCATTCGAACACCAACACAATCTTTATCCAACACATCAACGATTCAGTCACCAATATTATTTGTCGCCACCTAGTGGAATCTTTAATAAAAGCAACTATCTGAGTGGATTGAAAATACATTTACTGGTCAAAAACCCTTGTCAAACTCCATTTGAGCTTGAATTTTGGTAAAATGGTAATTAACGTAATAACACACACACACACACACACACACACACAAATCATCGCTGTCGGACGGAAGCCTTGTATGTCCAAAACTGTTACTTTTCAGGAAACGAAAGAAAATAATTTCCAAGCTCTTTTAATGCTTTTCATTGGTTAAATATTTGTAAAACAGATGTAAAGGGTTACTAATAGCATTCATTTTTGAAAAAATATGGAGATATAAAATATGGATTCTGCCTGATACATTGTTGCTTTTGGGGTGGAAACCTTCTATCTCCATATTTTTATTATAATAAATAATTACTTTTATAACTAAAATAAATGTATTTATTTTGTCAGGTCTGCGACACAATCTTGGTCCACACCAAAGAAAGGTTCTCCTTTACCGACCACCTTGTAAGTGCCACGCTGCTACATGTGTTGGTCAGAGCAGAAACTAAACCTGCTGCTCTCCGTATGTTTTTCTGCGGTCTCCGTTCACATTTATATGGCAATTGCGTGACCTTATTTCATCCATTAGATTGAAAGACCTGGAAAAAGACCATACATTTACTCAGGGCCAGTTCTAGACATTTGGAGGCCCGCACCCCTCCACATTTCAAGTGAAATAAAAAACATGTGAAACATTGGCCTATTTTAAATTCTTTTATATTCTTGTTTAAGGTTTTTTGTCTTTGTATGGATTTTGACCCTTTGCCTGGCTGGTTTATGATTATGGATTACCCCATTAAACTGCACATGGACCTTTTTGTGTGCACCTTGTGACAGTGGAGGTGGAGGGTGAGCATCCACAGGCAGAAACATAAATTGGCCCATATGTCCCAAACAAATAATGGTTATATAATGACAAATCTCTTATCTGTCATTTACAGTGTCCACTCAAGGACATTGAGTAAGTGTATTGTGTGTCTTTAGTTTGAAAGCGTGATCACATCAAAGGGGCTCAAAAAAGTGGACAATTCCATTGAACTATTTCACACCAGAGGAATTTAAGGCAAGGCAAGGCACGTTTATTTATATAGCACATTTCATACACAATGGTAATTCAAAGTGCTTTACATAGAAGAAATTAAAATAATCAAAACAAATAAGAATAATGAAAACAGTTTAGAATAAAAAATAAAGTAAAGTAAAAACAGTCGGACGAACAGTGGTTAAAGGTTAAAAAACATTATGAATCATCCCTCATTAAGCTTATCTTTTTGTTCTTCACTGGAATTTTATCACTATTGGTAAAAAGTGGTCAGCACTTTCTCATGCACTTGTATAATGCATTGTAAAGATTGTTTGAAAGAGTGAGGGAAAATGTGTTTAAATTGATCTTAAAAAGAGTTGTGTGTTTGATCAAAAAATAGGATTTTCAATCCAATCATTTTTTATTCTGCTATTCTGCTTCCCTGCACTTCATGTCAAACCTGATATGACTATTTTAAAAGTGCCATTTTTTAATTGAACTCAAGCACAAATGAGATTTGTAAGCTCAAATGTTTTATATTTTAATCTGTTCATCACACATATGAACTTGTATCAGTGTAGCGTGTTTCACAATACACATTGTTTCAAAGTGATTGGCACTTTCGTACACAATAAAAAATAGCTAAATGTGCACATTTAAAGTGAGCATTAAATACAATGTTCATCTTTTCAATCATTTATACTGTAGCGGTTTCAGATTTGTATAAAGTCATGCATGTCAAAGGATTACAATCTATTTTAACTCCAATAACTCAAACAATGACCGGTTTTATTAATGGCACCATGAGTTGCTCAGCTGGAGGTTTGTGAGCTGGATCCTGCCATCTTCACTCTTGAGCAACTCTGTTCACTGAGCATTTTGATACTTTCACAAGTGTTCTGTTTTTTGTTTTTGTTTTTGTTTATTTGTAAAAAAAAAAAAAAAAAAAAAAAATTGTCTGCTTCAGGACTTTATTGAAAAGTGTTTGTCATGTCATGTCTCTCGGTGAGAACAGGATAATGTGTTCTGAAGTCTTCAGAAGGGTTTGCTTTTAGGAATCTGAATTCCAGCCAGCTTCACTTCGCCTCCATATGCAGAGATTGTAGCATGAGCACATGCATTCTCTCCCAGCTGCACCTGACAAAGAGAGAGAGAGTTTCACATTTTACACCGTTACGTGGTTAGTAGATACTGCAAGACAAGTTGTTCAAATAAAATAAAATAAAACACACTTGGCTGTGAACGGTATTTCAGTAGCAAATATAATAATGTCAAATAATTATCAAATTTAGAATGCGTTTCTAATTAGAAAATAATCATAAATATTAATTATGATTTAATTTAGATCTATAAGATTATTCTGGGTATCACATACTTTCAATTATTGATTCATTAAGGGTTAGGGTGGGTGTCGCTTTGAGACTGCACATGGTGAATCATGAGCTCACAGACTCAAACTAGCCAGTTCTGAATTTAATCAGAGGATCTCTTTAAGTGGTCGCTCTCTGCTGATTCATAACAAAAAGTGTTGTTATTTTCATAGTCGTGAAACTGCAACTTGCAACTTAAAGTTAGTGATAGACAGTCAGAAATCGGAAGGTCTTGAATGACGTGCTCTCTGCTCCATTCATTACGGCCTTCGGTTTGATCCTGGAGGAAGATTTTAACTTCCCAGAGTAACCCCCAGTGGCGGTTCTACATTGAATTACACCCTGGGCGAGACCCCCTTCGAGCGCCCCCCCCCCCCCCCCCCCCCCCCCCCCCCCCCCCCCAAGAAAAAAAACAACAACAATATAAATCACATACCGTTCATTTGAAAAAAAAACAGTAAGAAAATCCAGTTATTTTGCTATATTAATCTAACTTTCAGGGAGGAACCATTAGCTCATTGGTTACTGCCTCGAATTCTATGCATGGCACACTAGTTATGACTTGTTAAACTATACTTTGTCACGAAATGGAGTTTTTAAAAGTGAAAGTGGCCGAGAGATACTTATGTAGTAACACAATACTTATCTCTTAAATAATTTCTAATAACTCTAATATTAACAACTATCCAAACTGTTTTAGACCTAAAATTGCTTAGGCCTTAAATGTCAGAGAAAAGGACAAAATCAGAGATTATTTTTTAATAGAAAATTGTACTTTGCATATTATAGGCTACTGTAAAAACACATAATTATAGTTGATTTTAGTTGATCATTATGAAAATTATTTTCATTTCATGAATATAGTGACCAAAATTATCACGGTTAAACACAGAATCTTGTTCAAAAAGTAGGCCTAATACACAATGAAATCTATTCACCAAGTTAATAACATTAAAGATGATGGCCAAATTCTAAAGGAGTGTGTTTTATGTTATATAACATGTACACGTTCAAATAAACTTTTGACAAAAAAGGTTTTATAAAAAGATAAACCTCACATATTTCAGCCTTTAAATCATCTTTATAAAAAGAATGGGTCAATAAAGATAAATTCCTGACATTTATAATGCACAGTATCTTATTTTTTTATTATTAATAGTAAAATTCGGTCCGATTTTCCCATGGCTGTCGTTGCTATACAACCATGCACTACGCTCTCCACAACGACAAAGAAGTTTTAGTAGCTAATGGATTTCCACCACAGAAAAACGCTTGCTGTAGCTCTGCTAAAAGATTTATTTACGGAGAAGAGAAAAACACCCACGTGTTTGGGTGCACCCCCATACTGAAAAGATTAAAAATGTTCATCTCGATGCTCCTGGAAAAAATGAGCGCGTCGCTTCAATTATGAGCGCGCTTCCCGTGCGCCTAAATTTGAAATAACGACCTCGAGCGCGCAAAAGACGCGATATATGAACGGCCCCTTGGTGAGCTACCTCCAATCTGGAGACCCCCTTGACATCGCTTCTGTGCACGGCACCTTCTCAGCAAGCAGGGGCGCCATTGACAATAATTGAATTGAAATGATAGAAAATAGAAAACCTTCGCGGCGCAGAGGATTTTTTTTAACTGCTCGTGCCGCCCCCCATGTGACATGAAAAAATGCCGCCCCGGGCGACTGCCCGGTTCGCCCGTGCCTAAAACTCTACTAGAAATAATGATTTCAGAATCATACAGAATAAATCAAGATTAACATTTTATTTGTCAGGTAAAAAGGCATCATGCCAATTACACAAGTAAACAATTAAAGACAATTCAGAAATAATAACTATGTAACATCAATTGCTCAAAGATGACTCTAAGACTAAGAACTGTGAGTGTGTGCTGGTGTGCATAAGACTCTAAGACACTGACACAGCACTGTTTTCTGTTTATATATTCTCAAAGACTGCTCTGCCACTTTCCCCTAAATACTCCAGAACAAAAGGTTGTAAATATTTACTACATAAACACCTGCTTTCAGGGGGGAGAAGAGAAGGTTTTTCAGATATCTTGAAGAGACACCACCAAAAAAGGAGAAAATACTTCTAAGTTTGCAATCTTTCTCATGATACCAATGACTGCAATGAAATTAAGAATGTTTGGACAGGACAATGTCCTGTTGCTCTGTCTTTGCGATCTTCTGTCCAGGGTGCGTTGGTTTTATTACTTTATGGTGAGTTTTATCTCAGCATTTGTCTTAGCAGGAAAATCAGTTCTTCTAAAATCCCTGTCCTCAGCTCTCTCTACATTCACTGAGTTTTGCTGATTTAGTTTGTCGAATCTGTTTCCCTTCCTATAATATTCAATGTCTTATCTATATTTCAAAGGGATTACAATATATATATATATATATATATATATAAATAAAAATACCTAAAACAAGAAAGTTTTGTAATCTGTTACTATCTGTAATATTTTATTTTATTTTATTTTTATTTTTTTAATAGCATAGAAAAAACAAATCTGATCAGGTGGATGGCTCTTCCTCAGTTTGGTTGGAGGATTGCTTTAATAACATTTTGATTATTATATCCAATCCAGACTGTTCCAGTTTAAGGATTCAAAAGATTCAAAAGCTCATTTATCTAAAGCAAAAGTAAACCTATACTGAAATTCTCCAAACCTCAGGTCTCTAGCTGGATGGGTGGTTTGGACCTTCTTAATATTAAATGATATCAGTTGGTTTGCCAACCCGTTTAGTCACTGAATGGCTCAAAGAAAGACCTACTTCTGTTTGGCTTGATCATAAATCCTACACTGTGAAATACTCTTACGGCTTTGCTTGCTATTCATAAGTTGGCGTAAGAATGATTCTTCCTCTCCTCTGAATTATTTTCTCCTGAACACTACAGATTCTGCTTTTAAGCTTTAGTTCACTATAGGTCATGTGACTGTAAGAGGACGGATCTTTAATGTCCTGCCATGATGGGGTTTCAAAATATATAGGCTGCATTTGTCATGATTTTTGGCATTTGCAACACACAACACAACATGTTGTGAGATATATGTAAAAACTTTTTGTCTTGTTTTTATGGAAAAACAAGAAAACCTATATATATATATATAAGATGTATTCATTCACTTTGGTATTAGGCCTTCTCAATGTTAAATTATCAAAAGTCTTAGTCCTAATCTAAAACATAACAAAAAATGCTGTTTTCCCCCAAAGTTTTCTCAATTGCTTTGGCACATTTTTCGAAACAGTCCTAATATTCTCTAAACTGTAAGTTTAATTGTCACAACTGTTTGCAGGAACATCAGAACATGTGCAGAACGCATGTGTGCAGAACGCAGTAACACACAGTTGTCATCACAGGTTACAGGACTGTAGTGTGTGTGTGAGCCCACATAAAAGCCCTGCAGTGCACACACAATCAAACGTGCCAGGATATACTAATAATGGTCTGGAAATAAAACGAAACTGCAAAATAATCATATCTGTTGTGTATATAAATTGTAACGTATATTATTAAAAATACATATAACATTATTATATTTTTATTTTATTTCTATGAATGCTGCGTTCGTCACTGTCAATGATTCACACTGATAGTGTGTTTCCCGCCTATTATTATGACGGTGAGACTCAAACATTCACAGCTTTGATAAGAGCTTGTTAAATCATACATATTTTACGAGTTACCCCAATTCGTATGAATTCGTACGAATGACCCCTGACCCGCCCCTACACACCCATCACTGGGGTTTAGACAAATCGTATGAATTGGTCGTGAGATAGCGTTGACAGATCTGTGTGTGTCCAGGACAGGTCAAACTAAATGGCGCATGTATGAATGGAGCCAGGGGCGTTTTCCCCAACGATTTCTATTTCGGATAAACGCTGTTCTTTAGAAAATAGACATTCCACAGCCTGAGTCATGTCAATGTCTGTCTCTCTTATAATTCCCCAGAAAAAAAAAACTGGTTCGTGTATAGGACCTTTTGGTTCCTGTGAAGCAAACATTTCACCTTTTGACCTAGGCCTATAGGTTATTCACTCATTGTTTGCTCTCTTGAGTCCTTATTTCTCTGAATGCCTGTAATTTAATCAGGTAAACAGCTCAGACGATTTATTATATTACAAAATGTAATATTACATATTACATTTGAAAATGTGAACCGTTGTAGTTAATGCTTAACATCGGAACTTCATTACTGTAAATGTCTGATAAATTGCACTAATATTCTCCTAGTGTTATATATATGTTAATAAGACATTGTAATTCTACAGTGTCGCCTGGTCTGTTCTGCTTTTATTTTGAAAAGCGCCGTTTTTCTTCTTCTGATGTTTTTTTTTTTGTCGCGCTAAACTCCCTGTTACTCTCATCACAATGTGGTGCTCACGAGTCGTCGGAAGAACGGTAAAACTTGTAAACCCGTTTGTTATTTATCATGTTCATCCATTTGAAATTTGCAAAGAAAGAGTTTTACATTTGTGTTTACTTTATTATTTTTTGTATTGTTCGTACTTTTGTATTTCTAAGAGCTCCGAACTGTGAAGGTGTCGAACTAGAGAGCATGCTAGTTGATGGCCGAAACTATTTGATTAGCACCCTTGGAGAGCGGAATGAGGTATGAAGGAAAAGAATGTCATTATTTCATTTGTTTATGGGTTAATTGCACATTTCATAAATATAAAAGCAATATATTCTTTCTGTGAACAACTAATATATTGTATTTCATTTAAAGGAAGCATGTGATATTTTATTTGTCATGAAGGCTTAAAAACATATTTCATATTGGTTAAAATGTTAAAATGATTTGTATGGGATGTAAACATGATTTATATGTGAATTATTGGTGAAGCTACATAGAAGAATTTTGTATTTCTTCTGTTTTCTTCTGTAGTTTTCACGGTGTTCATTGTGCTTATGGTGCATGGTGCACGTTGAGAGGAAGAAATAAATCTACACCCGTTTGAAACTCTCTGCGTCTTGATCAATAAATCCAAGGGGCAGCTACAGTGAAAACTCACCGCTGCACCAGCCCTGCCATCCCTGGTGAGAAGCTGACGCCATCACATCCGAGGTCCAACTACCAACCTGATACCAGCCAGTTTACTTCGCTTGCATCCAACTCCTGCACCCAGGCAAGACTTAAAATGGACAGCATGTTTAAGGTACAACTAGAGATGTAAAAAGAGACACTGGATGCCAAGGAGCAAAAGGTTGAAAAGAGACAATTTCTACACACGCAAGCTTACAGCATAACTGAAGTGACTTAAATAATAACATGGTATTATAAGGTCAAAATAACTTGCGAGCTAATTCTCCGTTCCTAACGCTTCTAAAAAATGGTGAATTTTTGTTGTTACTGTTTTATGCAAAAATCCTTTTGATGTCCATAATCTGTTAATGCTTGGCATAAACATTACTCTGTGGTAAAAGTTAACTACAGCTTACAAGTGTAAATTCAGGCGTAGGACAATCAAAGGCTACACTCGACTTAAAGCAGCAGCACAAACAAACAAGATGTCACGTAAAGACACACCATGCAGATCCAGCTCACGTGAAAGAAAGCTAACAGAGAAAGGCCAAGAGATGCATGACCAAGACACCAGAAAACGTGAGAAAGCATTTAACAAGACCTATGACTCTTGGAAGCTGGTAGCAAGGGAGACTAGGAAAAAATTAAAAACCCTCTGTTCATCAGAAGACCTTAATGAATTACAGCAAGACATTCAAGCAAAGCAAGATGACGTAGGTCAGCAGTATGAACCTATCCTACGTAACAGTAACACCACACCAGAGATCGTAAAGAAAATGGATGCCTGCGTTACGCTAACAAAAGACATTTGTGGACTCATAAGTAACCGTCTAGAGACTATTAATCAAGATTATAATGACCAACTTGAGAAGGAAAGGGTAAGAGAAACATTAAACAAAGATGAATATGGGTCTGTCTTTGGCCACACTAAAACTGAAACAGTAAGCTCAGCGGAGTCACCAGAGAGATTGAGCAACCACTCCAGCTCAGCCAGTACCCACAGCAGTAGAGTAGATGCACAAGCAGAGCTTGCGGCTAAGCTGGAACAATCAAAAGCCATGAAAGAAATCCAAACACAGCAAGCACATCTTCACAAGTTAGAGAGTGAATGGAAACTTAAAGAGGCAAAAATGTTAGTAGAAATGAAACAAAAAGAGGTGGAAATGCAACAACAGTTGGAACAAGAGAGAGCCAAATTGCAGCAGTTACAAGCAGCAAAAGACGTTGCCATAGCAGCAGCTCGTGTGAGAGCATATGATGATTTTGAAGGTTTTGAGAACCATGATGAGGAGATTAATGACGAAACTAACTCTGCTTGCTACAGAACGGAAACTGGACCTCGATTAAATCCTGATGCTGCATCATTCCAACCTCACCAAGCTGCTCCTGAAGTGACAATGAACCAAGAGTCTGTCAGTCTAGCCCAAGCAATCGCCAGCTCATTAAGCATGAACCGCTTGCCGGTCCCTGAACCAACCACCTTCAGTGGTGACCCTTTACAGTTTACAGATTGGAAGATGTCATTCATAGCTCTTATTGACAGAAAACCCCTCCCACCAAGTGAGAAGATGTTTTATCTCAAAAATTATCTTGCTGGAGAGGCGCGCAAAGCTGTAGAAGGTTTCTTTTATCGAGATTCAGAGAGCGCATACAATGGAGCATGGAAAGTCTTACAAGACAGATATGGGAACCCGTTCATCATACAAAGGGCTTTCCGAGATAAGCTTATGAGATGGCCAAAAATCAACACAAACGACCCACTAGCACTACAACAGTTCGCTGACTTCCTTCAAGGCTGCACTGAGGCGATCCCACATGTCAAAGGACTAGCTATCCTTAACGATTGTGAAGAAAATCACAAGTTGCTCAAAAAACTACCAGAATGGATCGTGCGCAAGTGGAGTCGAATTGTTGTAGAGGAACTTGACACATCCGGAAGCTATCCAGATCTTGCATGCTTCACAAAGTTCCTGAGCAAAGAGGCACGGATAGCCTGTAACCCTATTGCTTCTCCATTGTTGATGAATTTCAAGGTCACAGATGAAAGATCACCAAAGAGAGCGAAAGCTTTCAACACAAATACACAAACAAAAAGTTTCGCTCAGGAGAAACAAGAAACAAACGGCAGTAAACCAAAATCACCTTACTCCGTCTGTAAAAGTGAAGCTCATAACATCACTAAGTGTCCCACCTTCGCAGCGAAGAGTGGTGAAGACAAAAAGGCATACATCTGTGAAAATCGGCTCTGCTTTGGGTGCCTGAGGAAGGGTCACATGACCAAAGATTGTAAGAGGCGACACACATGCAATATATGCAGCCGTCGTCACCCAACCTGCTTGCATGAAGACAGGAAGCAAAGACCTGTGGAAGCAACAACGAATAGCTCCACTTCCACAGAAAACCATGCAAGCTTGGAAACGCACAAAGTCGTATCCCATGCATCAACACAACGTGCTTCCGCTACCTCAAGTATCGTCCCAGTCCTTGTGTCTTCGATACAAGAGCCACAAAGAGAAGTACTTACGTACGCAATACTGGACACACAGAGTGACTCAACGTTTGTCTTAGAAGATCTACTTGACAAACTGAATGTTGATGCCCAACCAGTAAAACTAAAATTGAGTACTATGACGGCTATTGACACAATCATATCTAGCAAGAACGTCCATGGTCTACAAGTTCGAGGACTGCACTCTAAGAACTACATCCAAGTACAGCAGGCCTACAGCCGTGACTTTATCCCGGTGGACAAGTCTTACGTCCCAACGAAGGAAACAGCATTACTGTGGCCTCATCTCAGACATTTGGCAGATAAGCTACCACCCCTTCAAGACTGTGATGTAGGGCTCCTGATTGGATATGACTGTCCATCTGCACTAGCTCCTCTTGAGGTTATCATTGGGGACAAAAATCAACCGTTTGCACAGAGATCAAAACTAGGATGGAGTATCATAGGCTCAGCAAACCCTCACCTAGACAGACAAGGAAATCAGAGCTTTGTGCATCGGCTCACAGTAAAAGAACTGCCAATTCCAGCAGCGACAGATGTTCTAAAAGCCCTAGAATCAGACTTCACAGAGAGAGCTTATGAAGATAAATATGTGTCCCAGAACGATGTTAATTTCATACAGTTCCTCAGTGACAACATCACGCAGAAGAAAGACGGACATTATGAGATGCCCCTCCCTTTCAAGGGCAATAGTCCACCCAACCTATCAAACAACAAGAGGCTAGCCATAGTTCGCCTGCAGTGCCTTAAGAAGAAATTAAAGACCAATAAACAATATTATGATCAATACAAAACATTCATGGAAGAAACGATTAACAAGGGTGATGCAGAGCCTGCCCCTACAACATCTGCGGGAGAGACTGAGTGGTACCTTCCGCATCACGGCATCTATCACCCCAGAAAACCAGAAAAGCTGAGAGTCGTATTCGACTGTTCAGCCAAATTCCATGGGGTTTCTCTAAACGACACTCTACTAACTGGGCCTGATCTTATCAATCCTTTGGTAGGAGTTCTTTGCCGCTTCAGGAAGGAGGCCGTAGCGATCATCTGTGATATCGAAAGAATGTTTTATCAGTTTTCCGTCACTCCTGAATCCCGCAATTATCTGAAATTCCTCTGGTGGAAAGGTGGAGATTTGGAAAAGGAACCACAGGAATACAGGATGGCGGTTCATCTCTTCGGAGCCGCCTCGTCTCCAGGATGCGCCAATTTTGGCTTGAAACATCTGGCACGGCAACACAAAGCTACCTATCCACTAGCATCAACATTTGTGGAGAAAAACTTTTATGTTGATGACGGGCTAGTCAGCGTCCCATCTGTCGAGGAAGCCAAGAAACTGATTGCTGAGTCACAGGAGTTGTGCAAAAGAGGAGGCCTACGCCTCCATAAATTCAACTCAAATGAGGAAGCAGCCCTCGCCTGCTTAGATCCCTCAGAAAGAGCAGCAACCATCGAACCTCTAGGACTGGATCCATCCCTATCAGAGCGTGCACTCGGCATTCAATGGTCGATTAAAACTGACACTTTCAGCTTTAACAGCAGCTTGAAAGATCAGCCTTCAACCCGGCGTGGTTGCCTTTCTGTCATTGCCTCTCTTTATGACCCACTTGGATTCATCGCTCCATTCAGCCTAACTGGAAAGCGTATACTTCAAGAGCTGTGTCATAGAGGCATCGGTTGGGATGATCCACTCCCAGAAGATTTGAGGCCACGGTGGGAGGAGTGGATAAATGGGCTTCACAGGTTGAAAGAGGTTTCAATTCCGAGATGTTACCACCCATATGACTTCCATAACATCGTCAGAGTAGAGTTGCACCATTTTTCGGATGCCAGCTGCGTGGGATACGGTGCATGTTCTTACCTCAGGTACAAAAATGACAGGGATGAAGTCCATTGCAGTCTCGTGTTGGCGAAAGCATGGGTTGCACCCTCAAAGGTCACAAGTATCCCGAGACTAGAACTCGCGGCAGCTGTGGTTTCTACGAAAGTCAGTGTCATGTTAAAAGGTGAACTTGACATAAAGATTGACGAAGAGGTTTTCTGGACAGATTCACAAGTTGTGCTTGGGTACATTAACAATGACGCCCGTAGGTTCCACATATTTGTTGCAAACCGTGTTCAGCTGATAAGGGATAACAGTGATCCCAGTCAGTGGCACTATGTGGACACCGCAGAAAACCCGGCAGATCATGCTTCCCGAGGTCTTCGTGCTTCAGACATTCATTCAACAAACTGGCTGCGAGGACCGAAGTTTCTCTGGGAGCGTAAATTACTTCTAACACCTAGCGCTCCATCAGAATTACTCGTTGGTGATCCTGAAGTCAAGACAATTCAGGTGCTTGCAACTGAAGCCAAAAACCACGATGACATCCTCAGGCGTCTGAGTCAGTTTTCCTCCTGGACAACAATTCTTAAGGTGGTGGCAAGAATCAAGAGGCTTGGTTCTAAACAGAAACAACACAGTGAGTATGTGACTGTTAAGGAGCGTGAGAAGGCTGCAGACGAAGTGATTAAGATTGTACAGCAGCAAGCCTTCCCCCAGGAGATAAAGATGCTTCAGGGTAAAAAAGACCTTCCAAACTCAAGCTCTCTTTTCCGTCTTGACCCTATCTGGTCTGAAGGACTCCTCCGTGTTGGTGGGAGATTGAAACAGTCATCACTCTGTCACAAAGTCAAGCACCCAGTCATCTTACCAAATAATAGCCACATCACCAAGCTGATTGTGTCCCATTTCCACACTAAGGCATGCCATCAGGGTCGAAGCCAGACTTTAATGGAGCTTCGGGCCAATGGATTCTGGGTAATTGGTGGGAGCAAGTTGGTTGCTAAGTTGATACACACTTGTGTGTTTTGCAGGAAACTGCGACGACCAACAGAGAGACAGCGAATGGCCGAACTTCCCAAAGAACGCGTCGAAGCTTCGGCACCTTTCACATACAGCGGCATGGACTGTTTCGGCCCTTTCATTGTAAAGAAAGCCCGCAAAGAATACAAAAGATACGGCTTGATTTTCACATGTCTGTACTCTAGAGCTGTTCATATTGAAATGCTCGAAGATTTGTCAACAGACTCATTCATCAACTCATTGAGATGCTTCATCAGCCTGAGAGGAGCTGTTCAACAACTACACTGTGACCAAGGCTCTAATTTTGTTGGTGCCAGAAATGAGCTCAAGGAAGCACTTAAACAATGTGACATTAAGCTACTTGAAATCTTCCTAACTGAGAAGCAGTGCGAATTTGTCTTCAATGCTCCCTCTGACAGTCCCGCAGGCGGTGTCTGGGAACGTCAGATCAGAACGTTAGAAATGTGCTGAATGCCACCTTTGCACAGTGCCCAGGTCGACTTGATGACGCCTCCCTCAGAACACTGCTATATGAGGCCATGGCTATTGTTAACAGCCGCCCGTTAACAGTGGATGGAATCAATGATCCTCAGGCACTGGAGCCTATAACACCGAATCACCTCATAATGATGAAATCTAAAGTTGCTCTTCCTCCTCCTGGAGTATTTGTGACCCGTCACGGAAACCAGGGACACAAGTCGGCAGCACAACTTGCGAGCAAAATGAGAAAGAAGCGTTTTTTTCCAAAATTGGTGATTTCCGCTTTTTTGCAGAATCTGTTAGTTGAGATCATGAAGAAGCCTCTCCATGTTTGAGATAACAGTATTGGTATATTTAAAAGCGTACATTTTGAGGTTGAAATCGGCTTGTTTTTCGGAGATTCTAGCATGCAGTAGGGGCGTGTCATTGTCTGTGTGTATTTCCATACTGAATAGCCGCCGGCGCTTTTGCCCCCGCCCCCCAACAGCGTGGCTACTTATTATGCAGCGCTCTGGGCGGCTCTATCTGATATCAAAATTCAATGAAGATCGATGCCGCAAAGATTGTCGCAGACGAGCTGAACCGTGGCCGTTACACCGAAAATGTTTTCGCCGCACTTTGTGGGCTCGGGAAACTGAACCGGAGGTATGGGCGCGGCGCGCGCGCCCTCGGTGCTTGAATACGGCGGCTCGGCTCGCTGACAGCGGTGGCTAACTGTTTCATATGTGACGTCCCGATTGCTTTGAATGGGGAACGTTTTGTGAACAGGGAACAGACTTAATGGACTGGCAACAATCTCCATAGAACATGAACTGGCACAGAGAATCGAAATAGAGGATGCAGTTAAGACCTTTGCTGCGATGAATGCCTGCCGTGCGCGTTTCTGAAACGTAAGTTAAGCTTTATTTGCTCCTTAGTCGTTATGTAAGATGCTGAACCTGCTGATGATATAATGTGCTTGCGGACATTTCATTTGTGTGTGTATACGCACATAAGAAAGTGGTGTAAAGAGATTTGCAACAGTAATCTGAGGAGGAAATATGATTATTTGGAAAATTCCTGTCATGACTGCTTAAAGAAAAATGCCAGCAGGCATTTACCTCCTGCATAAACTTTAATAGTGTTGACATTTTGGGCACACGTGCGTTGCGCACTATTTGCGTTATATGTAGGCCTATGGCTTATTGGTCTTTGTGTGTTGTTGCTGGTTTTGCGTTATATGTATATGGCATATTGGTGTTTGTGTGTTGTTGCTGGTAAACGTTGCAAATAGAGGGGCAGCACAATTGTTTTTCGCCTAGAGCGGCAGAAGTGCATTCGCCGGTTCTGGGGGTGAGTTTGCATTAAACATTAAAGTTTGTCGTTTTGTTTTAATTCTAAGAACACGTACATGTTATCTCATGTTTAGTCTGTTTAGACCTTCCCATACCTACCTATTGTTATTAGCTAGCTCAGGAAAGAAAAAAAAAGCTGTAAAGCACAGGGGGAGCTTTACAGGGGGTATGGCTTATCTAAATGAGATGTAAATGAGCCCTATTGTCACTCCCAGCAGGAGAGAGAGGTGAGAATGCACAATCTTTTGAGGCCGTTTTCTCCCATTTTAGCTTTTTTGAGTTCCTACCTTCAAATGGCCACAACTTCTCCAAATATTATCAGATTTCCACGTGTTACACATCGTTGGAAAGCTTGGAGACTACACTTTCAGAATCTATGAATAACTCAAAATGCCGAAGAACCGACTTGTGTCCCTAGTTTCCGTGATCGGTCACATTTGTCAAGGAGGACCTGTATGCGACAAAGAGGTGGAGAAGAGTTCAGTATCTTATCGAACAGTTTTGGAGCCGCTGGAAAAAGGAGTATCTGCTAAACATATCCATAAGACAGAAATGGCACTTACCTCAGCGCAATCTCAAAGAGAATGATATTGTCATTGTCAAAGACGACAACCTCCCAAGAAATCAGTGGCAACTTGGACGAGTGATTGAGACTGTTCAAAGTAGTGATGGCTTAGTTCGTAGAGTTAAAGTGCAAGTTGGGGAGAGGAAACCTCATAAAAAACAAGATCTTCCCTCCAAGCCCTCAGTTATTGAGAGACCAATAAAAAAATTGGTGCTCCTCCTTGAGAACTGATTAGAAGAAAGCAATTGACAACAATACACACACCGCTTTATTATGCGTGAGGCTATATAGTTACACCTCTGATAGCTTAACTTCAGGCTATTCATTTCTTAGAGTCAAGAAATCCTGTACAATTCATTTACGCTTTGTGTATTTGTTCATTCATTGTACTAGGATTTGGTGGGAGTGTAAATGTCTGATAAATTGCACTAATATTCTCCTAGTGTTATATATATGTTAATAAGACATTGTAATTCTACAGTGTCGCCTGGTCTGTTCTGCTTTTATTTTGAAAAGCGCCGTTTTTCTTCTTCTGATGTTTTTTTTTTGTCGCGCTAAACTCCCTGTTACTCTCATCACAATGTGGTGCTCACGAGTCGTCGGAAGAACGGTAAAACTTGTAAACCCGTTTGTTATTTATCATGTTCATCCATTTGAAATTTGCAAAGAAAGAGTTTTACATTTGTGTTTACTTTATTATTTTTTGTATTGTTCGTACTTTTGTATTTCTAAGAGCTCCGAACTGTGAAGGTGTCGAACTAGAGAGCATGCTAGTTGATGGCCGAAACTATTTGATTAGCACCCTTGGAGAGCGGAATGAGGTATGAAGGAAAAGAATGTCATTATTTCATTTGTTTATGGGTTAATTGCACATTTCATAAATATAAAAGCAATATATTCTTTCTGTGAACAACTAATATATTGTATTTCATTTAAAGGAAGCATGTGATATTTTATTTGTCATGAAGGCTTAAAAACATATTTCATATTGGTTAAAATGTTAAAATGATTTGTATGGGATGTAAACATGATTTATATGTGAATTATTGGTGAAGCTACATAGAAGAATTTTGTATTTCTTCTGTTTTCTTCTGTAGTTTTCACGGTGTTTATTGTGCTTATGGTGCATGGTGCACGTTGAGAGGAAGAAATAAATCTACACCCGTTTGAAACTCTCTGCGTCTTGATCAATAAATCCAAGGGGCAGCTACAATTACTTTTTGGAAATAATCCATTAAGCAAGTTGCGATTTGATTTATCATTTCAGTTCCATTCGTTTGCGCGTTGTCTCAAGGACAAGCTCACAATAGAGGAAATATCATGAATATGAATGTATAACGGTTTTCACAGGAACTGAATATTACACAATACCCCAAGTGAAACTCCACCTATACATTCAGTCTCTTTGATGTGATTACATGGAATTACAATGATGATGACGTCATGTGATTTTGGCAGCATAAATAGTGGATCAGAATCAATCTGTGAGACACACTGCCTGATAATACAGTTTATTATCCAGCTTTGATCACCAGCACTGCAACAAGGTAATGGAGCCCAGTGAAGCCTGCCAGTCCAGAAGTGACTGACATCTGCAATAAGGTAGGAGACAGAAAATGCTTTTTTTTTAACAGCCTAGTAAAATCATAATTTTTGGTGCTGTAAAATGTGTTGAGGAAATTATTTGTCATTTTTAAGAGAACTCGGCTTTACTTTTCACTTAAAGTTAATTCTTTAAATGTCTTTTCTGCTGTCTAAACGGATAAACTCAGACCTTTTTAAAGTAATAATAATAATGTAGATTAACATGAAATGTTTGTCTGTTTATTCAGAAGAAGAATGACATAGAGACGATGTCTGGAATCGTATTCAAAGTTTATAATCCTATCAGCTTTGCTTCTGAGACCAGTGCAAATACAACAGAATATGTTGTCAAGGTAAATTTAGTTTTTTTTTTGTTTAATGGATTTTGAACTTTTGAATTTGTAACACCTATCCCACTTTTGAATTTGTATAATTATGAGTGTATTATGAGTGTATTATGATTTGTATAATTATGAGTGTATTATACAAAGTTATACACAAATGCTTAACCTCTTTACTCTTCCTTTTACAATCTCAAAATTCTTTACAAGTAAATCTAATTTGCCAGCTAATTACTCTTCGACAGCGATATCATAGAAATATAGTTATCACAAAAACGGAATTCTATCATGATTTCCACAGCAACCAGTAAGATGCATGATGTAGATCATGATGTGATCGCTAACTAACTGACTTTCATGACAGAACTTTTTATTTCAAACATAAAATTCTAAAATTGGCTGCGCACTTGTTTCTCTGGCGCATAAGGCCTCTCTCAACTTTGTAGCATTGCTGGACACACATACTCTGCAAATCTCATGTCTCCTGTCATGGACAATTTGACATCACTGTGAATGAAGTTCGCTGGAAAAGATCAGTTTTATCACTTAATGCTTTATTGTGTCACGTCAGCCCATGTGGATTTCTCTCCTCTCTCTCTCTCTCTCTCTCTCTCTCTCTCTCTCTCTCTCTCTCTCTCTCTCTCTCTCTCTCTCTCTCTCTCTCTCTCTCTCTCAGGTGGAAGTTTCAGCAGATGAGTGCGTTCATGCAATGATATCTGCAATTTACTCCACCATTGGAGTGACACTGACTTTGCTCAGAATCCAGTTCCCTAAATCCCTCGATGACCCTCTGATCCCCTTCTGAAACTTCTAACCGCATGCAGAAAATAGTCTGTCTGATATAATAACAGACACACAGTGAGCTGCCATACTGTATAGAGGAACTATTGAAAATGTTTCATTCCTCAATAAACTCAATATTCAAACCCTCAGTGCCTGTGTCAGTGTGTTTATATGAACAACACCAAATTCACTTCACTTTACTACAATTGTTTTATGCTGAAATAATCATCACAAATACTGTTAAAAATTCTCGTTCTAAATCTTAAAAACAAAAAGTAAAATAAAATTGTTTTGGAGACTTTTGACTGTATGGATCTGATTTGTAATCACTTTTTAACGGACACCCTGCAGCCAATCAGAATCGAGTATTCACCCAGACCATGGTATAAGTGAATACTCGATTCTGATTGGCTGCAGGGTGTCCGTTTAAAAGTGATAGAGGACACCTAGTAAAGTAGTTCTGGTGAAACTGCCTGTTTACCATTCGAAATTAATAAATAAATGCGCTGCCTACAACAGCTGTGAGTAACCATAGCAACAGGCAGTCAAAGTATCCGTTAACAATTTACTCTATAAAAACAAACATCTAACTTAACGTTAGTTAGATATTACATAGCCTACTAATACAACAATGAGCGACTTCGTTATTAAAAAAATAACTATGCCTACCTTTGTGTTTCATGAAAAAAAAAATGCATTTTTGAACCTGAAGGGTTCTACAAGCTGAGCGGACTATAAATATCTCCGGTTGCAAAATAAACCGTCAGGCAAGTTATTATTTGTAAACTAGATTTAGCCTAATTAAATTATAAACTAATGTTTTAAAAATGTTTTATTTGGCAAGTGACCATGGTATAAGCGGGTTAATGCCCTCCGAGGTGTCCATTGTCAGGTTCCGCTGCGTGTCGGCCGGTTCACACCTCGCCGTCGTCCATTAAAACCTGACAATGGACACCTCGGAGGGCATTAACCCCTACATAGAAGGGGAGTCACACCACCATATGGAAAGAAGCGTAAATGGATGGAGAAACATACTTTACTGTAAAGCTACGTCTTAGTTTTGCTTATCTTGGCGAAAGCCGAGTACAAATCAGCATGAAGTTTTAACATCTACTCTCGTGTAATGGAAATCATTCATAGCAAAAGAAAGTTTGGTATTAATCCATAAACAGTGTTACTCACAATGTTACTTAGTTTAAATCCAAAGTTGTAATATTATGTTTTAAAACTGTAATATAAATATATTATTCAATAATATTATATTCATTATGATATAATGTTGAATATCAATTTTAATAGTCTATAATAGGCTATATTATATATTATTATAAAAATATAAATTATGAATTTAAATGTTTTCATTTATATTAAATACATTAAAATATCAAATATAATATTGAAAAAAATTAAGACTAAATTCTGATTTAATGCGTTCTATAGTAAAAGTTGTGACATTGCTCTGCTACTGTGATCATGTAAACTCCAGCATCATATTGTCCAGCCCTAATCTATTATCTCAGCATTATAACTGCATAATACCATAATTGCTCTCTCCACTCTTGAAGATACCAACGAATCTCATGTCATTTGAGTAAATGGACTTGTGTAGCTCTCGCCTGAAGATGTTTACAATGTGCCAAAGGCCACAGAGATTGAGAAGAACATGTTTAGATCAGCAAGAAAGAGCAAAAAAACCTTCCATATGAAGAGTTACTGAGCCGAAGCACTCGATCTGTTCCATGAGCCCGACGTCCACAACTGAGATCAAGAAGTGTGTCACAGACCTGGACGTGGAGGTTTGCGCACTAGTTCTGGTAAAGGATGTGGGAGGAAAGGAGGTAAATTTACCGTTTCATTCTCCATCATGTCTTCAATATGAGACTTCTGGATCTCGAGGTGTTTGTGTCGCTTCAGTGAGATGTTACTTGAACACATGCATTGTGGGAATTAAATTGAACACAGAAGCTTGAGATGGGCATCGATGTGCTGATATAAGTGAGTTTTAGAGGGAAAGAGAAATCTTGAAGTGTCCCCTTTGGAAATCATCTGTAGCCGAAGACTAAAAAGCCAAACTAACAGGCATTTGCTCCTAGAAAGAGCCGTAACAAACAAAACACAGATGTATCCGCACAATTCCTCAAAACTGAAGACTCAAACCAGCGACTGACTCTCATCGGTTCATGGTTTAGTTACATTGGTTGCCAAGATCTCTAACCATATCTCTCTTTTAAGCACAGTGATTTTTATTTGTGGTCAACGTTATGATGTGAGATTTACAGATCTAGTTGAAGGATATTTGTGAGTGTGACTTTACAGCAGGGATTTTGTATCCAGTGTCAGTTTTAGACATTTTATACTCGGAAAAGCTCGTTTTGGGCTTTAAGTATTTACAAATTCTCGTGACTTTCCTGTAAAATGAAGGTATTAAGTAAGTTTAGCTCATAACTCACAACTTAAACCAGCTGAAATATGTCCAACTAAAGCAAGCGGTTTGTGTTCGTCTCATTTAATTTTCTTTGAAAGTTTTTCTTGTAACGAGACAAAACAGTTTTATATCACTATCACTCAAAAACAACTTATTTTCCAGTCAGCCCATCTCATTTAGCCCAACTGCTTCTTTTGAACTGTGAGATCATGTACTAGCCTGGTTAAAACCAGACCATTCTCAGTTGTAACTGAGTTCCCCTTCAGGGACCACCGCTGCGTGTAATCGCAGTGGGAACGCCCTCCAGCGTGACGCGTCTGAAGCATGAATGAAATCAGTCAATGGAGAGAATGAGCGTACGGCAAGTGACGTCATCGACCAGGAAGCTATAAATATCCCCTGAGCACACAAGCCACCAGCTTTTTTTACTTCAGCAAGCTCTGTGTGTGTCTAAAATCTATCGATTGTGTTTGTCTGTTTTAGACAGGAGTTTCTCACTATATATATATATATATATTATATATTTAAAAAACAATATGAGCGAGCAGTATTCGGTTGTTAAGTCTGACGTCACGCGTGACGTTTAGCCTCTTCCGGGCCCAAGCGCTCCGCTCGTCCACTCCAGATCCTAGACTAAATAAACCCTTTTCTTAAGGGCTTTGAAGAAATGTTGGCTAGTAGAAGCTGACTTTGCCGGTTGATAACAGACCCACTACAGAGCGTCCGGTGAGAGACTTATATCAGGTATTCGGGAATAACCCATTTATTGTCACCACAACTCAGTACACTGAATAACTTCGACTATGCATGTGTGTGTGGTTTTTTTACAGGCACGCACACAACTTTAGCAAAGGTAAACACTACACTAGAGTAGCTTGCATCCATCCGCTTTCCTGATCGTCAGACTCGATTCAGTGGGCGGGAGCACTGACCTGCACGTCTTTTCCGCGGCGCTGATTGGCCCGCTGGACGGATGCTGCGACGAATGCGTCAATTTTGTCATATAACAAAGGAACTGAGACACTTGAATATAACACTAATGGTGGCCTTTTTTACAGCCGCCCCCAGATGTCCGTAAGGAAATATGTACAATAACAAAAGGCCTATAACATATACCACTCAAAATAGCTCTAATCTGGTATGGCAGGCAATTGGATGAGGCGTGCGACTGGGCGTGTGTACGACCTCTCTCCTACGTTAATTTGAGCTGTTCTTACTCTGCTGTCTACTCCGGGGAATACCCTTGACACCTGGCCCACCGGCCAGAGGGCTCTTGGCAATTGGGGGTCAACGATCAGGACGATGGTGCCAACCTGGATGTCAGATTTCTCATCCTGCCACTTCTGGCGGGTCTGAAGGCTTGGTAGGTAGAACCTGATGAATCGCTTCCAGAATTGGTCGGCAAGGACTTGACTATGCCGCCATCTGCGTCGACTGATCAGTTCAGATTCCGGATAAATCACAGGAGGAAGTGATGAATCTGGCCGCCCCATCAGAAGGGAATTTGGTGTGATGGGGTCCAGATCGGAAATATTGGATGAAGTGTAGCCCATTGGCTTGGAATTTAAGATCCCCTCGATCTCCACCAACATAGTGTACAGCACTTCGAAGGTGACAGACTGGGCGCCAAGTGTTGTCATCAAGGCCTGTTTTAGGGATCGAATCTCTCTTTCCCAGCTGCCACCAAAGTGTGGAGAATTAGGGGGATTGAAGTGGAATTGTATTTGCTGGCTTGCCAGCTGCTCTTGCAGTTCTGGGACCATAGCTGCGTATGCTTCTCTCAGTTCTCTCTCCCCTCCTTTGAAGTTGGTCCCTTGATCCGATAAAAGCTCGAATGGCTTGCCTCGTCTTGCGATGAATCGCCTGAGAGCCATGAGGAATGAATCAGAGTCGAGACTATGAAGGACGTCAATGTAGACTGCCCGGGTAGTGAGACATTTGAACAGGATGCCCCATTTCTTCTCGTTTCTGCGACCTACTTTAACAGTATATGGACCGAAACAATCCATTCCTGTTGAGTAGAAGGCGGGCTTGAATAAACGTAATCTGGCTGGAGGTAGGTCTGCCATTCTTGGTACCTCAGGGTTTTTTCTCCACTTCTGGCAGTCCATACAAGCACTCTGACACCGTTTGATGGCCTCTCTGCCTCGAAGAATCCAATATTTACGCCGAAGCTCGGCAAAGACTCTTTCAGGGCCTGGATGGTGGAGTTTATTGTCGTAACTCTGTATGAGCAGTTTAGAGACTGGGTGTTTCGGGTCTAGGACAATGGGGTGCACTGTATCTGGATCTAGATAAGGGCTCCAACGTAGGCGACCTCCTACTCTGATCAGCTGAGTCTCATGGTCAAGTTCAGGGGCAAGTGTCTTTAATCGACTGCTTCTGGAAAGTGATTTACCTGCCTTTAACTGCTCCAGTTCAGAGGTGAAGCACTCCTCCTGAGCTTGCTGTAGGACACTGATTTCGGCCATTTTGTAGTCATCAGCTGTCTGACTATTGCCTGCCGCCCCATAACAGGCCCTGGATTCAACTAGCTCTTCAAAAGTCTTAAACAGGCTGATGTCAGGGAATGACAAGCTGGCTGCGAAGCAGGTAAAGAAGCAGGGAACTGTTTTACGAAGCTCGTCTTCATCTGCAGCCACAGGATGTGGGATTTCCGGCCACAGATTTGGAGGATCTTTGAGAAAGGATGGCCCTTGGTACCAAAAGCTGTCTGATCCCAGCTTATTTAGGCTCTTCCCTCGTGTTATATCGTCTGCTGGGTTATGAGCTGATGGTACATAACGCCATGTGTGCCTGTCTGTAATATCCTGAATCTCAGCGACTCTGGTTCCGACAAACACTTTATATCGGCAAGAGTCTGACTGCAGCCAAGTGAGGACTGTGGTGGAGTCAGTCCAAAGAGTGATTTGGTTTATGGGAAGGTTCAGTTCTGTTCTGACTACTTTAGCGAGCTGTGCCCCAGTCAGAGCAGCACAGAGTTCCAGCCGAGGGATCGATTGCTGTTTTTTGGGTGCCACTCGTGATCTGGCTGTGAGGAAGGCAACCTCTACCTGCCCATGTTGATCCTCTGTGCGGAGGTAGGCGACTGAGCCATAAGCACGCTCAGAGGCATCACAGAAAACATGTATTTCTCTCTGACTCATGTCTGTGTCTCTGAGTGGGCTGGTGTAACACCTTGGAAGGACAATGTGTTGCAAAGCAGGCAACTCCTCCACCCACTCTCTCCAGGTCTGTAGAAGATCTGCAGGTAAATGTGGGTCATCCCAGTCCCTTTTCTTATCCCAAAGGTGCTGCACTATGAGCTTGGCTCTGGTAGTGAAGGGAATAAGATAGCCCAGAGGGTCGTACTGACTTGCCACAACTTTGTAAATGGTACGCATGGTAGTCTCAGTGGTTGCTATGGGACGGTACTTGTAGGAAAGCGTGTCCGTTTGGTGATTCCAGAGAAGCCCCAGTGTAGATTCCTGGGTGTTGCTCTGCCCTTGTGAAATCCAAAGTTCAGTGCCATCTGATCTGGCCTCAGGAGGTAAATGGCTTACGATAGAGAGCTGGTTGCTGGACCACTGCCTCAGGTCAAAACCCCCCTCTGCTAATAAGCTCCTGAGTTTGTCAACAAGAATCTTTGCTTCTTCCACTGAGGAGAAGCTTTGCAGACAATTGTCGACGTAGAAAGACTTCAGGACAGAATGGTGGACGTCTTCCCCAGGATGGCTATGGTCGAGGACATGTTTTTGTAATGCAAAGATTGCACAGCAAGGGCTGCATGTCGTGCCGAAGGGGAGAACCTGCCATTCATAAACACTGGGTGGATCCTGTGTCTTTAGATCCCTCCAGAGGAATCGCAGGAGTGGCTTGTCTTCTGGAAGCAATCTAATCTGGTGGAACATCCCCTTGATGTCACTGCTGATAGCAATGGAATGTTCTCTGAATCTGAGCAACACTGCGAGAAGAGATGGGCCTAACACAGGTCCAGGGAGCAAGAGCTTGTTAAGGTTTTGACCCTGATATTGAAATGAGCAATTAAATACAACTCTGTTCTTCCCATTGTGTTGGACCAGGTGATGGGGAATGTACCAGGTGTTAGTTGAGCATGCTTCAGCACTTGGTTCCACCCTGACTGCATAACCTGCCTGCTCTAGTTTCTGAATCTCTGCAGTGTAGGCAGATGCTTGCTTTGGGTCTTTGGCCAGCCTTCTCTCTGTGGCTCGCAGATGAGGGAGTACAGCATTTTTGGGGGCCTTGAGGTCTGGCATGTTCTTAACATGCAAAAGTGGTGTTGCATAGCGCTTAACACCATCCACCTCTACTCTCACTGTCTTGCTCTCCAGAATTTCCACTGCTTCCTGGTCTTGTTTGGATCTTGTGCTCATCTTTTCACTTTGCCAGGGAAGCACATCTATCTGCCAAAGTCTCTCCACTTGTTTGAGAAGATCAGTTTCTGGAGATGCCATTGAGGTGAAAAGACACTGTTGTTCAGTGACCGCATGCTGCAGGTGTTGTACAGGGCCCTGCAAAGTCCAGCCGAGATGAGTCTTGATGGCTGCTGGTCCCCCTGGGGGGCCTAAGCGGATTGGCTCCACTGACGTAATGAGGTGGGGGTAGTCTGATCCGATGAGCAGGACAGGGCGAACTGCCTCTAAATGGCTCAAAGGAAGCCCTCTGAGGTGGTGGTATTTCTCCCGTAAGGTCTTAACCGGGTGTGTATGTTCAGCAAGACTCAACTGCTGTGCTGTGAATGCACCCTTTATGTGATACAGTTTGCTGGGCTGAGACAGGGGGGAGATGTGAAAGGACACTGCTGCACCAGAGAGCATTTGTAATTCCTGCCTGATTGTGCGAAGTGGAAGATCTTCTGGCTGACCTTTTAAGCCCAGCTGTTTGGCAGCATTGTGCAGAAGGATGGTCCTCTCCGATCCATCGTCCAGGATAGCATAGGCTTTCATCTTGTGTGCCCCGTTTCGGATAATGACCTTGACGATCTTTAGAAGAACCTTTCGGCTGGCAGGGGGCTTACGAATGAGAAGTATCTCGTTTGTAGTGTTGAGAAGGCAGGCATTAGCAGACGAACCTTCATTCGGGGTAGTCTTTGGGATGTCTGCACTCTTGGGATTGATTGCATGAAGGACCAGTAGGTGGCGTCCATTACACTGTTTGCAGCGCATTTTCAGATTGCACTCTGAAACTTGATGATTCCTCCCACAGCGCCAGCATCTATTGCAGTCTCTTATCCAGTTTCGTTTCTGGTCAACGGTAAGCTGCTTAAAGTTGTTGCAATTGTTGAGGGAGTGTTTATGGTGGTCACAGTAAGGGCAGTAAGGGGTTGAAGCAGGTTTGTTGGCTGTAGGTGCCATCTTTGTCTGTGGAGGTGCTTTCTCTGTGCCAAAAAGAATGGTGGCACTTTTAGCGAATGGTTTAGAGTCTCTGATTACTTCTCGTGTTCGTGCTGGATATCCACGACGACTAACTCCTACAAACCTTGATGTGTCCTCCTGCACTTGAATTTCATACTCTAGCCACTCTGACAGATCAAGAAGGGTAGGTATTGGCACCTGGTGAGGATGTGCAAAGCGTCGAAAACTTGACCTGAGGTCATGCGGCAGCTTCCCTAGGAGCCGGGAGACATGGGAGCCACACTGCAGCTCAAAGGTGCCCTTCCTTCCTAGTTGCTCTAGCATGCCAACGAGGGAACGAACCCTGAGGGCGAAGAGTCGGAAAGCTTTAATGTCCCCACTGGCCAAGTTTGGACCATCCATGAGCTCTGCTATACGTTGCAATGCGAGCTGATGAGGCTGACCGTATTGCTGATCCAGTGCTGCTATGGTCTTTGTGAAGGGTTGTTGTGAATGACTGTACGAATCAGCGATAAGCAGTGCTTCCTCAAGTTTGAGGTGGTCAGTGAGTATTTGGAATTTGAATCTCTCCGTGGCTGTAGCTGGGAGAATGTTTTCCAGTGCTATCTTAAGCCGCGAGAATTCTCTAGGATTCGGATGTACAAAGTCTGGAATTGTGGGGGACGGACCTCTGTACATCTGCTGTAGCTCCAGTGGAACTGGGCTGGATGCTCCGCCTGGCAGGTGAGAGCGTTGGGCGGATTCAAAAGGTTGAGGGGCTGTGTTCTCTGGCTCGTATGATGCATAACGACTCGGCCTATAAGGCGTCTCAGTTTTGGGGTAGGCTCTTTCCTCCCTTGAAGCATCCCACCTGTCCTGTTCGGAGTGTGACGTGTGGTGGGGAGAGTGTGGCTCTGCTCTAGGGATAGCTATTGGAGCTAGGAAAGCCTCAGAACTGTGCCTGGGCTGATCTGATTCAATAGATCTGAATCGTGGGGCTGACACTGGTGTGAAGCTCTTATCACTCTGTTGTGTTCTCAGCGAACTGCGTGGCGCTGGTACAGGTCGCGTAGGGGTGGCAGGAGGAGAAGACTGTGCTGCAGGCTGTCGCTGCTCCAGTTGGATCTGTAGCTGCTGCATTTGTCGTTTCAGCTGAGAAAGTTCTTGTGAGTACTGGTCTTTTTCTTGCTGCATCGTCTGTAGCAGATTGTCATGGGCAAGGCGGAGATCCCTGTTCTCAAGCTGGAGGATGCTGGTTCCCCATGGTTCATTATCAGACCACTGTAAAGGGCGATCAGGCTCTTTGCACAGTAGCGATGTTGGAGTGATACCAGCTGCACCCTCTGGTTCTGGGCTGGAAGGCACTGTAGGACGAAACTGAGAGTGTGGTGACATGGGTTCTGGAAACAGTCTTGGGAGAGTGAAGCCACTGAGGTCATACTCTTCATATCGTGCGGGGAGGGCTGTCTTCCTCCTGACACGCACGACTGGCTCATCCTCTTCATACTGTGACATCTTTCCGTAGTAAATCTGGGGCTCCGGCTCGAAGGACCATGAAGAAATGTTGGCTAGTAGAAGCTGACTTTGCCGGTTGATAACAGACCCACTACAGAGCGTCCGGTGAGAGACTTATATCAGGTATTCGGGAATAACCCATTTATTGTCACCACAACTCACACACACATGCATAGTCGAAGTTATTCAGTGTACTGAGTTGTGGTGACAATAAATGGGTTATTCCCGAATACCTGATATAAGTCTCTCACCGGACGCTCTGTAGTGGGTCTGTTATCAACCGGCAAAGTCAGCTTCTACTAGCCAACATTTCTTCATGAAAAAAAACACAATAAACATAGTAACAGTAATCTCCACAATGAATATTACATTACTATGATTAATATAGTACAATAGGAACAAATGTGCCATTATATGGAAAAATGCACTGATAGAAATGATTAATACTGAGCGGTTGAAATGCGACACCTATGCGTGCTGAGGAAAGAAATGGAGCCGCTCTGTCTAGCACATTAGTGCGCATGCGCCCAAAGCGTGCTTTAACTCTAGAAGTGAGCGATATATATATTACATAAACCATATAATGACTAAAAGGTACATAGATTATGTCTTCTAAATATAACAACGAAATACCTGAGGAAACTAGTATGCAAATATACACACGAACATCTTTACGAGCTTGTTCGCATCGTCACTCGCATACATTAACTTTTCCACATGCCAGGCTATTCAAACGTTTATAAACTAAATAGAAAGCAATGTATAAACAGGCTGCTACTTACTTTACAGGCACGCACACAACTTTAGCAAAGGTAAACACTACACTAAAGTAGCTTGCATCCATCCGCTTTCCCGATCGTCAGACTCGATTCAGTGGGCGGGAGCACTGACCTGCACGTCTTTTCCGCGGCGCTGATTGGCCCGCTGGACGGATGCTGCGACGAATGCGTCAATTTTGTCATATAACAAAGGAACTGAGACACTTGAATATAACACTAATGGTGGCCTTTTTTACAGGCTTTTTTCGCTTCAGTGCCAGTGGGTGTTACTAGGGATTAAGGGATAGCACCCACTGGCGCCAAAGTTTCTTCATTCGTTTAAGATTTGTAACTTACCTTATCAACTGCAGCCATTTTCTCTTATCTTTCTCGTCACAGGGAAAGCGGTAGAATGACAGTTGAATGTCACTTATTTTTTAACTCCGATCTATTTAAACAACACGGGAACACGTTAAAACTCGGGCGAAAGCGGTAGGTAGGTAGAGAGGACCCGGCCTTTGGACCCGGAAACAGTATTATCGGAGAGTGGTTACGTCACGACTTAACAACCGGATAGGAAGTGTGTTCCCCCCTGTACACGATACATCACGGGTGGGGATTCACACGAGCTATGTGTGGCTTGTTTGGGAGTGCAGCATGCCCAGTCGGCTCTCGAGGGAGTCGATTGTCAGCATTGCGAGCGTTTTCCCTTGAGAACTCTGCGCTCGCGGCGATCGCTCTTCGAGGAGAGTGGTTTGCTGCGAGCTCCCCGAGGCTCGGGTCCCGCTTCTGTTGAGGCAGAGCGGCGGCGCTTGTCTCACTGGCGACGTTGAGACGGGCTCCGCCCTATCTCAGCTATCTCCGGCGAGATCTAGTGCCTCTCACCCGGCTCTGGAAGCACGCGCTGCGGCGGTTACTTCTGCCCGGGTGGAGGCACATGATGATGTTGAGTTAAGATTATCCAGTTCTGAGGAGCTGGATGTCATAAGTTTTGCATCAGAGGAAACTAGTTTGTCACATTATACTGCAAATGAAGGAGGTTTGATGGATGTGTTATCTCGGGCTGTTGAAAAGCTAAAAAAAAAAAAAAAACAGTATCGAGTGGCCAGCTGATAGACAGGAGTCTAGTAATAAAAGTAAACTAGATGATAGATTTCTGTCTGCACGACCTCAACCTTCTCGCCGGTGCTTACCGTTCTTCCCAGATCTTCATGCTGAGGTTTCAAAGACCTGGGTTAGACCGGTTTCAAGCAGAATTTACACAAATCAGTCCAATGCTTATGGTAACATTGTTGGTGCTAAATCTGCTGGTTATGTGACGATGTCGAAGGCGTAGGAGACGCTCGCAGCTATCTCTCGCCTCCTTCATCGTCTTCACTTAAAGCACCGGCTCTTCCAAAAAAATATATATTGTAAGGGGTATACAGTCAAAGACCCAGAACCAGATATGAAGAATGAAGACCCGGAGTAAGAATTATAAAAAATTAAAGAAAAGTTTTACTGAAGATAGTTTGCATTTTCATCAGCAGAAGTCAGCTTCAAGACTCACACAGGAGTTCGTAGGCCACCCCTCTTACAGTTACAAAGATCACAGCAGTTATACCATTTCCAAGGTCTAAGCTACGTCATTGCTTACAGGTTGAATGATTCTCATTGGCTAAGAAACATGAAAGCCTAAACAATTTAACACATGTGAGGAGATAGGGGTGCCTATCGCCATTAGTAAAGATAGTTGTCGTCCACTCATTGGATTTAGGTCTGTGGTGGCCTCGCAGGTTAGAGAAGGGCGCCGGGGTGTCTGGTCCGACCGTCCAGAACCTACATAGAATGTCATACGCACACACACAAATAACAGACACTAGCAAATAACAGCTCCCATCAAGGCTGAAGAGAGTCTGAGCTCCTTATTATCAGTTAAGTATACCAAAACATAATGCTAAAACATTCACTCATTTAGGAGAAAAACAGATCACTGGCATTTACTCCCAAGGAAGGAAATATACCGGAAAGAATACATTTTAATACAACAATTAAAGTTTGATAGTAACGCTCAATATAGCTTGACCATATGTCCAGCGAAGAATCATATGTGCCCACGCTGCCTTTAGGACCCTCTAACCTTTCTACTGATCCCAGAGAAAGAGACAAACGGCCTTGTGGGTTACGTGGCCTTCGTGTCCTGCGTGTACTACGTGCAATCTCAAAGTAAGATTGGAATGCACCTAAAAGAAACTGGTTACTTGCATCCATGCATTTAATAAAATATAATTTCACAAGCACAAGAATATAAAAATTATTATGTGATAATGAATATATTTGATTATTGATTTTTATAAAGGAAGTATATAACCATTCAAAATGATATATGATTATATATGTATTTGAAGAGGCAAGGGATTTTGACCAACCCTTCAATATATACCTCTGTGCTGGTGGGGAAGGCTTACTCGGCGGCTGGGCAGGCGGCTGCATGTTTGCATACTATGGCTTTTATGCAGGCTTATCAGGCCGACCTGCTCAAAGGAAAATCTGAGGGGGGTCCCCGCCGAGAGGGACTTGCGTTCACCTCCCTTAAGGGTGCCCTGTCTCTCCCGGCGCCCTCAGGGGCCCGTCCTACTAACCCTGCCGAAACAGGGTGTAGAAGGGTCCGGCGAGTGCTTTCCCGAGGGACGCTCGCCGCCTCTAAGGAGGGTTCTAGTGTGTTCAGACCAGTCGTTCCCTGCCGGTGCGCCGTTACACTCAAAAAAATAATTCATTGGATGAACATGATTTTATCATGCCACCTATATTCCATCTAAACAAACCAAGTTAAGTCAACCAACCTTTATCATGTTAGTTGAACACAAAATAGATGTGTTGGTTAAACATGATTTTAACATTTCCATTCAACTTATTTGCATCTTTTTTGAGTTACATGATCATTCTTAGTTAATTTAGTGAGATTACTTTGAGTGTATTCTACATTGGTCAAACACATACATTGTACAAACAAACATGCATACAAAAAGACAACATGCAAATCCATTTAACATTTTTATTTATGCAACATTTTGCCTGCATTACATCTGAATTGTAGCAATTGGCTACTGACTAACTGGAAACAATTAACCAGATAACAATGAGATGTTCTCCGATACCATTGGAATGGTCTCCGAGACTGCCTAAAAGCAGGTATCGTTAAGTACTGAAATTTATGCACAGATCCAATACCATGTAATTTAGCAAAGAAAGAGAATCTACTTTAAAGTAGTAAAAAAAAAAAAAAAAAAAAAAAAAGTTCCATTACACTCACTTGTCAAAGTGTATAAAAGGTTTGGCATTCATTGTTTGTATTACAAGAAGTTAAACCTGAGCCGCATACAGCAATGACGGTTTGGGTATTAGAATATAAAGACAAAATGGTATCAGAACACCTCTGAACATAAGTTTCATCTGGGGCACCAAAAGTGCAACACGTGGTGCTTTTTGATTCCTACCAAAAATATACCATATATTTTAGTACTCTTCTCACTGTTATTTTGCCTGCCACTTGTAAAGAACATTATACTATATAAAAACATGGTATAAGCATAAAGCTACACATTTTAATTCAAAGCTTGGAAATCTCTAACATGACATTTCTTATTTTTCTTTCAGCTGCTCCACCTTTGCATTAAACACGTTTTCACATTAGTATCAAATATCTTAAACCTATTAAAATATCTTTAACTTGTAAAATTGGTGGGGTTTTATGTTAAAAGTTTGCAGCATGTAAAACATTTTATCAAAATATGTAACACTAGTAAACATCCTTAAACAATCCAACACTAATAAACATTATACAATCTCAGTATTTGTGAATGACTCAAGTTTTTACAGTCCGCATACATTGAGCAAACTAAAAGTCCTTTTGAAAACAAAGCAAATATTAATTAAAAAAAACTGCCTTGAAGACCTCTACTTTAAGCAATCACTTCAAAAGTGCATTTGAGGTCTAGTTGGTTGCTTCGCCTGTTTACAGTCTGTGACCATTGAGCACACTAAAAGTCCTTTTGAAAACAAAGCAAAAATTAATAATAAAAAAAACTGCCTTGAAGACCTCTACTTTAAGCAATCACTTCAAAAGTGCATTTGAGGTCTAGTTGGTTGCTTCACCTGTTTACAGTCTGTGTCAATTGAGCACATTTAAAGTCCTTGTGAAAAAAAAAAAAAAAAAAAAAAATCTGCATACTAGACTTCTACTTTGAGCAAATTTACTTCATGAGCTTGTTTTTTAGGAACTGTGCCTTGGATGATAACCTCTGGCCATCCAGATTCATGATAATCTTCTGCATCACTTCAAAGGTGCATTTGAGGTCTGGTGGGTAGCTCAGGTTCAGACAGTATATTAGTCCAAATAACAAAGCACAGGCATCCCCAATGTTTGGTAACTTTCCAAGGACCTTCACACCTTCAACCAGGACACCGATGTCCTCTGGGTCATCTTCAGCACACGCACCCTCCTTTTGAATGACATATACCCCCATCACAGTTTGCTCCATGGAAGTGCTGGACTCGAGGTCTGTTTCCTGTGGGATGTTTTAGGTTAAATGTTTTATGAGTGCATGAAGTCATTCATATTCATTTTATTTCATGTGTATATACATTTACAGACACACACACACGTTAATTAAAACACTTAATTATAGTTAGTTTATACCAGGTCATTTCTGAAAAAAACACAATTTTTTCCACACTGCACCTTCTCTGAATTTATCATACCAAGTAGGGATGTAACGATACGCTGAACTCACGATTTAAAGTTCACAATATGATTTTCTCACAATTTTCTCAATTTAAAAAAATATATATTTATATAAATTGTGCAAAACAAGAGATGTGTGCTCTGTCATTTTCTTCACTACTTCAATATATATGATTGTACACTCAAAAGTATAACGTTGAAATAAAAAAAATGACTTATGAATAAATGACTTAAAAATTATTTATTTTATAGTCATGTCCGATCTCATTAAAACCTTACATCTAAATTGCATTTAAAATATTTCAAAGACCCTCGCGCCACATTCGATGTCCACTTACCGCCCCAAAATATAATTATAGTAATAAACTAGGATAATATACTATTTAAATGAATGCATATCAAGTGTTGTATACAAGCAAAGAGATGCCGAGAAAACCGAGAGTTTGCTAGCATCACGGCTAAATGTAGGAAACATTGTTTTCCTGACAAAGACAAATATTTTCTCTTGATCCAGTAATGATATTTTCATTAAAGATTAAGAGGTTAAAAAAGGGGGATGAATTGTTTGCAACAAGTTCTGTAAAAAGCATTTAGAAAGTAAGGCTTTAAGTTAACTTTACCAAATATTAAGTTAGTTATAGAACTTTAACGCATTGAGTTTAAATTAAAACGCGATATCAATATCGCGTAAAACACGTCATTACCGAATTGAGGGTTGTTTAATAATTATCAAGCACCAGCTGATTAAAGTGTTTCTTCAAACAAAGCGACAAAAGTAATTTTCTGATCAATCATCATAGCTACACGGAAGCTATCCCCAGATTTTGAGGGTCACTTAGAGAAAGATGTATTTGTATTTTTAAAAACATAGTTAGATCTATGACCTACATATATGTTTTACACGAAAAAAAAAAATATTTCAGAGATCCTTGTGCAGTATTCTATATTCGCATTCGCATAAAGGGTTCAAATATAAAATTTAAGAGATATTTAAAACCTAGGATGGTATAAAATTACACTGTGGTTTAAACCATCATTTTATTAAATCAAGCCAATTCATGCAAATACTGTCGTATATGAAAAAAGAGAAGGCCTAGAGTTCACTAACATTACAGCTAACCGTAGGAAACGGATATCCATGGGTGTAAAGAAAACATCGTACAAAATACGAAAAGTGTTACGATAGTGTTGTTAAAAATTAAACCGTGGTAAACAATTTAAGAACACTAGCGGTTCAATAACAATGTTCAATATAAACAAGAATCCGACTCTAATGCGACTGAGCGTGTTTCACATATAATTTATATAACAATTGATATTTACAATATGTTAAAACATTTTTGATGATGAGGCCACAAAACTGCTTACTTTTCATAAAAAGAAGAACGATTATTAAGACATAAAACACAACGTCTGTTTTCCTAAAAGACCCCTGCCTAAAACTCTGTGTCAAAGTATCGGTGTAGATGGATTAAAAAAATAAATAAAATAAATAAATAAATGAATCATCCCGCCTTTCAACGGTAATTCATTAGCTTAACCGTTGTTTAGCGACATACACAACATAACGATGTATCTATGACTGTGCTGTGAAATGTGCAATAGCTAGACGAGTTTGAAGTATAATAGTTTTATAGGTAACAGAAAAACAGAATACTCATCTTTCATGTCGATGTTTCGTAGACATAGCTGAAAGATGTTCTAAAATAAATATCTCATGTAGAAATATCTGTTAATGTTTTTCATAAATTCCTATGTTTGACCACGTTCGTAGACTATAGTTTTTGAAACTGTACAAAAAGAAATATGATGTCAATTACAAACTTTCAAAACTGCTCACGAATCGCTTTTCTGTATGGCTCATGTTGTATTTACGTTTTAGCAAGTTGATCACTAGCATTTACTTTTGTGCAATTTTAATTTTAAACACCGAACTTTGTTTAACAGTCTTAATGAATACGCCTCTCTCAGTGCAATAGTCATATGTGATTCTGTTGTAATAGTTTACGTGTAAAACAGCATGTACTTGCTTTTCGTGTTAATAGTTACTTATAATAGCTTATATTAACAGCATGTTAATACTTTGTGTGATTCCACATCGTAGATAGAGGGAAAGTTGCAATTTAGTCAAACAGAAATACATCAGAGTACAAACACTTAAATTATGAATGGTCATTTATTCCTATAAACACTGAATGTTGACGGCTCTCAAAGAAAAGTCACACCTAAAACAGACACACATTCAAAATGTGAACCAGTGTCGTCTGGTATCTGAATAGTAATAGTAATAAAACCATCATTTGTGAACTTTTGTGTATGCATTATTATAAACGGTGCTTTTCTTAGTGATTTGGTCTTTTGAATTCATGTATAAAGATTATGTTTTACAGTTAGACCATAGTCTTTACAAGAGTGTGAAACTTTGCATCACTACGGTGTGACAAAATACAGCTAAACATTTAAGCACTACTATTTACAAACATACTAAGCAGGAGAATATCTAACTGTAGCTTGTGAACATTCCATTATCTGTTTATTTGGGGTCAGAGAACAATTTAAAAAAAAAATTGTGCTGGATGTAAAAAAATAAAGGTATTAGTTAATAACAAACAAAAACTTTAAATCAGCAGGAAACCCTAATATTAATAAATAAAATAGTTTGATAATGACTTCCATAATATTTTCTTTTAGTAAAAAGCTATGCCTGGATCAGCGTGAGGGTGAGACCGAGCAAAGATTACACCAATATTAGCTTTCTCAAACATTGCATGGTTGAGCTATGCAATCAACAGGCATTTCTGTAGGTTTGTCAAAAGAAAAATCATCTGGTTTTAAACACTGCTTTTTCTTAAAAAACATTGTGTCAGACGTATTTGGTAGCATGATTGCCTCGTTTAATCGTGTATTAAGTACATATTTATCAGTCTGATATTTGTAGACAGTAAATTTATAAAAGAACCGGTTAATGGCCTTGTGTCAGAACACAACAGGTATGAAGATATGTTTGTTTTTTTATTCTAACTTTAAAAGCTAGATTAATCTTTGAAAAGGTTAATACAGTATTTGATTTTTGGCGGAAAATCTGGAAAACCACCTTACGTTTGATTGATTGATTGAACTTTATTGTCCAGTCTGTTTTCACAGAGTGGAAATTTTTCTTTGACACTGTACCATAAGACACATCACATATCAACAAAACAAATACAAAAAATAATATAGTTAAACACTGTAAAAAATTAAAATTAAAAATATTAGCAGTCGCTCTATTGTTTCAATTAAAACACTGTACGATTTAAGATAATCACTGCCATAGGAAGAAACGATCTTTTGTAGAGATTTTTTCTAGCCAAGGGAATTTTTGGTCTACGTCTGAGTTGAACTGTTTGGTGTTTTGCGGCACATATTTCTTTTGCAAAAAACTTTGCATCAGACATATCATATATCATATTTTTTACTTTATACTTGCTAGGAAATGAATTGAAATTGAACCTTTGTATAAATAAGAAAAGTATATTTTAAAAGAAGTTTAAAGGAAAAAAGTACCAATTAATGACATTGTGTCAGAACACGGCAAAAATGAAGAAGCGCTTTTACATTTTTGTTCAAACTTTAAAGTAAGATTACCCTTTGAAAAGTGTAGTACAAATCGTATAAAGTATTTGATTTTGGGTGGACCGTTGTGTCATTAAACTTAATCTTTGGTTTTAAGGGGAATTAAATACATTTTAAAAAGTATTTTTATAGCTCAATGGCTTTATTCATAAATATGACCTCATTGGTGTAAAATTAGCTCTGCCAATGTTCTGACGGGTAAGTCCATGGAGGCCTTCATGTCGTTCCGCCATCTTGAAAAACTATAATAGCGTAGGGGGACAAAAAGCACTAGGCTACCTCAACGCGTTTCTACAACACGTTTTCGTTTAGAGCCGGCTGACTGAAACCATCTGAAACGGACACAAGAAGGTCGGTGAGAGTCACGGTGTTTGTCACTCCCCCGGCAAATTTGAAAGATTGCACGGCACTTCATAATGCAATCCTCGTAGCCATGATAAAGCTTAAAAAATTAATTTAAAGTGAAACGTGTCCGGCAAATTCAAAACGACGGTAAATATCGGGATAGCTTTTCCCAGGTGGATAGAGCTAATGAAGGAGAAAGACTTTGAAAGGGACACTGAAGTCCTGCTTTCTCGTCGACAGTTAAGTCAGTGTTATGGTCTAAATTACAAGCTTTTTCATTCAGTGGTTGTGTAATTCATTATATAGGCAACATAACGGTAGAACGTGTATAGTTAAACTTGATGAAGTGCAATTGGACGACATGTCGCAGCTTCTTGACACATAGCGGTTACCGTAGTTGCAACATGCATTTGAAAAAGCGAAGTGCTAGAGAGCACTATGCGTTTGAATGCAAAATACAATTTCACCGCTATATGGGGGAATTCCTACACAGCGTACCTTTTAAGGACTAAGTTATAGGGTATTTAACAAAAAGCCTACAAAAATGGAGGAGGTTAAAGGGGCATGTTTCCTGCTATAGTCTCATCAGCTCTCCCCAAAGTCTGTTAATGTGGCCTGTCGCATCAACAAATGCTAACATTTTAAACTTCTACATATATTTTGAGTAGATAACCGATAGTATATTCTCAGTGAAGGGTTTCACCTTGTGTGCTTCCACAATGAATAAGGATAGTTTGAGAGATGCAAGAAAAGTAAATATGATATATCTTATACGTACAATAGGTCGTAGCTACCGCAGAAAAAGTAAGAACATGCTTTGAATTAAGACGAGTAAAATTAAATATTCGCTCAAGACAAACTTATGCTGTGTCATGGAGCACAGAGGCACATTGCGTCTCTGAAAATGTGTGGTGATTTTCTAAATGATACAACTTAATCTAAATAAGAGCAATGTAGAGTCCTGGGATTTCTTTTAAAACAAAAACTTTGTGACAAACTTTGACAACATGTTTCATGTCGCATGGACAAAAACTATTTGAAATAAGATCTAAGACGCCAAAGCACAGTTCTTGATTTATAACATTTTTTATTTTTTGAACAAACAATGTTTAGTAAAAATAATACCTTTAGGAAAATCATTTATATCATACAGAAGTCTTCTAAGAAGATAAATAGAAGATACGATTTTAATACAACTTTAAAGATTTGATTTAAACAGTTTTTTTTCAATTTTAAAAGATCTCATTTAAACTTTTAAGATTATGCTTTTAAACGAGTTTAATATGAATAAACCTCTGAAAAGCAGACTAGCATTGCATATGCTGGGGCATTGTGACCCCAGAGGCTCATCTGGACTGTCACTCCTCTCGTCTCTGTGAGGGTGTGAAGCTATTGTGAGTGTGATTTATTTTATATTTATATATATAATTTATATATATATATATTAATTTAGCTAAAACTAAGGTTAAATTGTTTGAATACATTTGTCATTATACACTGAGTTATATACTTTATTTGATTTTATGGAACCAGTGCAAAACAGTATGTAAAAAACAATGTAAAAATGTAGTTCCCCTTCAGTCGCTCACGTTCGACGTGACGTCGACGTGACGACGTTAGGGGATCACTTCAGGGAGCCCTATCAACTTCGAGTATCTAAGAACAAGCCAATGAACGTTGGCGTGCGTGAACGCGTCACGCGCCCCCGCCCCGCAGCGCGGGTATAAAACAGGAAGCGGGCGCGAGCACACACCGTCTTTCATTTCGGAGCGCGAGTTTCCTGTGACTGTGTGTCTGAGATTCAACGCCTTTGAAGACTCGAGGAAGATCTCTGTCCAGTGTTGGTGTGACGGCGCGATCAGCGGTGGCCGCGAGCAGTGCAGCTCTCAACTGCTGTTCCCACAGCACTTTTGTTTGTGTGTGTGTGTGTGTGTGTGTCCACACAGTGGCTACCCCTGGGCGCCTCAGCACTGTGAGAGCAATTTCCTTTTTTATTTTTACTAAAAGAGCAACACAAGCGGACCCTGCGTCTTTTTCAAGATGTCATTCCGCTTGTGCGTTTCTGGATGCCGTCGTTCCCTGGCGCCAGCAGATGGTCACAATAGCTGCATCTCGTGTTTGGGCATTCAGCACGCTGAGGCAGCTTTTGTGGATGGTTCATGTTCCCATTGCGGGAATATGACTATCGCAGCACTAAGGTCGAGACTCGCTTACCTCAAGGGAGGTGCAGTCCCCTCGCCTATGCCCCGATCTAGTGCTTATTCTGCCCCGCAGAATAGGCCTACTTCGGCGCATGACCAGGGTGATCTGAGGATTACCGTGAGGGCTTCCCCGCCGAGGCAATCTCCGCGGGCCCCTCACGCCTCTCATGTGCTGTTGCCATCGGCGCCCCTTTGTGAACGGCTCGGTCCTTCTCCGGAACGACCAGTCGTTTCCTTTGGGGCACCAGCTGACGATCAGATGTCGATCGCAGCATCGGAGGGGGAGCGGTCATCTGGAGATGACGACTCGGCTGCGTTGCCCCCTTCGGGGTGTGTAGCGTTGTCCGAGCCGGATCCAGAATGGGCCGCTATGCTTTCCCGGGCCGCCGAGAAGGTCGGGCTTGCGTGGAATCCTCCACCACGTCCCGAACCTTCTCGGCTGGACGATTGGTTTCTCGGGGCGGGCCGTGCTGGTTCTCAGTGCGCCGCCCCGGTACCTTTCTTTCCGGAGGTGCATGAGGAGCTTTCTAAGACGTGGAAGGCACCGTATAGTGCCCGAAGCCGTCCTAGTGGCTCCTCTCCCCTCGCCACCCTCGACGGCGGCGCAGCTAAGGGGTATGTGGGGATCCCCCCGGTGGAGCGGGCTGTCGCGATGCAGTTGTGTCCGGCATCCGCCTCCTCCTGGCGGGGTGACCCACGCCTCCCGTCCAAGGCCTGTAAGTTCTCGTCCGGTCTAACGGCGAGGGCTTACAAGGCCTGTGGACAGGCTGCTTCCGCTCTTCATGCCATGGCGCTCTTGCAGGTCCACCAGGCCCAGGCGCTCATGGACATGAACGAGGCTGGTTCTGACCCAGAGCTCCTCCGGGAGCTCCGTGTGGCAACCGACCTCGCCCTCCGGGCGACGAAGGAAACCGCACGTTCAGTCGGTCAGGCGATGTCCACCTTGGTGGTCCAGGAGCGCCACCTTTGGCTCAACCTGGCGGACATGAGGGACACCGATAAGTATCGGTTCCTGGATGCCCCTCTCTCCCAGGTTGGGTTGTTCGGCGACGCGGTCGAGAGCTTTGCCCAGCAGTTCTCGGCCGCACAGAAGCAGACGGAGGCCATCCGACACATCCTGCCCCGGCGGACCGCTGCTGCTCCCACCCGCCCGCCGGCCGCAGCCCCTCCGTCTACTCGTCGCCGAGGTCGGCCTCCTGCAGCGTCCTCCGCTCCCGCTAAGCCCCAGCAGCAGCCATCATCCAGGCCTCGGCGTGGAGCAAGCCGCAGGAAGCCGACCCCGCCCGTCCAGGCCGCTACCGATCCAGGAGGTAAGCGCCGGTGCAAACGACCCTGAGACGGGCGGCCCAGAGGTGGATCAAGTTGCTCTTCAGGAGATGGCGGACGAGCCACTCCTTCCCCCGGTGGAGGGCCGGGCGGAGAATCTTTTGTTCCCTTTTCTTTTTGTTCCGCCACTGACCCACGGGTCAGTGGTACCCACCTTTTCAATAAAAGAGCAATTTCTGAAACCTCTGGGCCCCAAGAGGGCGCGCTTGGCAGTCGACGACGCGATGCCTTGTCACTCCCAAGCCCCTCTTTCATCGCCAGCGGGCAGCAGTGGCTGTGTCCGGGACGCAGTATCGCCTCCGCACACTCACTCTGCCCTTCGACGGAAGCAGGTACGTTTTGCACCACACGTTCAGACCCCACTTCGGGCCGCTGTGCCGTCCGAGTCGGGTCCCTGCATTCCGCCACGCTGCCCCACTCTGGGTACGTCTGTGGTGCCGTTGGTCCCGCTTGCTCGGTCTCTGGGAGCTTGGTTAACGCTTCCCAGCCCGTCTCGCTGGCTCATCCGTACCATCAGACTCGGCTATGCGATTCAGTTCGCCCGGCGCCCCCCTGCTTTCAGGGGCATCCTGTCCACCCGTGTTCTGGCGGACAGTGCCCCTGTTCTCAGGGCGGAGATTGCAGTCCTACTGGCGAAGGACGCAATCGAGCCGGTCCCTCCAGCCGATATGAAGACCGGCTTCTACAGCCCGTACTTCATTGTACCCAAGAAAGGAGGTGGGTTACGACCAATCTTGGACCTGCGCGTCCTGAATCGGTCCCTGCACAGGCTACCATTCAAGATGCTTACGCAGAAACGCATTTTCAAATGCATCCGTCCCCAAGATTGGTTTGCAGCGATCGACCTGAAGGACGCGTACTTTCATGTCTCGATTCTCCCTCGACACAGACCGTTTCTTCGCTTTGCGTTCGAGGGACGGGCATATCAGTACAAAGTCTTACCCTTCGGGCTGGCCCTGTCGCCCCGTGTCTTCACGAAAGTCGCGGAGGCGGCCATTGCTCCCATGTGCGAGCGTGGTGTTCGCATTCTCAACTACCTCGACGACTGGCTTATTCTCGCCCAGTCGAGAGAGCAGTTGTGCGAACACAGGGACATGGTGCTCAGTCACCTCAGCCACCTAGGGCTTCGGGTCAACTGGGAAAAGAGCAAACTCACCCCCGGGCAGAGGATCTCTTTTCTCGGTATGGAGTTGGACTCGATCAACATGACAGCGCGTCTCACCGAGGCCCGCGTCCAGTCAGTGTTGAACTGCGTGAGTACGCTCAGACGCAGAACAGCGGCACCACTGAAACTGTTTCAGAGGCTCCTGGGGCATATGGCATCTGCAGCCGCGGTAACGCCGCTCGGATTGCTTCATATGAGACCGCTCCAACACTGGCTTCACGATCGAGTCCCGAGATGGGCGTGGCAGAGCGGCTCGTACCGGGTTCCAGTAACCCCGCACTGTCGCCAAACTCTCAGCTTGTGGTCGGACCCTTCGTTCCTGCGGGCAGGTGTTCCCCTAGAACAAGTGTCCAGGCACTCTGTGGTCTCCACGGATGCCTCTATCACCGGTTGGGGGGCCACGTACAACGGGCATGCAGCTTCAGGTCTGTGGACGGGGCCTCAACTGCATTGGCACATCAACTGCCTCGAGTTGTTAGCAGTACATCTTGCGCTGGGCCGCTTCAAAACGTCGCTACAAGGCAAGCATGTACTGGTCCGTACGGACAACACTGCGACCGTTGCGTACATCAACCGTCAGGGTGGTCTACGCTCCCGCCGCATGTCACAACTCGCCCGCCATCTCCTCCTTTGGAGTCAGAAGCATCTGAGGTCGCTTCGTGCCGTTTACATTCCGGGCCTGCTCAACCGTGCAGCCGACGAGCTCTCACGGCAGCAGGTGCTACCGGGAGAATGGCGACTCCATCCCCAGGTGGTCCAGCTGATCTTCAGGCGCTTCGGGACCGCACAGATAGATCTGTTTGCCGCCCCGGACACGTCTCACTGCCAGTTGTTCTATTCTCTGACCGAGGGGACCCTCGGCACGGATGCTCTGGCACACAGCTGGCCCCGGGGTCTTCGCAAGTATGCGTTTCCCCCAGTGAGCCTTCTGGCACAGGCCTTGTGCAAAGTCAGGGAGGACGAGGAGCAGGTCTTGTTAGTTGCGCCGTATTGGCCCAACCGGACCTGGTTCCCGGAACTAGTGCTCCTCGCGACAGCCCCTCCCTGGCCCATCCCTCTGAGAGAGGACCTGCTCTCTCAGAGACGGGGCACCCTGTGGCACCCGCGTCCAGACCTCTGGAAGCTTCATGTCTGGTCCCTGGACGGGACGCGGAGGTTCTAGGTGACCTACCCCCAGCGGTAGTTGACACCATCACTTCCGCTAGAGCCCCCTCTACGAGGCGCCTCTATGCATTGAAGTGGAACCTATTCGTTGAATGGTGTTCTTCTCACGAGGAGAACCCCCGATCATGCTCGATCAGAGCCGTGCTTTCCTTCCTGCAAGATGGGTTGGAGCGAAGGCTGTCTCCCTCCACCCTTAAAGTGTACGTGGCCGCTATTACCGCACATCACGATGCTGTTGATGGTAAGTCCTTGGGGAAGCACGACCTGATCGTTAGGTTCCTGAGGGGAGCGAGGAGACTGAATCCTCCTCGCCCACTCTCTATACCCTCTTGGGATTTGTCTCTGGTCCTTTCGGCTCTTCAGAGACCACCCTTTGAGCCTCTGCAATCAGCTGAGTTAAAAATCTTGTCCTGTAAGACAGTTCTCCTGGTGGCATTGGCCTCTATCAAGAGGGTAGGGGACCTACATGCATTTTCGGTCGACGAATCGTGCCTGGAATTCGGCCCGGATAACTCTCACGTGATCCTGAGACCCCGGCCCGGATACGTGCCCAAGGTTCCTACCACTCCCTTCCGGGACCAGGTGGTGAACCTGCAAGCGCTGCCCTCGGAGGAGGCAGACCCAGCCCTGGCTTTTCTCTGTCCCGTCCGCGCTCTCCGCTTGTACGTGGACAGAACGCAAAGCCTCAGGACCTCAGATCAGCTCTTCGTCTGTTACGGAGGCCAGCAGAAGGGGAAGGCTGTCTCCAAGCAGAGGATGGCCCACTGGATAGTGGATGCCATCGCCTTGGCTTACGAAGCCCAAGGCGTGCCTTGCCCGCCCGGGTTGAGAGCCCACTCCACTAGAAGTGTCGCTTCTTCTTGGGCGCTGGCACATGGCGCCTCGCTGACAGATATCTGTAGAGCTGCGGGCTGGGCGACACCTAACACGTTCGCTAGGTTCTATAGCCTACGTGTTGAGCCGGTTTCTTCCTGTGTGCTCGCTTCAACCAGCCGGTAACACCGAAGTTCCCGCTTAGTGTCGGCTTGCTGCGCCACTCCCCTCCACGGAGCGGATACGTGCGCTTTTTTGCTCCAGTCGAGTTCCCCACCTAGGCGAACCCTGTGAGTTCCTCCACACCCCTTCGGCAGTCGGACGTTGCGGAGCGTCTGACGCCAGGCCTAGTGCTCGTATGCTTGTGTACTTGTGCTAGGCTGGGTTCCATATGTGTGATCCCTGCGGCGATCCCATATGAGTATTCTTCCACGACCAGCTCCCTGCGGTGAGCCCGTGTCTTCCCTTGGCAGAGCTTGCTCTGCCGTCACTGACTGGTGTAGCCTCCCCCTTCTTAGGCTGGAGCCACCCCAGTGACATTCCATATGTTGCACTGCCCTAACCGGCCAGTCCATATGTGTATTCTCCACATGGTAACTCCCTTCGGGCAGGATGTGGCTCCGCAGCGTCCCTCTCCTCTGGAGGGGCACGCTTTCCCAGTGTTATTCAAGGTTCTCTGTGTGGGTATATGGAACAGCAGTTGAACTCCCTCTACGCAGGTCTTCCGCCCCAGCAGTTGGGGGTCTGAGAGTCTTGCGTAGGGCGCTGGATGTGGCAGCAACCGATGGCGTTTTCCATGGGATCCCCTAACGTCGTCACGTCGACGTCACGTCGAACGTGAGCGACTGAAGGGGAACGTCTCGGTTACTGATGTAACCCTCGTTCCCCGAAGGAGGGAACGGGAGACGTGACGTCCCGCCGCCACAGTTGCTGACCATCGCTGTACGGCCGTCATTAAACTCGGCTCCTCAGTGAAAAACGGTGTGTGCTCGCGCCCGCTTCCTGTTTTATACCCGCGCTGCGGGGCGGGGGCGCGTGACGCGTTCACGCACGCCAACGTTCATTGGCTTGTTCTTAGATACTCGAAGTTGATAGGGCTCCCTGAAGTGATCCCCTAACGTCGTCACGTCGACGTCACGTCTCCCGTTCCCTCCTTCGGGGAACGAGGGTTACATCAGTAACCGAGACGTTTTCTGTGATGGTCGTGTATGGGGTAGAATATGCTGTTACATTTCAAAAATCATTATGGCTATATTAATAACAATTATACTTCAGGTCACCGTTAAACAAAATCATTACAGTAATCTTCTAAAACATACGAATGTATTAAAACTATAAAGATTTAATTTAAACAATCTTTTCATTTTTAAAAGATCATATTTAAAGTTGTACGATTATGCTTTGAAATAAATTTAGTACGAACAAAACTTTGCCTCTGGAAAGGCGTTGGCAGACTAAAATTACATGATTCACAGAGGCTCATCTGCTCTGTCACCCTATATCCTGAAGCTAACATTATTGTAAAGTAACGTATTTCTCTGAAGATGTGCTGGTGATCGGAAGGAGCTTATAAGCAGGCTATCAATGGGGCTCGGCCTGAGGCATCACAGATTCTAAAAGTCTTCATTGTAGCTCTCTCACTATAGCCATATGTGGGGATTTTCTCACAGATACTACTTGAGGAATTATTAAACATTTCACACAATGTGTGTGATAAGTTGTGAGAGCTGGAAATTTCAAAGTTCTTTACATGCACCCTGATAAATAAAAAATATAGTCAAGTTTTCCCCAGAGACCATCGATATAGCATATTTGTTTTTTATGAATTTAATTAAAATCATATTTTTAAAAAGGTCTATTTCAAACTTTTAATGCTTATACACTATGAAAATAAATTTAGCAAAACATTCACAGTCTCATTCTGATCACTGAACACACCCCTCTGACTGTCAAACGCTGGTGTGAGAAAGAGAGAAATACTCTGGGGTTCTTTTCAACTTTAAATGGTCAATATGGACATCTATGTGATAGGAGCTACTTCAACCCTGGTGAAAATGTAAGATGATTTTATTTTTATCTAAATATAACATAATTGGTACAGTAAATTTGTAAAATATTTATTTTAAATAAACAGAATGCTTTTCAACTTCAGTAATTTAGTAAACTATTTATTTTATATATGATATATTTTAATTTATACACTTTTAAAGGAACAGAATGCTTTTCAACTTCAGTAATTTAGTAAGATTTTAAATGAACAACATGCTTTTTCAACTTCTGTGTGAGATAAACTTTCAAGGTCCCCAGCAATGTGGAGGGAGGGGAGGAGATCCATGCCGCTGGAACATGCGCGTGCACACACACACACACACACACACACACACACACACAAACGACTCCCTAACTCCCTACGGTCCAAAAAAAATTTGAATTGGAGATAGTTTTCAGAGAGATCCGGCTCTAGCGGGGGATTTTTCTTCCAACTCTGTAAAACTTGTAAGATGTATTTATTTATTTATTTTGAAATAATTGGTTCAGTAAGACATTTATTTTATTTTATATATTTTATATAATTTAAAATTAACACAATGCTTTTTCAACTTTAGTCAGATAAAATTCCAGCGTCCCAAGCGATGTGGGAGTGAGAGTGGGAGGGAGGGGCAAATACACAGACGCGCGTTCCTATGTTTTGAGGCAGAGGGAGATCATTCATACATGTTTACAACTGTTCAACAACTGTTTCAACTTTTTGGGGTGAGGTTTTACATAAACTGTATGTTTTATATTATTCAACTCTAATACAATTTTAATGTCTCCGTTTTTTAATCGGAAATGCTTCACTGAATACATTTATTTTTTACGTTTGTGTCAGATAAACTTTCACAGTTTTTCTTATCACTTTCACACACACCTGCTATGATGAGCTTAGGCATAGCGAGGGGATGCGCTAAAAAATAACAATCCATCGCTTTGTAACTGTAACAACAAAGTCCAATACATCTCAAACAAACTTCAAACGATTAAACAAACTGTCAGCATCCATCATTTTGACAGAAGCTGTAACCGCAAGGGGCGGAACTAGATCAAACAAACCTCAAACAATCCATCATTTTGACAGAAAATTTAACAGGAAGGGGCGGAACTAGATCAAAGGTCATCATCCATCATTTTGACAGAAGCTGTAACAGGAAGGGGCGGAACTAGGTCAAAGGTAACAGGAAGGGGCGGAACCGGAAGGGGTGGGCCAAGGGGCGGGACAGGAAGGGGAGGAACCGGAAGGGGTGGGCCAAGGGGCGGGACAGGAAGGGGAGGTACCGGAAGGGGCGGGGGAAGATCAAAGGATAGCCACGCCCACCTGTCATCAATCATTTTGACAGGTGCTGTAGGCTATTTACTACTTGAGCATCTTGAATTTGAGCTTCCCTAGAGTGCAATTTAAGACACGCAGATCTAGAATGGGACGCAGCCCTCCATCTTTTTTCGGAACGATGAAGTACCGGCTGTAGTATCCTAACTCCCTGCTGGGTGGAGGAACCCGTTCTATAGCCCCTTTTTGCAGCAGAGTTTTTACCTCCTGTTCTAATACCAGAGCCTGCTCGGGGCCCACCACAGTGGGCAGAACCCCTCTGAACCGAGGTGGACGCGTTCTGAACTGAATAGCGTACCCGTTCTTTATAATATTCAGGACCCACTGAGAGACATTGGGAAGCATTTCCCATTCCGCCAGGAACTCTACTAAGGGAACCAGCCTCTCGAGGCTGGCCTCTGGATGAACATCCCGAGTGACAGACACAGCGCCCTGTAACATACTGGCAGGAAACAGCTGGTCTAAGCACTCCACAACCCTCCTCGGAGGGGGCGAGCATCCCTCGGGAAATCGCTCGCCGAGTCTCTCTACGCCCTGTATAGGCAGGGTTAGTAGAACAGACCCCTGAGGGCATCGAGAAAGACAGGGGACCGTGTTTTTGTGCTGTGAACTCAAGTTTTTCCCGATGGGGACCATCATCAGAGTCCTGACGTTCAGCCCGTCAGGACTTTTTCGACGCGGCCTTCCTGGCGACAATGACTGTCCTCAGATCAGTCCTGCCCCAAGAAGGCCGCGCCGGAGAGCGCCCCGCCTCGTCCCTCCAGTTTCTCTGCGGGGGAGCACGAGACGCGACACTCCGCTTCTGCTGTGCTCTTTCGGACGACGAACTCGACGATAGATTTTGCTCTGTTTGAACATTCTGCGTGACAGACACAGTGCCCTGTACACTCAAAAAATTAACTTTGGCATGTGTTGGATTAGCAAACTGGGAGTTTGCTTAAATTACATGACTTAATGGTGTTTATCTTCATTAAATGATTCATTCTTGTCTGTAAAACGTGGTTAAAAGAATATTCAGATGAATTATAAATATCCATATCAATCAAATGAGAAGTAGATGAATCAAACCAACGACCTTGTGGACTGTCAGCTATTGCGCATGCTCCACGCCCTAGACAGGCAGCTGATTGGACGAATGCATCACGTAAGGCTGGCTTCTCCTGAATTTCAAAACCGACCATAATGGCGGCTCGTTCGAAATACGATCTCGTATTTTACGAAAATAGTCCATCGAAACTAGTTTCTGATAACATTTTAAGCGAGATATAGGCCATACAGTTGCTGAATCTGTCTTCTTTTCAGAGCGACAAAGTTCAGTTTAAGAGATTAGAAGCCGAACCGACCGCTACTCATTTGCATTAGGTTGGCTGGATTCAACCGATTCAACTCGATTCCCCGCTTCTCCAAAGTCCCCGCTTCGCTACCAGAATGCATTGCACGGCTGCTCCCATTGAAATGAATGCTGACGGACACATGCTCATGCTGCACATCGTTTGACATCCTTCATCTACATGTAAGTATTGCATATTTTTAAACATAAATTTATGTAATATAACCTGGTGAGTTATATAAATAATAGTTATTGGTCCTTGAGAGACATTTCTCAGTTTAGCTCAGTAACATTAGCTCAGTAGCTAATATTAGCTAACGTTAGTTGCCGTTAGTTTAACTGCGCATTGGTAGGTTTCAATAATTTAGCTACACCCAGGGTACATTATTTCTCGTAATTGCTTTCTTGCTTCTTGAATGGCGATAAATAAATAATAAAACACAAGTTTGTCAGTTGATCTTCAATTAGACACGGTGTATGGTGTGCGGTGCGGTGCGGTGTGGGGCGGGAGGGGAAGAGGGGAGTGCCAGTAATCGTAAATTAGCCATAGTGAAATGTATTTTGAACATGATTTTGAGTGGTTAATGTTAAGTTAAGGCTTGTGCAGACTACTGCGTTCACACCAAACGCAAACAAAGCGTCAAATTCGCGTCTAGTTGGACGCTTGAACATTTTGAATCAATTCGCGCGTCCAAAACGAGATCCAAAGGATTACCCTCGCCCTCACCATTTATTTTTGTTTTGATGGTAAATGGAGCCAGCCTCCAAAAGTGATTAACCTGTTCTGTGATTTTTTTTTTCTCAGACACGAACTATGTTCTTATGCACTAAAGTATGTTGGTTGTCTTTACATTAGAATAATAATGTTTCATATAATCTAGATTAGATATGGAATAAATAGCATTCAATACAAAATTAATATGTCTCATATTGAAATCAAGTTTTTATGTGATAAAATATTTGCTTTGTTGTGCATTAGAACCACACCATGCATTTAGTCATATTACAAAATAATTTATTGAGGCCAAACATATAAAGTAAGTTATTGAGGCCAAACTTATAAATTAATTTATTGAGGCCAAACATACAAAATAACATTATAAAATGGGCCTGTCCCCGTTTATCACGTCATTTCACCACGTGACCGCAGCAAGCAGGTTCCTGATTGGTTAACACGGCTCGAACTGCCCAAAAGTACATATTTTTCTAATTGGGCGTCAAGATGTGCATTTGCGCCAAACATGGAATGCACCAAATAAAATATGTCAGGGAGCTGTTTTGATTCGTCTTAGAATAGTTAACACATAATCACTGGTGACCGCTGCTCGATCACTGATTTACCCCTGATCACAGCCCGACGGTGACCGAGCTCGCTGACCAACAAATCGGGCTTAAAATCGTGTAGTGTGAACTAGGCTTAAAGCAGAGATGATTTAGTAGTGTCTCTGGCTAAAGTGATTGTAGCTTTAGCGTTAAAATTAATTAAACACCCAGGGTACATTATTTCTCGTGCTGGTCCTGTAGTTGCAGCCGTCGCGTGCTCTAACGCGCCAAGTACACTGCTGCCGTTAACGCCGGACAGAAGGGGAGTCACACTACCTTATGGAAAGAAGCGTAAATGGATGGAGAAGCATAGTTTACTGTAAAGCTACGTCTTAGTTTTGCTTATCTTGGCGAAAGCCGAGTACAAATCAGCATGAAGTTTTAACATCTACTCTCGTGTAATGGAAATCATGAAGATCTGGATACATCCAGTGACTGCGGTGAATAGTGCTGCTGGCAACCAGGGAAAGACCTTGTGACAGCCTGGAGAGACAGCTGACAGGAGGAAAGAGACCCCAATGGGGCTGGTAAGGGTTAGCTACCCTTGTCGGCAGTATCCAGCTCCGTGTTTACAGGATGCTGGAGACACCCGCCCAAGGCTTCTGAGAAATTAAAGAGAAAAATACCCCTAGAGTCTGCGAGAGCGGGGGCGGAAGATGACTCAATGTTGGACAACATGGTTAACGACTTAGGAATGGAAACGGATATGAGTATGGAGAGTAAGACTAGTTCAAGATCTGCAGTAAGTAAAGTCATTGAACTCCAAGTTTGTGTCTGTGGCTGGAGCAAGGAGACAACGGTCAGGGGTTTGAAGGTTCATCAAGGGAAAATGAAATGCTTGAGGGAGAAGGGACAAGGGCCTCGCATTGATCAGTACTTCTTACGAAGTCAGTCAAGTCAGTCGAATGAAATCCAGCGACAGGAAGCAAACCACAGCTCGCAGGATATCAGCACCCCTGTCATTGACGAAAGGAGGGCTTGCACAGTTAGTGATGAACATATTCATACTTGTGAACCCGGTCAGGCTAAGCAGCATAAGAGAGAAAAGAACCTCAACGGGCATAGGCCTGGAGTTAGATGGCCAAGAGCTTGTGAGAAAACTGCATGGGACACGGTAAACACAGATCTATGCTTTGCATTGGAAAGATTAACTGGTACAGTTGAAAAGAAGCTGGATAAATTTGGGGACATCATTTACGCATATGGAAGTGAGAGGTTTGGTGTGGAAAAAAGGAAGGAAAAAGTACAAACTACTCCTGGAATGTCTAGACGGCAGCAGAAAATTGAAGGGTTAGTTAGAGAAAGGAGACAGCTGAGGAAGCAATGGAAAAGAGCAGAACAAAGTCAGAAGGAGGGACTCAATCTCTTACAAAGGGCCATAAAAGATAAGCTGGCAACATTACGCAGAGCTGAGCGCCTACGGAAACGCTACAAAAAGAAGGAACGTGCGAGGGCTAATTTCTATAAAGACCCATTCAAATTCGTAAAGAAGTTATTCACCAGTGAGAAGAATGGCACTTTAAAAACATCTAGGATTGAGCTAGAGAGATATTTGGAGGACACGCATACAGATGCAAAAAGGCATGAGCCTATGTCAATTCCATCAGACATACCACCTATCAACCCACCAGAATACCAAATGGAGGTCTGTGCACCTAAGTGGAAAGAGGTAGAGCAGGCTGTGAGAAAGGCAAGGGCTTCATCATCTCCAGGGCCTAATGGAGTTCCGTACAGAGTGTACAAGAGTGCTTCAGGAGTTCTGCGAATTCTGTGGAAATTGATAAAAGTGGCATGGGAAAAACAGGTTGTACCTAGAGCATGGCGCAGAGCAGGTGGAGTCTTTATACCTAAAGAAAAAGATGCTACAAGCATCAGTCAGTTTCGTCCTATTTCACTATTAAACGTTGAGGGTAAGATTTTCTTCAGCATTATTGCCCAGAGATTGTCCACCTACCTGTTAAAGAATGGCTTCATTGACACCTCAGTTCAAAAAGCGGGTATTCCAGGGTTCTCAGGATGCTTAGAACACATCAATGTTATCTGGCAACGAATTCAGTCAGCTAAAAAGGAGAGGAAGGAGCTCCATGTGACATTCCTGGATTTGGCTAATGCATATGGTTCAGTGCCACATGAGCTTCTTTGGGCAGCATTTGATTTTTTCAGAGTACCAATGTCAATAACAAATTTAGTGAAAGCCTATTTTGGAGATTTGCAATTCAGTTTCTCAACTCCAAAATTCAGCACTGCATGGCAATGCCTAGAGGTTGGAATAATGGCAGGATGCACCATTTCTCCACTGGCTTTTACCATGGCGATGGAAGTAATCATGAGGGCATCAAGATGGGTAGTAGGAGGAGAGCGCTTGGCTTCTGGGATGCGACTACCACCAATCAGAGCATACATGGATGACATGACAACCATGACTACAACAGTAGCCTGCACTAATCGGTTATTGGGGAAGTTAACAGATAATATTGAATGGGCACGAATGAAATTTAAGCCCTCTAAATCAAGGAGCATCTCGATAGTTAAAGGAAAGGTAGTAGATAAAACATTCTTCATTAATGGTGAGGCAATACCAACAGTTTCTGAGAAGCCAGTGAAGAGTCTTGGGAGATGGTACGATGGGGATCTAAAGGACACAGTTCGGGTGGGAGAAGTTAGACGACAAGCAGTGGAAGGGTTGAAGAGCATAAACAGCTGTGCTCTACCTGGTAAACTAAAACTCTGGTGCTTTCAGTTTGGTCTACTGCCGAGGTTGCTGTGGCCACTGACCGTGTACGAGGTTTCTTTGACAACAGTGGATAAGCTGGAAGCGTTGGTAAGTTCATACATCAGGAAATGGTTGGGAGTTCCACGCTGCCTCAGCAGAGTAGGACTTTATAGTAAAGGAATATTGCAGCTGCCAGTCTCTGCTTTAACCGAGGAGTTCAAGTGTGCCAAGGTCAGACTGGAAATGACCTTAGTAGAGTCACGCGACAAATGTGTAAGGGAGGCAGCCCCTGTGTTAAAAACTGGTAGAAAGTGGTCAGCAAAGAAATCTGTAGTAGAGGCAAAGGCTGCCCTTCAAATTAGGGATATCGTGGGACAGGTACAGCATGGAAGAGGGGGTTTTGGGCTCAGTTTAGCTCCTCCTAAATGGCACAAGGCAGGCCCAGCTCAAAGGAGGAAGCTGGTAGTCAACGAGGTGCGACAGCAGGAGGAGAGGATGAGGTGTTTAAAGGCCATTTCCCAGGCCAAGCAGGGAGAGTGGATGAGATGGGAGAGTGTGGAACAACGTAAGATGGGCTGGCAAGACCTTTGGTCAATGGAAGAGAGTAGGATCAGTTTCCTTATTAGGTCAACATATGATGTTCTCCCATCCCCGCAGAACCTAAACCTCTGGGTAGGAGAGGATCCCTCTTGTCCTTTGTGTTCATCACCTGCCACATTAAGGCACATTTTGACAGGATGTAAGGTGGCTCTTAGCCAAGGTCGGTTTACTTGGCGCCATGACCAAGTACTGCGATGTTTGGCTTTAGCATTTGAAGGCAAGCGTAACATGACCAATAAGTTGCCACCTGTTCTAGCAAAACATTACACGCAGAAGACAATATTCCTCCGCCCAGGCGAGCAACCACCAAGAAAAGGTGTTAACACCAATTCTCGCCCAGGACAACTGGAAGCTGCTAGGGACTGGAAGATGCTGGCTGATCTTGACCAACGGCTTATTTTTCCACCTGAGATTGCCACCACTAACCTACGACCAGATATTGTTTTGTGGTCTGGATCAGCACGCATTGTTCAACTGATAGAGTTAACAGTGCCATGGGAGGATGCGGTAGATGAGGCATATGAGAGGAAGAAACTGCGGTATGCTCATCTGGCCACTGAAGCAGAACAGCGAGGATGGAGAGTCCAGGTTTATCCAGTGGAAGTGGGTTGTCGAGGTTTTGTGGCACACTCTACAACCCGGTTCCTCAGAGACGTCGGATTCAGTGGCCAAGAGTTGCGTCGCACAGTAAAGAACTTATCTGAAGCAGCAGAAAGGAGCAGCAACTGGCTGTGGTTGAGACGGAAAGATTCTAGCTGGCTGTGTACAGGCCGCCACGCTACGGGTTCGTAGAGTTCTTTAAAACTTGAAGAGTCTGTTGGTTTGTTTGTATACGTTCCTGTGGATATTGCGTGAATGACGGGTGGTTGGGTAGATATTGTGTTTTGCGGTAGGTGGTATGCCATACGGAACCGTTGTCCCCTGAAACTGCGTATTAACGCACCAGTGGGGCTCGACAGCCTTAGTCAACGGGTTGGCGCGTATGGTTGGGTCGCGGAGAGATTGTGATATTGTGGTTAGGTCTCAGCAGCAGGAGGGATGTAGAGGTCAGTAAGCTGGGCTGAGTTGAGTGGGGGACGGAGGGGGGTGACTATGGGACGCCAGAGTCACTGTCGAGCCCTCTTGAGGTGTCGTGGGCTAGTCGACGAAACACTGAGGACGGAAGGTGCCCACTTGAAGACCCTAGAGATGTCCCCTACTCGGTTCAATCCAGACGGTTGTCGTGCTGGTCCTGTAGTTGCAGCCGTCGCGTGCTCTAACGCGCCAAGTACACTGCTGCCGTTAACGCCGGACAGAAGGGGAGTCACACTACCTTATGGAAAGAAGCGTAAATGGATGGAGAAGCATAGTTTACTGTAAAGCTACGTCTTAGTTTTGCTTATCTTGGCGAAAGCCGAGTACAAATCAGCATGAAGTTTTAACATCTACTCTCGTGTAATGGAAATCATAATGTAATTTTTCTCCCTTTAACCTAAGATTAAATAATAAGTATGATTGTTTCCTTGGTACCACATTTTCACTGGTCAGTTATGGAGATCATTTGGCCATTCTAAAAACTATTGATTTCATTATATCTATTTGTGTTAATATAATATTGCTTTTTTTTAAAAATAAATATGCTCCTGCATTAAACTGAGTAACATCTGTAATGTGTAACTAGATACTAAAATGCTTATTTGCGACATTTTAACATTTTGAAAGTTTATCATAAATGTATTAAAAAAATGTATTTCACCTTTTATTTCTACAGACAAGTGATTTAGAACAAGTTCTGTCCCGGTGTCTGTGCTCTGAGACATGCATGTACCTCATGCAATACATGGTAAGATTAATATTTTTTACACGTTGTTCATCTGGTGCCACACATCAGCATTTGAGAATTAGTGATTTAGCTGAAATGCAGTGTTACATATTTTTGCAAACTGAAATTACTCTCATTCCATAGAGTGTGAGTCCTTTTAAATATATTTGGTAATGTGTGTGTTTTTATATAATAAACACACACACACATTACCAAATATTTTTAAAAGGACTCACACTCTATGGACTATTATGAGTTTGTATTAAGAGCTAAATTAAGTATCAAAAGTTGAAAAGAGGAAACCTTCTAACAAGGAGGCCTCCATGTTAGAAGGTTTCCTCTTTTCAACTTTTGATACTTAATTTAGCTCTTAATACAAACTCATAATCACGATCAGTTAAAAGTCCTTTGGCATTTCAATGGAAAATCTTTCTACTCCTGATTGTAGCTTGGAAGATGTTACAGTCAAGTGCTGGCCTGAATTTGGCGTTTTTGTATTTGGAGAAATATAGTACATAAAATGCATGCTAATCTTTTTTCTTTCTTTCAGTGACTTTTATGTGGCAGTGCAAATATTGTGTGGCCAAAGAGAGTAGTAGGTACAAAGTACTTAAACATTATAAACTACATCATCATTATGGGAGAGGCCAACAATATCAATGCATATATGTAAATTGTCCATGTACATTCAGGACTTGGACTGGACTCCACACACATGTCTATAAAACTCATTCATTGCAACCTACACAGACTGCTTTGAATTCAGTTACATTTAAATGTGAGTTATGTGAACGTAGCGACCTTTCTACTGAAAGAGATTTTTTTTGTTCATATTGGTACATATATACACATATTTGGTCATCTGCGTAGTTGTAAAACAGTTAGTTGTGTATTTCTTGGATGCTCTTTCCAGACAAATATTTACAGTACATTTTACACACACAAAAAGAGAAAGCATCATCCTCACACACTGAAAGATTTAAAAACCAGTATAGTAAAGTTTGTGAATCCCGTCCAAGTATCAGAAGCCTCTAATAGTGTGGGGTCTGGCTGTACTGCTGATGTGTCATTTGATGAAGTTGAGGTTGAGACAGTGACAGAAAGTGATGGCGAAGCTGTTGAAAATCTGCCAGAAGTAATTGAGCGTAAAATAGCAGCAATATTGTTAAAAAGTAGAACATATATTTCATATTCCAGCAAAAGGATTGGATGAGTTATTGGAGGAGTTGCATTTTCTAAGTTCAGCTAGTGTACCTGTCACAAAGTGTGCAATTGCAGACATTTTCAACAGACATAACCTCAGTATTGGTCAGACAGTTGTTGAAGAACTTGCTAATTCTGTGTGTGTTTCTCACCCTGTCATTAAAAGTTTTGAAAAGTGTGGCCCTCTTGCCACATCTTCTAAAAGAAAACAATATTACAAGGTACATTTTAGAGTTGTAGAGCCTATTGAGTACTTTTTATCTGTAGAACAAAGGAGGTCGTTTCAATATGTTCCATTATTACAGTTATTGCAGGAAATACTGAGTCACAATACATTATTGGATAAAGTGATAGAAGAACACACAGCTCAAGAAAGTAGAGAAGCTTTGCATGGTGATCAGCGAGTTTACAGGTCTTTTCGCGATGGTGACAATTATAAAATAAATAGCTTTCTAGCAGTTGATAAGTTGAGAATTTCCATCAAACTTTATATTGACGAGTTTGAGGTTTGTAATCCTCTTGGGACTTCGCGCAAAAAGCATAAGCTTTGTGGGGTATACTGGGTCTTGGATAATTTCCCGCCTGGCTCTCATTCTGCTCTCTCATCAATTTATTTGGCTGTTCTTTGTAAAAGTGATGATTTGAGGAAATTTGGTTTTGAAGAAGTGTTGAATCCACTTTTAAAAGATCTGGTCATTTTGGAGGAACGTGGTGTGTTCATCAGTCAGCTGAATGAGTGTATCAAAGGCACTGTGAGTTGCATTGTAGCTGATAACCTTGGAGCCCATGGCCTGGCAGGTTTTGTAGAAAGTTTCTCTGGTGACTACATCTGTAGATTCTGTACAGCTAAGAAAACAGAAATTCAGTTGAAGACAGCTAGTTGTTTTGAGCTTAGAACGCGTGAACACCATGATGCACATTTGAAGTGTGCATTGGAAAAAGCAAGTGCATGTTATGGTGTTAAACGTGAATGTGTGTTGAGTAAGAATCTCTCCCATTTTCATGTTACCGCAGGCTACCCTCCAGATCTTGCCCATGATCTATTTGAGGGCATAATACCTGTGGAGCTAGCATATTGTTTTTCTCTTTTGATTTCTAAGAAGTATTTTAGTTTAGAAAAACTTAACAATTTGATCCAAACTTTCGAGTATAAATGGGCAGATAAAACAAATCGGCCTCACACAATACCACAGACTTTCTCAGTTAGAAAAAGCATTGGTGGAAACGCACACGAGAATTGGGCTCTGCTTCGATTGTTGCCTCTAAACATTGGCCCACTTGTGCCAGAGGATGAACCTGCATGGCATGTTGTTTTGGATCTGAAAGACATTGTGGAGCTTGTTGTAGCCCCTGTCCACACTGCTGAGTCAATATCTTACCTTGAGTGCAAAATTGATGAACATCGCCAAAGATACCAAGAGCTTTTTCCCAACAACAATCTCCTCCCTAAACATCATTTTTTGGAGCACTATCCTGTTCTGATTCGCCTTTTTGGCCCACTTGTCCATAAATGGACATTAAGATTTGAGGCAAAACATAGTGTCTTCAAACAGATTGCTCGTCATACCAACTGTTTTAAAAACATACCTCTCACACTAGCCAAAAAACATCAGCTTGTGATAGCCTCTGACTTGCACTCTCTTGACCATAAGACACCTTTGGCGGTAACAAGTTTCTCATCAGTACCAGTAGATGTTTTGCAAAGTGACATTGCAGCTGCTATTAAGCAAAGATTGCCAGATGAGAACGATGTCCACATTACAAACTCTGTTTCATACAATGGTATGAATTACAACAAGGGGATGATTCTTGTCCATGGGCAATTATTTGGTCTGCCAGAGTTAGCTGAAATTCTGCAGATTTGTATTTTGCAAGGCCAGGTACATTTTATTGTGAAAAAGTTGTCAAGTTGGTATAGAGAGCATTTTAGAGCGTTTGAACTGGACACATCACATGTAAAAGAGGTGTCTCTGATTGAGCATGGGGAACTACTTGATGACTACCCGTTAGCTGCCTATTCAGTGGGAGGCCTGCGTCTGGTTTCTCTGAAGAGACACACTAATTTGCACGGAAAATGGGAGTAATAAGGAAGTTTGTAAGTATTTCCCCCCACAATTAACCCAATCATGTACCCATCATGCATAAACTCAATTATTGTAATGTTGTCTTGTTGTTGTGGGCTCCTAACGTTGTGATTTTATTCTTGATGGTATTATTGTGCTGTCTTAATGCTGTGAAATTGTGTTGTTTTACAGTTGTTAAATCTTGTGTTAGTGTTTGTATACTACAGTGTTAGGTTTTCCTTTCGACAAAGATGTTAGTCTTTCTCCTGCTAATGTCAAAAAGTAAAAAAACACTACTGCACACTGATCTGACTTTACTACCTTTATTGTGAGCAACGCGTTTCGCCCATTGCTTTCGTGTTGCTCACAATAAAGGTAGTAAAGTCAGATCAGTGTGCGGTAGTGTGTTTTTTTACTTTTCATAGACTCATCTTGCTATCTACCAGCACCTGATTGTTGTTGCTGTGCTCGGGGAATTTCTTGTTCCCTACTCTGGTACTGTTAAAGGGATAGTTCACTTTGAAATTATTTTTTGATATGTTTTAGCTTACCTCAAGGGCATCCAAGATGTAGGTGTCTTTGTGTCCACAGTATTTTCAATTTTGTTATTTTTAGGTCAAACCGTTCTTGTCTGTCAGTCATATAATGCAGGTCTATGGTCACCACCTCAAAGAGCATGCACAGAGAAGTCCAAATTAAACATGATTTAATGACTCGTAAATGTAAGTACACATTGATGGCCTAAGACACGAAACGAGCGGTTTGTGTGAGAAAACGAACAGTATTTATATCGTTTTTACCTCTTGTAATCACAGCCATGTCCAAGTGATCTGATGGCGCGGGCGCTTCGGTCTGCGCAAGCGCCGGAAAGCCCCGGAAGTGATCTCTCGCGCGTGTACGTCACTCATTGTTTACACAGAGATTTCGGACGTTTTACCTTTCACTGTGAAGATCTAAACACATTTAGATATACAGGAAATCGCAATGGAAGACGATTTCGGAAAGAAATTAGAAAAAAAGAGAGATTTTTACGTCCGAAATCTCAATGTCAACTAGTCCAATGGAAAGAATGAGCGTCACGGGCGGGTGACGTCATGACCAGGAAGGGATAAAGGCTCACCCGGTGAAACGCGGCATTAGCTTCAAAAAGTCGAAGCAAGCCGATCACGGGGAAGCAGGAAGTATGGCAGGGTGACGCATCGTCTCGTTCCCTTTCTCAGGGAACTACGGTTACAGTCGTAACCTGAGACGTTCCCTTTCGAGGGAACTCTCGATGCGTCACTTGACGCTTTGGGAACGAGAATACCCAAAACGCCAGAATTCCAAGTACCTGAGTGTCAGTCTGTTGAAACTAAGCACTAAGCACCTGAGAACCTGGGGCAGCATCCAGGTCTAAGCTGTAAAACCTAACGAATGTGAGCGGTGAGGACCAGCCTGCCGCATCACAAACGTCTTGAAGAGAAACTCCAAATAGTAAGGCTTTAGAGGCCGCCATACCCCTCGTAGAATGAGCTCTGACCGCCAAAGGACACGGCAGGTCAGAGTACTCGTATGCAAGTGAAATAACCTCAACTATCCACTTACTAACCGTCTGTTTAGAAGCAGGAAGACCCTTCTTAGGTGATCCAAAGCAAATAAATAACTGGTCGGACTTCCTCATTGACGATGTCCGATGAACATAAGTATCCAGTGCTCGCACTGGACACAAGAGGTTCAGCCTTTCCTGGTCCGCAGATGTAAAAGGAGGAGGACAGAAAGCCTGCAGCACAATAGGCCTCGGAGTCAAGGTCGGCACCTTAGGGACGTATCCCTGTTTTGGATATAAGAATGCCTTGACCATCCCCGGTGCAAACTCAAGGCAAGTGGGGGAAACCGAAAGGGCCTGAAGGTCTCCAACTCTCTTAAGGGACGAAATAGCTAGCAGAAAGATAGTAAAAGGTAAAGGTAAGAAACTTCTCTGAAACCGAATCTAAGGGCTCGAATGGAGCCCTAGACAGGCCTTCTAGTACTAAAGCAAGATCCCAAGCTGGCACCCTAGTGCGAGTTGCAGGCCTTAGCCTCAAAGTGCCACGAAGGAAACGTGTAATCAGGGGGTCTCGACCCAACGATGTACCCCCCACCAGGGCGTGGTAAGCCGCAATGGCCGCCACGTAGACCTTGAGCGTGGAAGGACATAGACCTGACGTAAAGCGCTCCTGCAGGAACTCGAGTACTGTGTTCACAGAACAGTTAACTGGATCCCACTGATGTCGGTGACACCATACAGAAAAAACTCTCCATTTAAGCGCATATAGTTTCCTAGTAGCTGGAGCTCTGGAGCTTAGAATGGTCTCAGCAGCCTCAGCTGAGAGACCACTCTCTATGAGTTGGGCCCCCTCAGAGGCCAAACCCACAGGTTCCAAATTTCTGGTCGAGGGTGAAATATTGTGCCCCCGGCCTGAGACAGAAGGTCTCTCCTGATCGGGATCTCCAAGGGAGGACCGTCTAAGAGATGGATCAGGTCCGCAAACCAGATCCGACTCGGCCAGCGTGGTGCTACTAGCAGTAGGCTTATTCCGTACTGGCGGACTCGTTCCAGAACTCCTGGGAGCAGAGCAACAGGGGGAAATGCGTACAGACGTAGCCTCGGCCACGTCTGCACCATAGCATCCAGCCCCAGGGGGGCTGGGTGATTAAGGGAGAACCAAAGTGGACAGTGCGTCGTATGCTGAGACGCAAACAGATCCACCTCTGCTTGGCCGTAAAACTCCCAAATTTTCTCCACCGCCTCGGGGTGGAGTCTCCAGTCCCCTGGCCTCAGCTCCTGCCTCGACAGGATGTCTGCCCCAATATTCTGGTCCCCAGGAATATACACTGCCCTCAGGGAGAGTACCTTCCCCAGAGACCACAGGAGGATCTGGTGCGCCAGCTTGCAAAGCGGACGCGACCGCAGACCCCCCTGACGGTTCAGATAAGAGACCACCGATGTGTTGTCTGTACGGACGAGCACATGATGACCCCTCAGGTCTGGGAGGAATTGCTTCAACGCATTGAAGACGGCCATCATCTCCAGGCAATTTATGTGCCAAGAAAGATGATGACTCCTCCACCGACCCTGAACCGAGCGGCCTTCCATTACAGCTCCCCAGCCGGTGAGGGAAGCATCTGTCGAGATCGTAACTCGATGGCAGAGAGCTCCCAACACCGGACCCTGGGTTAAGAACCAGTGTTTTCTCCATATAACCAAGGCACGAAGGCATCGCGCGTGATCTTGATCATACGAAGTGGGTTTCCCCTCGGGGAGAACCCTCTGGTCCTGAGCCACCACTGCAAAGGTCTCATGTACAGCATGCCAAAAGGAATCACGTTGGACGCTGCCGCCAAAAGACCCAACAGTCTCTCGAACTGTTTTACAGTGCGTGACTGGCCTAGCTTTAGCTCTTTGGTGGCTGTCAGGATAGCAGCTACACGAACGGGCGATAGAGTGGCCCGCATCGTCACTGAATCCCATACCACACCAAGAAAAGTGGTTCTCTGTACTGGAGAAAGCACACTTTTCTTGGCATTGAGCCTCAACCCCAACATCTGCATATGAGCGAGAACGACACCTCGGTGCCGAACCGCCAACTGCTCTGATTCCGCTAGAATCAGCCAGTCGTCGATGTAGTTCAGAATACGTATGCCCTGAAGCCTGAGAGGGGCTAGAGCTGCATCCACGCATTTCGTGAACGTGCGGGGTGATAAAGCTAGACCGAAAGGAAGAACCCGATATTGGTATTCTTTGCCCCCGAAAGAAAACCTTAGGAACTTCCTGTGCTGAGGGAGGATGGAGACATGGAAGTAAGCGTCCTTCAGATCTATCGTGACAAACCAGTCCTCGGATCTGATTTGAGTCACGATCTGCTTGAGTGTCAGCATCTTGAACTTGAGTTTCTGTACTGAACGATTTAACAGACGAAGATCTAAAATGGGACGCAACCCTCCATCCTTTTTTGGAACAATGAAATAACGGCTGTAAAAACCCGACTCTCTGTCGGGTGAGTACACCTGTTCTATAGCTTCCTTTGCTAACAGGGCCTTTACCTCTTGCTCCATTACCAGAGCCTGCTCGGGATGCACCACTGTGGGCAGCACCCCGTTGTAACGAGGAGGACAAGAACCAAACTGGATTCTGTATCCTTTCTCTACAATCTGCAGGACCCAACGAGAAATATTCGGCAGAAGCTTCCACGCTGCCAGAAAATTTACTAAGGGAACCAGCCTCTCGAGGCTGGTCTCTGGTGTTATCGAGACGGCTAATTCCGGAGCCTGAAACATAATGGCAGGAACTACCTGAACTGGCCGCTCTAAGGCCCCCCTCAGAGGGCGCGAAACCGATGCTGTGCCGCAGCATAGCATCAGCGACTCGCTGGAGACCGCTGCGCCCTGAAGCACCGAGGGTGGCAGGGTTGGCAGAACGGTCTCGTGAGGACCCCGAAATGGAACGGGCACCGTATAATGAGGTGTACACCGCTCCACTTCGGTCGGGGCTGTCCTCACAGGCCTGATGCATGAACATCAGGACCTTTTTTTTTTTTTGAACAGAAGTCTTCTTCGCCTGAAGAACAGTCCTCAGATCCGGCTTCGACTTAGAAGACTTCGGTTGAGAGGGTTGCGTCCGTCTCCAGTCTCTACGTGGAGGTGCACGAGACGCAACACTCTCTTTCTGATGCACACGATATGATGAGCTCGACGGCTGGGGCTGCTCACGCCCAGCAGCCCCAGGGGGCTGGACCCGGCGAGGGATCTTTAAAAACGTCAGCTTGTTTCTTTGACTCCTGAAATCTCTCGACGACCGCGTGGACTGCGTCACCGAAGAGACCAGAATGTTCAAGCGGAGCATCTAATAAAAAAGCTCGATCTTTTTCTTTAATTTCAGACAGATTTAACCATAAATGTCTCTCAGTAGCTACCAAGGCTGCCATAGACCGCCCAATTGCTCTGGCGGTCTCCTTAGTAGCCCTGAGAGAAAGATCGGTAGCCCGACGAAGTTCACGAATATCGTCATGACTGACTCCCTCACTACTATCCAGATCCCCCAGCAGGTCAGCTTGATAAGCCTGGAGCACTGCCATAGTATGCAGACATGCTCCAGCTTGACCTGCTGCCGTATAAGCTTTGCCCACTAACACCGAAGTGGCTTTGAGCGGTCTAGTGGGCAAAGCCGAGGCTTTCAGAGACGATGCGGGACCAGGGGAAAGATAACTGGCTAAATTCTCTTCCGCCTGGGGCATCGCCTCATAACCATACTCTTTCAGCCCTCTTATTCTCGAATAAGTGTTAACTTGAGGGCTGAAAAGACGTGATGAGTAAGGTTTATTCCACGATTTAGATATTTCATTGTGCAAATCGGGAAAAAATGGAAGCCCTCGTGGTGGAGATAATGTGGTGGAAGATAAAAAGCGCTCATCTAATTTGCTTTTAGAACGAGCGCCCTTCTTCTCAGATGGCCATTCAATATTTAATTTCTCTACAGCCCGCGACATAACATCCACCAGCTCATCATATGCTGGGGAAATAAATTGTGAATCTCTTTCCCCCATGTGTGTGCTTTCACTCTCCAAACTCATCGCATCAACCTCCTCGGAGGAAGAGCAATGAAGTAATGGAGGGCTCTCTCCCCGGGCGGAAGAAACCGCAGAGCGTGCTTCCGACACCGGGGGGAGAGCGCTGGATCTCTCGGGTAAGGAAGGAGAAAGAGCCCTCGGACCCGTCTCCAACCCCTCCGAAAGTTCCTTTTGCGATCCCCAGGAATGCAATCTCCGCGCTGCCTCAGCAGACGCGGGTCCTGATCCCTGCGGATCGCGAGCCTGCCCACTCTCTTTATCAAAGAGTGACAGGCGAGAGCGGAGCATGCGAAGCGGTAACATCTCACAATGCTGGCACTCAGCCCCCTCGAAGGCTGAGACCGCATGCTCCACTCCCAAACAAACGACACAAAGCTCGTGTGTGTCCCCACCCGTTAAATAATGCGGGCAGGGAGAAGCACACTGTTTGTACACTTGTTTAGTTTCCATCCTTTTCTGCAACAGACAACAGTAAATAGACAGAGACAAAATGACACAGATCCCTTGCTGAGACACAGAAGCTAATGCCGCGTTTCACCGGGTGAGCCTTTATCCCTTCCCGGAATCTCATATGAAAGTTGCACACAAGAGCACACATCTCTTGTTTTGCACAATTTATATAAATATATTTTTTTTTAAATTGAGAAAATTGTGAGAAAATCATATTGTGAACTTTAAATCGTGAGTTCAGCGTATCGTTACATCCCTACTTGGTATGATAAATTCAGAGAAGGTGCAGTGTGGAAAAAATTGTGTTTTTTTCAGAAATGACCTGGTATAAACTAACTATAATTAAGTGTTTTAATTAACGTGTGTGTGTGTCTGTAAATGTATATACACATGAAATAAAATGAATATGAATGACTTCATGCACTCATAAAACATTTAACCTAAAACATCCCACAGGAAACAGACCTCGAGTCCAGCACTTCCATGGAGCAAACTGTGATGGGGGTATATGTCATTCAAAAGGAGGGTGCGTGTGCTGAAGATGACCCAGAGGACATCGGTGTCCTGGTTGAAGGTGTGAAGGTCCTTGGAAAGTTACCAAATATTGGGGATGCCTGTGCTTTGTTATTTGGACTAATATACTGTCTGAACCTGAGCTACCCACCAGACCTCAAATGCACCTTTGAAGTGATGCAGAAGATTATCATGAATCTGGATGGCCAGAGGTTATCATCCAAGGCACAGTTCCTAAAAAACAAGCTCATGAAGTAAATTTGCTCAAAGTAGAAGTCTAGTATGCAGAATTTTTTTTTTTTTTTTTTTTTTTTTTTTTCACAAGGACTTTAAATGTGCTCAATTGACACAGACTGTAAACAGGTGAAGCAACCAACTAGACCTCAAATGCACTTTTGAAGTGATTGCTTAAAGTAGAGGTCTTCAAGGCAGTTTTTTTTATTATTAATTTTGGCTTTGTTTTCAAAAGGACTTTTAGTGTGCTCAATGGTCACAGACTGTAAACAGGTGAAGCAACCAACTAGACCTCAAATGCACTTTTGAAGTGATTGCTTAAAGTAGAGGTCTTCAAGGCAGTTTTTTTTAATTAATATTTGCTTTGTTTTCAAAAGGACTTTAAGTGTGCTCAATGGACACAGACTGTAAACAGGCGAAGCAACCAACTAGACCTCAAATGCACTTTTGAAGTGATTGCTTAAAGTAGAGGTCTTCAAGGCAGTTTTTTTTATTAATTTTTGCTTTGTTTTCAAAAGGACTTTTAGTTTGCTCAATGTATGCGGACTGTAAAAACTTGAGTCATTCACAAATACTGAGATTGTATAATGTTTATTAGTGTTGGATTGTTTAAGGATGTTTACTAGTGTTACATATTTTGATAAAATTTTTTACATGCTGCAAACTTTTAACATAAAACCCCACCAATTTTACAAGTTAAAGATATTTTAATAGGTTTAAGATATTTGATACTAATGTGAAAACGTGTTTGATGCAAAGGTGGAGAAGCTGAAAGAAAAATAAGAAATGTCATGTTAGAGATTTCCAAGCTTTGAATTAAAATGTGTAGCTTTATGCTTATACCATGTTTTTATATAGTATAATGTTCTTTACAAGTGGCAGGCAAAATAACAGTGAGAAGAGTACTAAAATATATGGTATATTTTTGGTAGGAATCAAAAAGCACCACGTGTTGCACTTTTGGTGCCCCAGATGAAACTTATGTTCAGAGGTGTTCTGATACCATTTTGTCTTTATATTCTAATACCCAAACCGTCATTGCTGTATGCGGCTCAGGTTTAACATCTTGTAATACAAACAATGAATGCCAAACCTTTTATACAGTTTGACAAGTGAGTGTAATGTGACTTTTTTTTAATTTATTTTTTTACTACTTTAAAGTAGATTCTCTTTCTTTGCTAAATTACATGGTATTGGATCTGTGCATAAATTTCAGTACTTAACGATACCTGCTTTTAGGCAGTATCGGAGACCATTCCAATGGTATCGGAGAACATTTCATTGTAATCTGGTTAATTGTTTCCAGTTAGTCAGTAGCCAATTGCTACAATTCAGATGTAATGCAGGCAAAATGTTGCATAAATAAAAATGTTAAATGGATTTGCATGTTGTCTTTTTGTATGCATGTTTGTTTGTACAATGTATGTGTTTGACCAATGTAGAATACACTCAAAGTAATCTCACTAAATTAACTAAGAATGATCATGTAACTCAAAAAAGATGCAAATAAGTTGAATGGAAATGTTAAAATCATGTTTAACCAACACATCTATTTTGTGTTCAACTAACATGATAAAGGTTGGTTGACTTAACTTGGTTTGTTTAGATGGAATATAGGTGGCATGATAAAATCATGTTCATCCAATGAATTATTTTTTTGAGTGTAACGGCGCACCGGCAGGGAACGACTGGTCTGAACACACTAGAACCCTCCTTAGAGGCGGCGAGCGTCCCTCGGGAAAGCACTCGCCGGACCCTTCTACACCCTGTTTCGGCAGGGTTAGTAGGACGGGCCCCTGAGGGCGCCGGGAGAGACAGGGCACCCTTAAGGGAGGTGAACGCAAGTCCCTCTCGGCGGGGACCCCCCTCAGATTTTCCTTTGAGCAGGTCGGCCTGATAAGCCTGCATAAAAGCCATAATATGCAAACATGCAGCCGCCTGCCCAGCCGCCGAGTAAGCCTTCCCCACCAGCACAGAGGTATATATTGAAGGGTTGGTCAAAATCCCTTGCCTCTTCAAATACATATATAATCATATATCATTTTGAATGGTTATATACTTCCTTTATAAAAATCAATAATCAAATATATTCATTATCACATAATAATTTTTATATTCTTGTGCTTGTGAAATTATATTTTCTAAAATGCATGGATGCAAGTAACCAGTTTCTTTTAGGTGCATTCCAATCTTACTTTGAGATTGCACGTAGTACACGCAGGACACGCAGGACACGTAACCCACAAGGCCGTTTGTCTCTTTCTCTGGGATCAGTAGAAAGGTTAGAGGGTCCTAAAGGCAGCGTGGGCACATATGATTCTTCGCTGGACATGGTCAAGCTATATTGAGCGTTACTATCAAACTTTAATTGTTGTATTAAAATGTATTCTTTCCGGTATATTTCCTTCCTTGGGAGTAAATGCCAGTGATCTGTTTTTCTCCTAAATGAGTGAATGTTTTAGCATTATGTTTTGGTATACTTAACTGATAATAAGGAGCTCAGACTCTCTTCAGCCTTGATGGGAGCTGTTATTTGCTAGTGTCTGTTATTTGTGTGTGTGCGTATAACATTCTATGTAGGTTCTGGACGGTCGGACCAGACACCCCGGCGCCCTTCTCTATAACCTGCGAGGCCACCACAGACCTAAATCCAATGAGTGGACGACAACTATCTTTACTAATGGCGATAGGCACCCTTATCTCCTCACATGTGTTAAATTGTTTAGGCTTTCATGTTTCTTAGCCAATGAGAATCATTCAACCTGTAAGCAATGACGTAGCTTAGACCTTGGAAATGGTATAACTGCTGTGATCTTTGTAACTGTAAGAGGGGCGGCCTACGAACTCCTGTGTGAGTCTTGAAGCTGACTTCTGCTGATGAAAATGCAAACTATCTTCAGTAAAACTTTTCTTTAATTTTTTATAATTCTTACTCCGGGTCTTCATTCTTCATATCTGGTTCTGGGTCTTTGACTGTATACCCCTTACAATATATTTTTTTTTGGAAGAGCCGGTGCTTTAAGTGAAGACGATGAAGCAGGCGAGAGATAGCTGCGAGCGTCTCCTACACCTTCGACATCGTCACATAACCAGCAGATTTAGCACCAACAATGTTACCATAAGCATTGGACTGATTTGTGTAAATTCTGCTTGAAACCGGTCTAACCCAGGTCTTTGAAACCTCAGCATGAAGATCTGGGAAGAACGGTAAGCACCGGCGAGAAGGTTGAGGTCGTGCAGACAGAAATCTATCATCTAGTTTACTTTTATTACTAGACTCCTGTCTATCAGCTGGCCACTCGATACTGTTTTTTTTTTTTTTTAGCTTTTCAACAGCCCGAGATAACACATCCATCAAACCTCCTTCATTTGCAGTATAATGTGACAAACTAGTTTCCTCTGATGCAAAACTTATGACATCCAGCTCCTCAGAACTGGATAATCTTAACTCAACATCATCATGTGCCTCCACCCGGGCAGAAGTAACCGCCGCAGCGCGTGCTTCCAGAGCCGGGTGAGAGGCACTAGATCTCGCCGGAGATAGCTGAGATAGGGCGGAGCCCGTCTCAACGTCGCCAGTGAGACAAGCGCCGCCGCTTTGCCTCAACAGAAGCGGGACCCGAGCCTCGGGGAGCTCGCAGCAAACCACTCTCCTCGAAGAGCGATCGCCGCGAGCGCAGAGTTCTCAAGGGAAAACGCTCGCAATGCTGACAATCGACTCCCTCGAGAGCCGACTGGGCATGCTGCACTCCCAAACAAGCCACACATAGCTCGTGTGAATCCCCACCCGTGATGTATCGTGTACAGGGGGGAACACACTTCCTATCCGGTTGTTAAGTCGTGACGTAACCACTCTCCGATAATACTGTTTCCGGGTCCAAAGGCCGGGTCCTCTCTACCTACCTACCGCTTTCGCCCGAGTTTTAACGTGTTCCCGTGTTGTTTAAATAGATCGGAGTTAAAAAACAAGTGACATTCAACTGTCATTCTACCGCTTTCCCTGTGACGAGAAAGATAAGAGAAAATGGCTGCAGTTGATAAGGTAAGTTACAAATCTTAAACGAATGAAGAAACTTTGGCGCCAGTGGGTGCTATCCCTTAATCCCTAGTAACACCCACTGGCACTGAAGCGAAAAAAGCCCTTAAGAAAAGGGTTTATTTAGTCTAGGATCTGGAGTGGACGAGCGGAGCGCTTGGGCCCGGAAGAGGCTAAACGTCACGCGTGACGTCAGACTTAACAACCGAATACTGCTCGCTCATATTGTTTTTTAAATATATAATATATATATATATATATATATATAGTGAGAAACTCCTGTCTAAAACAGACAAACACAATCGATAGATTTCAGACACACACAGAGCTTGCTGAAGTAAAAAAAGCTGGTGGCTTGTGTGCTCAGGGGATATTTATAGCTTCCTGGTCGATGACGTCACTTGCCATACGCTCATTCTCTCCATTGACTGATTTCATTCATGCTTCAGACGCGTCACGCTGGAGGGCGTTCCCACTGCGATTACACGCAGCGGTGGTCCCTGAAGGGGAACTCAGTTACAACTGAGAATGGTCTGGTTTTAACCAGGCTAGTACATGATCTCACAGTTCAAAAGAAGCAGTTGGGCTAAATGAGATGGGCTGACTGGAAAATAAGTTGTTTTTGAGTGATAGTGATATAAAACTGTTTTGTCTCATTACAAGAAAAACTTTCAAAGAAAATTAAATGAGACGAACACAAACCGCTTGCTTTAGTTGGACATATTTCAGCTGGTTTAAGTTGTGAGTTATGAGCTAAACTTACTTAATACCTTCATTTTACAGGAAAGTCACGAGAATTTGTAAATACTTAAAGCCCAAAACGAGCTTTTCCAAGTATAAAATGTCTAAAACTGACACTGGATACAGAATCCCTGCTGTAAAGTCACACTCACAAATATCCTTCAACTAGATCTGTAAATCTCACATCATAACGTTGACCACAAATAAAAATCACTGTGCTTAAAAGAGAGATATGGTTAGAGATCTTGGCAACCAATGTAACTAAACCATGAACCGATGAGAGTCAGTCGCTGGTTTGAGTCTTCAGTTTTGAGGAATTGTGCGGATACATCTGTGTTTTGTTTGTTACGGCTCTTTCTAGGAGCAAATGCCTGTTAGTTTGGCTTTTTAGTCTTCGGCTACAGATGATTTCCAAAGGGGACACTTCAAGATTTCTCTTTCCCTCTAAAACTCACTTATATCAGCACATCGATGCCCATCTCAAGCTTCTGTGTTCAATTTAATTCCCACAATGCATGTGTTCAAGTAACATCTCACTGAAGCGACACAAACACCTCGAGATCCAGAAGTCTCATATTGAAGACATGATGGAGAATGAAACGGTAAATTTACCTCCTTTCCTCCCACATCCTTTACCAGAACTAGTGCGCAAACCTCCACGTCCAGGTCTGTGACACACTTCTTGATCTCAGTTGTGGACGTCGGGCTCATGGAACAGATCGAGTGCTTCGGCTCAGTAACTCTTCATATGGAAGGTTTTTTTGCTCTTTCTTGCTGATCTAAACATGTTCTTCTCAATCTCTGTGGCCTTTGGCACATTGTAAACATCTTCAGGCGAGAGCTACACAAGTCCATTTACTCAAATGACATGAGATTCGTTGGTATCTTCAAGAGTGGAGAGAGCAATTATGGTATTATGCAGTTATAATGCTGAGATAATAGATTAGGGCTGGACAATATGATGCTGGAGTTTACATGATCACAGTAGCAGAGCAATGTCACAACTTTTACTATAGAACGCATTAAATCAGAATTTAGTCTTAATTTTTTTCAATATTATATTTGATATTTTAATGTATTTAATATAAATGAAAACATTTAAATTCATAATTTATATTTTTATAATAATATATAATATAGCCTATTATAGACTATTAAAATTGATATTCAACATTATATCATAATGAATATAATATTATTGAATAATATATTTATATTACAGTTTTAAAACATAATATTACAACTTTTGATTTAAACTAAGTAACATTGTGAGTAACACTGTTTATGGATTAATACCAAACTTTCTTTTGCTATGAATGATTTCCATTACACGAGAGTAGATGTTAAAACTTCATGCTGATTTGTACTCGGCTTTCGCCAAGATAAGCAAAACTAAGACGTAGCTTTACAGTAAAGTATGTTTCTCCATCCATTTACGCTTAAAAGTCTTACTAGTAAGATGAAATAAATGCGCACTAGTAGGATATTGAATAAATGCTCAAAGGGCTTTCCATAGGCCTCCACTAGTTAACTAGTGGACATTTTAGCTCTTACTAGTTAACTAGTAAAACATTTTTGGCCTTACTAGTTAACTAGTAAGGTTAAAAAACATGCGTCTAGTGCTACTAGTGGACATTTTGGCCCTTAGTTGACTAGTAAGGTCCAAAATGCGTCAACTTGTAAACTAGTGGATATTTTAGTTCTTACTAGTTAACATGTAAAGTGCTTCATGCGGTCCACTAGTACTACTAGTGGACCGCATGCAAATGGAGCAGGCGGGACAAGGATTTTCATTGGTCAATGTTCAAACTGTGTGCTGGAGAACTGGGAACACTTCCCTTAAATCTTGATGTACTCGTTACATCTTAAGAAGAATGGCATCTACGCTAATATTAGTGTCTTTTTTTATCCCGAGGTTTTCCCGCAGCCTGCCGGATCTAGTCCGTATCCAGATCTGACGAAGGAGATCCGCCTGGACCCGATGACAATGCAGTGCTGAAGTGTCAACTATCCTCTCCCTATGGAGGATCCCTTTCCCACTCTACAGATAAAGCGTTGTTGAAAATCCGGCTCGCGTACCCCGAAGTGATAAAATAAAACAAAATTCTGTATCAAAATGTATAGGCAAGACAAGTAGTTTGTTTAGGCATGGGTTGTGAACATTATTCAAGAACCGCTATAATGCCAAAACAATCTCTGTTACCTTAAATGATATGTTTATCTCTGTAAAGCTGCTTTGGAACAATCCAATATATAAATGAAGATGACTTGACTTGGAGAGCCTTAAAGGGCCAGCTCTGAGTTGTGACAGAAGGTGTGTTAAAGTTATTTTGTTTTGTATTATAAATGAAATGGCAATTGATTGAATGCACTTTGGTATATTAAATGTACAACAACTCAATGCACACATAAAAGTAAAGTGAATGTGACATCAGGGCTGGACTGGGACAAAAAAATCGGCCTGGGCATTTTTGGCCCAGACTGGCCCACTATATAACACAACCGAACTTTGCACACCCTTGAATATGTATACCAACTCCTATTAAAACCACTAATGCCATAAGTGAATAGTAGTGAGTAAGAGTTTAACCGATGAAATAACTACTAAGTTGAACTATACTCCACAGTGATGAATCCTAAAGAAAGCTATAAGCTGGGATAGCAATACCGTTTTTTTCCCACAGGTTTTTGTGAAATCTATGGTGAGTGCACCTCTGTCCCTCTAGGGGGGTTCGGGGGCATGGTCCCCCGTAAGAAAATTTTGTGCTTTTTAATGTTAAATTCATCAATCTGGTGCACTTTGAGAGTTAAAAATGAAAAGAGCTCCAACCCATATTCAGTGTGCAAATTGAACAAAGAAAAACTCAAAACTCTTTTAGTTGTGATATAGTGTCTGTCTACATTACACTACTACATAATAATAGATATAATATTAATCCCATGGCAGTAATAGGCATATGTTGTAAAACAAATGCACTGAAAAATAAAAGCAACTTTCATAATTAGTTTCGTACTAATTTCTATACAGAGAAGCACATGATCTTTTATTTTGACGGAAACGGCATCGAGCTTTTATTTTGAAGAAAAATATGGTTTACAAACTCATTACTCATTATTGTCTCATTACAATTATAATAAAATGCGTAATCGTCAAATATGCAGATGTGTAAATAATGCGTAACTGGGTAGTGGGTTCCTACATAGCCTTATGGTGTGTTCACACCGAACGCGAATTTAATTATTTGGGCGAGTAGATTACATACAAAGTCATTGCAAAGACGGCGCGAATAGACGCATCATTCCCGCCGGGCGTTGCGAATGACGCGAATTGGGCGACGCGTTTGCCGCGAATGTCTTCCGCGCAAGTTGAAAAATTTGAACTCGAGCGAATGTTCAAGCGTCTAACTAAACGCGATAGACGCGTATTTGACGCTCTATTCGCGTTCGGTGTGAACACACCATAAGTGTTGTGACAGTAGCCTAGTTCTGCTTACAACAGTTCTCTGCACTCACTCATCTCTCTCCTTATCCTCCTCGCTATCCTCATCAGACACTTGAAGGGCCTTTGAAGTTTCTTTTTTCGCGCTATTTCTCGGCACAGTCCTTGCGTTTCTTCTCCATCGCTCTGAATATTTTGACAGATACACACTGACACTGCTCGCTCACTCAGAGCTCAAAGGGGGAGGCGTTTAAAGATGTGATTGGACCAGCCCAGTGTCAATCAAGAAAATAACCAATGGGCTGCTGATTTACACGTTTCATCATGCGCCGGTCTGTGAGAAAAAGAAAAAACTACGTGGACTTTTTTGTCCAATGCATTACACCGGCACAAAGATCCCAGAGCCGCCAATTAAACAAAACTAAACGCAATGGGCCGCCGATGTACGAGTTTTATGGGCCGTTCAGACCAAAAAAAAAAAAAAAAATTTAAGTATGAGATACATCGGCCCACAAAGCACGTCGGCCCACCGGGCAAATGCCCGGTATGCCCGATGGCCAGTCCAGCCCTGTGTGACATTAATCTTTGTATAGAAGACTTGCATTTACAAAACAGTTTACATTTGCATTCCTATTGTATTGATATTTTTCATTAATATAATACAAATCATATACATTCCAAACAATCTACATTTTGGGGAAATAAAGGAATAGCATGTCACTGAAATACACATATACATATATACACATATATAAAAAATATATATGTAAAAAAATAAATATATACTAAGGTTTTTCAATGTTTTTTTTTTCCTTTTGTATTGTTGGTGAGTAAAACAGAAATGCAGGTTCTCTGCTCCATAAAAAAAAATATATATATATATATATATATATATATATATATATGTAGAGAGAGAGAGAATATTTACAGTAGCCTATATATACAGTATAGCCTACTCCAAGGAGCAGAGAATCTGCATTTCTGTTTTACTCAGCAACAATACAAAAAGAAAAAAAACATAGAAAAACCTTGGTGTTTCATTGTTAAAAAGGCAAAAAGTCTAAATAAATCAAGCAAGATTAAAGATTCATCTGACAGTACACAGGTTTCACACTTTTATCTGCATAGATATTAATCATCTGCGGCAGTTAACTAAATTAAAAGTTAATCAGGCTTTAAAGGGTTAAATTTTGGTAGGAGGGAATTCTTGCTGGACAGCCAATAGGAAGGTTTAAAATATGCCCGCTACCACCCCCTTATTAGCATTTTGTGCAACTAGTTAACTAGACAGCATTTTTGCTTTCACTAGTACTACTAGTACACATTTTGAGCGTCACTAGTTAACTAGTAAAGTTAAAAACAATTCAACTAGTTAACTAGTTGTCATTTTGGCTTTCACTAGTTAACTAGTAAGGTTTAAAATGTTTTACTAGTTAACTAGAAAGGTCTAAAAAAGCCTCAACTAGTTAACTAGTAGACATTTTAGCTCGTACTAGTTAACTAGTAAGGCAAAAATTGTCATACTAGTTAACTAGTAAGTTCCAACACGTGTCAACTAGTTATCTAGAGGACATTTTGGGCTTTACTAGTTAACTAGTGAGCGTTTTGGCTCTCACTAGTTAACTAGTGCATAAAATTGGCGTCCACTAGTTAACTAGTAAGCCGAATTTATGTTTGACTAGTTAACATGTTAAAGGTTTTGCTGCTCACTAGTTAACTAGTACGCCTTTGTGCTTTAGTTCGGTCCAGATGGTCTACTAGTTCGCCATTTTGTCGAACTAGTTTGAACAAAAGTCTTACTAGTAAGATGAAATAAATGCGTACTAGTAGGATATCGAATAAATGCTCAAAGGGCTTTCCATACTTCTGCAGTTGTTCAGGTTTATGACCAGAAGGTGAGGGTTTCAGGACATTGAGGCGGGTACGCAAGACCTGTCACAGCATAAGGTGTAGCACGATAGATCTACAGGAAGTCAGTCACTGTTGCTTTCCATGGAGCTGATTGTAGGATTGCTGATTGAATTGTACTTTTCAGAACTCTGTGGAAGCGTTCAATAACTCCATTTGCAGCAGGATGATAGACGGATGTGCTTAATGTCTCTCTCTTTCAGGAACGCAGTGAACTCTGGGGAATTAAACTGAGGCCAGTTATCACTCACCAGATTGGTCGAAATTCTTCCCACCCAAAAAGCTATCTAGCATATGTTAACAATCGCAAACTCACACTTAAAAGATCTTTAAACAGAAACAGTGTGAAAGTTAAGAGAAAGAAAGGAAACTCCGCCCACTCACTCACAGCATCCGCTCAGAGAGAGAGAGAGAGAGAGAGAGAGACAGAGAGAGAGAGAGAGAGAGAGAGAGAGAGAGAGAGAGAGAGAGAGAGAGAGAGTAAAAATATTATGTGGCTGCGCCTTTTCTCTGTCATGCACTAAGATAAAAATGCATGTCATATTTTTATGGTAAACTATACCTGGCCATACATTGGCACATCCTTTCCTTTAGGGCGGATCAGAGCCAGACGCTTCGCTTTTAGTGGAAATTAAAAAATACAATATCATGTGAAATATTTTAATATTTGTGGGTTTTATTAATTTAATTTTCAAAATACTCCTCCTCTCTTGAACACTGAGTGAAGAAGAGAAACTGTACAGGTTTGGAATGACGTGAGGTTGAGATGAACAAGATTTCAGTTCATACTGTAAAAAATACATATGTCTGTATATTAAGAAATGTTTTAAAATTACATTCATTTAGACCGTCAGGGCTTACAATTAAGAAATTAATGCTATTCACACTTTATACTGTTTTGTTTCAGCATAAAACAATTTTTGTAAAGTGAAATGAATGTGGTGTTCACATATTCATATAAACACACTGACACAGGCACTGAGGGTTTGAATATTGAGTTTATTGAGGAATGAAACAGTTGTCAATAGTTCCTCTATACAGGATGGCAGCTCATTGTGTGTCTGTTATTATATCAGACAGACTATTTACTGCATGCGGTTGGAAGTTTTCCGAAGGGTTCCAGAGGGTCACTGATGAGTTTAGGGTACTGGACTCCGACCACAGCAGAATTACTCCCTTCAGTCGCTTCATTGCTGGTCAATACTCGACATATCCCCACATGAAGGTACTTATCTATTCCAACCTTCACCTGAGAGAGAGAGAGAGAGAGAGAGAGAGAGAGAGAGAGAGAGAGAGAGAGAGAGAGATGTTCACATTTGCTTTTTAAGTGATCTCTTCCATGTAAAAGCCTGTTCACATTGATAGAGACCTAAACGCATTAATTTTCCATGACACAGCAAGCACATTTCTATGAGTTCTGCTACAGTGACCATTGCAGACTAGATTTGAGTGTCCAGCAACACTACAAATTTGAGAAGTTTTCTCTTATACAAATGCAGAGAAACTTTTTACAGGCACTTGTTTCATTTAACCTTTTCAGAGAGGACTGAAAAATTACTGGACACATCACATCCATTTAGGACACACTGCTACAGTTTACTTGTTGATATTAGAAACATACAAATAGTGCCAGAAGTATTTCAGTGATGAAAACATTAACCTCAAAATCCATAAAAATTTTTTTTTTTAAATACTCATTTACCTTGACCAGATAGTGTGTTCCACCACACAGTATAAAAACCCTAAAGGTTTTAGGAATGCAAACATCAAAATGGACTCCAGCACGCTTCACTTCCTGAATAAACACATACACATTTTATATTCATCTAAATTATTTAAAAATACTAATAATAATAAAATAAAAGATTTTGTTTATTGGTCTCTAGGGAGGTACGTATGTCAGTCAGTTATCATAAAACTCAAGTCAAGTAAAACAGTTCTTTAAAAAATAAAATTTTACAGCATCAAAATAGATAAGGTAGATACTAGGCTGTGTTTTAACAAAAACACATTTACTACATGAGGGATTTTCTGTCTCTTACTTTAATGCAGATGTTCTCCACATCTTCAGTGACAGGCGCCTCTAGGCTCCATCCTCCACAAATTTGCTGTGCATCAGTCATTGTGCCGGTGATCAAAGCTGGATAATAAACTGTATTATCAGGCAGTCTGTCTCACAGATTGATTTTGATCCACTATTTATGCTGCCAAAATCTCATGACATCATCATCATTGTAATTCCATGTAATCACATAAAAGAGACTGAATGAATAGGCGGAGTGTCACTTTGGGCTGTTGTGTAATATTCAGAAAAACTGTTTTCTTCTGTGGAATAGAAAAGAGGATATTCTGAAGAACATTGGGAACCAGTTGAACCAATATCGGTGCCCCGAGTCACACAACTTTGAAACAACATGCGTGCGACATACTTGTTTTTTTTAATGAACTATCCCTTTAAAATTGACAAAACCATAATGTTTTTCTTTATTTAGTTAAATACAAAATACAGAGCAATGTTTAACAGTTTAGAGAATCTGAGATAACATGTTTTCTATTTCAATATTTTGTAAAATGTAAATTATTCCTGTGATAAAAGCTGAAAGTTCAGCATCATTACTCCAGTCTTCAAAGAATTGATGATTAAAAAATAAAGCAAACTTAAAAGAATCAGTATCTTCTACAGATCATACATTTATAGAGTAAGAAAAGAAAAACCTTAAAAACTGCTTTTTGTGTACAGATACAGTATGTGTGCTGATCATCTGATCATGAATTCTCGCTTAAATATCATTATCAAATACAAATCTGGTTTGCATGATCTCTGTGTCAACAGATGCGCTTCACTCTTAAAAATAAAGCTTCTTTATTGGCATCGATGGTTCATGAAGAAACTTTAACATCCATGAACCTTTCTTAACAAAAAGTTATTTATAGAGGAAAATGTTCTTTAGATTTGTACAAATGTTCTTCACTCTAAAAGAAGGTTATTTTAAAAGCTGTTGACTGAACAAAAATAGTTATTCTTGGCATTACTGTAAAAAACAAAACATTTTGGAAGCTTTATTTTTAAGAGTTATAAAATGTTATAATTTGAGAAATGTTTCAGAAATCATTCTAATACGCTGATTTGCTGATCGAGACACATTTATTATTATTTGTCAATGCTTGCAGGATTCTTTGAAAGATTATTCACCTTCATAATAATGTGCGGAATAAACACTCTGAACCTTATAGCTCGATTTAATTTCATTGTCATCACTTCGTTTTGTAGAAATTGTTTACACACACATGACTATGTTGTTGTTTCCGTAGATTAAATAATCAATGTAAAAATGAAACAAACTTGCACAGTATTATCAGTGTGAATCATTGACGGTGACGAACGCAGCATTCATAGAAATAAAATAAAATATCATAATGTTATATATTATTAAAAATACACGTTACAAATTTATATACACAACAGATGATTATTTAGCAGTTTTATTTCCAGACCATTATTAGTATATTGTTGCACGTTTGATTGTGTGTGCAGGGCTCTTATGTGGGCTCACACACACTGCAGTCCTGTAATCTGTGATGACAACTGTGTGTTACTGTGTTCTGCACACACGCGATAGTTGAGCTTTCAATTCACATAATCACAGGATTTACAAGTTTTTGATAAAATACAATTAGGGACGTTTTAAATTTAGCCTACATGTGACTTTACAATATGTGACTCAATTCAACGGGTTTATTATGTGACCGTCTCATAAACAACAGGTGTAATCTCCTGTTGCGTTTGAAGAAGAGATGAGAATGAACTGAATTAATAAGGTGTGAAATGTAAGCAGTGGAAGATCTTTAGTTGAATCACTCTTGTCCTTTTGCATAAAGCAAGTCAGGATCTGAGTGATTTTTTTTTGTGGTTCTATTATCATTCATTTTAATATATCTGACTCCATTCAGTTGCTCTTCGTGGATTGAATATGAATGTCAGTTACATTCAAGGACGATTATGTCCGAATTAAATACTTTCTAAATTATTGAGTTAAACTAAACTACATTTTTTAGACCGTCTTCCTCCGAAAAACGAGCCCATATGTCGTTTGTACATGCAGAGTATTACGACACGTTTAAAAATGAAGTGCCCTCTAGCAGTCTTAGTCTCAAGCAGTATTATATATATATACAGTATATATAAATACTCAGGGGGTTCAGGGGTTGGTGTGGAACTTCATCTCTTACCTGGTGGTCTCAGTATCTCCATTTGTTGTTTGAGTTTTTAATCACTTCAGACTGTTTTATGTTGTTGTATCAGTTTCTGGCCAACAAAAGATTGTCTACAAAGATGAGTTAGGAATTTGATATTGTCGAATCAATCCAATTGGCCAGACACATCTTTAATTATTCTCTCAAAGTTATACTTTGTCTCTGTACGCGTCATTCAAAAAAAAAAAAAAATATATTACAATACTAATGCATTAGTTTTTAAGGAACACATTTGATCAGATCATGAATTCCCTGGGAATTGCACGACATTGCCTTTGCTCTCCTGTTTGAGCAACAGAAACATTATTACCCCAAAAGGGTAAATCTGTCATCTAAAGATATTTCAAAAGAAATTACAGTTATTTCGCCACATAACCAGTTGTTCCAGTTGGCCAGTTTATGTTCACAGTTGGTTTGTATCTTTTAGTCAGGTAAGTGTGATTCAGTGCCTTTGAATGACCATTTTTATTTATGCATTTGATAAACATTTTTGTTCAGTGACTTGCATTATTGATATTCAGGGAAGTCTATACAGTTCATAAATTCCAGTCCATGAATTCCATTAAACCCACGACCTTGTCTTTACTGTTTGAGTAACAGGAACTCTACACGATTCACCATAAGGTGTAAATCTGTAATCTAAATTGTCACACGTTGTTGGGTGCATTTGTTTCTATGAAATACATAAAAGTGTAACTTTCTGAAAACCGAGGATGTGTTGAACAGATTATATGAACTTTACCCAGACAGCAAGCCAACATTGAATAAACATTGTTTTTCCATCTGAATCATCATTATGGTTGATATTGAAATTTCAATGCAAAATTAATGTTGAATCACCATTACCCTGTCGATGAAAACCAGCACCGCTATTTCTTCTGACCGCCGGTGTTCCAACGCTAGCAGTGCTCCACCTAGCGCTACCCACAGAAGTGACCGCGGCGGGCCAGAATTACAGAAGACATGACTTACTTTACTTTATTCAATGCAGAACTGTCTCGAGTTGTAACTGGGAATGCCGATTAGACCATCTCGTGGTAATACAAATCCAAAAATATGAATGTAGGCTACTAGTGCTTCGATATCACGATTTTTGCGCGAACTGTAATAGCGCCTGACAATCAGGCCTGGCGTCAAGGGGGGACTTGGGAGGGCTTAGCCCCACATTACATACTTCATCTCGCGGCACGAATGTACCAATACAAATAAATATAATCTCCTGTTTAACTTAAATGCTAATTTTTTGTATTGTGATTTTATTTTCTGTTTTAGGTGCTCTTACTCAGCAGATGGGGACAGCCGCTGTTACCCAATTCACATGTGCCAGACCGGGCAAGAGGGACTGGACGACCAAATATTCAGGCGTCAGAGGACATTGGAGTGTAAATAAAGAGTAGCCTACAAATAATTAAATAAAAAAGGCTAATAAAAAAGAATTTGTTTATGTGGTGTGTTCAGTGTTTTATACAATATTTCAAATGTTCCATTACTTTTTAACATCCTGGCTGTAGATAAAGCAGGCTATTTAATTTATGGCATTACATTTAAAATGAACATTTAAAAATGATTGAAATTCCATTGAAATCACGTTGATCTATGGACAGGATTTCAATGTTGTTTCAATATTAAAACAGGGTGCAAAATGATGTAGAATCAACATCAGAGTTTGATGTTGATTCAATGACTTAATGTTGACAACGCAATGTTGATTTAACATAGTTTCAATGACTGTTTGCTATTATTCTAATATAGAATTTGAGTGTCGAGGTGACAAACACGGGCCGTTGCTTAAGTTGGGTTATCTTTACTAAAAATGCTCAATTAGACACTGTAAAGGACAGATCAGATATTTGTCATATTTTATATGAGTTATTGTTTGTAGGGAATAACTGATATAAAAGCAGTGGTCTTTACTCACATGTCAGATGGCTGTTTCTGCTTTCTTCTGCCATCAGCTGCACATGCAATAAAAGGGTTAAAACTATTGAAACGTGGTTTACATGTCAGTCGAATAGTCTCTTCTGGCCTTAGTGGCGGCTCTTGGTTGAAATGAGCGGCAAAGAAAGTTGATAGTCATTAACCAGGTTACATAAGACTAATATACACTCACCTAAAAGATTATTAGGAACACCATGCTAATACTGTGTTTGACCCCCTTTCGGCTTCAGAACTGCCTTAATTCTACGTGGCATTGATTCAACAAGGTGCTGAAAGCATTCTTTAGAAATGTTGGCCCATATTGATAGGATAGCATCTTGCAGTTGATGGAGATTTGTGGGATGCACATCCAAGGCACCCGTTCCACCACATCCTAAAGATGCTCTATTGGGTTGAGGTCTGGTGACTGTGGGGGCCATTTTAGTACAGTGAACTCATTGTCATGTTCAAGAAACCAATTTGAAATGATTCGAGCTTTGTGACATGGTGCATTATCCTGCTGGAAGTAGCCATCAGAGGATGGGTACATGGTGGCCATGAAGGGATGGACATGGTCAGAAACAATGCTCAGGTAGGCCGTGGCATTTAAAATTGGCACTAAGGGGCCTAAAGTGTGCCAAGAAAACATCCCCCACACCATTACACCACCACCACCAGCCTGCACAGTGGTAACAAGGCATGATGGATCCATGTTCTTAATCCGTTTACGCCAAATTCTGACTCTACCATCTGAATGTCTCAACAGAAATCGAGACTCATCAGACCAGGCAACATTTTTCCAGTCTTCAACTGTCCAATTTTGGTGAGCTCTTGCAAATTGTAGCCTCTTTTTCCTGTTTGTAGTGGAGATGAGTGGTACCCGGTGGGGTCTTCTGCTGTTGTAGCCCATCCGCCTCAAGGTTGTGCGTGTTGTGGCTTCCCAAATGCTTTGCTGCATACCTCGGTTGTAACGAGTGGTTATTTCAGTCAAAGTTGCTCTTCTATCAGCTTGAATCAGTCGGCCCATTCTCCTCTGAACTCTAGCATCAACAAGGCATTTTCGCCCACAGGACTGCCGCATACTGGATGTTTTTCCCATTTCACACCATTCTTTGTAAACCCTAGAAATGGTTGTGCGTGAAAATCCCAGTAACTGAGCAGATTGTGAAATACTCAGACCGGCCCGTCTGGCACAAACAACCATGCCATGCTCAAAATTGCTTAAATCACCTTTCTTTCCCATTCTGACATTCAGTTTGGAGTTCAGGAGATTGTCTTGACCAGGACCACACCCCTAAATGCATTGAAGCAACCGCCATGTGATTGGTTGATTAGATAATTGCATTAATGAGAAATTGAACTGGTGTTCCTAATAATCCTTTAGGTGAGTGTATTCCTGAGCTCCAGATTCAGATAACATCATGCGGGAAGCTGGAAGAATGGCTGAAAATAAAATAAAACATTAGTAGTAATTATGGGGTACATTGTGTCAAAATGATTTATGGCCCCCTTGATTGATGGTTTTGACAGCTGTCTAAGACAGGATATGAGGATGGGGAGGGGTTTATGACAGGATATGAGCATGGGGGATGGTTTTATGACTATCAGGTGGTTTGTGTGATCTTTTGGCCCCTGTGTGGTTCCAGTGTGTTTATGATGTGTGTTTACGACGCCCTAATCTGCTTTATGTGACTAGGGGGGATTGTTTTTTCAGGGGGAATGTCTTTATTATATCAGGATAATGTTCACAGAATGCTGAAATTATGACCAGAGGATCCACGGATATGATTTTCAATAGTGCATCATCCATATTGTCTGTTGGGGAGAATGAAACAAATGAGTTTTAAAAATAATAAACAATGTACTTGAATAAAATAAAATATATAAGATTTTAAGTTTATTAAACATTTAAAATTAAGTTTTAAAATGTTTTGAACTTAATGAGGAGGGCTGTGTTATGCGTCTATCTGGATAGTCACAGGATCTTAAATCTTTCTGAACAGATGAAATGTTACAAATGAGGTTTTTAGTAAATGAATAAAACACATAAATAGTGATTAAATTAAATAAGATGTTAAATTATAAAGTATAAGCTTTTTTAAGCAAGTTTTAACATGTGTTGAACTTAATGATGCGATCGTTATGCGCAGGGACGGACTGGGACTAAAAAACGGCCCTGGACTTTGACTAGGCCCGGCCCAAAGCAATCGGCGCGCGGAAACTCGACAACAACAACAACAATAACGCCTGCACAAATGAGTGTCACAAGACTTTAATTGTGGCTCATGATACTATACCATCCAAATTATAGCTAACAGCATACACTGTCAGAAATAGGGGTACAGTAGGAGTCCATTTCTGTCCCCCAAGGTACATATATGTACCTTTTTGAGGGTCAAAAAGGTACATATATGTCCCCAAGCATTAAAAGGTACATATATATATATATATATATATCGTTTCTTTTAAAGGGTCAGGTACAATATCAAAAGACAGCCTCTGCTAAGTAATTGTTTTTTTGTTTTTTTTTTGTAAAAAAGGTTTTAAGGTTTTAAGGATACCTTAATCATTTAAGGTAGATTTTAACTTATCACTATATTTGACTAGCCTTGAAATAGAGGAAATAAAAGTTTTGTAAGTCAATTTACTGATATTAAATCATTATAAAACAGCAAAAACTCCAGTGTTAAATTAACTCTCCTGGGAGTTTATATGGCTCCAGACTCAAGAGTGTTAAAGTGTTAAAATATGACTGTTAAATTAACAAAAGTTAATAAGCTAAGCTCAACTTCCAAAAACTGCTCAAGCTGTTCACTGTTGCTGACTTGCATGTGCTAAACTTTTCCAAAAGCTACTGTTCAAGTCTCTGTTACTGCTTTCTGTGGGTTTTATTATGATGTGTTTGAATGGGATTGTGTTTACAGTGTGCAGCTTTGGATGCCAAAATATCATTATTTATGACTTTATATAATGCCATACTTGCTGCACACCACTTCTCATAATTCCATTTAAAGACATCAATTTCTGTGTTAAAGGTTGTATCAAAATCCTTTTTTTTCTGGCCCAAAAGAAGGGATTTAAAAAAAATATATATTATATAAATTATAATTATTTATTATTAATTAATTTATTATTATTATAATTATATATTATATATATATATATATATAGATGCACATTTAGGAGAGTTTCAATTGCACGGAAGGGAGGGGGAGGGAGTAGCGAGCTAGCTCTATGTTTTATTTGAACATCAACAGAGTGACGTAGCAATTGATGAATTTGATGATTTATTTTTGGGCCAGAAATCGGTGATACAACCTTTTAAGAAGGATACATTCATGCCAACAGTTCACAAGTCCAACATGACAATATAGAGTAATTACGACTAATCTATCAACAGATGGTCCTCAGGTATACAGATCCTGTAATTATGGTGCGGTGCAGATGCTCATGTGTGGCGGGGACAGCTCTATGCAACCACACAGTTGCCCTATTATTCCAGACAGCTCACTTCTCCCAGCTGGGTGTGCCAGTGGTTCCTCCTGTACACAGCTGTACAGAATCTGAGCAACAATGGCACAAACCCCGAACAGCAGTAAGTTTAATAGCAAAGCATGGTTCATATGGGATAGTTTGCATAGATGTATGTCATGCAATAGTATGTACCAGTAGCTGCAAAATAGAACCTCTGTTTAATAAATTCTCAAAATTATGAGTGTATTTTAACATGTATTTTATTACAATTTCACAGGGTGTAAAACCAGGTCCAGTTGGGAAGATGGTGGTTGTTAAGCCTGTGCAGGGTCGGATGGGTAAAGGAGGATTATGGTAAATAAATATTAACTTAACAATTATTTTCATGAGTTGTTTCCCCCATTGTTATGTCAAATTAAGTACCTCTTTATGATATTTTTTATTAAAAGGAGCACCCTATACAGAGGAATGACTGGCCCTCTTCCTGACCTGTCGGTACTTCGTGTGGCCGAGGTGTACAGCGGCCTAGATCCACTGGATATGCCCCTGGTGACAACAATGGGGATGAGCATTGACAAGCCCCTTGTGGATTCTGAATTTGGACTGGTACAGAGGGGTAGTGTGATCTCCTATCAGCAGCCGAAACTTTTGACACAATGCACAGAGCTACATAAGAATGCCCCGGGTCCTCCATGTCTTCCCCTTATTACTCATCAGCTGTCACCAACAGAATGTGTGTGGGTATGCACAGAGGAAGAACATTTGCATATACAAAGTTTGCAGCTATCTATTGAGATGGCTCACAAAATTGAATTGTCGACACGGAGTCAGAGCAAAGATCCAGAGTGGCACGTGCTGCGGCGAATGAGGATAACATCCTCAAGGTTTAGGGAAGTTTCCCATGTTAGAGGTTACAGTAGTGCTGAGCATCTTGCAGAGCGAATTATCAGGGGCACCAGACAAACTGCGGAAATGAGGAGAGGTTCAGAAATGGAGTTTCAGGCAGCAAAAGAATATGCCCAGTACAACAATGTCAATTACTCCCCTTGTGGACTTGTGGTTCACCCGCAGGCTCCATGGCTAGGGGCCTCACCGGATGGCCTTGTTTATGATCCCAATGCAACACCTGCTTACGGTTTGGTTGAAATTAAATGTCCAAATGCTAAAAGTTACATTGACTGCAAGTACTTGCACATGTCAAATGGTGCTTTTAAACTAAAGAAAAGCCATGCCTATTTTTGGCAAATACAAGGCCAGCTTTTAATTACTGGACTTCAGTGGTGTGACCTTTTTGTCTGGGCAGAGGAAGATTTCTTTGTGCAGCGACTGCACTCAGACAAAGAAGTTCAAGAAACAATCAGGCAAAAGTGTGATCATTTCTACTTCAGCATTTACATGCCAAAGTATCTCTCAATGAGACGATCACAACTGATTGGCAGGTAAAGAAATCACAATCTGATTCATTATGTATTTTTATTAGGACTATGAATTTGACTTCTCATTTACGTTACATTTCCCACTCGTACCTACAGTGTATATATATATTTCGCCTGGAACTGATTGATAAATGATGTGTTCTGGGATAAAATGTGTCTTCAAGCTTGTTACTTTAAAAAAACACACACAAAAAAACAGTTGAATAAGTAATGTCAGATTTATTCATGGACTTTATACAATAGGGCATCATTTTACAATAAAAATCATTGTTTATAATGTTGTGTGAGATCACATCTGTTGTCACTGTATGAGAATTTATTCAGAGATAAATAATGATTAATACTTTTAAAAGTTGTAGTTTTCTGTAATGTAAACTTGTCAGCACTACTTGGCCCATGCTGTAACAAGATGTTTATTTTGATAATTGCTAAACAGGCAAGCAACGGCAAAAATTTCATTAATGCTTCCAGCAATTGACAAAGGAATAACAGAATCAAAACGTTTATTCTCCTTTACCCTTCGGATAACTCGCTCAACGTGCACTCTTACACGAGCAATTTTCTGTGTTTGGAGGACACTGGGTGCTGGCATGTGGCTTTTTTTGTTGAGAAAAGGTGGACAGTACACTTTACACTTCACACAGTCAGTGATCAGGAAACCTTTATCAACCATCACGGCCATGTCATCAGTTAAAAGGTCAGCCAACCCTGACCGCCTAAAGAGTTCTTTATCACTTATTGACCCCTCATAGAGTGAAGAGATGAAGGTCACTGGACCATGAGGGGCGATCCCGATAAGTCCTTTCATTGTACAGTGAGATTTGTACTTAGAAAAAATCTCACTTTGGAGGAGAGGCGAGGATGGCGTCTGGCACTTGAGCTCTGTACAGTCAACTATTATCTGAGTATCGGAGAAGTCTTTGAAATCATCAGGAAGGTGAGCTTTAACGTCTTCAGGCTCAATCCAGATAGCCACTGAGCCCAAGAGTGTGTACAGGTAGTTGGTCCATGAACAGATAATGCGGCTTACAGTAGAGATGTGAATGTTGAAACGGTTTGCCAAGTCCTGCTCCTTTAAACCAACGGACAAGTGCATTAGGAAAAGGACTAGCTCATCGATGGGTTGCAATGATTGTCTCTGGGGAGAAAACACACACACACACAAACATCATTAAACCTAATTGAAATGGTAGTTTCTTCTGATTCTTCTGTACCACCTTTTGAAGTCAGTCTAAATACAACCAGTATTTGAAACACGAGCAAAACAAGTCTTCCTTTTAAAAGTTTACTTCCAAAACATAAAATTATACATAGACATGGTACGCACGGTCAAAAAACTGTGTTGCTTCCAACGTCTCTAACTTCAAACTGAAACTAACTACATCCAATCGCTTACGTTATGACGTAGCGCTATCTGACTGGAAGCTGAAATATTGAAATGTTATCAGATCTAAACATTACTAAATTATGCATTTCAAACAATACATTACTTATGAATTTTCATAAAATAGTTTTTACTGTTTTTAAACAAAATTATTATTTCAGATGAACTAGTCCTTATGTGGCTCTTACATTACCCGGCCCCTAATTGGATAGGCAGGAGGACTAAGCAATTATAAACTTAAACACTGAGAGCCAAACAATTTCTAAATGTCCATAAACTATCAACTTATTTCTTCACTCTTCTGACGTTGCCTCTTCCAACAAACACAGTTTATTTACAGGCCTTTCCAGAGTGTTGGTCTTGGTCTTTATCTTCACTCTTCGTACTGTTCCACTGGAGTCCGGCAACGTTTCAACAACCTTTCCCATGAGCCAGGAGTTCCGTGGGGAAGAACTATCCACTAGTAGCACAACATCTCCTGTCATGAAGTTTCTTCTTGGCTTTAGCCATTTCTGGCGCTCCTGAAGAAGTGGAAGGTATTCACGCGTCCATCTTGTCCAAAACAAATCCACAAGATATTGAACTTGTTTCCACCTCTTTCTTGTGTACATGTCATCTTTGTTGAAAATCCCTGGAGGCATGTTGGGTTGAGATTTCAACAGCAATAAGTGATTGGGTGTTAGAGGTTCTACGTCGTTCACATCATCTGAAACAGTTGTAAGCGGCCTGCCGTTGATGATGCTTTCGACCTCACACATTATTGTCAGAAGACAATCATCGTTCACTGCTTGCTCTTTCAAAAGGGAGTTAAGGATTCTTCGCACAGTCCGAATTTGTCTTTCCCAGACCCCGCCTTGATGCGAAGCGGCTGGGCTGTTGAATATCCACTTTATTCCTTTTGGTTGCAAGGCCTTTTCAATCTTGTCATTATCCAGCAGTTGAACGGCTTCTCTTAACTCTCTTTCAGCGGCCACAAAATTTGTGCCGTTGTCAGAACGCATGATGGTAACTTGACCTCTCCTGCACATAAAGCGACGAATTGCATTAATGCAGGAGTCTGTGTCGAGGCTATCTGCAACTTCGATGTGCACCGCTCTGAGAGTGAGGCAAGTAAACATCACGCCGTACCTTTTGACTGTACTCCGGCCCCGCTTAACATCAAACGGCCCGAAGAAATCAACACCGGTATTTGTGAAAGGAGGCTTATCTGGCAAGAGCCTATCTTCCGGCAGGTTTGCCATCTTTTGCTCACCAACCTTTCCATTAATCCTGCGGCACACTGTACATTTGTTTATTATCTTTCGAATTGCAGAATTGGCTTGTGGGATCCAGTACCTGCATCTCAGTTGTGCCAAGACATAACTGCGTCCGCAGTGTCCTGTTCTTTGGTGTATATCTCTCAAAATCAATGTAGCAATTCTGCTGTGCTTTGAAATAATTGTTGGATGTTTAGCGTTTTCTGGCATGGCAGACTTGTTGAGTCTTCCGCCAACCCTTAACGTGCCATCTTGAAGAATCGGATCCAATTTAAACAGCTGACTGCTGCGACTAAGCTGTTTACCTTTCTCCAGTACTTTGATTTCTTCTCCAAACTGCTGTCTTTGACTGAATTTGATTATTTCCGATTCTGCGACAACCAGATCATCCAAAGTAAGTGATTTCTTTTCTGTTGCTTTGAATTTCTTAATTTGTCGTTCTAATTTCGATCTCACCTTTTCAGGGTCCTTTTCAGTTTCCCTGATCTTTCTTGATACTTCCTTTCTTTCCTCTTTCATTTTCCACAGATTTTTCTTCACCTTTAAAATCCAGGCCACTGATCTTTTTAGTTTATGCCAGTCCGAATAATAGTTGATTAGTTTGTCGATTGGTTCCATGTTTTCTTCAACTTTGATCACATTGACTGTAACTCCATTCTTGACTTCTGGATCATTTTGAAGGCTTTCCTTGCCTCGCACAGGTTGTTCCGACCAATCACTTTCATTGTTCAGCAAGAAGACGGGCCCATTGATCCAGGTTCCTCCTGGCACCAAACTCTTAGCTTTCAGGCCCCTGCTGGCTTGATCTGCAGGATTTTCCGTTGTTCTGATGTACTTCCATTGCGATGGCTTGGTTGCTTCTCGGATCAACGAGATTCTGTTCGCAACAAAGGTTTTGAAACGAGCAGTTTCACTGTCAATGTATCTGAGCACTGTTGTACTGTCTGTCCAGAAAATAGATTGTTGCAGTGGAACTTGAAGCTCTTGATGTAACATCTTGTCTATTTTAACAGCGACAACTGCTGCGGTCAACTCGAGTCTGGGAATGGTGACCAGTTTGAGTGGGGCCACTCTTGACTTCCCCATAAGGAATGCACAATGCTTCTCCCCTTGACTATTCTCTAGCAGCAGATAAGACACAGTGCCGTATGCGGACTCAGAAGCGTCTGAAAAATGATGTAACTGTGCTGCGGCAGTGCATCCAAAATCTGTAGGCTTCAAACACCTGCTCACATGAAACGCAGAAAGATGACTGACATCTTCAATCCATCTTTTCCAATCTTCAGCGTGTTTTCCGACAATGTTCTCGTCCCATCCGTATTGTTCTTTACAAAGATCTTTTAGCAAGAGTTTAGCGGGCAAGATGACCGGAGCCAGAAAGCCAAGGGGGTCGTAGATGGAATTCACGACTGATAAAATGCCTCTTCTGGTCATCGGCTTGTCTTGCAGCTTCATACTGTAGGTGAAAGTATCAGTTTCTGTGTCCCACTGTACACCGAGAGTCCTCTCGACTGGCAAAGCGTCATGTCTTAGATCCAGGTCTTTCACTTCGCTGGCTCTATGTACTTCAGGGATTGACATTAAGACCTTCCTGCTATTGCTCATCCACTTTGTTAAATTGAAGCCTCCGCTAGCACACAGGGTACGAAGATCTTTAGCCAAAGTCACCGCTTCTTCTTCTTTAGCTACACTCCTCAGACAGTCATCTACATAAAAGTTGCGCAGAACTGTCTGAACAGCTTCTGGAGATGCATCATCCTTGTGATCTTCAGCAGTTCTTTTCAGTGCATATGAGGCAACACTTGGTGAAGAAGTGGCTCCGAAGAGGTGCACCGTCATTCGAAATTCCTCCATAGGCTCATTCAACTTGCCGTTGGGCCACCATAGAAAACGGAGTAGGTCTGCGTCACGCTCCGGCACCTTGACCTGATAAAACATCGACTCAATGTCCGCCATTATAGCTACTGGCTCCTCACGAAATCTTAAAAGCACACCAACTAACGTGTTGGTCAAGTCGGGTCCTTGGAGCAGTTCACTATTCAGAGACCTATCCTGAAACGAAGCTGTGCAGTCGAAGACCACCCGCAACTTTCTTTTCTTCGGGTGATACACCCCGTGATGTGGTATGTAAAACAGCCTGTTGTCGTCACGGTTCAGCTGTTGGACTGGAACTTGGACAGCGTAGCCTTTGTCAATGATGGTCTCCATAAAGCTCTTGTACTCTTCAAAGAATTCAGGATTCTTCTTGAACTTTCTAAGCAAACAGGCTATGCGCTGTTCCGCCACACAACGGTTATTAGGCATTTGTAGCTTCTCATTCCTGAATGGCAGTCCAATACTGTAATGGCCATTCTCAAACAGTGTCGTTTTCTGCACAGACTGCATAAACTGTTTGTCTTCACGAGACATCTCCTCTTGATCATCGTAGTTACGCTCTGAAAAATCAGTGTTATACTGTTGAACCAGTAGCTTCTCAATCTCCATAACAGAAATTCTGTTTACTGAAAATGTAGGCATTTCATTCATTGCATCATCCATTTCCTTTCTTATGGGCCCATTCACAACCCAGCCAATGGCAGTCTTCACGGCATAAGGGCCTCCATCCTCAGCATTAATAACATGCCATGGTTCCATTGCTCTTGAACAGTTAGCTCCAATAAGCAGGCCTACATCCGCTTCTATCTCTGGCAAGCGTACTTCATTGAGATAAGGCCACTTCTGGATATCTGACTGTTTAGGTATGTTCTCGATGTGAACAGGTATGTTGCTATGAGTGAACACCTTAGGTAGCTCAATGTACTTGATGTCTTCCAGCCCGCACACTTCCAGGTCTGATATGACAAAACTGTTCATGAGCTTCTGTTCTCCAGGTTTGTCTTGACCCATGGTGCTAAGAAGTATTCGTGTCGGTTTCCCTTTGATGTTTAGTTTCCTTTGCAGGTCTTCTGTGCAGAACGTTGCTGTGCTTCCCGGGTCCAGAAAGGCGTATGTTTCAACACACTTGTCACTCCTTTTCGACTTGATCTTCACTGGTACTATTGACAGCACACTTTTTGCTTCTCCGGCCCCCGTGAGGCTACAGGACTCTTGCAGAATAGAAACTTGAGCACACGATACTTCACTTCCATGACGACCATCTTTCTTTTCAGGTGAGACAGAACCTTCTTCTTTTATTATGTGCAGAATGTCTGGATGCTTTAAAGCACATTCTTTACACTCAATTCTTCTTTTGCAGAATTTGCTAAGATGACCCGGAACTAAGCATCCAAAACACAAGCCTTTCAGTTTTAAGAAATCCACACGCTCCTTATGTGGTTGGTGTTTGATTTTGCTGCATGAGGCGAGGGTATGTGATTGCTGGCAGTACAAACACGGCTTCTCAAAGGCACTCACAGTTTTAATTGAATTTGTTGGCTTAACATGCGTTTCTTGAGGCCCTTTGCTTTCGGTGAAAACATTTGTTGCAAAACTGCTTCCACGAACCTCTCTTTTTCCATGATGCTTCTCTTTTTGGTCAATCTTTACACTTGAGATTGGACGGCTGTCTGAGATATTACCAAAGAGGGGATCCATCGCTATTCTAGATTGGCGGTCTATGTAGCTCACCAAATCAGCAAACTTTGCTCTCCTGCCTCTTCGCTCTTTTATGTCATAAGCTTCAGCACGCCAACGTTCCTTCAGTTTGTACGGTAGCTTAGACACCACTGTCCGTAAGTTGGTAGGGTTGTCCATCTCCTCTAAGAATTCGATGTCTTCCATAGTATTGCGACATCCAATCAAAAACATTGCATAAGCGCTCAATGCTTTCCCATCATCAGACTTCACTTGAGGCCATTTGAGTGCTTTGTCAATGTACGCGCTGGCAATCCGTAATTCATCCCCATAGTGCTTATGAAGTTGTCGCTTCGCTTCGCAGTAGCCTTTGTTAGGCGTCATATGAGCACAGCTGCGAACAAGCTCTTGCGGTTCACCGGCCGTAAATTGTTCCAGGAAGTACAACTTGTCTTGATCATTGCTGGTTTTCTGATCTATTGCGTGCTCAAACGCCCTCATGAAAGATTTGTATTGTAGCGCATCACCCTTAAACACAGGAATGTCCTTGGTTGGTAGATGAGATAGCTGCTGTTGTTTTACAAGTAGCTCAGTTATTACATTCTGTTTTTGCATAACCGCTAGTATGTCATCACCTCTGTTAGGCTGAGCATTAGGCACATAATCAAAGAGCGGTTGAGATTGTTGTTGTATTCGGGAGTGCCGTGTATGTGATTGAACATGAGTGTTCGTATTAGCTTGTTGTGGAAGCATAATACTAGTTCTTTCCTTCACGTGTCCACCTCGTGGCTTTTGCACTGCCGCGTAGCTACTTAAACCATCTTCAGATTTTTCATATTCTTTAAGCACCCTTATTTTTGCTTGTTTCCAGCTCTAACTCTTCCTTTTCAGCTTTGATTCTAGCTGCTTCAAACTCAAGCTGTTGCATTTTCTTTAGCATTGCAGCACGTTCGAGCAGGGCTGCATGTTCCGCTTCCTGCCTAGCTCTTGCTGACGATACTCGTGACACAGCTGAGGTGCGACTTACTTGTGATCCACGTGGGCTGGCATATGTGACATCGTTGACCCCAACCTGTGAAACGCTGTCATTTGGTTTAACAGTTTCTTGCAGATAATCAACCACATTAGTTTCTTCTTGCAGCACCTTTTCCACTGGCAGTATGGATTCATGCTCAGCTGCAATCCAATTTTTTGTCGTTTTCATAAATCCTCTAATTGTTGCCATTTTAGGGTCGAACCAGTTCTCTTGATCACTTGATTTTTCATCTTCAGTCAAAAGATTTGCAACTTCGTTGTTGAGACGTTTAAACTCATTTATTGACGTTGCAAAGTCATTTTCCATCATATTTTTTACCCTTTGTAAATTTTGAACATCACTCATCAATGTTTCTAACTCTTTTCTTTTGCTTGTAAGAGTTGCTAATGTTCTTCTTCTCAATGAAATGCACCTCTGCAATTTCTCTTCTAATGCCTTCTCTGTCAGCTTATGTGACCTTCCCTGTTCCATTGTATCCTCGATACATCTACGTTCATCTTCCTCAGCCATCTTACAAATAGCGGAGTTAATGCTCTAGTTGTATGCAAACGTTTCAAGCACTTTCTTCAAACATACTTTTCTTAATAAACCGAGTGCAAAACAACTTCTTAAAGATCGCCAAAACTCCACACTGACTGAATCAGAGCTTTCTATATAGACTTATGTTTTGCAGGGAGAAGTTGACCTACTTTTTTTTTTTCTCTTCCAAACTCACTCATATCTTCGTGCGTGCGTCCGTCCGTCGGCACCCACTTCAGCGCGCGCAGCTTCACTCACTTCTCTGTTAACAAACAGGCCAACGAAACCCGACAAACGGAGAAACTGCCGCCTGATGTCGGTCCGTCACGAGTCTCTGTCGCTGACTGGCCCAATCCTTTGTCTTGATTGCGGCGCTAAAGTCCTATCCTTTGCTCCCTCATCCAACAACAAGCTAGACACGTCCGCTCCGTTTTCCAGCTTCGTTTCGAATTAGCGAGTTTTTTTGACTAATGAAATGGTAGTTTCTTCTGATTCTTCTGTACCACCTTTTGAAGTCAGTCTAAATACAACCAGTATTTGAAACACGAGCAAAACAAGTCTTCCTTTTAAAAGTTTACTTCCAAAACATAAAATTATACATAGACATGGTACGCACGGTCAAAAAACTGTGTTGCTTCCAACGTCTCTAACTTCAAACTGAAACTAACTACATCCAATCGCTTACGTTATGACGTAGCGCTATCTGACTGGAAGCTGAAATATTGAAATGTTATCAGATCTAAACATTACTAAATTATGCATTTCAAACAATACATTACTTATGAATTTTCATAAAATAGTTTTTACTGTTTTTAAACAAAATTATTATTTCAGATGAACTAGTCCTTATGTGGCTCTTACACTAATGTAACCTTTAGTCTAATAGATAAAAGGATGTGCAATTATCATTACTGCTGTTGGTCTATAATTAAAAATACAACAGCAATAATACTCTACATGTTACTGGAAATTTCAAATGTGGGACTGTGACTGCAATAGGCTACTCAGGCACCTTACTTATTTATTGATTTCTACCTAGGGTGACCATATTCTGAGAATCCAAATGAGAGGACACCCTCCCCAGCATGGGCGTGACTAACGACCCCCAACTCAAATCTATAAATTAATATGGATCCAAGCTAGAAAATACTCAATCTAATATCAGAATGTTGAGGTAAATGCAGTCAGATGTCATTTTCATCTCTCACATTAATTTGAAGGTTTGCTTTGAAAAACCACCATAATAATAGCCTGACTACGTCAGACTTCCTACTTCCGCTAATTTCATTTCGCTCCTGTACTCAGTCTGAGATAGCAGCCTATCTTTCTGTTTTCCACCGGCCTGAAAACAGCCTGGCCAATCAACGAACAGAGGGCGGGCTGAAAGCCGTGACGTAGTCGGTAAGCGCCGTGTTTAAGATTAGGTCAGGGAAATCGAAAACGACCGCTGATATGGAGACGCGGATGCAATTCGCTCTGTTGTGGAGAATATTCCCGGCATTAGCAAACTGAAGCCCGAACACGAAGAGTGTGTATTAAACATTTTGAATGGAGGTGATGTTGTGGCCCCACTCCCTTTGGGAAAAGTTTAATTTATCAACTATTACCGATCGTCAGCGAGAAACTGGGGAGCCTTTTGACAGGTCAGTGTCTCTTTTCTTTTCCAGGTCTTAAATACCGTAAAACTTCAAATAATAGCCCGGGCTTTTATTTGCCCAAATCGTCGAACTGCACCGGCTTGTACTTGAGATAGGCGTCTAACTTATATGAGACAGGTCTTTATAGTTGAGATGTTGTTCATTGAGATGTTGTTCCTAGAGTCTATAATCTCTAAAAATCTCCAAATGCTCCACGTGAAACCGCGGTCTTCCGACCTCTTACTATCTTGTCGATTGATTTTTATGAATATGCGCGAGGGAGAGAGAGCAAGACAGCGCTCGTGTTGTTTGTAGACGTGGGAGTGCGCGTGCGCGGCCGGGGCTCTCTCTCTCTCTCTCTCTCTCTCTCTCTCTGCTCGTTTGTGCCCTGTCAAGCGCAGCAGTCATTCTATTACATCACTCACAGATCAAAAAAGTCGTTTACAGCCATGTTCACTCGGGTATTTCGCTCGCATCATCAAGTGTTTACAGTGGAAGTTCGATCATAGATTTGAGTTCGATGCATGATGTCTGTGGTTCGATGCGGCTGTGTCGGAGCATAACATACGTCATAAACAAACTTATCTGATTGGCTTACGGGTAACCAATGATTTTAAACTTCAGTACGCGCCCCCTAGCGAGAGAGAAAACACTTCTCTATTATGCTATCCCAGACTCTGTGTACGAAGCAAAGTGAAGTAGCAGAGTCTGGTATTACCAGGCTACCATAATAAATCAAATAAACTAAAGAATATTTATATTTGCAGAAAAATATTATGAATTATTAATGATTATCATTAATGACAACATTATCAATGACAACTGCAAAAACCAACCGTGTGTGTGGGACGGACAGATGTTACTGCTTCATTCAATTTTTCAGCAGCTTTGGCCCTCGACGCACGAACCATTTTATGCACCGATGGTTCAACCAATCTCCAAAACAGCATAAGGTTATGATAACTGGGAAATCGATGGGAACGGAACAGAAAGAGTACACAACGTTACAGTATGGTCCCGTATGGTCCAAGTTACTAGGGTCAGGGGTATCTTGTTCGCATCTTACCGTGTATAGAATCGAATGTCGTCGTCAGAGTGGGCGAATCTTTGTAATCCAAATTTACAGCTAATTTTCAGCTCCTGTATCTCTTTCTTTAATGAGTCGTTTTCTTCTTTTAATTTCGTGTTTTCGTCGATTGCCGAGTCCATGAAAGCGGGTTCTGGGACAGATGAATAGTCATGATCAGCAGCAGGAGTGCAGTCCATATGTTGCCCATCTTCTGCTAATGCCAGCTCAGGCTGAAGTTTGCTTACTCTGTCCCAAACGCTCAGTCTTGGTGATGGGATGGAGTAATCATTCCACTGGAACAATACCGGGACAGCTCCTTTCTTTAGTTGCCTTTTCCCCTCCGGTGTTTTCGGCTGAATGATCTCCTCTGGTGTTAAGTGCAAACTACAGACTTTGCTGTGTCCTGTGACAATGAACTCATCACGACGAATATTCACCAGCCACCGCTTTCTGAGTTCAACATCGCTGGGGAATCCGTGGTAACTTAAAACGCCGTTGAATTTAGATGATGACGTGCATGTGGGAACACAACAATGTTCATGATATTTTCTTTGTTGCCTCTGGAAAAACACTCTATCTTTTTTAAGGCTCATTTTCCGCTGTTTACGCCGCCGCCATATTTCGCCAAACAGGAAGAGAGCGGGCCGTATTTACCCGTTGCGGATATGATGTCAGGTTGCTATGTGCAAGGAGCCCATTCACCAGAGGTGACCGTCCCTTCGTGCCGGAGCTTGTTGCTGCGCTGCGCTTCACAATCTGAGGCGATAAGGGCAGATGGAGAGATGGAGCGTCTCATCTATGGCACCGTTTCCAGGATTTAGCTCTGGGCTCCTCATCCTCAGTGCTCACACCAGTCTGAATAAAAACATGATTAGTTACTTTATAGATTTGTTTATTTACCTTATTTACAGCACATGTGTCTAATGTCAACAGTGTTGACAACAGTGAATTAACGTTATCCTATAATAATGCCACACATACATCACTCAGATGTCTTTTTCATGTTGTGATGTGCTCATCTGCAATATGTCAATACTTACAATATTTTCCTTTCAGATGTAAATAGACATTTTAAATAAGTGTGTTTAAGATGTTATGTAAATCCACTTTAGAGACGTTACATGTGCTTAGAGCTCCCCTGTTAGCTAGCTATACTAAACATGTTTTTAATTCTAAACAGCAAAATCACAACTATACTATACTGTCTAACTACTTTACACCATCAACAGTTAAAACATCTACTCTATAGTAGTTTAACACATAAGGAACCGTGTTTACTCACATTTGAAAACCCCCGGCGTCGCTAATCTCCGTGATGTTTGATAATGACGTATGCTCTCGCGTGGCCTCCTGGGATAGAAGAGTACGCATCGGACAGCACTCAAAAATCGGGCAGGTGTGGTGCCGAATTCTGACCCCGCCAAATTATTACCCCCCTAGTAGGGGTGGAACGGTACATGTATTCGTATTGAACCGAAACGGTACGGGCGTCACGGTTCGGTACACGAATTTGCACAGAGAATACACGGTACAAATAAATAAAAAACTCTTAAATAGCGATACATTTCGCTCTATTCGCTTTTGGTGTGACTGTGAACGCAGCAATGAACAGGCTGCGATCAAGATTGCAATGCTGGAGTGTGTGTGTGTGTGTGTGCGCGCGCGAGAGAGAGAGAGAGAGAGAGAGAGAGAGAGAGAGAGAGAGAGAGAGAGAGAGAGAGAGGCGCGATTAACAGTGTTTGTGTGTGTATAAAAGGCTCAGACGTTTTTTGGATGCCTGCCGCTTTAAGACTCTTCTTCTGTGGTTACGGTGAAGGAAGTGCGTAGTGTGTGTTGGTTATAGTGGGAACGGATACAAGTTCAAGTTTAACAGTAATAGTTTAGCCCACATACATGGGTTGATTAGCCTCTTTAGTTCATCCTGAGAAATCCAGTTTTCAATATTACATGTGTTGAGTGAATGAAGAAAAGTAAGTGACTGTCACTTTGTTGTATTTATGTTTCTATATTGTCGAGTTACCGTGAATTAACATGTGACCAGCTTGATGAGTGAGATTTCTAGTGTTAGAACGATGTTCATGCTGTAGCGAATAATAAGTTAACTGGTGTGAGTCTTCTGATGTCGAAGTTATGTAGTAATGTTTATAACATTGAGTTAAGAAGAGTTAATATCGTGCTCAGGAGACCATGTGCGGACGCTATTGTGTAGTAGCCTTGTCTGACCTGAGGGTGTCGCCATTGCTCGTTCTGTTAACCCCTTTTTAATACAGTCTGTAATGTAAACTAGTCAGTGAGATAGGTGAAGCTCCTTATCTCTTTCCAAAAAGTGATATCCTCATTTATGTAATTGTAGATTATGTTTAAAGGGTATTATAACAATGTTTATTGAGATATTTATGTTTGATTATCCTGATTTGTATTCTGTGTGTGTGGATTTATTATTCACGTTGCATAGTGATTTAAGTACTGTAGCCTAACTGTTTAAATGACAGTACCTAATTTTGATTTATTTGTTTTTTATCAGACTATAATGACAATACTGGATATTGGAATGTTCTGATGAGTACTGCTGAAGCTCAATACAGTTAAAGGAAAAGAAAATTCATCTCCTCATCTTTATTCCTGTGTCCTAACCGATACACCATCCTGTTTACTGGCTGAAAACTTTGATGAACTAGCCCTACTTGATTACCTCACTAACATTGGTCCTTCGAGCCGGATAGCAGTATTCAGGATGGAGTCAGATGAAGAGATGTATCCTGATGTGAGACCTAAACGTCAAATACGTCGACCTGCCAGACTTCAGGACTTTGAAGTGGACTATATGGGATATAGTCAACGAGATCCGTTACAATGGGGCCCGCCATCCTCTGCCTTGGATAGGAGGGTGTTCCTCACTCGGGAGGGTCCAGACCAGATGACTCCCTTCCAGACAGCCTACCCTCACTCTAGTGGCTTCCATGGGAATGCTGCTTACCCTGAGATTCCTCAGCTAGCCCCAGACCACAGCCAGAGGAGAGATTTGGATGGGTTTATTCAGCCTGCGCGAACACCCTCATCCCATCAGAGCCCATGTCTGGATCCTCGTTTCCCGGAGGAAATCAGAGCTATCCGAGAGGAGAATACTAAGCTGCTCCAAACACAACAGGCCTTCCAGACTGGCATAAAGGAACTCAATGAAGCACGGCACGAGATGAAAGAATTACTGGAGGTAGCCCGCTCACTCAGAGCAGACCTGGCCCAAGTTAATAGTTCAGCCTCAAATTACAGTAACCCCAGATCTCCACAAGCCGCTGCTGTAGCCTCAAGGAGTTTCGATGTTGCAGCACATTCAAAGGAAATGGAGGAGGAATGGCCTGATCCTCCACCCTGGCCTGAACCTGATGAGAACCTGTCGAGAGGCATGTGCAATCTCAGGGTCGAAGAACAAGGGCTAGACAGTAGCCAACTCGACTTTGCCCCTGAAGCTAGAGTATGTATGCCTTGTAAGCCTCCACTGCCTCCTCAGCATCCCGTTCCTGCTTCCGGCAAAGGGATACCAAAATACCTCTCTAGACGACCCTCTCAGCTGCTCACACACCCTGGACCAGCACCTTTAATGCAATCAGCGCCTGCCCGAGCCTACCATCCCTTAGCAGCCACTGGAGCGGTACATGGCATGCCGCCACCTAAACAGTTTATTCAGCCACCAGTGAATGAACAAGTGTATCGAGGGCCCCAACCCACAATCCCAAAGTTGATTCACCCGGATCCCAGTGAGTTTGCACGGCTTCGCATAGCTCTAGAGAACCTACTCCCATCTAATGCTACAGAACTCTTCAAGTATCAAATACTTGTGGATCATTTAAAGCTGGAGGAAGCTAGGCTTATAGCTGATGCCTATCTGAACTCACCAACCCCCTATAGTGACACTATGTCAGCCCTCCATGATAAATTTGGTCAGCCTCATCAACTTGCCTTAAAGAAGATAGCAAGTGTTCTAGATACCCCCGAAGTTAAGCGTGGTGATACTATGGCATTCCAGAAGTTCTCTCTCCAGATACAATCTTTAGTGGGCTTGTTGCAGACTCTGGGTCCTGAAGGGGAAATCGAACTCAACTGTGGATCACATGTTGCTCGTCTGCTGAGTAAGCTCCCTCCAGAACAGCGAGCTGATTTCCGTCGACATCAGTTCAAGCAGTTAGGGGCGACCCACACTCTACATGATTTGGCACAGTGGCTCCGCTATGAATCATGGTGTCAGGGTTTCGACAGTCAGGCTACTGGACGCAGCGTAAAAGAAAGGCAGAACGTGAAGACTGATGTTCATCCTGGAAGACAAACAGTGACCGTCCTACATGGAGCTGGTGAGTCTGCAGAGACAGCCCCTTTGTACCACAAAGAGAGTTCAGCCAACAGAACAGCCAAGAGTAGAGCCTACTGTGCCTACTGTGATAGTAATGAGCATTATCTCAGTCAATGCAGTGCTGTCGCCAAACTTTCCAAAGATCAGCTTAGAGAGTGGATACGGGTTAACAAGCGGTGCTGGCGCTGTGCACGAACTCATCAAGCAGCTCAGTGCACATTGAAGAAACCCTGCAACATCTGTCAGGGAAAACACCTACTGGCCCTTCACAAGATAAATACAAGAGCAGAGAGGGGCAATAAAGAGGTAGCTGTTAAAGAAGAGAGCTGCTTAATCAGCTCTGCGGTTGACTCGCTTTAGCTGGACAGACCTGGCGCCGGGAATCGAGTCATGTTAAAGGTTGTCCCTGTGCTCGTACATTATGAGGACCAGACACTTGACACCTTTGCGATTCTCGATGATGGATCAGCCAGCAGCAGCTAAGTTTCTAGGCATGAAGGGCACTCCTGAAGCTCTTCCTCTGCGTACAGTCCGTCAGGACATCCAGATCCTCCATGGTCACACAGTGTCTTTCCGCGTCTCACCATCTGCAAACCCTCACACTAGCTATAAGATCGATGGTGCCTTCACAGCTGGCCGCCTTAGCCTAGCACAGCATACTTACCCTATTGACCACCTGCAGAGGAAGTATAAACACCTAAGTGGCATTCCCCTACCTGCCTTAAAAGATGCTCAGCCAACACTTCTTGTAGGCTCCGACAACCCTCAGCTGATAATACCTGTCGAGCCAGTCAGACTTGGTCCACCAGGTGGCCCAGCCGCAATCCGCACCAGGCTTGGGTGGACTCTTCAAGGCCCTACCCCATTCATGGGGCGGCAAATCCAACCTGCACAGTGTCTGTTTACTTCATCTACACCACCAATGGATGAGCTTTACAAGCATGTTGAGAGGCTCTGGCAAGTAGACACTGTACCTTACCAACACGAAAGAGAGGTGACTTGGTCAAAGCAGGATCAGCAGGCTGTAGCATTGCTTGAAGCCAAGACAGTCCGTATTAATGTAGATGGAATTCTCAGGTACGCCACACCAATGCTGCGCCATGCAAACATGCCACCTTTGCACTCACCAAAGGAGTCTGTTATGCCCATGTTACGTAGTACTGAGAGGCGACTCTTAAAGGACCCAAAGCGAGCAGAAGCATACAAGATGGAAATGCAGAAGCTCATTGAAGCAGGTGGTGTAAAGGAAGTTACTGAGGAGACATCTACCAAAGAAGGATGGTATATCTCACATCATCTCGTAAGCCACAACGGAAAGAACCGCCTTGTTTTCAACTGCTCTCACCAGTACCTTGGGCAGACCCTGAACCAGTACCTGCTACCTGGCCCTACCCTTGGTGCCCCCTTGCTTGGAGTCTTAGTGAGATTTCGTGAACATCCCATAGCGGTTAGTGGAGACATTAAGGGGATGTTTCATCAAGTCCGCCTTATCCCTGAAGATCGCCCTCTTCTAAGGTTCCTGTGGCGGGACCTGAGGGTGGAAGAGCCCCCAAGAACATTTGAGTGGCAAGTTTTGCCTTTCGGCACAACTTGCAGCCCGTGCTGTGCGACATACGCCCTGCAGCGCCACATTGTTGACAACTGCAAGTCGGACGATGACCTGAGATTCTCGGTTGAGAACTGTTTTTACGTCGATAATTGCCTGCAGAGCATGTGTACGCCGGGTGAAGCCAAGCTGCTGGTCGATCGGCTCAGGGATCTTCTGTCTTCTGCAGGCTTTGAGCTGCGTCAATGGGCTTGCAATGATCCAAGCGTCCTGAGCCACTTGCCTCAAGAGGCCAGATCTGAAAGCCTGGACCTGTGGCTGGCACAGGATAAGTCCAACCCTCTGGAGTCAACACTCGGTCTCAGCTGGAATTGGGCAACCGACTCCTTGAGCTACAAACATAGGCCTGTGACCTACGAGGTACCAACCCTGAGGAACATATACAGAGTTCTAGCTACTCAATTTGACCCTTTAGGTTACATGTTACCTTACTCCACCCGAGCAAAGCTCATCATTAGGCAGCTGTGGGATAAGAAGCGAGGTTGGGATGATTCTAACTTACCCTCCGAACTCCTGCAAGCCTGGTCCAGCTGGGAGGCTGAACTTGAGTCCTTACCTCTCCTTACCTTTCCACGTGCATATGTTCCTGCGGACGCAAACCTTGAGGGTGCCATCCGTGAGGTGCACATCTTCGCAGATGCCTCTGAGCAAGCTTATGGAGCTGTAGCCTACATGAGAACTGAGGACAAGGAAGGCGAGATCCACCTGTCTTTCATCCTTGCTCGTTCACGAGTAGCTCCAAGACGTCTGCATTCCATACCACGCCTGGAGCTTTGTGGAGCTCTGGTTGCAGCGCAGCTGGCTCGTGTCCTTGACAGGGAACTTACCTTGACAGTGGCTCGAACTGTGTTGTGGTCAGACTCCACTACAGTACTAACCTGGCTACACTCCCAGTCTTGCCGCTACAAGGTCTTTGTGGGCGCCAGAATAGCGGAGATACAGGAGTTAACAGAGAAGTGCACTTGGCGCTACGTGGACTCGGCGAACAATCCTGCTGATGATCTGACGAGAGGGAAGACCCTGGCGGCCCTAATAGATCCCAACCGATGGTCTCAAGGACCTCCCTTCCTTCTCCAGGACCCAGCCACCTGGCCAGAACGACCCAGCACTGAGCCGTTTGAGGACAAAGGTGAACTCCGGAAGGCCACCTTCTGTGGAGTAACAGTTACCTCACCAATGTCGATCAGCCGGGATGACAAGGTGTATCACACCTGGCAGGAGCTCATAGATGCCACTGCTCAAGAAATCCTAGGACAAACCACTTCCAGTTCACCGCCTAACGCTGAAGAGCACCAACGGACAGAGATGATTGTTCTCCAGCGAGCCCAACAACAGTCATTTCCAGAGGACTACAAACTCCTTGCAGCAGGGAAACCCGTCTCACCTGGGAGTCGATTACTTACCTTGGCTCCGGAGTTAGATAAATCCACAGACCTCATAAGAGTAGGAGGTCGGCTCCGACGTTTGGAAGGTCAAGACGACTTGACATTGCACCCTGTTGTCCTGGATGCCTCACACCCAGTTACACGCTTGCTTATCCAAAGGTACGATAGCAACCTGCATCACCCTGGTCCAGAGCGAGTCTTTGCAGAGATGCGGCGGTCATTCTGGATAATCCATGGAAGGGAGGCGATTCGCAGACACCAGCGTTCTTGTGCCGAATGTCAGCGCTGGAGAGCTCAGCCTTCCATTCCCCGAATGGCGGACCTTCCCGCAGCTCGTCTCCGATTACACAAACCAGCCTTCCACTCCACTGGTGTGGATTGTTTTGGGCCCATGTTTGTGAAGATGGGCAGACGCCAGGAGAAACGCTGGGGGATAATATTTAAGTGTTTAACAACCAGGGCGGTACACTTGGATCTCCTCAGAAATATGGATGCGGATGCTTACTTGATGGCCCTAAGACGGTTCATCGCCAGAAGGGGGACACCTGCAGAATTGTTGTCAGACCAGGGGACCAATTTTAAAGGAGGAGAACGGGAACTTAGAGAGGCTTTTGCCAGTGTAAGGTATCTGGGGTAAATCCATGACTCTGTCCTGAACACAAATAAAGCACATTCTTCCTAAAACCCAAAGTTTTAGGATTAATGAAAATTACTGGACTTTGGTGCCAACATGTCTGCTCCTGACACTTTTACGACCCTGCGACACTCGCCAGAGACTAACCCTACATTCTCCCACTCACGTAGTCCAAGCTTCAAAGTAACACCCCCCCCCCCCGTTGGGTGCTCAATGCACGCAGATACAAACACACACACATATATGAACTTTTACTACTCTCCTCATTTAAAGACATTTACTGAGGTATATTTGATATGTTGTTATGTTTGTCGATTGCCCGGGTCCTATGAAGGGATCTATGAGTGTGTGTTAGTTTAAAACAAACTACAAGGGCAGTTAATATGCTTTTAATGTAACTTTGCAATATAACCCTCCTTAAATGTCTTTCTTCCTCTGTTCAGAATCCTTGTGATCTGACAAGGTCATTTATGTAATTGAACAAGCCATAAAATGTATTTTACTATGTTTTACCATCTTTGGAATGATTCTGAACAAATTCTGACTGATCGTAAAACCTGTGAATGCGGCCATAATTTAGCTTTGACAAGACAAAGAGAATTTTGCCGCCAAGAGTTTCGTTGAATGTCATTGGCCAGTTCGCACCTCAGAGGTGTGGACTCCAGTTCCTTTAAAGAGAACTGGACTCGCTCTTCCTGGTCCCTGTCTTCCCTCTCTGGCTGGTACCCTGGACTGCTCTTCCTCCAACATGTGACGCGCGCTTGACTCTCTCGCTCGCTCATACTCTGGACTCTCCCTTCCTTCATCATGTGACTCCTTGGTCCATCGGGACCTCGTGTTAATGCGATGACCCATCTTTCCTTTGTTTGTCTAGTTCAGTTTTATTTTCCTTTTTGTATTCTCCTTTGTTCATTCTCATCGGCGAGTGAAATGAACTTAGTTTGAATCATTTCTTTGGCAACACCTTCAACGGACGATTTGAACATCCCGCCACACGGGCGCGCCGGAATGGACCTCTGACCGGGTCCGGAACACACGCACACACACACGAGAGAACATGATCAGCAAGTATTCGTTTTCCTACCGAGATCTAAATACTGCTAAGATTGCCTGCCCTAATTAGGGTACGATTTGACTCTAGTTGTCTCTCTTAACGGTTCTGTGTCTGATGAATTTTGCCAAACTCACCAGCTCTCTCTCTCTCTCTCTTTCTATATGCATTCTCCTTCCTCGATGTTTTATTGTGTTTGTAAATACATTTATTCCTTGTAACGTTTATTAACCGTATACGTAATCACCTTTATTAAATACATATATTCATTGATTGATTCTGCCTGTGCTCATACTTCAAATCACTTAAATGTTTCGATCAGCTACAATGTTATAATACTTTAAATAGTCTTGTGACAAAACAGGAAAGCTATCTTTTACGGCCGTAAAGATCGTCTCTTCCTGCGAGTCTCTTAAAGGTAATTTCTCTGTGGAAATTGATGAAGATCCATGACCAGTTTGCTGGACAAACAGATTATTCGATATACTAATTAATTCCATTGAGGAGTATCCTGAGAATCTATATATTCTAGACAATTTGTATATGAATATTGAATTATAATTCGTTATGATTTGATTATTGATAAATAAAATTGATCTATCTTGCCGATCTGTATGAATAATTGATTATACATCCATTGTATTCAGTCGTTCATAACAGATTGGCAACGTAACCCCCTTTGCCGGGTGATTTTTAACATGTATTGTTATCTGGGTCAAACCCGTATCAATAGTTATTAATTTGTAATTACTAAATATTGAATATATATTCCCCAATGGCCCAAATACTTTACAGTTTGGTGGAGAATGATTCGGGAACATTTTAAATTTGTTTATGAGCAATTCAGTTTCAATCTATGTGTATATTGTTATTTAGTATTGTATGCGCGTTTCGAATCGTGAGCCAAAGCGCGCAGCGCGAACTCACTGACTAAACTGAGTAAAGGCACAAAGCCGAATTCAGGTAAGCACATTAACAGCTGGTAAATATGTCTTAACCTTTTAGTCACTGTTAATTGCTAAATTAAACTGCAGTTATATTAATAATATTAAAATTGCCTCTGTAAAGACGCGCTACATTTTAATATTAAAAACTCCCCAGCCCGAACGAGATTCTTCTAACAGGGTGAAGACAAGATTTAGTGAAACGATGCTCTTTCACTATTCTTAAAAAGGCCTTACAATAGTTAGATTAACGATAAACTCCTGGTTAAACATTGACGTAGCTACTCAATTGTAAAAACCTAAAGCATATTTAATCATAGGTGCTATTTGATATATGTTATGGGAGTCGAAAAACAGATGAATAATTCCTGTTTTCTCTCACACAACGCAGCGACGAATCCTGCTAGATGTGCTTGTAAAACATAGCACCGAAAAAATCCAACACTGAAAACATTTTTCATCATAAATGCTATTTGATAAATGTTATTTGGATCCGAAAAACAGATGCCTAATTCCTGTTGTCCACAATTTACGTGTAGTGCAGCGAAGAAATCCTGCCACACACTTTTGTGAAATATAGCACCAAAAATCCGCCGAGATTTAAATTTTATGTTTGTGATCTATGCAGTAACGGGGCGTGCCCTTAGATTTGAATCACATTTGAAGCAGGCTGGTTGTTATTCCGCTGACAAACACAAGAGGGCAACCTTTAAGTGTGTGACAGTCTCAAATTACTACCACGCCCTGACTTCACCCCGCATGAACGAAAATTGCGCCATCGTGTGGGCATTCGCAAACAGGTCACTCTGTTCTAAAAATTCTCTCGTTTTTTTTCATTTTCCCTGTGATTATGAACTTTGCAGTCTAACTTTCAATACAAATTCGCATTGGAAAGCTTTGCTTGTGTTAATATTGTTGAACGTTAGATAGTTCTCCTGCCTCTGACGGTTTGTACTTGGCTTGAGTTTGATTCAAACAGGATTTGGATTAAAATTAAGAGTGAAGTCTCAGCTCAGACTCAGCCGCTGTTTGACCCACTTGGAGGGAATTAAGCCATCTAATGGCCGTCTCCTGCTAAGTCGGTTCGCAGCTGTCGAGTCTCTTCACTCTCTCTCTTTTCAATTCTGTTTCGAATCACTTATTGCTACTTCTCTCTTTGGATTATTTCATAATTATTAATGATACCTTGCAGTAATCTTGATTATTATCAGAGATAATTCTGCTCTTCAACTTTCGGTACACGCTTATTTAAATTGAGTTTAACAAGTTTAAATTTAAATTTAAATTAAGTTTGTCTATTCAGCCATCTGATCTATTATCAGATATAATTCTGATCTTGAACTTCCTTTACACGCTTATTTGAATTTGGTTCAAACAACTTTGAATTTAAATTTAAATTAAGGGGACTGATTCAACCAGGTTAACGACAGAGAGGAAGTGCGTCCCCTTGTGGCGAAAACCCACTACTACGGTACACCTCCTCCTGCGTTCAGGCTGCTCTTTAGTTCTACCTTTCTCTCTTGATTATTTCATAATTATTAATGATACTTCATTGCTATCATTGGTGATTATTGGATATTATTCTGATTTTCCTTTTAATTCTTCTTACATGCTTATTTAACTTTGATTTAACCTTCGTTGAATTTGATTTGAATTAAGTTTGTCCATTCAAGTCAGGTGGGCCACCACTGAGGAAGTACGTACCCTTGTGGCACAAACACGCTACGACAGCCTGCTTCCTCCGTGTTTCATCTGGCTTTCCTTATTCTCAATTTTCTCTTTTGGGTTAGGTCATTTTGATAATTACCAACATTATCATAATTTCCTTTTGTTTATTATTATTTAGTAAAGCCTTTATTTCTACACACATAATTACTCAATTTGGATAAACAAGAAAGCCTTAATTCACTTTAAGTTTCACTTGCTAAATCCTGTTCTGTATTTGTACGTAGAATTCCCTAGGGCACTGTGGTGATTCGACAGGCATCTCTGGTTGGTTTCCGGCAAGCTGGTTTGTCTGACCGGCGTTACCGACGCGGACCGTGAGTGAGTCTTGGACTTTTCTGTCTCTTTCCATTTGGTGCGACACATGAACTGTGTCATCAGCAATCTGGCACTCCAAAGTCTCAGATTGTTTGAGAGGAACGCACCTTGGTACAGATGAACAGAGAGGCCCGGGGACACGGCGGTTGAGTGTGGGGACGACGGAAGGATTAACCACGACGCTGGCTCCAACCAGAGTGACCGCAAGTCACCCAGGCAAACTAAATAAGGTAAAACCCATCTGGATAGCAGGCTCAGGCCTCGTTATCCCCTGCAACACTCTCTGTGTTAGTATATCTCCCATTTCATTACAGACCTATTAATTTGTTTTGTTTCATTTTACTACAATCTTTTCTATCTCGCTATTTTTCCGTTCTGTTGTGATTTGTTTCTTTCAGTTCACCTAGAAACAGAGCCTATGAGAGACATGAAGGACAGCTAAATAACAGATCGACCACTGAGCAGCTAGCGTCACCACGTGACTCCCTAGGCTGCCGCCCTGTCAAAATCTTTATTTAGGCCCTGCGCTGACCTACGCAAATTGTCCCAATCTAACTGTCTGCATCAGTTAGCCAAAATTCTCATAGACGGCATAGCCCGTATTAGCATAATTCGTTAACTGTAGAACGAACTTGCCTTGGTCTCTTTGTGTGTGTGCTGTGTTTCTCTTGCCCACAGTGAGCCAGTATGTCCCGTGCCTCCAGTCCCGCAGCCCACTGGGACAACCTTGACACATGGCTGACAGCCATGACGGCTACCTTCCTGCCTGAGGACGCTGGTGACTCAGAGCCCCCGAGCCAAGAGCAGCTGGACGTCGACTTGGACAAACTGATGGAACACGATCCAACCCAGAGCTACCGATACAAAGACTGGGCCAAAATCGTTGGACATCTCGCTCACACACGTCAACCAGGCACGGCTCAGCGAAAGACACGACATCAACCTGGAGCAGGAAGCCGCAACGCTAAAGCTTCAAGTGGAGGAGGCCCGGAGGAACCAAACCCACGCTCAGTCTCGTCTGGACCAGCTACTCCTTGAGACCCACGACCAGCGCGGGAAAAAGGATGCAACAGACCCAGAGCTACAAGAAAAAGTGGAAAAACTCCAAAAAGCCCTGTCTGATCTTCGTCTGGACACAGACCAAAGAGAGCAGTCGGAGAAAGAAACCAGAAAGGAACTCGACAAGAAACTCCGACATGGTGAAGCTCTGCTTGCAAGAGCAGAGACTGAACTAAAAGAAAGAGACACTAAAGCCAAGGCCTGCAAAAAACACTTGCAAGCGGCCCAAGCTAAAATCCACGAGCTTGTTCAGCAGAGACACAATCTCGAATACGAACTTGACATTGTCCGCACAGAGCTGAAACACTCGTATAGACTGCAGAGTGACCGGGAAGGGGAAACACACACCACAAAGTTTCCCCTGACCAGCCGTTCCGCATCTTTCAGCCAAGAGCTAAGAGCTGAAAAGGGGGGCGAAAGTCCACCGTTCAAGACACCACCAGCCAGCGCACAAGAACCCCCGCCAGCAGCAAGGAGGGGGGCCTTCAAGAGAACCCCTGCCCCTAACCACGGCACGGCCCCCAAAGAACTTGACAAGCTGGCCAGACACATCCCTACGTTCACTCCGAACCCTGCAGGAGGCCACGACGTGCATGCCTACCTGCAAGACATTGACTTTCACTTACAAACTGTCACCAACGCGACCGCTTGGGACAGATTGTACCTGCTAAGAATTACGTCCAGTCGTGATGTGCGCAGCTTCCTTGACCGTCAAACAGAGACTATCAAAACGGATTACCAGCAGCTGCAACAAGCTTTGATCCGTGAATTCTCTGATCCAGAATCAGACCAAGGGTTGTTCACCGCCTTGGACCTACAGCAGGCCCGACTTGAAACCCCACAGACCTACTACAGCCGACTCCGACAAAGCCTACTTCGGAGCACGGAACCAGCCCTATATGGAAGAGGATGTCAATTTCAGAACTTTGTTCCTTCGAAATCTGCATCCCACAGTGAGTCATCACTTAGGCATCCTGGCCTGTCCCCGTAGCATGTCTACCCAACAGCTACGAGACTTGGCCCACAAAGCTCACATTAAGCATAAGATTGTGTCCGAAAAGACTTTGAAAGACCACACAATCTACTCTGTCTCTGAACACTACTCAGAGCTGCCTCTAGAGGGCGCCCCACGACACCACAGCCCTTTTCACAGAGAGTCAGAACCGTTCCAGGCCAACAGAGGGCAGCACAACTGTGATGGTGCGCGTCCTAGACACCAGAGCGAGCGCTCTGAAAGATTCTGGGAAACCAGCCGGCGACCCAGAAATAGCCGACCCCCATCACCAAGAACCCCAAGCCCAGAAAACAGGCCATGGAGCCCCTCTCGACATGCCACCGACGAGCCCAGGTCTCAGCCCACATCAGATAGAAATCGTATGGCCCCGTCAGAGACGGCGGAGATCCTGAAGGTGCTGAAAGAGCTTCTTCACAGGAAACTTCACAAGGGACACAGGAAGGATGAGCCCGACGTCTTGTGTCTAAGCGTAAGACCAAGCACCCTGAACACTGCTCGTCGGCCACAGGCCACAGAGCCAGCTGTCACATCACAAAGTGACAGCATCATCCAGCCACCTCAGCTGACAGCTGCACTTCCTGAGCATGACAGCACAGTTTCCCACAACTGGGTCCAACACCACAAAGGACCAGGAAAGGCTGTTTTGGTTAACTGCCTCCGCAGCGAACCACCCGAGACCAGCCCTAACCACCCATTGATCACCACAACAGCCCCAATGCCAAAACTTCTGGGGACCTTATTCGAAAAGGGGGTGGCCCGGAAACTGTTCCTTGTTGTCACGCTGGAAAAGGAGGTGAGGCTTGAAGCCCTGGTCGACACGGGCTCAGACCTCACTTTGATTTCAGCTGAACTTTTTGAAAGACTCAGATTCAAAGCTAAGAGAAAAGGTCGAACTCTCACATCTCAAACGTGTGAGCTGACTGTGCAGTCATACAGCCAGAGCGACATTCGGCTCGAACAGGTAGCTCTCATTCACCTGACAATTGGTCCTATGTGGTTAATCCACCCGGTGTACATCTCACCAATGGACACTTACCCACTTCTAATTGGCAAAGACCTGCTAGATCGCTTTGAGCCTTTACTGGACTTCAAACAGCTGAAAGTTTGGGCTCAAGTTCAGGAACCTCTCCCCCTCCCATCAGACAGGTCACCTGTGCCAGACTGTCAGGTCACAGAGGTCACGAGAACTCCCGCAGAGCCAGACTTCAAGGTCACCAAGGTCACGGGAACTCCCGCAGCCAGCCATGAAGACACAGCCTCGCACTCAAGTCACCAAGACGCAAGCAGAGATTGCAGGTGACAGGTGGCTCATTAACACTCCTGTGCGCACAGCTACACTCACTTACGACCAGCACAACACTGTCACCCGTGTTCATAAAACCCAAAGTTTTTAGGATTAATGAAAATTACTGGACTTTGGTGCCAACAAGTCTGCTCCTAACACTTTTACGACCCTGCGACACTCGCCAGAGACTAACCCTACATTCTCCCACTCACGTAGTCCAAGCTTCAAAGGAATTCCAGAGAACCCCCCCCCCCCCCCCCCCCCTGTTGGGTGCTCAATGCACGCAGATACAAACACACACACATATATGAACTTTTACTACTCTCCTCATTTAAAGACATTTACTGAGGTATATTTGATATGTTGTTATGTTTGTCGATTGCCCAGGTCCTATGAAGGGATCTATGAGTGTGTGTTAGTTTAAAACAAACTACAAGGGCAGTTAATTATGCTTTTAATGTAACTTTGCAATATAACTCTCCTTAAATGTCTTTCTTCCTATGTTCAGAATCCTTGTGATCTGACAAGGTCATTTATGTAATTGAACAAGCCATAAAATGTATTTTACTATGTTTTACCATCTTTGGAATGATTCTGAACAAATTCTGACTGATCGTAAAACCTGTGAATGCGGCCATAATTTAGCTTTGACAAGACAAAGAGAATTTTGCCGCTAAGAGTTTTGTTGAATGTCATTGGCCAGTTCGCACCTCAGAGGTGTGGACTCCAGTTCCTTTAAAGAGAACTGGACTCGCTCTTCCTCCCTGTCTTCTCTCTCTTGCTGGTACCCTGGACGCGCTCTTCCTCCAACATGTGACGCGCGCTTGACTCTCCCTGTTGCTCTCTCCTGGTACTCTGGACTCTCCCTTCCTTCATCATGTGACTCCTCGGTCCATCGGGACCTCGTGTTCATGCGATGATCCATCTTTCCTTTGTTTGTCTAGTTCAGTTTTATTTTCCTTTTTGTATTCTCCTTTGTTCATTCTCACCGGCGAGTGAAATTAACTTAGTTTGAATAATTTCTTTGGCAACACCTTCAACGGACGATTTGAACATCCCGCCACACGGGCGCGCCGGAAAGGACCTCTGACCGGGTCTGGAACACACGCACACACACACGAGAGAACATGATCAGCAAGTATTCGTTTTCCTACCGAGATCTAAATACTGCTAAGATTGCCTGCCCTAATTAGGGTACGATTTGACTCTAGTTGTCTCTCTTAACGGTTCTGTGTCTGATGAATTTTGCCAAACTCACCAGCTCTCTCTCTCTCTCTTTCTATATGCATTCTCCTTCCTCGATGTTTTATTGTGTTTGTAAATACATTTATTTCTTGTAACGTTTAATAACCGTATACGTAATCACCTTTATTAAATACATATATTCATTGATTGATTCTGCCTGTGCTCATACTTCAAATCACTTAAATGTTTCGATCAGCTACAAGCTTTGAAATGGTACAATACTTTAAATAGTATTGTGACAAAACAGGAAAGCTATCTTTTACGGCCGTAAAGATTGTCCTTTCCTGCGAGTCTCTTAAAGGTAATTTCTCTGTGGAAATTGATGAAGATCCATGACCAGTTTGCTGGACAAACAGATTATTCGATACTAATTAATTCCATTGAGGAGTATTCTGAGAATCTATATATTCTAGACAATTTGTATATGAATATTGAATTATAATTCGTTATGATTTGATTATTGATAAATAAAATTGATCTATCTTGCCGATCTGTATGAATAATTGATTATACATCCATTGTATTCAGTCGTTCATAACAGATTGGCAACGTAACCCCCTTTGCCGGGTGATTTTTAACATGTATTGTTATCTGGGTCAAACCCGTATCAATAGTTATTAATTTGTAATTACTAAATATTGAATATATATTCCCCAATGGCCCAAATACTTTACAAACCATTAAATGAAGTGAACACAGGTTTGTCTTGGTCTACACTTTATTTTCATTTGATTTCTGTAGGAAGTTAACATTGAACATTTGTTTGAGATTATGATAATGGAAAATATGGTTATTGCATTTATCGGTGGTTATGCACTCAAGTGGCATTTTGGTGCAAATCTGCTAAAACAATAGCTAAAGATATCACTCAAAATCTGAATGATGAGTAAAGAAGATTAGCAGTTATACATTTCAGTTTTATAGGCATATCATAAAACGTGTTTGTCATGTAGATTTACAAGTCACTAACAAAATTGCAAGATAACATGCATGTTTATGACCTGATAATACTAAGAAGAAACAGCAATTTATGGACAGAAGAAGTTTTTTTTTTTTTTTTTGGTATGTTTATAATGCTAGCTCAATTGAAATTTATTTAACAATATTTTATTTTATTTTCAGCCATTCTTCCAGCTTCCCTCATGATGTTATCTGAATCTGGAGCTCAGTAAAATATCAGTCTTATGTAACCTGGTCAATGACGATCAACTTTCTTTGCAGCTCATTTCAACCAGGAGCCGCCACTAAGACCAGAAGAGATTATTTGACTGACATTTAAACCACGTTTCAATAGTTTTACCCCTTTTATTGCATGTGCAGCTGATGGCAGAAGAAAGCATAAACAGCACCTGACATGTGAGTAAAGACCACTGCTTTTTATATTAGTTATTCCCTACTGTGACAGCCCAGGGGCCTCTGCCAGGGTGTTTGTGTGTGTGTGTGTGTGTGTGTCTCTGACTGTGTTTTGTTGCAGGGTGAACTTCCTGGTGGAGTGGAGCTGAGGCCATCAGGCAGATCAGAGTCAGCTGGCCACTGTCTCTAGATTGCATAAAACCCGCCCCTTCCTGATTGTTGCGGGCTGGACTGTTTGTTCTTTTGCTGGTCCCCAGCATGGCGTTTCCTTTTGTTTTTGCTGTGTTTTGTTTGTTTAAATTAACCTGGCATTATGTTTTGCCAGCATCATTTGTTAAACTTTAAAAAATGATTTGTTATATTGGTTAAATTAAATTACTTTTGTTAATAAACATCCTTTTTTTGGTAATCCCTTAAGCGTGGTTTCCTCTTTTTTTGTTATGGCCTTTGAGCTGGGCCATAACAAATTGGGGGCTCGTCAAGTAGGCTAAATTATGCTGCTGGTAGTGGTTAATTAGTGTGGGGCTGGGGTTGTTGTTTTTTACCGTTAAAACGAGTAGGAGCGCGCGTTGTCGAAAATTCGTGTTTGCCCTGGATGTCGGCAATGTGGTGATGACGTTTAGTCGGGGATTCCCTTTATTCGTGTTTTTTGTTTAGTGGAAACCTGTGTAAGGGAATTAACCACGTGTAATTTGATGTTGTGGGGTGATGGAATCGTTGGTGTAAGTTTGTTTCTGTCTGCAAAATAGTCACGGGACAAGGAAGGTAAGTGTTTACCTTTTTTTTGCGCAAAAAATGTAGGCCTATATGTTGAGTTAACTCCCCTGTAGGTATAGCGCGTTTTCCTCTTTGGGATTCGTGTGCATGTGAATATAGTGCGGGGTGAAAGTGGTTGGAGCAGTTGTCTCGGGAGCACGTCCATGGTTGTGGCGAAGTTGCCAGCTTGCTGGTCGCTTGGCCAAACTACTGGGTTTTGGTGCATAAGTACCCACCGCAAGTAACTCCTGAAGACTAGGGTTGAGTTATGTAGATCGTGTTAGGCAGTTTAGAGGGGACGCTCAATTTACGAGATTACTTTGTAGTCTGTGTTGCGCACTTTTGTTTACCGGGGGACTGATTGCTGTTTGTGCATTGTTAAACATGGCAGAAGTAGATGATTTCATTGCTATTCCTTCGGAGGAATTGTTGGATCAGTGTTCTAGGGATCAGTTGTTAAAGATAGCTGATCATTATAAAATCAGCGTAGGAGACAGGAGGTTAAAGGAAAATGTTAGATCCATTATAAGGGCACATTTGTATGATTTGGGTATTCATACGAAAATTACATAGTCCTACTAATTCGGTTGTGGATGGTTTTTCTCACGATTCGTCTCTTCATGTAGCTCCAAATTTTGAACAGCAAAAAGAAATGTTGATATTGCGTATGAAGTTAGAGAAGGAGAAGGATGTAGAATTGGAAAAGATGCGGCAGCAAGCAGACATTGATAAAGCTTTAGCACTAGAACAAATGAGGCAGCAAACAGAAAGGGCAAAGTTAGATTTAGAAAGTGAAAGGTTGAGGTTAATTGAAGAAGGTAAATTAGGTGACTTCTTAAGGAATGAAGAGTTGGCTCGGGGCAGCGATAATTCACGTGATATTTTGAATAGTTTGCGCTTGGTGCCTAAATTTAGTGAGAAGGACGTTGAAGTATTCTTCACTTTGTTTGAGTGTGTTGCAGACGCGAGAGATTGGATTGATTCTGACCGTATAGTTTTGCTGCAATGTGTGTTAACTGGGCGCTCAGGAGGTTTTTTCTTCATTGTCTAACTTGATGGTACTTGAACAGTTTAAAAATTCAGTTCCAGAGCGAATTGCCATGTACAGAAAGTAAGGACAGCAGGGGAGGCTGCTGCCCTTGCGGATGATTACTTTTTGACCCACAAGGGTAGCGGTGGTGTGGATGTCCGCACGCGTGCTTTGGCTGGGGGAGACGTTGCGCCTGCTGGAGGGATGTTTTTTTTCTAAGCGGTCAGGTGGAGGTTTTCCTCGGGAGCAGAGAGTTGATCATGGATTCCACGATTCTGAGTGTCATTTTTGTCATAAATACGGTCATTGGAAGAGAGACTGCAGGGTGTTTAAGTTGCGAAATAGGCAAGATGTAACTCAGGCAAAGCCGGTGGCTTCAGCGGCGCCAGTTTCTAATGTGTTTTCAGACCAATCGAGTGTCGAGTTACCATCTGTGGTGTCAAAACCTGACTTAAGCTCATATTTGCCGTTTATTTCAAAAGGACATGTGTCTTTGGTTGGAAATAACGAAAGGGTGCCAGTGACTATCTTACGAGACACGGGGGCATTTGATTCATTTGTCCTGGGGTCTGTTTTGCCGTTTTCTGAGGAAACGGATACTGGATCTTTTGTACCTGTGTTGGGCATGGGTATGTCTATTTTTCATGTTCCTGTGCATAAATTTGTTCTTCATTCAGAATTGTTTGAGGGAGAAGTTAAAATGGGAGTGCGTCCTGCTTTGCCTATAGACGGCGTTACTGTGATTTTGGGAAATTATGTGGCAGGAGCACGTGTTTGGGGAAGTAGTTCAGTATGTCCAGTGGTGGTCTCAGTACCGCTGGGTAGTAATGGCACTGATGAGAATGAAAAACAGTTCCCAGAAGTGTTCACGCAGCTTGCGCTGTGACGCGCGCCATGAAGCGGACCACTGACGATGCAGATTCTGTAGAAGTGGAAAATGTAGAAGGTGAGGCATCTGAGTTGTTGGTAATGAGTTTGTCTAACATTCCCTTGTCTGTCTCGCATAGTGAATTGGCGCGTGAGCAAAGATTAGGGTTTTGTTGGAGATCCTGTATCAAATTGTTGTGCCCTCCAAATTTCGTGATTTGGTTTTGCGTGTTGCTCATGATGAGTCGGGGCACATGGGGGTTGGTAAAACCTATGATCGTGTCCTTAGACATTTTTTTTTGGCCGCGGGTTAAGAAAAGTGTTGCGAGCTACATCAAAACGTGCCACACTTGTCAGTTAACTGGTAAGCCAAACCAAAAAATTAAAGTTGCTCCCCTGTATCCGATTCCTGTTGTAAGCCAACCATTTGAACACCTGATTGTTGATTGTGTAGGTCCTCTCCCTCGTTCAAGGTCGGGTGCAATGTATTTGTTAACTGTTATGTGCAGTAGCACCAGATACCCAGCAGCCTATCCGTTACACACATTAACAGCAAAAGCAGTGGTACGTGCTCTGGGTCAATTTATATCAATCTTTGGCATACCTAAAACCATTCAGAGTGACCAAGGGTCGAATTTCTCCTCTCACTTGTTTGCGCAGGTATTGAAACTGTTGCATGTGCAGCACTACCAGTCCTCTGCGTATCATGCGCAAAGTCAAGGAGCGCTGGAACGTTTTCACCAGACTTTAAAATCAATGATGAGGGCATACTGTGTGCAGATGAATGCTGATTGGGAGGACGGGTTACCATGGTTGTTGCTGGCAGCGAGGGAGGTAGTGCAGGAGAGTACAGGTTTCAGTCCAAACGAGTTGGTTTTCGGTCATACTGTGCGGGGGCCTTTAGCTGCTTTGCAGAGTGAGTGGAAGGAGTCTCAACCACCTAAAAATTTGATTGATTATGTCAATGGTTTCAGGCAGCGACTTTACTCTGCTACAGAGTTAGCCAGGAAAAAGTTGACTTTGGCACAGGAGAAGATGAAACATCTCTATGACCGAAGAGCATAGCGGCAGAGTTTTTGTGAGGGCGACCAGGTTTTGGCTTTATTACCTATTGTTGGTTTACCATTTCAAGCGAAGTTTTTGGGCCCATATACGGTAGTGAAGACGTTTTTCAGAACTAAACTACCTGATTGCCACCCCAGAACGTCGAAAAAACTACCAACTGTGTCATGTCAATCTGTTAAAAGCATATCATGCTAGGGCATCACAGGAATTGAGTGCATTGACAGATGATGCTCATCCAGTGTGTGTTTGTAACACAGTTTTGTCTAGTAGCAAAGATGTTTGTGAGGATGATTTACCAAATCACGACTATGCGTTGTTAACTGTTTGGCTTAAAAACTCTAAGGTACTTTCAGATTTAAACAGTGTATTGTCTCACTTGTCTGAGCTCCAGTGCACAGAATTAATGGAGGTTATACAGGAGTATAACTTTAGACGCAGTTGCTCCGTTGCGCTTAAAGAAGATTAAAGAAAATAGTCCAACGCCGTGGTACAGCGAGCACACCCAGGCCCTAAAGAGAGCAGCCAGAAAAATGGAGCGCAACTGGAAGAAAACTAAACTAGAGGTATTTCGGATTTCGTGGAAAGAGAGCTCAATTGCTTACAGAGAGGCTTTAAAAGCTGCTAGATCTGCTTATTTTTCAAACCTATTAGAAGAAAATAAACATAATCCTAGGTATTTATTTGAAACAGTGGCTAAACTAACGAAAAAGAAAGCTTCAAGCTCAGAAGTGTCAAAGCAACACGGCAGTGATGACTTTATGAACTTCTTCACTTATAAGATTGATAATATCAGGGACAAAATTATAACTATGCAACCGTCTACCACAGTATCGCATCAGGAAGTGCATTGTAGTCTCCCTGAGGAAAAATTTGATTTATTTGTTGCTATAGGAGAGGAAGAATTCTGCAAACTCGTTAATTCATCTAAATCGACAACTTGTATGTTAGATCCTATACCGACTAAGCTACTGAAAGAGATGTTTCCAGAGGTCATATATCCTCTTCTTAATATCATTAATTCATCTTTGTCTCTAGGATACGTACCAAAAACCTTTAAACTGGCTATGATAAAACCGCTTGTTAAAAAACCACAACTTGATCCTACAGAATTAGTCAATTACAGGCCGATCTCGAATCTGCCTTTTCTGTCAAAGATATTAGAAAAAGCAGTATCTTCACAACTATGTTCCTTTCTAGAAAGAAATGATATCTGCGAGGATTTTCAGTCCGGATTTAGACCGTACCATAGCACTGAGACCGCTCTCATTAGAGTCACAAATGATTTGCTCTTATCATCCGATCGTGGTTGTATCTCTCTATTAGTGTTACTCGATCTTAGTGCTGCATTTGACACCATTGACCACAATATTCTTTTAAATAGACTAGAAAACTATGTTGGCATTAGTGGAATTGCATTAGCATTGTTTAAATCATACTTAACTGACTGTTATCAGTTTGTAGCAGTAAATGAAGAGATGTCTTATCGATCACAAATTCAGTATGGCGTACCACAAGGCTCAGTACTAGGACCGCTGCTGTTCACTCTGTACATGCTACCATTAGGAGATATCATTAGGAAACATGGAGTTAGCTTTCACTGTTATGCCGATGATACTCAGCTGTATATTTCTTCAAAACCCAACGAAACTTACCAATTCACAAAATTAACGGAATGCATAGCTGATATAAAAAATTGGATGACTAGTAATTTCCCACTACTAAATTCTGAAAAGACAGAGATTCTAATTATTGGACAAAAAACTCCCACAGATAATAACCCAGAATACTGTCTAACACTTAATGGCTGCTCTGTCAAGTCTTCGTCGTCGGTTAGGAACCTGGGTGTGCTATTTGATACCAACCTTTCTTTTGAAAGCCACGTGTCTAGTATCTGTAAAACTGCATTTTTCCATCTTAAAAATATATCTAAATTACGCCATATGCTCTCATTGGGAAATGCGGAACAATTAGTCCATGCGTTCATGACATCAAGGCTAGATTATTGTAATGCTCTACTGCAGTGGTCACCAACCTTTTCAAGCCTAAGATCACATCCCAAGTCCAAATGTAAACCAAGATCTACCACTTGCAGAAAATTATGAAAAAACAAGGCCACAATGTAGTTCTACTTTGACATTCTTTGTTGCCTGTTAGTCACTAGGAAAATATTTATTTAACTATACAAATAGTATATAACTATACAAACTATCAACTATATTTCAACATTTTCAACAGTAATATAACATTGTTAAGTATATATCCACAGGCTTATTACTCATATATAAACACAATAATCAGTCAATTACAGGCCTAAGCCAATAATGTACTGTTTCATTTTCCCTTTTAAAACATAGGCTATTTCAAATCAAAATGGTAAGTGCAACTAGCATACAAAATATTATGACAACAGTCATCCTTCAATTCTTCAAAAATATTTTCACACAAATTACAGACCTACTATTCATTACCTCAATAATCAATCAATTACAGGCCTAAAACAGTCATGTACAGCACTGATTCTCTTTCCCTTTTCCAACAACATAAAACACAGATCTCCTTTTAACAATAACCAATACAGGGTTTTTCCTGGCTCAAAATGAGGCGGAGGTGGTAAAGTCGTAACACTAGGGGGGTCCGGGGGCATGCCCCCCCGTGAGAAAAATTTGTACATTTTAAAGATAAATTCATTAATCTGGTGCACTTTGAGTCACTCGAATCTGTTGTTAAAAATAAAAAATAATCCACCCGCCAACCACCCATATTCTTTGATTTAGATATCTGCATCTGATCATCACATTACAATTATTCAATTAAGCATGATAATATGGTAACATATCACACTGAAGAAGCTGATTTAAAATTAACATTTATTTAAATTAAAAGTTCTTCTTTTGGCAAAATTACATTTCCTTTATAGCCTAAACAGAGGCTTTAGCCTACTCCCTTTAAACTTAAATTGTCAATGTTTCATTTTTGAAAACACTCTTATCGGAATAATTTTTTGTACCTTTATAACGGGCATTTTCCCCCTAATTTTATTTAATGTACAGTATGCTCTAAATTTCATTTCAAATTCTTACATTTTATCAATACAATCAATTAAAATAATAAGACAAGGCTGTTACCAATCAAATTTAATAATTTACATTGAAAAATTATAACTGTATTAAATGAGATTATGAGATTGTTTTGAATATTTTTTGAATATACAAATAAGGAATGTTGAAAAGAATGATACTTTGAAACTAAACCGCCAGAAGAAGCGGCAGGCGGCCGTCTTAATGAGCGAGTCATTGAGTCATTCATTCAAACGATTCGTTCAAACGGCTGATTGATTCAGAATGAGGCGGTTTAATAATGGGTAACGTTAATTGAATCTTTGACTCGAGCGATTAGGTCAAAACGCTGAATCATTCAGTAATGAATAATGGATGAGTGTTGCTGTGAGATGCGCTGCTTCTGTTGTTTGGAACTATTTTCGCTGCTGAAACAGAACAAAAACAGTAATTACGTCTAAAAATGTAAGTAACTTAATTTTAACTATTTGTTTATTGAACTGTTATGAAATCAATTGTTCAAATCTTGGTTTCAATCGTGCTTGCATTCAGGAAAACAGCACTCTGGTCGTCTATAACGTTATATTGTTTCTTAACTATAAATTTGACGGAGGCGACCGCCTCATAATTGTCTATGCAGGAAAACCCCTGCAGATTTCAAACTAGCAATAGCCTACTCCCTCACCGTTGTGCCATCGTTTCGTTAGCTTGCATATCGTTAGCTTGAAGAGCTTGATGTGAGCGTAGTGTGAAGTGGCTGAGCTCGTTAAAGCGTAAAGCCTTGTTTATACTCAACGCGTCCGCATGAGCCAAAAATGACGTCATTGTAACGGCGCGCGCGCCTCCGCATCCCCTAGACACCATTTACTACACACAGTAGGCTCACACATGGTGCATTTTTATTTAATAAATAATAATGAATACAAATATTGGTGTTTTTTCTCTGATTTTGAAAACTCTTCGCGATCGACTTAAAATGCTTCCAAGATCGACGGGTTGGTGACTCCTGCTCTACTGGGTGGTTGCCCTGCACGCTTAATAAACAAACTACAGCTAGTTCAAAACGCCGCAGCTCGAGTTCTTACCAGAACCAGGAAATATGACCATATTAGCCCGGTTCTGTCAACACTGCATTGGCTCCCTATTAAACATCGTATAAATTTTAAAATATTGTTGATTACCTACAAAGCACTAAATGGTTTAGCTCCGCAGTACTTGAGCGAGCTCTTAACGCATTATAGTCCTTCACGTCTATTGCGATCTCAAAATTCCGGCCAGTTGATAATACCTAGAATATCTAAATCGACTGCTGGCGGTAGATCCTTTACCTATTTAGCACCAAAACTTTGGAACAGTCTTCCTACCATTGTCCGGGAAGCAGACACACTCTGTCAGTTCAAAGCTAGACTAAAAACACATCTCTTTGACCTAGCATACACATAATACGTTATAGACTTCGATAAATTCAATGTTAGGCTGCATAGATTAGGTCAGCCGGAACTGGGAACACTTCCCTTAAATCTTGATGTACTCGCTACATCATAAGAAGAATGGCATCTACGCTAATATTAGTGTCTTTGTTTATCCCGAGGTTTTCCCGCAGCCTGCCGGATCCAGGCCGTGTCCAGATCTGGCGAAGGAGATTCGCCTGGACCCGATGACAATGCAGTGCTGAAGTATCCACTATCCTGTCCCTATGGAGGATCCCTTTCCCACTCTACAGATAAAGCGCTGTGAATTCCGGCTCGCGTACCCCGAAGTGATAAAATAAAACAAAATTCTGTATCAAAATTTATAGGCAAGAAAAGTAGTTTGTTTAGGCTGGGTTGTATGAATTACAAACCTGCGCACATATTTTAAAAAGCACATAACTATAGAATTCTGAATGAGCATGTGAACGCCGTCAGCGTTAATCACAGGTTCGCGTTTAAAGTCTGATCATTTCGACGGAGGTGAATCCATCAAAGTTAACTTTAGCTGGAGGTAACATTATTCAAGAACCGCTATAATGCCAAAACAATCTGTTACCTTAAATTATATGTTTATCTCTGTAAAGCTGCTTTGAAACAATTCATTGTTAAAAGCGCTATATAAATGAAGATGACTTGACTTGACTTGAGTATTCCAGTCTGTTTGGAGATGTGCCATCTCGTACACATGTTTTGGAGCATGACATTGAAGTAGTAGATGTAAAGCCGATCAAGCAGCGTTTTTATCGAGTAAGTCTGGAAAAGCGGAAATTTTTGGATGCTGAGGTTGAAAACATGCTGAAAAATGGTATCGCTGAACCATCATCGTCATGTTGGGCGTCGCCTTGTTTACTGGTTCCGAAATCAGATAATACCCCTCGGTTTTGTTCTGATTTTAGGAAGGTCAACAGTGTCACTAAGCCAGACTCTTATCCTCTGCCACGAATAGATGACTGTATCGACCAGGTTGGTGCTGCAAAATTTATTACCAAATTTGACCTGTTAAAAGGTTATTGGCAGGTCCGTTTGTCTCAAAGAGCACAAGAGATTGCAGCCTTTATCACGCCAACTGGTCTGTATTCTTATTCAGTCATGCCTTTTGGGTTACGCAATGCACCTGCAACTTTTCAATGTTTGATGAATAAAGTTGTTGGGAATTTGCAAGGCTGTGCAGTGTATTTAGATGATGTGGTTATTTACTCTGATACTTGGTCTTCTCATGTGCAGCGTGTGAAAGCACTGTTTAAACGCTTGGCTGAGGCACGCCTCACGATAAATTTAGCAAAGTGTGAGTTTGCTCGAGCGACAGTGACATACCTTGGTCGGCAGGTTGGGCAGGGTACAGTGCGTCTGTTGCATGCAAAGGTACAGGCAGTTGAGTGTTATCCACCTCCAGCTACGAAAAAAGATCTTATATTATGAGATTTCTTGGTTTGGTGGGTTACTACAGAGGTTTCTGTTAGAGATGCGCGGTTGGCGGTTACAGCCGCGGACTCCTCGGATAAACCGCGGATCGGGCGGATGACGGGACGAAAAAAAATATTTTAATTAAATTCGGGCGGGTGGCGGGCGGTTGAGCCAATCAAATGAAAAATATACATTGTTAAATATTGTTGTCTGACTATACCTACATCCAAAAAAACGAAAAAAATCGAGCACACTTTGAAATAGTCCAATTTTCATCAGCTAGTCGAGTCTATGCAGAGACTGCTTGTTGCAGAGACTGCTTGTTGTTATCAGAGATGGCAACGCGGGCGAAGGAGGTAGCTACGTGACAAACTCAAAAAAGGAGAATTAAAAACAAAGGAAATAGAAGGTCAGAAAAGTGTTGCCTGGAATAAGTTGTGCGCTCTCTTGATATGCGCCCGTTCGATATTGTTTCTGGTAAAGGATTCCACCAAGTGGCCCAGACGTTGATCGACATTGGAGCTAAGTTCGGTGCTGTTGATGCTGGACGAGCCTGTTCTGAAGACTCCCGTTAATTTTGAATGCACGGGAAGAGAGCGGAGAGCGCGTCTTTTTAAGGCACAGTGCAATTCATTTTATACCATCAACAGGCCTAACAATCATATAATAAACTATAGAGCCTCGATATTAAAGAAACGCCGAAGTCACTCCTAGGCTTTTTCGTTGGTGCGCCATCTATGCCTACAAAAGACAGATGAAATCTAATATTAATAATTGATCCATGTCGGTATACACAGCCTAATATTTTATAATGAAAAATAGCCTACACAATCAAGATAGACTATTTACTTTTTAGCCTATTTATTAAATCCAGGAAATTGGTTAATGAAACATGTATTAAAATGAAGATACAATTAATACAAAACAAAATTCGCTTTAAAGAAAGGCGTCATACAGGTGACGCTCCTCTAAATCCGATGCACATGGCATCCTTTAGCGTCAATATGAGACGCAATTCCCAAGGCGTCATAACCGTACCCTACCCCAGACCTAAACCTACCCATAACAGTGCGTGTTATATTGACGCTAAAGGATGCCATGTGCGTAAGATTTCGACGAAATGTCATATGGCGTCACCTATATGACGCCAAAGGATGAAAATGTGTTGGATATTCTGAGAGCTTTCTAGTCTCGCGGCTGTCATCAGCAGCGCCTTGTATCGCCCAATCAGCGGATGGCGGGCGGGTGCGGTTTTGAAAATTGGTCAAAAACGTTGGTGCGGATGGATGGCGGACGGATGATGAGTTTTGTGATACGGTTGCGGATGAAATAATAGCCCATCCGCGCATCTCTAGTTTCTGTAGAAATTTTTCAACTGTGGTAGCACCATTGACAGATCTTTTGAAGGGTAAGGTAAAATACATCTGGTCTCCTGTCTGCCAGACAGCTTTTGAAAATGTGAAGGCAATTCTGTGCAATCCTCCTTTTTTGGCTGCTCCTGTCATGGACAAACCATTTAAACTTCAGGTGGATGCTAGTCATGGGGGGGCAGGTGGGGTGCTGTTACAGCAAGATTCTGTAATTGAAAAAGAGGCCTTGGCTCTGATTTTGTCCTTACAACACTTCGAAGTGTATGTTGGTTCAGGTCCAGTGATCATTTATACAGATCACAATCTATTGACATTTTTTAACTAGCTGTGCTGCCCAAATCAAAGACTTGTTAGGTGGTCTTTATTTCTCCAGTCATACAACTTGGATATACATCATTTAAAGGGCAGAGATAACATTGTTGCAGATGCTTTGTCCAGAGCCCCATGTCAGTGATTGTTCTATAATTCTTCATTCTGGTATCACTTTCTCACTCTTAAATCGCTTCCAGGTACCAGTTGCATGGAGGAGTTGTGAGGCTACAGGATGGAGCATGGCTGAGCAAGTACTGTTCAAAAGACTTTGTATTGACTGTGTTGACAGTTGTGTAAGTATAACTTTGAGAAATAATTTAAGACCTGTCCAGTTTAGAAAAGTTAAAATGTTATGAGTTTATAGTGGTTGTTGGCCAGGGTTCCGGTTGGGACCCTGTCTTTATGGGGGGGTGTGACGGCCCAGGGGCCTCTGACAGTGTTTTTTTTGTGTGTGTGTGTGTGTGTGTGTGTGTGTGTGTGTCTCTGTCTGTGTTTTGTTGCAGTGTGAACTTCCTGGTGGAGTGGAGCTGAGGCCATCAGGCAGATCAGAGTCAGCTGGCCACTGTCTCTAGATTGCATAAAACCCGCCCCTTCCTGATTGTTGCGGGCTGGACTGTTTGTTCTTTTGCTGGTCCCCAGCATGGCGTTTCCTTTTGTTTTTGCTGTGTTTTGTTTGTTTAAATTAACCTGGCATTATGTTTTGCCAGCATCATTTGTTAAACTTTAAAAAATGATTTGTTATATTGGTTAAATTAAATTACTTTCGTTAATAAACATTCTTTTTTTGGTAATCCCTCAAGCGTGGTTTCCTCTTTTTTGTTGTGGCCTTTGAGCTGGGCCATAACACCTACAAACAATAACTCATATAAAATATGACAAATATCTGATCTGTCCTTTACAGTGTCTAATCTTGCTTTGAGCATTTTTAGTAAAGATAACCCAACTTAAGCAACGGCCCGTGTTTATGTCACCTCGACACTCAAATTCTATATTAGAATAACCAAGTTCATATAATCTGTTCAACACATCCTCGGTTTTCAGAAAGTTACACCTTTATGGATTTCATAGAAACAAATGCACCCAACGTGTGACAATTTAGATTACAGATTTACACCTTATGGTGAATAGTGTAGAGTTCCTGTTGCTCAAACAGTAAAGACAAGATCATGGGTTTAATGGAATTCATGGACTGGAATTTATAAACTGTATAGACTTCCCTGAATATTAATAATGCAAGTCACTGAACAAAAGTGATTATCAAATGCATAAATATAAATGGTCATTCAAAGGCACTGATTCACACTTACCTGACTAAAAGATACTGTAAACATAAACTGGCCAACTGGAACAACTGGTTATGTGGCGAAATAACTGTAATTTCTTTTGAAATATCTTTAGATGACAGATTTACGCTTTTTAGGGTAATGATGTTTCTGTTGCTCAAACAGTGGAGCAAAGGCAAGGTCGTGCAATTCCCAGGGAATTCATGATCTGATCAAATGTGTTCCTTAAATTAATAATGCATTAATATTGTAATATTATTGTTTGTTTGTTTGTTTTTTATATTTATATATATATATATATATAATACTGCTTGAGACTAAGACTGCTAGAGGGCACTTCATTTTAAAACGTCACTGTAGGTCGTAATAGTCTATTACTGCATGTACAAACGACATATGGGCTCAATATGTCTCAAAAATTTAAAAACTCAATAATTTAGAAAGTATTTCACACTCCAGAGGACCTTGGTGAGACGCAGGAGGAGCCGAGCCCGGAGTCACCCCACAGCGCTCAGAACCTCCATGTTCCGGAAGCCCAAGAACCAGGCATCCCACAACACCAACGGCGGATTAAGTGGCCTCCAGCCAGCAAAGAAAGTGAGTGGCAGCGATTTGAAGATGATGTGGATGGTATCCTGGAAGCTACGATGAAGGGAAGGGCAGACAGGAAACTCCAAACAATGATGACCATGATAACCAGCATCGCCACCGAAAGGTTTGGCTTGGCAGAGAAGCACACTGCTACAAACCAGTACTCCAAGAACCGCAGGGCAGAGAAGATTGCACAGCTGAGACAGGAACTCCGACTCCTGAAGAGGCAGTTCAAGGGGGCAACCGAGGACATGAAGCCAGGGCTGGTAGAACTACGGGGCATCCTCAGGAAGAAGCTGCTGACCCTACGCCGAGCAGAGTGGCATAGGAGGCGGGCTAAGGAGAGAGCCAAAAGACGAGCTGCCTTCCTTGTAAATCTTTTTGGGTTTACCAAACAGCTGCTAGGCCAGAAGCGCAGTGGCCAACTCACTTGCTCGAAAGAGGAGATGGACGCCTATTTGCATGACACCTATAGCGATGCAGCACGGGAAATTGACCTTGGCGAATGCAGACACCTCATTAATCCACCTATACCAACCATTGACTTCAACATCAGAGTACCCAGTTGGAAAGAAATTCAAGCTGTTGTTAAGGCTGCCAGAACCAGCTCAACACCAGGACCTAATGGTGTGCCATATCTTGTGTATAAGAGGTGCCCCAAGCTCTTGCATCGTCTGTGGAAGATCCTGAGGGCCATCTGGAGGAGGGGTAAAGTTGCCCAACAATGGAGATCTGCAGAAGGGGTGTGGGTTCCAAAGGAAGATAAGTCAACCACCATAGAGCAGTTTAGGACCATCTCGCTGCTAAACGTCGAGGGGAAGATATTTTTTAGTATCCTTTCACAACGGCTGTCAGACTACCTCCTAAAGAACCAGTACATCGACCCCTCAGTGCAAAAGGGAGGGATCCCAGGGGTTCCCGGGTGCCTAGAACATAGTGGAGTGGTGACACAACTGATTAGAGAGGCTCGTGAGGGGAAAGGAAACCTGGCTGTACTATGGCTGGACTTAGCCAATGCATATGGCTCGATACCCCACAAGCTAGTGGAGGTGGCATTGGGGAGACATCATGTTCCGAGCAGCATCAAGATCCTCATAATGGATTATTATAACAACTTTAATCTGAGATTCACTTCCGGCAAAGTTACATCTGAGCGGCACCGTCTGGAAAAGGGGATTATCACTGGATGTACTGTTTCAGTGATTCTCTTTTCCTTGGCCATGAACATGCTGGTCAAATCCGCTGAGCCGGAATGCAGAGGCCCCAAAACCAAGTCCGGAATCCGTCAGCCCCCCATTAGGGCATTCATGGACGATCTGACAGTAACAACTGTAACAGTCCCAGGATGCAGATGGATTCTTCAGGGCTTAGAGAGGTTAACCACCTGGGCGAGGATGCGTTTCAAGCCGGAAAAATCCAGATCCATGGTACTGAAGAGAGGGAAGGTAACAGACCAGTTCCACTTCTCCTTAGGAAGTACCCAAATCCCATCAGTCACAGAGAAGCCTGTGAAGAGCCTTGGGAAAACCTTTGACTGCTCTCTAAAGGATGCCGCTTCCATCAGGGCAACAAATGAACAACTGGAGAGCTGGCTAACTACAGTTGATAAGTCAGGCTTACCGGGGAAATTCAAAGCTTGGTTATACCAACATGGAATCTTACCCAGGATACTGTGGCCACTGTTGGTGTATGAATTTCCAATTTCCACCGTGGAAGGATTTGAGAGGAGGGTGAGCAACTACCTGCGACGGTGGTTGGGCTTGCCAAGAAGTCTGAGCAGCATTGCCCTTTACGGGAAAAAGAACAAACTAACGCTACCAATCAACAGCCTTAGCGAGGAGTTCATGGTTACCAGAGCAAGGGAGGTGCTTCAGTACAGGGATTCCAAGGACCTAAGAGTATCTCAAGCTGGTATTGAGGTCAGGACTGGCAGAAAGTGGAGGGCACATGAGGCGGTGGACCAGGCAGAATCACGACTGCGTCATAAGGAACTGGTGGGTCCTGTAGCTATTGGTCGTGCAGGACTGGGAAGTACTCCAACAACCCATTACAACAAACTGAAGGGTAAGGAAAGGCGGGACCTGGTCCAAAAAGAAGTGAGGGCTGGGATCGAGGAGCAGCGTGCAAGTCAGATGGTGGGAATGAGGCAACAGGGTGCATGGACCAGATGGGAAGATGCCACGGAGAGAAAGATTTCATGGGCAGAGCTGTGGAGGGCTGATCCCTATCGCATCAAATTTCTCATTCAGTCTGTCTATGACACCCTGCCCAGTCCATCCAATCTCTTTTGTTGGGGCAAGGTTGAAACTCCGGCATGTACCTTGTGCCAGGGAAGAGGATCGCTGGAACACATCCTCAGTAGCTGTCCTAAAGCACTTGGGGAAGGTCGCTACCGCTGGCGCCATGACCAGGTGCTGAAGGTGGTTGCTGAGTCCATCACTACTGCCATCAATCAGATCAAGCGGTTAAAACCACCAAGGCGCAAAATTTCATTTTTAAGAGCAGGAGAACCTCCGCCTTCCCGACCAACAGTTCAGACAGGCCTGCTGGGAACAACGAATGACTGGCAGCTAAGGGTCGACCTGGGAAAACAACTCAAGTTCCCCCGAGACATCGTGGAGACCAGCCTTAGACCCGACATGGTTCTGTTCTCAGTAACATCGAAACAGGTTATCTTGATGGAGCTAACAGTGCCCTGGGAGGAGAGGATGGAGGAAGCGAGTGAAAGAAAAAGGGAGAAATATGCGGAGCTGGTGGAGGAGTGTCGGAGATGGGGGTGGCGTGCCCAGTGCTTGCCCATCGAGGTTGGGGGAAGGGGCTTTGCAGGAAAGTCACTCTGCAGGGCCTACAGCCTCCTGGGAATCACAGGAGCACTCAAGAGAAGAGCCATCAGTGCAGCTTCAGAGGCTGCGGAAAAAGCCTCACGATGGCTGTGGATCAGGAGGGACAAACTGTGGGCGAACGCTTCTTGGACACAGGCCGGGAACTGATCACTCCCGGTCGGGTCGCCTGGGTGAGGATGTCTGAAGTTGAAAGACCCGAAACCCCCTATGACCCCAGGTACTATCACTGATGATGTGTCCAAGAGTGCATCACAAGGTGTATGTAACAATCAATCAATCATTTGGACATAATCGTCATTGAATGTATTAACTGACATTCATATTCAATCCACGAAGAGCAACTGAATGGAGTCAGATATATTAAAATGAATGATAATAGAAGCAAAAAAAAAAATTCACTCAGATCCTGACTTGCTTTATGCAAAAGGACAAGAGTGATTCAGATCTTCCACAGCTTACATATCACACCTTATAAATTCAGTTCATTCTCATCTCTTCTTCAAATGCAACAGGAGATTACACCTGTTGTTTATGAGACGGTCACATAATAAACCCGTTTAATTGAGTCACATATTGTAAAGTCACATGTAAATTTAAAACGTCCCAAATTGTATTTTTTCAAAAACCTGTAAATCCTGTGATTATGTGAATTGAAAGCTGTTTATGAGACGTCATGCGGCTGTCTTCAGTATCTCAGGATCTTCAGTTTTCTCAAATTATAACATTTTATAACTCTTAAAAATAAAGCTTCCAAAATGTTTTTTGTTTTTTTACAGTAATGCCAGAAAGAAGAACTATTTTTGTTCAGTTAACAGTTTTTAAAAGAACCTTCTTTTAGAATGAAGAACATTTGTAAAAATCTAAAGAACAGTTTCCTCTATAAATAACTTTTTGTTAAGAAAGGTTCATGGATGTTAAAGTTTTTTCATGAACCATCGATGCCAATAAATATCATGCAAACCAGATTTGTATTTGATAATGATATTTAAGCGAGAATTTATGATCAGATTATGAGCACACATACTGTATCTGTACACAAAAAGCAGTTTTTAATGTTTTTATTTCTTACTCTATAAATGTATGATCTGTAGAAGATACTGATTCTTTTAAATTTGCTTTATTTTTTTAATCATCAATTCTTTGAAGACTGGCGTAATGATGCTGAACTTTCAGCTTTTATCACAGGAATAATTTACATTTTTCAAAATATTCAAATAGAAACCATGTTATCTCAGATTCTCTAAACTGTTAAACATTGCTCTGTATTTTGTATTTAACTAAATAAAGAAAAACATTATGCTTTTGTGGGTCAATTTTAAAGGGAAAGTTCATTCAAAAATAACAATTCTGTCGCACGCATGTTGTTTCAAAGTTGTGTGACTCGGGACACCAATATTGGTTCAACTGGTTCCCAATGTTCTCGAATATCTTCTTTTCTATTCCACAGAAGAAAACAGTTTTTCTGAATATTACACAACAGCCCAAAGTGACACTCCGCGTATTCATTCAGTCTCTTTTATGTGATTACATGGAATTACAATGATGATGATGTCATGAGATTTTGGCAGCATAAATAGTGGATCAGAATCAATCTGTGAGACAAACTGCCTGATAATACAGTTTATTATCCAGCTTTGATCACCGGCACAATGTCTGAACCAATGCACAAACTTGGAAAATGGAGCAAAGAGGCGCCTGTCACTGAAGATGTGGAGAACATCTGCATTGAAGTAAGAGACAGAAAATCCCTCATGTAGTAAATGTGTTTTTGTTCAAACTCAGCCTATAGTAAAATGATCTATTTTGATGCTGTAAAATGTGTTATTTTTTAAAGAACTGTTATTTTCTGATATTTGAACGATAGACGTACCTCACTAGACCAATAAACGAAATCTTTTTAAAATAATAATTTAGATGAATATAAGATGTGTATTTGTGTATTCAGGCAGGGAAGCAGGCTGGGGTCCATTTTGATGTTTGCATTCCTAAAACCTTTAAGCATGAGACTGTGAAGGGAACAAACTATCTGGTCAAGGTAAATGAGTGTTTTGTATTGTTTCACAGAAATACTTTCAGCAAAATGTGTATGTTTCTAATATCAACAAGCAAACTGTGGCAGGCAGTGTGTCCTAAAAGGGTGTGATGTGTCATTTTTCCGTCCCATTGAAAGATAAAATACGTCACTGTTTAAAGTTTCTCTGCCTTTGTATAAGAGAAAACTATTCTCAACTTTGTACTCAAACACTCAATTCTACTCTGCAATGCTCACTGTAGCAGAACTCGTAGAAATATGTTTGCTGTGTCATGGGAAATTAATGTGTTTTGGTCACTATCAAAGTGAACAGAGTTTTATATGGAAGAGATCAATTATAAATCTATGTGGATTTCTCTCTCTCTCTCTCTCTCTCTCTCTCTCTCTCTCTCTCTCAGGTGAAGGTCTCAGAAGATAAAGATAAGTACCTTCATGTGATGATATATAAAGCTCTCTCCTGCGATGGAGGGAAACTGACTGTGAAAGGAGTCCAGTACCCTAAACCCCACAGTGACCCTCTGGTCCACTTCTGAACACTTCTAACCGCATGCAGAATATCGTCTGTCTGATATAATAACAGACACAAAATGAGCTGCCATAATGTATAGAGGAACTATTGAAAACTGTTTCATTCCTCAATAAACTCAATATTCAAACCCTCAGTGCCCGTGTCAGTGTGTTTATATGAACAACACCAAATTCACTTCACTTTATTATAATTGTTTTATGCTTAAAATAATCTCAAAAACTGTTAACAATTCAAACTCATTCTAAATCTTAAAAACAAAAAGTACAATAAAATACTGTAAAATGACATTAATTTTTCAAATTTTATGATTTAATTGACTGCATGACTTTTTAAAGGGAAAAAAATCTTTTTTACTGTAAATCATGAATAACAATTTTTAAGGCTGCCCTGACTGTGTAAACGAATGTAATTTTAAACATTTCTCAATGCAGACTGTATTATTACATTGTATTATATGAACCGAAATCTTCTAAATCAAACTTCTCGTATCAAACTCACTTCATTACAAACTTGGAAAGGAGTCAAACTCACAATCAAAGGAGCATTTTGAAAATGGAATTAATAAAAACCCACAAATAAACTTAAACAAAATATTTCACATTGTATTTTTAATTTCCCCTCCAAAAGAGAAGCGTTTAGCTCTGGTCTGCCCCAGGAAGTGCAAATGTGTGGCCAGGTAACCTACAACCATAAAAATATGACGCTATTAAATTGAATTGAACGCTAATAAATTGAAGCTGGTTTGGGTGTTTATTGGGGCTAAACTTTACAGTGGCTCTCAGGAGCAGGATTGGACACCCCCGATATATATGTCATATCTGTTCTGGAGAATTATGTAATGACTGCATTTGTGTTTGTGCTGAACATGAGGATTCATATCCACACTGGTGTGTCGACAAGAACACATGAGACTCAGTTAAACCAGAGTTTGAAGTTTACAGTTGATTCAGTTTTGAGTGTCTTTATCAGTGGCGGCTGGCGCTAAACATTTTTGGGGGTGCGCAGATAAAAAAACTGAATTCATTCATTATTAATGAATTGTTAATCAGGGACTGAATGTAGGCTAATTCTTAAATAACAATTTACCGTGATAATAATGAATCATTACTCCGTAGATAAAAATGGAAAATTCAGCATTTAAAGGAACACACCGAATTTTTGGGACTTTAGCTTATTCACCGTATCCCCCAGAGTTAGATAAATCCATACATACCTTTTCAAGTTTGTGGCAAAAGCATTTACAGTCCTTGTATTATTTTATTCTAGGCTATTCCCCATATTGATAGGATAGCATCTTGCAGTTGATGGAGATTTGTGGGATGCACATCCAGGGCACGAAGCTCCCGTTCCACCACATCCCAAAGATGCTCTATTGGGTTGAGATCTGGTGACTGTGGGGGCCATTTTAGTACAGTGAACTCATTGTCATGTTCAAGAAACCAATTTGAAATGATTCGAGCTTTGTGACATGATGCATTATCCTGCTGGAAGTAGCCATCAGAGGAAGGGTACATGGTGGCCATAAAGGGATGGACATGGTCAGAAACAATGCTCAGGTAGGCCGTGGCATTTAAACAATGCCCAATTGGCACTAAGGGGCCTAAAGTGTGCCAAGAAAACATCCCCCACACCATTACACCACCACCACCAGCCTGCACAGTGGTAACAAGGCATGATGGATCCATGTTCTCATTCTGTTTACGCCAAATTCTGACTCTAACATCTGAATGTCTCAACAGAAATCGAGACTCATCAGACCAGGCAACATTTTTCCAGTCTTCAACTGTCCAATTTTGGTGAGCTCTTGCAAATTGTAGCCTCTTTTTCCTATTTGTAGTGGAGATGAGTGGTACCCGGTGGGGTCTTCTGCTGTTGTAGCCCATCCGCCTCAAGGTTGTGCGTGTTGTGGCTTCACAAATGCTTTGCTGAATACCTCGGTTGTAACGGGTGGTTATTTCAGTCAAAGTTGCTCTTCTATCAGCTTGAATCAGTCGGCCCATTCTCCTCTGACCTCTAGCATCAACAAGGCATTTTCGCCCACAGGACTGCCGCATACTGGATGTTTTTCCCTTTTCACACCATTCTTTGTAAACCCTAGAAATGGTTGTGTGTGAAAATCCCAGTAACTGAGCAGATTGTGAAATACTCAGACCGGCCCGTCTGGCACCAACAACCATGCCACGCTCAAAATTGCTTAAATTACCTTTCTTTCCCATTCTGACATTCAGTTTGGAGTTCAGGAGATTGTCTTGACCAGGACCACACCCATAAATGCATTGAAGCAACTGCCATGTGATTGGTTGATTAGATAATTAATGAGAAATTGAACAGGTGTTCCTAATAATCCTTTAGGTGAGTGTATATTATATAGAGTATATATCACTCAGTACTGATTTAATGCATTTTATAGTAAGCAAGTTGTGACACTGCTCTGCTACTGATCATTTAAAGGTGCCCTAGAATGTTTTTTATTATTATTTTATAATGTTTCCTGGGTTACCCTTATAATGTTAGTATGTTTTTTAGATAAAAAATAATCATAATTTAGAAATAAATGGCATTTTTCCTAGCCTGCTTTTAGCCTCTGATTTGAACACTCTGTTTGAAGGGGCGTGTCTGCTGTGGGATTCAGTGTAACCGCGGCCACTGCTGTGATTGGCTGACATGCTTGCATATGAAATAGTTACGCATTACATGTGAAACTCTCTCCCGAATACTTTTACTACTGCTGTTATATGTTTTTACTATAACAGCTATCGAGATTAACGAATCGTGAGATGTTTTTAAATTATTTAGATCTATTCCCATCACATAAAATGTTGCCGTGATGAGCATTGAGCAGATGACAGCGTGTTGATCGCGAGAATAAAGATCTTATTATTGCAAAGCAGTTTCTGCACTCTCTCTGCTTTCACCAATGCAAACACGATGATGTAAATACAGTAAGAGCTTCGTTGTGCAGTAACGTGCGTCATTGATTTCATAACGAGTTTGGCAAGTGTCCAGATAAACTCGCGCTGTGTGGAAAGATTGTTCTTTGATCGCTTTCTGTATATAATTTGTTCACAATTTAAATACGATTATTTTCATCATACTAAAAGAAACGATGTGAAGCTGATATTTTAGTCACTGGCTTGACTTAGTGATGCATAAACAGTATTGAACGATTTTGAGAGAAAGATTACCTGTCTGAACTTGAACAATTACACATCAGAAAGTGTTGCTTGGTAGCTCGATCCGAGCCCAGCTCTGTATTGACCCAAGTTGAGGAAACAGTCGTCGGTGAAATGTTTGGAAATTTCCAGAGAAAATAAAATTAACCCATTGTTTCTTCAGAGGCTCAGATGAAGGAACTAAAAAATACTTTTGTGTTCATGTGTACATCCACACTGAGCAACTGCCATGCTTCGGCTGCGCAGTTCCGCCTGCGTTGAGGGCTGGCATTATGCAAATATTTGGAGGCGTACATATTAATGATCCAAACTATTGCGTCACAGTCGGTATTGTGTGGAGAACCGACCGTTTTTCAGGGGTGTTTTTCATAAACGTGAATTAAATGAGAACGCGAAAACAGTCCAGTTTGAGATTCACTCTATGTCATGTCCATGCACTGAACTCTTGTTATTTGACTATACCAAGGTAAATTCAATTTTGAATTATAAGTCACCTTTAAACTCCAGAATCATCCTGTCCAGCCCTAATCTATTATCTCAGCATTATAACTGCATTATTGCTCTTTCCACTCTTTTAGATGCCAGCGAATCTCATGTCATTTGAGTAAACGGACTTGTGTAGCTCTCGCCTGAAGACTTTATAATGTGCCAAAGGCCACAGAGATTGAGAAGAACATGTTTACTTCAGCAAAAGGGCAAAGAAAGAGCAAAAACCTTCCATATTGAAGTCACTGAGCCGAAGGACTCGATCTGTTCCATGAGCCCGACGTCCACAACTGAGATCGAGATGTGTGTTACAGACCTGGAGGTTTGCGCACTAGTTCTGGTAACGGATGTGAGAGAAAAGGAGGGAAATTTACCCTGTTTCAACTCCATCATGTCTTCAATATGAGACTTCTGGATCTCGAGGTGTTTGTGTCGCTTCAGTGAGCATGAACTTGAACACATGCATTCTAGAAATTAAATTGAACACAGAAGCTTGAGATGGGCATCGATGTGCTGATATAAGTGAGTTTTAGAGGGAAAAATAAATCTTGAAGTGTCTCAGTTGGAAATCATCTGTAGCCGAAGACTAAAAAGCCAAACTAACAGGCATTTGCTCCTAGAAAGAGCCGTAACAAACAAAACACAGATGTATCCGCACAATTCCTCAAAACTGAAGACTCAAACCAGCGACTGACTCTCATCGGTTCATGGTTTAGTTACACACACACACACACACACACACACACACACACACACACACACACAACGGTTGCCAAGATCTCTAACCTTATCTCTTATTAGCACAGTGATTTTTATTTGTGTTCAACGATATGATGTGAGATTGAAGGATATTTGCGATATTTGCGAGTGTGACTTTACAGCAGGGATTCTGTATCCACCCAGCAAGCAATTTTGCGTCTAAAAGACGTCTAATAGCCGTCAAAACACAGCCCAGACGTCTAGGCTAAAACAAGGCTAAATTTGGTCTGTCAGTGAAAATCTAATAGACGCCTAACCATAGCCCAATAATAAGACGTCTAACCATAGCCCAATAATAGACTAGTCATCAAGACGGCTATTGAACGACTACATATATACGTCTAATAGACGGTGCATATGGGTCTAGGCTAAAACAAGGCTGAATTTGGGCTGTCAGTGAAAATCTAATAGACGTCTAAATGTAGCCCAAGAATAGACTAGTCATCAATTAGACGGCTATTAAACGACTACATACATGTAATAGACAACAAAGTGATGGCTAAAGGATTCATTTCACTCAAATATAACAGGTTCTCATAAATGACAATCCATCCAAATAAATTAAATATAAAAGGTTTTATTTAGAAAAAGAACATTAACAACTTACAAAAAGATCAAAACATAAAAATTACCAAATAAAATTTAAAAAATACAATATAAAATGATAAATAAATAAAATATGGAACATCAACAACAAAATATAATAAAATATAAAACTCATCACGGCATCTGCCAAATAAGAAAAAAATAATTTGCACAAGAAAAGCATTGACAGTTTAACCTCAAGTGTGCATGGACTAATACATATTTACCTGTACTGTTGTGTAGGTTTTAATGCACATCTGAGCTATTTTATTGATATACTGCCGGATACTTTTTAGAATTGCTAATTCTATATAGCCAATCATTTGTATTTGTATGCTGTATTATAAAATTAATTTGAAAGTTTCAAACTTGAATGAATGAATGAAGGCATTTAAAAATGAAACTTCATATTGTGTTTGTACAATGACAAATATTATTCTAATCTATTAGCTTATGCGCTCTCTGCATGTAACAAGCCATTGTTCAGACAAATTAAATATTAGGCCTATAGTTCAAATCAATGATGGACTTTGTCAAAGATGAGAGCTTTAGTGAGGAAATTATATTTTCATATAATAATGATCTGAAGCTTTCATAACACTTTATAATAGGTTGCACATGTTTCGTGTTTACACCTTTGGATTCAGATAATTCGAGTTTAAGGGCAAATGGAGACATGGGGTTATAGGCCTACACGTGCATGTACCATGATGCTATCCAGGGACGTGCACAGGGGGGTTGCTCAGGTTGCCCGGGCAACTGCCCATATGCCCTTCTCACTCAAGTTGCCCTTCCGAGAAAAAAATTCAATCGTACAATGGATGCAGAATTTCACGTAGGCCTAGATTACAAAAAATCGCAAAGCCTCATTTACTTCCATTCGGGCACCGAAAGTGAAAGTCAGTATGAAGGGCAAACGCTGCACGCGACCGGCGTAGGGCCACGCAAATTACTTAAGGCCACGCCTCCATCTCGTGTCATAGTCATAGCGCGCCGTCAAATGTGTAGCTACAACATCCACGACAAAATGAAGCGAAACTATCCTTCTGGTCACGAAAAGAGGAAGAAGAAAAAAACCATGAGAGTGAATTGCGGGAACAACAATCAGGTAAACTTGTGTTCTCTCCTCTCTAAGTTTGATGTCAGCAAAGTTTGATGTTTTTCGGTCTTGCTAACCTAGCTGGGCAGGCAGTGAATCTCTTGCATCACTTTGTGGCTGACAAAAGTGAGAGTAAAATACAATTATTTATTACGTTTGATTTTGATAAACGACAAAGTGCAACGGTGTTTGTTTACTGCAGCTCGGAAAACATAACCGCGTCGCGTGTGTTATCGTGCGTTCATAATGCGCGTTGCCGAAATGAAACTCGCATTTTTCAAGCAGAAATATGTGGAGACCAGACATACTGTACAATACATGCACGTGAATGATGGCACTCCCAATCAAAGTACACATTATACTTTTAAAACAAGACACTGGTTATCTAGTCTCAGTGTAGTTAAAAACTCTAAACAACTGCACTAATTATGCAAGATAGAAAGCAATGTATTGACAATTTGACATTGATTGACTATTGATTTATAGGCTATATTGAATTAAAAATGTTGATTAGTTGGACATACTGGTCAAAATGGATGCACATCCCTCAGTAAATAATAACCATAAATCAAGAATTGCTTCAACATGCATAATACAAAATTAAAAAAATCATACTGATGCCGAAAATGCCCAGGCTGTAGAAAGAACCAAAGTGATTCCCAAAAGCCAAAGCTCATGGTTATAATTTATTATTTTCTTCTTATTTATGTTTACGTTAATATTCACTTACTTAATAATATTCACTTATTATCTTAACATTCTATAGAAAATACTCTATTCAATAAATACTGTGTGTTTGAACCTCATTCTGTTCTATATTGTTGTACTTATTCTTTGACTGTTTTGTTTAAAGGAGGGAGGATTGTATGGGAGCGCTGAAGTGTCAGGTGTGATTGTGGCAATGGCAAATGGTTTACATAGCTCACGACATCACAGGTCAGGTAGAGGCCCCTTAGCAGAATTTTGCTTAGGGCCCCAGGGAGGTCAGGATCGGCACTGGGTGTAGCAGTCGATTCTGTTCCTTACCGGAATTCCTGTTCCCTTTACGCAATCATACTACAAATCATGCGTAGTTGCCCAGATGAGCAAAAAGCACAATTGAATGTACGGGAAGCCAAAAGGTTAAAAAAGGATTGTGTTTTTTCCGAAATCTAAGCGTTTTTTATTTTTTATTAGAAGCAAGTTTCTCCCCATCTGTCAAGAATTCAATCCAGATTATTTATTAAATTTTTTTTTAAAAAAATTAAAAAACAATAAACAATAATATGAGGAACTCTTTTTCTCATGTGTATTTTGGTGACATTTAACATATTGTTAATACATTTTGTAAACTGTTTACAAAGTTGCATATCATAAACCTGTCATCTTTGACGTTTGCAATCTTTATAAATAATAATAAGACCATAATATGAGGCATTGCGTTTGGACATAAACACGGTCAGATAAGGCAATTTGTATGGGCAAAATTCAACTGAATATATTCCTTCATATAGCCCGTGAGTTTTGGGGGTAGTGCCCTTTTTTCAGGTCAGAGCAACTGCCCCACAAAATTCCTGTGCACGTCCCTGATGCTATCATGCTAGACTCTTACCCGCTAAAATGTCACGATTCCAACAACACATGATAACAAATAATTTAGCTAAAAAATGAGCACATGTCAAAACGAAAACACAGACACTTACAAGACAAAAGTAGGAATGTCTTTTACCTGTTCTCTTCGACCTACAGCTGAATGCAATGCTCTGGCTCGTTTAAAATGTTTCAAAATGGTGCGAATGTTTATTGCGCAATCGCGAGAACGGTGATCTGTTATCAAGTCTCGTGTTGCCAGTAGTCATGTCTCAGTAGGGCTGTTGCCATCTAGCGGTTGAGAAATGTAATTGCATTTTAATTTAATTTAAAATGAAATACAGTCAAATAATATCGTATTATTATCGATTTTTTTTATGAATGTGTGACAGAAAACATGAAGCTGCCTGGTCAAAAAATATGTAAACAATTTTAAGAGTATTTTGGCTATACTAATCGCTGGTCTAAATCAGGGCTATAGCCAAGCCATTGCCTCGATTTCGCTGGGTGGGCTAAAAGCAGACTGCACATAGCCCGTCCAATTCAGAGCTAAATCGTGACTACAGATCGACCATGTCATGAAATGACACTGGCACGTTGTAGATATCCCAGGTAAAAAAGTAGTATACTTTAGTGTATTAGAAATATGAATGAAGTACATGAAGTATAAAACAAGTATGCTTCTACTTGTTGTGCTTTATTTAAAGAGTACTTAATATGTACTTTCTAAAAGTATACTTCAAAAAAGATGTAATTAAGTTCAACTTAAGAGTCCAAAAAGTAAGTATAATAATTGACCAGTAATCAAATTATTTTTTAAATGTACTTTTTGAAAGTGTACTTTGTTGTTAATGTATTTTAAATTGTATAGAAGTTTATAGTAATTATAAGTATGATAGCAGTATGCACAAAATGTACTTAAACAACTATAATTTGCGCTGCAATGCCTTTTTAAGTAGGTGAAAAAGACGTAGTATTAAATGTATTAAAAATATATTTGAAATACAAATAGTATGTTTGTAATACTTTTGTATTTCCAACATGCTTATTTAAATTGAACTAAAAATACATTGAATTGCATTTTAATATATTTCTAAAAAGTGTACTATAAGTACATTGGTAATAAATATATGCTTAATTACATTTATAATAAATATGCTATAGACAAGCATGTACTTTTAATTTATTTCTGAAAAGTATATTAGTAGTACATTGGTAATAAATGTATGCTTAACAGTCATGGGTGGCGCTATATAGGGAGGGGCTAGCAGGTGCTTCAGCACCCCCAAAAATAATTTCTGGAAGCAATTATATTCAGGCTGTAGGCTATTCTATGGAAGCCCTGAACCGCCAGGCTTCCCGTTTTTCAGGATTTTCAGGAAACCGTTTTTTTTTTTTTTTCAGATATTAAGTCGTTATTTCAACACATCTCGTTATTTTGACATAATATCTGTTATTTTGACATAAGTCGTTATTTCGACATAAGTCGTTATTTCGACTTAATCTTGTTATTTCGACATATCTCGTTATTTTGACATAATAACTTGCTATTTCGACATAATAAGGGGACATTCTAATCTGCATTAAGCCACATATAGCCTACTTTATTATGATTTTAGTATCATAATGATTAGCATGCATGCACAATTATCTGTGAACTTGATAAATGTTGCAGATATGTTTTACTATGCACAAACAAATGCCTTTAAACTTAGGCTATGTGTGCCAAAATTCTGAATTATATGAATGCAGCAATAGAGAGTCTGTATGTCTACTATAGCCATTAAAAAAGCACATTTAGTTTCATATTTGTTAAAATATTATAATGTTATTTTTTTCCATATTGATTATGAAAAGTGAACAGCATAGGATGCGCAATAATATATGGGTCAGACACGATTTTGACCACTTCATTAAGTGTTGTTTTGTGAAAAGCCTTTCTTTAAATTTTGTTTTGTATAAATTGTATCTTAATTTTAATAAATTTTTTTATCAACCAATTGCCTGGATTTAATAAATAAGAAGCAAATATAGTAGACAATTTAATCATTACATGGAGGCGCGGCGCGGTCACTTGCATTGCACGTGAACTGGAGCACATCTCATCATAAATTAACTGAAACTCAGTGTATGCCTCACAGGCATGAGAAATATATAGAAAGCTTGAAATATCTTTAAACGAAAAAATTCAAAACGAAAAGTAATAGGCTACTCTCTGATTATATGTGCATTTCTCTCTATAGGCGCGTTCACTACGGAGATTGCGATCATCAACTTCATTTTTGCAGCAGAGACTGACACAGAAAACACTAGTTTATTAATAAAAATCAATGCACCCATGTCACCGGATTTACAAATGCACATCTTGCTTGTTACACGCACACATATTATGTTGAAATAACAAGGTCTTATATTGAAATAACATTATTAATAATAATACATCTTTAACAATATTTGATTGAATGCTGAATGTTGTGCTTATTCAATTTAATAAAATTAAAACTTTAATTGTGATAATTAAAATAATTGAATATTAAAAATTGAGTGGCCAAGTTTTGCTCATTTATTAATAGTATTCAATGTTATATCAGCACCTGCATTAAAAATTCTCTGGCGCCAATGAAAATTTTAAAAAGCTTTATTTCAAAAAAGCTTGTTTAACATGAGCATTTAACAAATTAATAAAAGATGCATGGTACCATCGCAGGTGGCTTCGATTAATAAACAGTAATTTGTAGCTAGTTTGATATCCACAGAACTTAAAGATCTCCCTCTTTTTGTTTTCTTTCTTGCTGCATTAAAGATGAAATGGTTAAACTTCATCTTAAATGGATGAAATGTCAGTGAGCAGACTGATCTCATGAAATGGCGTATGTATGACACGCCAATTCGTATTTCCATTTTTGGCGTGCTATATCAACATGCATAATCGCTTTTCAGCGTGTTTATCAACGGCGTTGACTTAACTTTACATTACTGTATATATAAATATATGACCTACCACAACCCCATCCCTAAACCTACCCGTCACTGGGGTTAATACCATTTATGAGTCTTCCCCTACCATCCTAGGAAAAAAAAAATTGCTCCACAGATGTAAATATACATTTTGCTTCGTTTCGCTCGGACATTTAACGGCATACACATACACGCGGAATCACTCGGACATTTAACAGCGTAGACATACACGGAAAAGATGACAGCTTCGCTGTGGAATCCTCACCTTCTCTCTGTCTGCCTGAGCCCTGTAAAGAAAGCCAGCTTCGCTGTGGAATCTTCATCTTCTCTCTGTCTGCCTGAGCCCTGTGAGTAGAGCCAGCTTCGCTGTTGAAACCTCATCTTCTCTCTGTCTGCCTGAGCCCTATAAGAAAGCCAGCTTCGCTGTGGAATCTTCATCTTCTCTCTGTCTGCCTGAGCCCTGTGAGTAGAGCCAGCTTCGCTGTTAAAACCTCATCTTCTCTCTGTCTGCCTGAGCCCTGTAAAGAAAGCCAGCTTCGCTGTGGAATCTTCATCTTCTCTCTGTCTGCCTGAGCCCTGTGAGTAGAACCAGCTTCGCTGTTGAAACCTCATCTTCTCTCTGTCTGCTTGAGCCCTGTAAAGAGAGCCGGCTTCGCTGTGGAATCTTCATCTTCTCTCTGTCTGCCTGAGCCCTGTGAGTAGAACCAGCTTCGCTGTTGAAACCTCATCTTCTCTCTGTCTGCCTGAGCCCTGTAAAGAGAGCCAGCTTCGCTGTGGAATCTTCATCTTCTCTCTGCCTGCCTGAGCCCTGTAAAGAAAGCCAGCTCCGCTGTGGAATCTTCATCTTCTCTCTGTCTGCCTGAGCCCTGTGAGTAGAACCAGCTTCGCTGTGGAATCTTCATTTTCTCTCTGCCTGCCTGAGCCCTGTAAAGAGAGCCAGCTTCGCTGTGGAATCTTCATCTTCTCTCTGTCTGCCTGAGCCCTGTGAGTAGAGCCAGCTTCGCTGTTGAAACCTCATCTTCTCTCTGTCTGCTTGAGCCCTGTAAAGAAAGCCCGTTTTGCTGTGAAATCTTCAACTACTCTCTGTCTGCGTGAGCCCTGTAAAGAAAGCCAGCTTCGCTGTGGAATCTTCATCTTCTCTCTGTCTGCCTGAGCCCTGTGAGTAGAACCAGCTTCGCTGTTGAAACCTCATCTTCTCTCTGTCTGCCTGAGCCCTGTAAAGAGAGCCAGCTTCGCTGTGGAATCTTCATCTTCTCTCTGCCTGCCTGAGCCCTGTAAAGAAAGCCAGCTCCGCTGTGGAATCTTCATCTTCTCTCTGTCTGCCTGAGCCCTGTGAGTAGAACCAGCTTCGCTGTGGAATCTTCATTTTCTCTCTGCCTGCCTGAGCCCTGTAAAGAGAGCCAGCTTCGCTGTGGAATCTTCATCTTCTCTCTGTCTGCCTGAGCCCTGTGAGTAGAGCCAGCTTCGCTGTTGAAACCTCATCTTCTCTCTGTCTGCTTGAGCCCTGTAAAGAAAGCCCGTTTTGCTGTGAAATCTTCAACTACTCTCTGTCTGCGTGAGCCCTGTAAAGAAAGCCAGCTTCGCTGTGGAATCTTCATCTTCTCTCTGTCTGCCTGAGCCCTGTGAGTAGAGCCAGCTTCGGTGTTGAAACCTCATCTTCTCTCTGTTTGCCTGAGCCCTGTGAGTAGAACCAGCTTCGCTGTTGAAACCTCATCTTCTCTCTGTCTGCCTGAGCCCTGTAAAGAAAGCCAGCTTCGCTGTGGAATCTTCATCTTCTCTCTGTCTGCCTGAGCCCTGTGAGTAGAGCCAGCTTCGCTGTTGAAACCTCATCTTCTCTCTGTCTGCCTGAGCCCTGTGAGTAGAACCAGCTTCGCTGTTGAAACCTCATCTTCTCTCTGCCTTTCTGAGCCCTGTAAAGAGAGCCAGCTTCGCTGTGGAATCTTCATCTTCTCTCTGTCTGCCTGAGCCCTGTAAAGAAAGCCAGCTTCGCTGTGGAATCTTCATCTTCATCTTCTCTCTGTCTGCCTGAGCCCTGTGCAGAAAGCCAGTGACACTATTGAACCCTTGCCTCTTCTCCGTTTGCCTGAGCCCTGAGAAGAGAGTTAGTCATCCTGCTGGAGCCCATTTTAACACATTGTATTCAATAAAGACCCTGTACTTTAACTCTGGATTGTTTGGCCTCTGTGTCTTCTGTGGTATTGGCTCCTCGCGGTGGCACGGAGTCGGGGGGTTAGAACGGCTGGTCATCTGGCATTCATCCTCCCACCGGTGACATAAAGTGGCGTAGTCGGCAGGGTCTAGTTGCCACCGCGAGTTGAAGCGGCCACAGGTTCACTATGGCCGACCAAGAGGGAGGGGCCGCAAGACCACAAGTAATGCCCGTGTTTATGGGAGCTCCTTGGGCCCAGCGTTATGGAGGGCCGGGATCAGAACTACATCTCCAGGATTGGAGGACGCAAACAGAATATCTGGCTGGCCTCCAGGGGCTGAGTGACGCACAGAAGACACAGTTTGTTCTGGGATCTCTGGAGGGAGAAGCAGAGCGGGAAGTCCTAGCTGCACGCAGTGCTACACGGGCCACTGCCAGGGCCATTTTCGACTTTTTGGCAGAACTGTATGGGGATACCACCCCCGTGGCCGCCCTCCGGGCTCAGTTTTTCAATCTTCGTCAAGGTCCTAGGCAAACTTTACGGGCCTATGCGTTGAAGCTGCGTGAGCAGTTCGTTCGATTGAAAGGACGACCAGATCATGGCCTGGGGGATGGAGATTCCTTGTTACGAGATCAGTTTGTCTTGGGGCTCCGAGATGGACCCACTCGACAGAGTATAAAGCTCCAGCTCCGCCGAGACCCAACATTAACTTTTGAGGACCTCCGACAGGAGGCTTTGGCATTAGAGACGGATCAGGGCGAGGCCGCCGACCCACCGGTGTGCATGGCCGTGATTCCAGTGGGACGAGCAGGGCAGGCCCATTTGTAACAGCTGTGGGGAATCGGGACATTATGGCCGGCAGTGTGGCTCCCGACGCAGCTCCCAGGGTTTTTTTTTAGCTGGGCCAGGACCCCCCCGAGAGACCCCGTTTCTATGCCTATCCCCCAACAACTGGGTCGGACATTGCCCTACCGTGAAGATCCAGGTTAATGGGGTGGAGATTGAATGTTTAGTTGATACCGGCTCGCAAGTGACGTTATTCTCTGAAAACCTGTCCAGAGAACTCTTTAAGGACCGACGACTTCAGGGGGCAGAGGCCTCGCAACTTATAATGAGAGGAGCAAATGGGCTGGATATTCCTTATACCGGCAATGTGGTCGTGGACTTCCATGTTCAAGGGGTCCGCGTACGACAGAAAGGAGTTGTCATCGTGAGAGACCACTGCCTGGGTTCGCATCGAGCATTGCTCGGCATGAACGTCATTTCGGAATGTTGGGAAGAGCCGTTCCAGAACCGGCCGGCCCAGACCCCCTCAGTCCCAGAGCGGCAGGAATGGGAGCGTATTCTGACCGACTGCCGTAGGATTCAGGAAGCTACTCGCGAAACCATTGAACGAGTAATTTGCGGTATGGCCTGACAGTTCCGGCGCGAAGTGAGGCAGTGATTTCGGCCAGGCTACCTGCAGGGTCTTACGGCTCGGATCGAGCCACATTGGGATTGCCAGTCCATCGGAGTGGCCCGAGGGCTGGCTGTGGTCCATCGGGGCTGGGTCTCGGTGCGGGTACGGAATGTCAATCCCTATCCTGTCGTCCTCCACCGTCATCAACGCCTGGTCCGAGTCACCGTGGTGCGCTCCCATCAGGTAAGAGAGGAGAGAGACGTTTGTTTTTGCCAAGTGAACTCTGTGGTTGTGGAAGTGGCTGTAAGACCGGTAGAGCTGAGAAATGACCCCCAGAGACAGGGACTACCCGACCATGTGGCAGGAGGTTCCCTAAAGGGAGAGGGCCTGGAAGAGGAGCAGCAACTCCAGCTCCGAGACTTCTTGCAAAAATGGCAACATGTATTCTCTACTCACGATGAGGACTATGGGTGTACGGGGATTGTTAAACATCAGATTCCTACAGGCGATGCGATACCAAGCAGAGAGCCTTATCGGCTGGTGCCCCCGACACTTTATTCAGAGGTCCGTACCCTGCTGAAGGGGATGGTGGATGGAGGAATCATACGGGAGAGTAGTAGCCCTTGGGCGGCCCCAATTGTGCTGGTACGGAAAAAGACCGGTGCCTGGAGGTTTTGTGTCGACTATCGGAAGTTGAATGACGTGACTAAGAAGGACGCATTCCCCTTACCAAGCATCGAGGATTCCCTCACTAGTCTGACTCAGGCTGCTTGGTACTCAACGTTAGATCTGGCCAGTGGGTACTGGCAGGTGCGAGTTGAAGAGAGGGACCGGAAGAAGACTGCCTTTACCACCCCATTTGGACTCTTTGAGTGGGATCGGATGCCGTTCGGTCTGTGTAACGCTCCAGCGACTTTCCAGAGGCTAATGCAGCGGTGCTTGGGGGGACAGCTAGTGGATTCGACCTTGGTCTACCTCGACGACGTCATCGTATTCTTGCCGGACTTCGCCTCCCATCTACTCCATCTAGAACGTGTGTTTCAGGCTATGGAAAAATACGGGCTAAAGTTACGGCCGGATAAATGCCAGTTATTTAGGAGGGAAGTGCAGTTTCTGGGCCATCGGGTCAGCGCTGCAGGGGTGTCCCCCGACCCGGAGAAAGTGTCTGCCGTTCAGGGCTGGGAGACGCCGAAAACTATCCGGCAAGTAAGATCCTTCCTGGGCTTCGTAGGATACTATCGACGCTTCATCAGGGGTTTCTCGGGAATTGCCAAGCCCCTGAATCGGCTCCTCGACGGTACCGGATGCTCCCGACCCCGGGGGTCCCCCTCCGTGAACTGGGATTCGCCGTGTGAATCGGCATTTCAAGAACTCAAGCAGGAAATCTTGCAGGCCCCGATCCTGGCGTATGCCGACTTTACTCAGCCGTTTATCCTATATAATGATGCAAGTAATGCAGGATTGGGAGCCGTACTCGCACAACGACAGCAGGGAGTTGAAAGAGTTATTGCATATGCCAGCCGGAGTCTCCATCCAGCCGAGCGGAATGCCTCCAACTATAGCTCTTTCAAAATAGAACTTTTGGCAATGAAGTGGGCGATGACGGAAAAATTCAAAGACTACTTGTGGGGAGCGAAGGTGATGGTGGTGACCGATAACAACCCTTTGGTTCATCTACGGACAGCCAGACTGGGAGCGGTGTAGCAGCGTTGGGTGGCCCAGCTGGCCAATTACGATTACCAGCTTCAATATCGACCAGGCAGAGAGCACACTAATGTGGATGTACTGTCCCGACTCCCTGTGCCTAACGAGAGTGAACAAACGGTATCCCCTACTTCGGAACCGGAAGAAGGACTGTTAGTGGGAGTGGTGGAGGCCCCCGGAGATCGGTTGGAAGGAGTACCCACTGGTTGGGGGTGGGACCCAGATCGGTGGAGGGAACTACAACAGAGAGATGCTGATCTGGCGAGGGTACATGCCTATCTACAACAGGGGTCCATGCCTGGGGCACGGGAGAGGCGTACTCAAACTGTAGCAGTAAAAAGACTCATGGGGCAGTGTAAGAGACTCAGTTTGAGAGAGGGGGTGATCTGTCGTTCTGTTCAAGAGCCAGTAACCCAGGAGGTGGTATATCAGGTGGTGGTGCCAGAGGAACAGCGTTTGGCCCTGCTGGAAGCCTACCACACGTACACAGGACACCAGGGACAAGAAAGGACATCATCCCTGTTAAGGAGATACTTTCACTGGACAGGGATGGAGGCGACGGTCGGGGTGTTCGTTCAGAGCTGCCCCAGGTGTGTACTTTTTAAGACCAGGAAAGAGGCAAGAGCTCCCTTGGTCCCCATGTGCCCTAGAGCGCCTCTGCACATCGTGGGGATGGACTTCTTAACGCTGGGTCGGCCCACGGATCGGTACCAGAATATCTTGGTGGCAACTGATCTATTTACTAAGTATGCATGGGCTATTCCTACTTCGGACCAAACAGCCGTTACTACTGCAGGTGTACTCTGGCGAGCTATCATCCAGCCCTTCGGGTGCTCCGAGACTCTTCACTCGGATCAGGGCCCAAACTTTGAATCCAGGGTCATACAAGAACTGAGCCGGCTTTATGGATTTTGGAAGACCCGCACTACCTCATATCATCCCCAAGGCAACGGGGGGTGCGAGAGGTTCAACCAGACCCTGTAGGGGTTGCTCGGGACCTTGGAAGCCGACCAACAGAATCAGTGGGCGGAATGCCTCCCTGCCCTAGTACAAGCCTATAACAACCGTGTACATAGTACCACAGGCTACGCTCCGGCATACTTGATGTTTGGGAGACACCTACGTCTACCGGTTGATCTGTTGTTGGGGACCAAGCCTGCGGAAGGAGTCCAGAGTACGACAGAGTGGGTGGGTCGTCATCATCAGCAGCTCCATCACGCCTACCGTCGGGTTACGGACCATCTGAGCGCAGCAGCGGCCAAAAATAAACGGTTGTATGATCGGACAGCTCGGGAAGCCCCCCTACTGCCCGGAGAGCAAGTGTTGGTGCGAGACAATCGACGCCCAGGAAAGGGCAAACTTAGCGACCGTTGGGAGACCGTGCCATATGTGGTGGAACCCCAACAAAAGCCTGATCTGCCTGTGTACACGGTTCGCCCCGAAGGAAGGCTGGGCCCTGAGCGGGTACTCCATCGGAATCTACTTCGTCCTTTCCCAAATTATCTGGGCTTGATGGGAGAGGCCCCCGAACGGTCTGTGACCCCAGCAGCCCCACCGGTGGGATGGGCCGTGGTACCAAGAGGCCCGGACGTCGAGGCGGCGAGGGCAGCCCCGGTATCACCACCCCGACGTTCCCAAAGGGGCAATCAGGGGAGACCACCCCAGCGATATGGCGAGTGGGCTGAAGTTCCCCGGTCCTAGGGACTAGTCCCGAATGGTGGGGGGGAGTGTCACCGGGGTGACAAAGTTAGGCGGAACCTTTAATCACGGTCGGGTGTCGGAAGGGAAGGATTTCCGGTGTAGGACCCGGAAGACGCCAACCCGGAAGCGCCGGGAAGAGACGGAGAATTATTAGTAAAAGATTCAAAACACGTGCGGAAGAGCGCGAACAGGATGGCGATTGGGACACGTTGTCCTTGGAGAAGGATAAAAGGGCATTTCATCTGCAATTCGGAGTCGAGAAGGAAGGGAAAGGAAAGCTGTGGGCGTTCGGGCGAATCTGGAGATGCCGAGAGGAGAATCACGGTGGACGAGAGATAAATGCTGTTAATGTTGGGCTTGTGACATGAGGAATCGTTTGGAGGGTGTGTTGATACTCCAGGATGTGTAAAACTGTCTTTTTGGAGAAGGTTTGAAAGCCCCACTTCATTGGGAGAAGTCGAGGAGATTGTAGTGACGCATAGTGGACCAGACCCCCTGTCTACGCCCTAAATCTGTGGGTGACGAGACTTTGCAGTGTTGTACCTTAAGATATTCACGTGTATGGAGTTGTGTGGGTTGTAGTGGAACACGAGTGGAAGTGTAATGCAGTGACATTGGGGAGGCGGTCCTGGCTGTGGAACCATCGTCTGCATCTCGTCGGATTGAAGCCCATGAAGAAGCCATCTAGTGGTGAAGTTCCCTTCTCTCTATTTTCCACGTGAGTTGTGAAGTGTCCTTTTGCTGTGAAACTTCATCTTCTCTCTGTCTGCCTGAGCCCTGTGAGTAAAGCCAGCTTCGCTGTGGAACCTTCATCTTCTCTCTGTCTGCCTGAGCCCTATGAGTAGAGCCAGCTTCGCTGTTGAAACCTCATCTTCTCTCTGTCTGCCTGAGCCCTGTAAAGAGAGCCGGCTTCGCTGTGGAATCTTCGTCCTCTCTCTGTCTGCCTGAGCCCTGTGAGTAGAGCCAGCTTCGCTGTTGAAACCTCATCTTCTCTCTGTCTGCCTGAGCCCTGTAAAGAGAGCCGGCTTCGCTGTGGAATCTTCATCTTCTCTCTGTCTGCCTGAGCCCTGTGAGTAGAACCAGCTTTGCTGTTGAAACCTCATCTTCTCTCTGTCTGCCTGAGCCCTGTAAAGAAAGCCAGCTTCGCTGTGGAATCTTCATCTTCTCTCTGTCTGCCTGAGCCCTGTGAGTAGAACCAGCTTCGCTGTTGAAACCTCATCTTCTCTCTGTCTGCCTGAGCCCTGTAAAGAAAGCCAGCTTCGCTGTGGAATCTTCATTTTCTCTCTGCCTGCATGAGCCCTGTAAAGAAAGCCAGCTTCGCTGTGGAATCTTCATCTTCTCTCTGTCTGCCTGAGCCCTGTGAGTAGAGCCAGCTTCGCTGTTGAAACCTCATCTTCTCTCTGTCTGCTTGAGCCCTGTAAAGAAAGCCAGCTTCGCTGTTGAAACCTCATCTTCTCTCTTTCTGCCTGAGCCCTGTGAGTAGAACCAGCTTCGCTGTTGAAACCTCATCTTCTCTCTGTCTGCCTGAGCCCTGTGAGTAGAGCCAGCTTCGCTGTTGAAACCTCATCTTCTCTCTTTCTGCCTAAACCCTGGGAGTAGAACCAGCTTCGCTGTTGAAACCTCATCTTCTCTCTGTCTGCCTGAGCCCATAAAGAAAGCCAGCTTCGCTGTGGAATCTTCATTTTCTCTCTGCCTGCCTGAGCCCTGTAAAGAGAGCCAGCTTCGCTGTGGAATCTTCATCTTCTCTCTGTCTGCCTGAGCCCTGTGAGGAGAGCCAGCTTCGCTGTTGAAACCTCATCTTCTCTCTGTCTGCTTGAGCCCTGTAAAGAAAGCCCGTTTTTCTGTGGAATCTTCATCTTCTATCTGTCTGCCTGAGCCCTGTGAGTAGAACCAGCTTCGCTGTTGAAACCTCATCTTCTCTCTGTCTGCCTGAGCCCTGTGAGTAGAGCCAGCTTCGCTGTTGAAACCTCATCTTCTCTCTTTCTGCCTGAGCCCTGTGAGTAGAACCAGCTTCGCTGTTGAAACCTCATCTTCTCTCTGTCTGCCTGAGCCCTGTAAAGAAAGCCAGCTTCGCTGTGGAATCTTCATTTTCTCTCTGTCTGCCTGAGCCCTGTAAAGAAAGCCAGCTTCGCTGTGGAATCTTCATCTTCTCTCTGTCTGCCTGAGCCCTGTGAGGAGAGCCAGCTTCACTGTTGAAACCTCATCTTCTCTCTGTCTGCTTGAGCCCTGTAAAGAAAGCCCGTTTTGCTGTGGAATCTTCATCTTCTCTCTGTCTGCCTGAGCCCTGTAAAGAAAGCCAGCTTCGCTGTGGAATCTTCATCTTCTCTATGTCTGCCCGAGCCCTGTGCAGAAAGCCAGTGACACTATTGAACCCATGCCTCTTTTCCGTTTGCCTGAGCCCTGAGAAGAGAGTTAGTCATCCTGCTGGAGCCCATTTTAACACATTGTATTCAATAAAGACCCTGTACTTTAACTCTGGATTGTTTGTTCTCTGTGTCTTCTGTGGTGTTGGCTCCTCGCGGTGGCACGGAGTCGGGGGGTTAGAACGGCTGGTCATCTGGCGTTCATCCTCCCACCGGTGACATTTACGCAAAGTCATGGTGTCATGTTGCAGTGAGGGAAAAAACACTGAGTTTAGGGCAATCGGTTCGTAGCTCTGCTTCAACTGTGCGATATAGTCACGAGGAGTGACAAAAATTTCTGTCATAGGCCTACCAGAAATTCATCCGACCATCCGATTGCCTGTCGGGAGAGGTTAATCGCCTCTCGTTTCCCCCTGTACACTGCATGCACGAACACTGAACGACAAACGACCCACGACAAAGCTGAAAATCGCCCGACCAGAAAAACGAGTCAGAATTCGGCTCAAAATTGGACGAAAATCGCACAGTGTGCCCGCCTGTTCATTGGACTTGTCTACCTGTCGTTAGTGATGTGACATTTGAACCAAGGCATCGGAGCTTGTGTCGAGAAAAAAAGGGCGTGCCAGATGAAGCCGCGATTCGAGGCTTTTGTTGTTAACGTGAATATCACGTGACTAATGACAAACGAGGCCTCGGTTTGTGTGGATACGTCATCGGTTCAGTCTGAGTGTCGCTTCCGGATAAAGGGGGTTCGTAACTCGCGCCACCTTCTGGGTGTTGCAGGAGTAGTAGAAGCAGGTGTAGTGTCAGAGAGTTAGAGCAGTCTCATTGTCGTTATTGTGTCATACGTGTTAGGGCTGTATATTGTTACACTATATCAGGTTAGAATAGTTATTAATAATAATTAATAATTGTTATTATTAATTATAGTAGCTATATTATAGTCTTTGTGTATATTAATTAGATAAGATTATTTGGATTTTTGGTAGCTTAGATTTTTGGATCTAGACTGGACTGCTTTTTATTTTGGATTGCCCTTTTGGATTTGTTTGCTTTTTATGACATCTTTCTTTTTCATGGTAATGGAGCCAGCAAGAAAGAGGAGATCCTCCACTGTCTGGGCTAAACAGAAGCATCAGTCTTCATTTATACCCGCTGGCACTGACATTTTATGTTCCCCTGCATCCTCTGTTCCTTGTGAAAGGATATTTTTCCAAGGCTGGAGAGGTTTTGTCCAAGAGGAGGAATTGTCTAAACCCCAACACACTTCAAAAAATTCATTTTCTCAATAAAAATATATTGCAATCCTTCCTGCATCCACCCCAAACTGCAGTGTTTACTGCAGTTTACTTTATTACACTCCCTCGAGTCCCTCCACCATAAGCACTGCACTCAACCAACACAGTCTCACTCCCTACTCGTCAAATGTCTGACGCATGGTCAAGGGACCCTGGCGTCACTTTTTTGACGCACTGGGTAAACCTTCGGCTTCATTTTTCAACGTGCGGGGCAGTCCAATAGACTTCTATAGAACTCAACAGCGTTGAAATTTGACGTCTTGGGTCGATCACCACACCGCAACCCGTTGTCTGCCTTGTGGGTCGAGACAACAATAAATAAAAATAAAAAAGGAATAGGCTACCAAAAATGATCTATGCCAGGGCGATTCAAATGGCGGCACCCAGATAATTTTTATCTGGCCCTCCAACTGGTGTTTGATGTTTAAAAACCCTCGCAATCTGATATCAAAGTGCCCTCAAAAGTTTAGCGCGTTCATCAGCGGTGAGTTTAACAACGCACATGGTGTGCAACCACATTCAGCGGTGAGTTTAACAACACTCAACTGCAGGTAAAACGGCATTCAGAGGTGAGTTTGACCAAAGCAACGCTCAACTGCAGGTAAAACGTAATTAAAAGGTGAGTTTAACAACGCTCTAATGCGCGTGCAAGTAGCAGTTTAAGCGTTTTCTTATCATAGAGACACTGCTTTATCTAGAGCATTTTTATCGGAGGTTTGTTGATTTTAATATGCTACGACTGTGTTTAATTAATCATTTTTTAAAAATTATGATTTTTATTAAATCCTCTAAATTAATAACGCTGACGTCACCGTATGGGCGACCCCAAGGTCCATTGCGATTTTCCACTCGGTAAGTAGAAGGGTTAATAGAGGGGTTTCACGACGCGTCATCAATCCGGAAGTCGGCCATTTTGGAGCCACAGAACGTAAATAATGCCACTGAACTGAATGGACTCGCAAATTTGGCTGATTATTGCTGCTGAAAAATGGTCAAGTTTTTGTCTGTACCAATCGGTCACATCGGGAAAAAACATGTCGAGTGCTATAGACTGTCAAAAGTTAAAGAGAAGAGTGCAAAAAACTGATGAAAGAAGGCGTTTGTGGTTGAGAGAGGTAGTACATCATCAGACAGGTGTAAATGAAGCGTTGACTATGGCTAAAATGTCGACGTAGTTAACTATGGCTACATTCACACTGTCAGTCCAAATCCGATTATCTTTGTATCAAATTGGAATCTGATCTAAAATGATGTCCACACTGTGTATCGCAACTGTTCAGATCCGACGTGTGTGTCCATGCATGTTATTTGGTAATATGACTTTGCGTTGATGAAGGGGTTGCATTTGCAATATAATGTTAGATGTTGTCTTTTTTAAATGTTACAACATGGAAATGTGTATAGCCGCCGCGCTGGACTACTACGGCAGAACTGTAGGAGGCTGGTATGTAACGTTACTGCTTTTTTCCCATGCTCGTCTGCGCCGGTTTCAGAAATAATACTTTTCTGCTCGTCCGGCACTTTGCAACAACACAGCATTGTTTCGGCAGTGACTTTCAGCATGTTTCCTATAAATGACGTTTGCATTTTAAGACATACCACGCGAAATCCGATCGTTCAGACTGAGGCTGATGTCCTGATATGTGATTTTAATAGGATTTCAAACCACATATGGATGTAACTTGAAACGAATTTCATGTGCTTTTTTGGACTGACAATCTCAACGTATCTTATTTCAGGATAATAAATAGATTAAATAAATAGAATTGCAGTAATGTTACGTGCTAGAGAAGCTAACTCGTTCGGATCTTTAGCAGCTACCACATAATGTGACCACATAAAACATATTAACTTTAGTTTGTCAAAATGTTGCGCTCTCTCCTGCTTCCCAAGTCCTTCTCTATATGATTTCGCACCTACCACGTGTTTTTTCCGTGGTTTATTAGTGTAACAATGTGTTCAGTAGTACATGAACAGTGCAATCCATGCTGTTGTTTACATCCGAGTGCCTCCATAATGGCCGCGCATCCGGCTTACCGCCCAGAACGTGACGTTGGTGAAACCCCTCTATTACAGTTTTTTTCAATCGCTAACAAGCGCTTACCCATACTTCAGATACTTTTTCTAAACTCTTAACACAGACTCACACCTACAAAACACAATTGGCCAAATGGTTAATTTTCTTCTCAAAAACACATTTTGTTAAATATATACTAACTCTTCATTTCAAAATAGAACACATCTTTCTCTGCACACACTAACTTTACCAAAACACTGGAAATCTGTCTCAAAATGAAATTATTCTGTCAAAGAATAACACTTGTTTTCACTTCACACGGTACATGCAGTCAATCAAAGTACACCAGGTTTCAAAATACTGGCTATTGTTGACATTACAAAAACTACATAGACTTTGATGTTTCAGTTTTACAGGTATTTGCATGCAAAACATGCAATCCAACCATTTTACACTAAATTTCTTGGTTGGGAACTGTATGTCCACATGTACAGTAATGTTCACATTCAAAAGCATTCTAGTAAAAAGCAAATCAGTTTTTCACTTTACTGTTTACAACAGGAGGTACAGTAGAAACACGGTATGATAGAACAGAAAAAGTTTTACAGTATTGCTTACAAAAAAGCACAAAAATACTGTATCTAATCTCGCGATCTTCAGGGTTAGGCCACATGTTTTCATCAAATATTGCACTTCTGCACCTCTCACTGCATCTCTCACTGCACCTCTCACTGCACATCTCACTGCACCTCTCACTGCACATCTCACTGCACCTCTCACTGAACCTCTCACTGCACCTCTCACTGCACCTCTCACTGCATCTCTCACTGCATCTCTCACTGCACCTCTCACTGCACATCTCACTGCACCTCTCACTGAACCTCTCACTGCACCTCTCACTGCACCTCTCACTGCATCTCTCACTGCATCTCTCACTGCATCTCTCACTGCACCTCTCACTGCACCTCTCACTGCATCTCTCACTGCATCTCTCACTGCACCTCTCACTGCATCTCTCACTGCACCTCTCACTGCACCTCTCACTGCATCTCTCACTGCATCTCTCACTGCACCTCTCACTGCATCTCTCACTGCATCTCTCACTGCATCTCTCACTGCACCTCTCACTGCATCTCTCACTGCACCTCTCACTGCACCTCTCACTGCATCTCTCACTGCTCCTGCTATTCTCCCTGGGCCCCTTGCTCTTACTCTTCCTCGTCCAGACATTACAGTGTTTGTCTTTTTCTGTTTCTGTTTCCAAAAACATCACTCTGTATAAGTGTCACCTAATTTTACTGTATAAGTGTCAATGTAATAGAAAAAAAAGGGTAATTTTGGGTTGGCCCAATTTACCCAACATAAATAAGCTGTAGGTCAATTATTCAATTGTTTGTTTATTATTTTGCTGAGATATATTGTTTTAGAACTGATATCATTGCAGAAGCAGAGATTTTTATACTGTATCTAAGGTTTGGAATATTGTTTTTGCTATTGTGGGATGGTGTGTGTTAACATTCGCAAATACTACAAAAACAATCCATAATTTTGTTGGGAGGTATAACTTGTCTGTTAAGAAAATGTAAGCATTGTGGAAATGTGTTCACTGACTGCATATTGTGTGAAAACGACATGAAATGTGTGAATGGTATGGCCACAATAGACCGATGCTGTGCTAATTGTGTTTAGAGTTTTGAAAATGTGACAACTGGTTGGACAAACGCTTGTTAGCGACTGAAAAAAACTGTAATAGAGATGGATACTCTTCTTACATTTACACATCAAAAACTGTTGGATCAGGACAAGAAATTGTGTTTAGAAACTTTATAAAGATTTGTAAGGTGGCCCTTTCTTATGACGAGAAATGATAGAAGATATTATAAAAAATATAGCTTTTTGCAACAAATGTGCAGGCTAGCAAAGTTAGCTAATTGAATTCAAATTCATTTTTGTCGCATATTATCATGTAAGGTACAATCATAGGGGAATGTAAGATTTTCAGATTTTTATTACATAGCCCTCAACTATAAATGTTCAGAATGAAGAACGGTGTTGCCAGATTGGTTTGTTTCACGGCCTAATTGTTAAAAATCCATTGTATTACTGTAACAATACAAATTAATTACTACATTGTATCTCATCAACATTTTTCAATATGAAATAAAACAATTCATATATACATAAATAATGTAATAAGTAATCCTGCCATAAATGATAGACTGATTCATATATATATATATATGTAGCTTCCAAAATAGGTGCACTCTAAAGTGCACTGTAGAAAATTCATGGCATAGAGACTGATATAAGTGCATGGTTGTTGTTGCAGTGACACTAAATTAGCTAACAGTTAACCTTAAAGTTAGCTGCTCAATCGTTCTCATTGTTTTGGTAGAAAGCAATTATGCCAATAAGTTGTGTTCTGTTTGTTTACACTGTCTTAAGTGCACCCTAGAAAATGTGTGTGTGTGTGTGTGTGTGTGTGTGTGTGTGTGTGTGTGTGGTCAGTGGCGGATTTAGCAAATTGGGGGCCCAAAGCGAAGGTACGTATGGGGGCCCCCCATCCCATCTTTATGAGAACGGAAAATTTTTTTTACCGACTGAATGGTAGGAAAAGCTAATCTACGGGGAAGTAAAGGTTGGAGAGGAGAAAAAAAAGTCTTCCCCAACAAAGAATAAGGTTTCAGATAACACCTGTCTTTGCCAAAATGCCAGGAAACCCAGCACTGTTTATTCTTATTTTAAGATCAAATCAATATCAATATAACCAAGACAAGTAGTTAGGGTAAACCCCCACAAACAGCCATATTAGCAAATATTGCCAAGATGAATAATTGACTTTGTATGAGTGAGTGAGGTTGCAATTGGCATTGCAAATGAGATTGACATTTCAAACATTCTACAAACAAACATTTTTATAGGTTTGTATTAGTTTATATATTTTATAATGTAATAATTTCACAGTTAATCTACAAATGAATGTAGAGATAACATAAAGACAGTATATTTTAAATACTTGTTTAATGGCATCTTTTTATGAATGAAGGTCAGTATCACTGATACTAATACAGCTATTGATGTCTGGATAGAAAAGATTTTTTCCCCTAATTTTAAACATTAATTATAGCCAGCCATCCAACATTACAGTGTAAAAATTTACATTTTGTTAGGCTTCAAAAAATATATAACAACTTTTAATTTACGTGAACTTAAAACAATCATCAGATAAACCCATAATAAATGTCATATTTACTTTTGCCCTTTCTGTCTAACAGGAGGTATACACGTTATCCTCAACTAGCGTCACTTCACAGACAGCTGCTGCTGTAGCGGCATGTGTCCCTAACAGAAGGCGTAAAAAGGTTTGTCATTTTTGGCAGCGTTGCCAAATACATATCGGCGTCTTTTGTCTTCTTTTATTTGAGCCGCTTGGGTAACTTCGTTTCATTTTCGCTTTTAGACTCGTCTTGCTTCGTTGTGTTCTTCCCTGTCCTCCTGTCATGTTTATCTTTCGCGGTTTTGCGCCGTGCACAATTACGGACTAGTCCATTTCATTGTGAAAGTAGGGGGTGTTATGTGTAGGGACAGATAACCATGAACTGGACATTTTAACTACTACTTCAACATTTCAACGAATTTCTTAAGAATATTAATAACATTTACTATGCTTTTGAAGCGTTCATGATGATAAGGGGCTTTTTCTTTTCTTTTATATATATATTTTTTTAGGTTGGTTGGGGGGCCCCCCTACTATGACCGCTGGTAGGGGGCCCCAAGCAGCCGCCTACCTATGCCTCTATGTTAAGACCGCCACTGTGTGTGGTGTAGATTTCAAAATGTCTCGAAAGAAGTACAGGCCTTGCCCCTCCTGCCAAGCACCTAACCAGGTGAGGGAAAGTCGAATAGAGCATTATGTCCAATATTCAAATATGTGGTTTTAAATGTTATACATTTCTCATTATTAGGTAAATTGGACACTAAAGTATACTCCTACTAAACGACCCTGTATGATAAGTGTTCTGTGTTACAAAACAGTGATAATTTAAGGCGTCTCGTTGATATCAATTTTGATTGCTTGTTTTGCACCAAATGCCATAGGCAACATTGATTTAGCCTGGGTGTCTCCTACATCTGCCACTTTCACTGTATGATAATAATAATAATAATAATCCTGTGTCAATCTAGAGACGCATATTCTGAATTGCATTGTGCTTCGTGTGTTCCTCTCTTTCCTGTATACAGCCAAATTAAACTGTATATTGATTCTACTTCTTCTCTGTGACTGTGGATCTGATGTCTCACTTTGGTATGCTTTTACTAACACAGGTGAGCCGCAAAACCTGCAGCTCTTGTTTCGCAGCCATCTCCCAAAAAAAGAAAGTAGCGGCCAAAAAAGTGACCCTGGACAGGAAGTTGGGGGAAAGGGTCCTAAAAAACAGAAATGCGGGAAGAGTGGTGGACTCTGCCCATATTGCAGTAAGTAGAAATGCTCATATTTCATTAAGCAAAATGATTTGTTTCACTTTCATTAATATTTTGTGATAGGACAAGGGCCTCATTTTACAAAAATAAGTTTAATCTGTCAGTGAATGAATTTGAGGTAGTCATAGATGGCATTGGTGTAACATATTATTTTAATTAATTTGTAATTTGCTTGACATGCATAGAATAGACTTTCTTTTTGACCAGGCGCTCATGTACATTTGTTTACATATACAACCTGCTACATTGCAAATATAACCTTGCTTTAGTACCACACAGGTACTTCAGTATGCGTGTTACTGAAGTTTCTGTCTCTGCTAAAGGCAGATCACAGAATTCAGACCCAGAGTCACTATTAAAGACAGTCTTGCATGATTATGTTAGTAGATAACATGCTCCTACCTTGCACTGCCACCCCTAGCATGTGAATATTGCATCTCACACTTATAGTGCCTTGCGTTGTGTTAATTTTAGAGAAAGTGCATGATGATGTGGCAAAATAACTCAGGACATGTGTGAAAGCCATGCTGTGTGCAACATATGTGTTGTTAAAAGCAAGGCCATATTACAGGTGTCCTATTTCAAAGACACAACTTAAAAAAAGTATTTGAATTACTACAGGGAAGATTAATGTCGCGTTAAAAGTGGAAAGGATTCAACCATACCAACTGGAGTAGGACCGAGACCAGGTTCTGTAGTGCAGCTGGCCTTTTTATGTCCGTTGGTGGCATTCCCAAATGAGTGTTTCTGTTAGTCCCCCAATCTACATTTGCCGTGGGCAGAGACAGGTAGACCGACCAAGGGGGGGAGGAGAGTGTTTGGATCAGGTGGATAGGTGCCCATAAAGAGGTAGTCCAGTCAAAATGTATTTTTATCATATTTTGTTTTGTGTGTGTCCAATCAATATAATTATTTTTGAAGGGTGTCAGGACTTTAGGTGTTCCCTTTAAAATCCCAGATTGCTAACTATTTGACCACCAGCATCCAGCACAACATTAGATGAATATTGGTTGTATAGAGCAGGGGTTCTCAAACTGTTTGTGCCAAGGACCCTTTGTGTGGGAGAACAATTTCCAAGGACCCCCTCATAATCAAAACAATTAAGCATATGCTTGCTACCATTTGTATACTTTGATGCCATTTTTATTCTCTTAAGTTGTGTCCGGGTTCACTATTCCGTGTTTTCTAGCTGGTGTGTACTAACTTGGTCTTTAGTCAACTTTGGATTTTGAATCACTTAATGATGTGGACTGACTCAAACATTTATCCATGTTCATCAGCTATCTTAATGGCAAATAAGCCAAGCTAAGCAGCAGGAAGAATGGTTCATCATGACCTGAGTGAAGTGATTCAAGTGATTCACAACAGATTGACTTGATTAATCATAATCACAAAAAAGTTCAATGTTAATGTTTTAATTTATTAGTGCATTCATAATCAAGATTTTATATGTAGATTCTAGATCATTACATCATCATTGATAAGCATTTCTTAACGATTAAGCACAACTTTCTCATTCAAAGCAAATCCACTTTGAGAACCACTGGTATAGAGTACATATTTCACGAGTTCACACTTACATCAATTTAACAGAGTAAAGATTATGAGTATTTGGCGTGCGGTCCGGGGGAGGTCTCCGAGCTCAGGATTTTTGCCCGAACCCAGAGTACTTCCCCCATTGTTATAAAAGTATTTAGGGCTAGAAGTGAGGAGATGGGGTGGTGGAGGGATGCTGTCAAACTGTCAACGGACAGAGGTAAGTAGTGATGTTAGGTCTGACACCGACGCTCCGAAGCTTGCTTCAAACTCGATCGGTCCTTGCAATGAACCACTGCTTCGGAGCTTGTATCAGTACGTCACTAGTCACGTGAAAATGACGTCTGAAGCAAACACACTGCTTCACTCCTGTAGTGAACCACCTGACTGCTTTGACAGCCCGATCCAGTGTTGACAGATTTGAAACCTGGCGGCTGTATTTCTTATAAAAGTGAAGCCAAACCATGGCAACACCGTGGGTTGTAGTAGTCAGTGTTTGAATTGGCATTATTGTTGAGGAGAGTGGATTTTATTTTTTATTATTAATTAGAGAACATATGAACATTGTTACATAAAAACATGCATCAAAGACAGAAACTTCAAAAACCCTCTGCTACATTATACATGTACAACCAGTTACACAAGCACATCCTTTTCAACATACAAAAATATCAGTCCCACCAGTTAAGTTATAGAGTTCTGCTTCCTACAGCTAAACAAGATAAAGCTTTCACACATGATGCTGCCCTGCTAAAAAAAAACTATAGAAAACATTACAGAAATTCTATTGGATTTAATGGTTTACATTATGGAATTTTATTGGTTTTCATAGGAATTTTATTGGTTGTAATGGGAATTATAGTGGTCTCTGTGGGTCTCTACTGAAATGTGTTGGGTTATATTGGTAGGGGCATTGAATCCTAATGGAATATGTCCCAAACACACTACAAAAAAGAAATTATTATTATTATTTTTTATTTTATTCTATTATCATTTTAATAGGAACCATTAGAATTTCTGTGATGGTTTCCAACTTTTTTTAAGCTGGTCTGATCTTCTGTCTTTGTCTAAAGAAATAATTACACACACACATTATGCTTAATGTTTTATTATCAAGGTGAACACATGAAATTCATCAGTATCTGTAAAATTCACCTACATAAATGAGTTTCACAGCACTAACACTGTTTCAGCTTTGATCGCCTCGGTAAACACGTAATAAACGGGGCGTTAACATAAGCCTACTGGCATTTTATGGTTGTCAGCTTTGTTGCATTACATTTACTTCACCAGGAGATGGTGCTGCAATTTCTCTCTGAATGAAGCTTCGAGTAATGAACCATTTTCGACACAATTGTATCAGAAAGCAATAATGCTTCGAAACGCTTCATTTGGCCATCACTAGAGGTAAGCTTGTTGTTATATATACACCTCTTAACTCGTTGATTGGATTGATTAGCAGAGTTTGCTCCACTCGTGTCTAATTAGGTTTGATTATCTGAATGTGCTCCACATGTGTTTAATTAGGTTTAATTATCTGAACGTGCTCCTCCCGAACTTTGTTAATAAAACATCATGTAATGTTGTTTCTAAGGGGAAAAGCTGTTAAGGTTGGTCATGTAAGTTGTGTACCTAACCTGTATATTAGAAACCGTAGCACTAATGTATTTAATGCATTTTTTTTTCCAATAGGGTGGAAAGTAATGCAGTGGGAATAACTAATGTTTGCTGTCTGCATTTATTTATTACAGGTGAAAAAACTAAGTGCATTGGGCTATGTCCCAATTCTATTTTTCGCAAAGAAAGATAAGGCCTCTGGAAAGTGGGTGTCTGATGTGGTGACCCATCTGCTACCCACTGATGACAACCTAAAAATTGTGGCCACCATGAGAAAGGCCTACAATTTTGTATTAATCAAAGAAGGTAGGATTTGTGTAATTTAAGTCATGTTTTGTTTTTTTTATGATGGTGAAATATTGAAAATTAACATACACATGCAATATTGTAGGGAACTCCACGATGACATTGCCCGAGCCACACCCTCAGGCCCAGCCCGAGCCACACCCTCAGGCCCAGCCCGAGCCACACCCTCAGGCCCAGCCCGAGCCACACCCTCAGGCCCTGCCCGACCCACACCCTCAGGCCCAGCCCGAGCCACACCCTCAGGCCCAGCCCGAGCCACACCCTCAGAGGCCCATCCCGAGCCACACCCTCAGGCCCATCCCGAGCCACACCCTCAGGCCCATCCCGAGCCACACCCTCAGGCCCATCCCGAGCCACACCCTCAGGCCCATCCCGAGCCACACCCTCAGGCCCATCCCGAGCCACACCCTCAGGCCCATCCCGAGCCACACCCTCAGGCCCAGCCCGAGCCACACCCTCAGGCCCAGCCCGAGCCACACCCTCAGGCCCAGCCCGAGCCACACCCTCAGGCCCAGCCCGAGCCACACCCTCAGGCCCAGCCCGAGCCACACCCTCAGGCCCAGCCCGACCCGCACCCACACCCACACCCTCAGGCCCAGCTCGACCCACACCCTCAGGCCCAGCCCGACCCACACCCTCAGGCCCAGCCCGACCCACACCCTCAGGCCCAGGCCCAAGAAAAGGAGACATTTTATATTTTATATTTACACCCTGTCTCTCTCCCTGTGAAGGAACAGGAAAAGGAGACATTTTATATTTTAGATTTACACCCTGTCTCTCTCCCTGTTTTGCAACCAGAAAGCAGTGTTGAGAGAATTGTCATGTCCACTAGGTTTTAGGTCCAGCGTCAATGCAGCCTTCTACCTGGAGATTTTAGAGCATGGTTCCATCTGCTGACGAGCTTTATGCACATGCTGATGTCCTTTTCCAGCAGGAGTCTGCCCCTGCCACAGTCCCAAAACTGCTAGTAACTGGGTTGCTTAGCAGGGTATTCCTGTGCTTAACTCGTCTCACCTGAACCCCATAGAGAGGACAATGATAGAAACCAAACCCAACATTACAGACAACTTCAAGGTCACTATCAAAGCAACATGGGCTTTTATAACACCTCAGCAATGCCATACACTGATGGCCTCCACACCACACTGATGCAGTAATTTGTGCAAAAGCAGCCAGACCAAGTATAGAGTATGCATTAACAATTTTGGTAAGTCAGATTTGTTCATTTATTTTCAAAAGGTCGACATTTCTGTATTCCTCTTTATTATAATATAGTGAGTTGATTGATTTTCTTGAAAAATCTGGGAGGAGACATGGGAGCCGGCCTGCCAGTTCTCACCAGGTGCCAACCATGTGTAATGTCACACATTGGTCTGTAATTCAATGAGTTAAATACCTGCTATGAGATTTCAAGTTTGCCGTTACGGGCACAGCCATCCTGCTTGCGGATGTGACTACTTTAGATGAGGAGGAGCCGCGTTACACACTTTCAATGGTTTCCACCCTAACATGCTGTTTTTTTATTTATTTTAATTATTGATTTTTGTTAAAAGCTGTGTTCAAATAAATCTAAGTATACCTTTATTTCTGTTTGTCTTTCCATTCACCTTGTGGGTTAGCCAATCATCTGAAGTCTTCAATGCATCAAATTTTATATTGCAATGTGATGCACAAAGTATGTAGGAAGGTGGGACATGTTTTCATTCATATTAATTGACACCATTAAGGAACCGTTGATTCCACCAGCTAAACCATACATTTTCTGTATAAAGGGTAGCTGAGGTAGGCAGGGGTGGATAAATGAACAGGCTTACCAGGACCAGAGGTCAAGAGGGTCCAGAAGCCTCTAAAAATTTGAAAGCATGCTTTCTAATTCAGGAAGTTTTCTAAAGGCAAGGCACATGAAACCCTGGCTGCTGCACTGTGGCCTTCCATTGACCTTGATGCATTAAATGTGTGTTCAAGTCTACCCCCGGATGGGTAAAAGCAGAAGACTATATATATGTGACTGTGTGTGTTTGTGCGGATGCAATCACACTGGAAGCAGGTGGATGGTCACTCAAGAATTCACTTTACTGGGCCTGGGACAGACAAAACTGGGACAAACACGATCAAACGCTGATTAGTGTAGGCTACATCAACGCATCAACGTTGCTCAAGACATCAGCAGCGAGAGATATGAGACTCTCCTCAATATATATATATATCCTCAATAGTGATCGTATAGTGGAATAAAACTCAAAATAAAACATACATTAAAGAAATAAAGTATAAATCACTGCCTCTGTTCTCATTTCTCATCAATTCACAAATACAGAGAAACTATAAACTTTAAGTAACCATCATTTTGTATAAATGGAATACAGAAAGAGAAGAACGGCCACCTAAAATGGCGCAGTTACACAGATCAGCACGTGCGAGCACGTGTGCCGACACGTGAGTTAGGGCTAACACTCAATTTAGCTAACATAACTCTACACAGAACATGACAAATCTTAATATAAAACATACCTGGGACAAACACGATCAAACGCTGATTAGTGTAGGCTACATCAACGCATCAACGTTGCTCAAGACATCTTAAATGAGATCAACAGAGATTCGGAGTTCACAAGCAAGTTAACATACACACACACTCATCACATTTCATCATCGCAAATAACACATTTGACTCGACTGACAGAACTAGTAACTGACAGTCAAATGAAGTAAACTTGTGTGTAATATAAAAGTCCAACCTTGCACTTGAAAACTATCTAAACTCAGTTTTTATGACGCAGCGCTTATTGATGCGACTTACCAGCAGCGAGAGATATGAGACTCTGCTGGTGGTGACGTAGCTCCGCTCACAATGTCACGCACACAAATGCAAGTGACGCAACAGCCAATGTCGAGTTTTCCCAATTAATGCATGAATTTAACAGCATTATTTAAACTCCGTTACATACACCCCCCTAAATTCTGCTAAATTGGGCTAGAACCAGCATATGTAACAAACTAAACATACAGTAGAGATTGCACAAAAAAACAGGTGTGAGTAAAAGAGCTTCACAATACAGTATGTCAGAATTTATCTCTTCCCCAGGAAGTGTGTAAGAATGGAATGGTACCAGGTTCCACACTTAACACAGACTATAGGAGGTGCAGTCTACACGCTCCTAGTGATTACAAATGTATCTCTGCTCTTCAAATATCTTTTGATGCAAATAAACTCCTCAGACTCTTTCTCAGAGAAGAAAAACTCACTTCAAAGTCACTCTTAACATCACAGTTCACTCTTAGATTAGAATCATCAATCAATCATCACTTTAAACAAAAATGTTCCTTATCAACCCAACAACAAAGTTAGTTCCTTGAAAAATAACTTGTGCATCACTATGTGAATCCCTTTTCACAATTTTCTGACCATCAATTTCACAAATAAGTCTGTTAGGGGGCTTAACTGATCTCCCTAATCGTGTAGTGATGTGGCCTTGTGTGCTTGTGGGTTGTTTGCAAATGACAGGGGCAAGTCTGTTATCAGGTTCTGGCAAACAACTGGGGTACTCATTTGGCATGGTTGCATGTAAACTCTCTGTACTCTCAGCAGGTTGAGGAACATGCTCAGGTTCTGGACTGTACTGATCAGTGCCAGGGCACTCAGCAGTCATCTCATCAGGAATGTCTGAAACTTCACCACAACTGGCATCCTGCATGTCGTCACTAGCACGTGTTCCATCCATCTGCAATAACCATTCTGATGTCTTTGAAACAGGATCAGGATCATTCATCAGAGCAGAGTCAAGAGAACTGCCACGGGTAGCACCAGTGGAATCTGATCGAACTGATTCTTCTTCACCATCATCCAAGGATAAGAAATTAACTGGCAGCAACAGATTTCTGTGCACTACTTTTTCTTTGCCAGTCTGAACATCCTTAATCCCGTACACATTAATCTCTGGTCTCACTGATTGAACCTCATACAAAACAGAGTCCCACTTGTCCGCGACTTTCCTTTTGCCTTTCTCTCCACGGTTAGCCAGCAAAACTCTATCTCCCACTGCTAAGGGTAAACCTCTGACCTTCCGATTGTAAAGAATGGCATGACGGTTCTGCTCTTTGAGACTGTGTTTCCGGGCAATTTCTCCAGCTGCGCTCAGATCTCTTCTCAGTGCAGTGACAAACTCATGGTGGCTGACCACCTTCTCATCGCAAAGGACATGCTGAAACATGATGTCGATAGGCAGCCTCGGGATACGCCCAAACATAAGATAAAAAGGGGCGAACCCGGTTGTTTCATGCACAGTACAATTGTAACTGAAGGTTAATGTTCTCAGAAGTTGTGGCCACCTCGCCTTGGATTTCACTGGGAGAGCTCTTATCATGTTACCCAAAGTCCTATTGAAACGTTCTGCTTGACCGTTACCCATAGGGTGGTACGGTGTGGTGTGCGATTTTTTTACACCAGCCATCTCAAGCAAGTTCTTAATGATTTTACTTTCAAAATTTGCACCCTGGTCCGAATGTATTCTCTTTGGAAATCCATAAATGCAGAAGAGGTCATTCCAAAGGCGATGGGCAACTTGTTTAGCTGACTGGTTGTGACAGGGGAAGGCGTGTGCCATCTTAGAAAAATGATCTGTCACTACTAGGACATCAACGACCTTCCCTGAAGTCTGTTCAGCACTCCAAAAGTCTATACATACCAGCTCCATAGGCTCAAAGGTGCGAATATGTTCAAGGGGCGCACGAGCATTTGGCTCAGGAGTTTTTCCAACAACACACCTCTGGCAGTTCTCCACATAGAGCTTGATGTCTTTACTCATCCCTGGCCAAAAGAACCTTTCAGCTGCTAGAGAGAGAGTTCTTGCACCACCCTGATGTCCAGCTGAGTCATGAACACCACAGAGAACGTCACGCTTTAGAGAATCTGGTACAACGTATTGGAAGAGTTTCTTATTTATCAGTCGATCTTTCTTTACTCTGTACAGCACATGATTACGGATCTTTAGCTTCTTCCAGTGCTTCAAAAGATTGTTCACAGGGATAGGCTCCTTTGCTTTCTCACTCTTTGAAGGACGTTTATGTCTCAGAACATAGTTGATGACTCTACTGACTATGTTGTCCTGCTCTTGGAGATTTGCAAGTCTGGAAAACGGGATTGCAACAGATGGATCTTCATCAGGGAGCTGGAGTGACTTTGGACTTGACACGGGCAACGGACTAACTCCACCATCGCAGTGAGCACCCAGAAAAGCAGAAACTTCAGCAGCATTAATAGATCCTGGACATGAGTCATTCACATCATCCTGCATCTCGTTCTCAGTTTCGTCATAACTGCTAGACTGCACATTCTGACAGTTGTTAGTGACACGAAAGGCATCCTGCACGGTTCCAGTAACAACACCATTCACCTCATCCAAGAGAGAAACGTATGGTTCTTTCAACAGACGATGGCTGACACAAGACTTGACAAAGGGCTCTCTGCTCAAAGCATCTGCAACAATGTTCTTTGTGCCTGGCACATACTTCAGGTCAAAGTCGTATGCGGCGAGCTTCGCCACCCATCGCTGTTCACACGCATCCAGTCTGGGTTTGGTTAGAATATAGGTCAAAGGATTATTATCAGACCATGCAGTGAAATGTCTCCCTTTTAGCCAGTGGCTAAACTTCTCACAAACGGCCCACTTTAAAGCCAGGAATTCGAGTCGATGTGCTGGGTAGTTTATCTGAGACTTGGAGAGTGTTTTGCTGGCAAAAGCAACTGGACGTGCAATTTTCTCACCAGGGGGCACCTGAGATAACACAGCTCCTATGCCATCAAATGAAGCATCAACAGAGAGAATAAAGGGATGACTGAAATCCGGGTGTGCTAGAGTTACACTGTGCAGTAGGTCTTGCTTTAGAGTCTCAAGAGCAGTACAACACTCACTAGTCCAATCCTCGGGTGAAAGCTTCACGACACTGAGTGGCTTCCTCATCCGACCACACTTCCTCTGAGTTATTTTCTGTGACCGATCTGATAGAAGACTGAAAAGAGGTTTTGCCTTAGCAGAACAGTCTATAATGAAATGCTGATAATACAAGATGATACCCAGGAAAGAACGAATCTTCTTCTGAGAAGGAGTTACGCCATCCGCTTCCATGAGGTCGGTAGTCTGAATGTCACTAATCACCTTCACCTTTTCTGGGTCAGTCTGGACACCATTCCCAGTGACAATCTGTCCCAAGAATCTGACAGATCTCCTGAGGAACATTCACTTCTTTGGCGCTAGCTTTAAGTTGTGCTTGGACAGACGAGAGAAGACCAGTTCCAGTCGGTCAAGAGCTACTTGCTCACTTGGAGCAAAAACCATTAGATCGTCCAAGTAGCAGAGAAGGCTTGTGAAATTTTCATCCCCGAAAATGGACATCATCATCCTCATAAAGGTTGCTGGACTGTTGGTCAAACCCTGAGGTAGACGATTGTACTCATGAAGGCCGAAAGGAGAGGAAAAGGCAGTGTACTTCTTATGCTCTTCAAACAAAGGTACATTATAAAAGCCAGAAGTCAAGTCCATGGTCGAAAAGAAAACGTTGCCTCCCAAAGCTGCGAGTGCATCCGCTTGATGTGGGAGTGGGTGAGCGTCCTTCACGGTCTTCGCATTCAGCCATCTGAAATCTGTACAAATACGAAGGTCACCGTTCTTTTTCCACACTAAAACCAGCGGAGATGCATATTCACTCTGAGACTTCCTTATAATGCCTTTAACTTCCATCTCATTCAAGGCAGTGCGCAGCTTATCATAGTGGCTGGGGGCTACACGTCGATAAGGGAGTCGAAACGGCTTTTCGTCCACCAAGTGGATTTTGTGGACAAAGTCAGTGGCTTCCCCACAGTCCATTTTTCCACGAGAAAAGGTTGACTCATACTTCTCAATGAGATTCAGAAGTCTATCCTTCCACTCCTCTGGCACTTCACAAGCATCCAGATCCAGATCCTGCAGTTCCAATTTATCCAGCACGTTTCTCCTTTCATCACTGGTCTGCACATGACTTACAGGACTTGCAGCACACTGAACGTTACTCTTCAGGGACTCAGCTGCAGACAACTCTTCCACAGCAATACAAGTAAAAACATCCACAATCTTTGTGTTTCTCTTGAGAATGATTACTTTGTCTGTAGGGTTCATTATTTTGAACGGCACCCATCTACTGCCCCACATAGGTGTGATGACTCTCCCTATGATCACGTTCCTTGGACGGCATTTACAGAGGGTTGGCTCAACAATGACTGTGCTCCCCACAGAAACAGATGTAGACTCAGGAAGCTGAGCCCAATCGAGATGTTCATGGTGCGGTTCTAGAGTTATTTTCTCCTTCAACTTAGCGGTCCCCACTCTATCAGGCATGTCTTCACCCTTCCACCGTTCCACATTCGAAAGTAGAGAGAGGAATTGGTGACATTCAACGTCATCAGATTTAACTGGCCCGGACACAAGTCTCCAGTATCCGTCTGTCTCTTTCATTTTCTTAATCAGCCACTTGATAGCATTGCTGCCCAGGATCAAATCGTCGGTTTGGCCTGGAACTACTAAAACTGGGACTACCATCTTGCAGGCATAAACTGAAAGCTCAAGTTCATACATCAATTTTGGGGTAACACGCTGTCCGCCACACCCAATTATGACAACATCACTGGCAGGGAACTTTTATAAATTTGGCTTATGCTGTAACAAGAGACGTTCACCAGCTTCACTCATCGTGCACGCCATGGAGCCACTGTCAACCATAGCTTTCAGTTGAAGGTCATCCCATAGTGTCGCTGGTGTGTAAAACAGACTATCAATTCGCTGTACTCTGTGAGTGTTCTGAAATATTACAGTTTTCCCTGAAGGCTCAACAGAACTAGAAAGACTATAAACTGAGGTTGGGTCATTCATACAACAATGGTTTGGAGGAATAAACTCACGATCTACACGGTCCTCCCTTAAGTGCAGATCTTCTAGTTTCCCAGCCCTTGAGAAGACGGAGACTTCACTCTCTCAGGACAGACAAAGCGGGAGTGGTCAGGAGAGTGACACTGGAAACACAACTTTTTCTCAAGACAATGCGTGAGGCCAGAATGATCAGGGCTCGAACAGACAGTGCATGGCAGGTCATTGAGGCCTTTTACTCGAGGCAGGCTTACTTTGGGCTTCACACGTGAACTTGGCTCTTTGCTGACAGACTCTTTTAACAGGACTTTCTCCAACAAGCTCATGACTCGCTCCAATGCAGACGCTTCCAGAGACCTGGACTGCTGGACATCAGAAGAAGCTGGAAGTGCTGCAGATGACAGTTCCACCTCAGTTCTGTTCACAGGAATTTTAGTGGGTGCTGCATTTCTTACTGCAGATACAAGGCTGGAATCAGAGTGATATTCATTCAAAATATCTTGAACTTCTCGCACAGACCATGCGCCAATTGTTTTAGATCGAAAGGTGATGGCAAGCTCTTTACACGGACAGTGTCTGATGAACATGCGGGTTACCTCTGTTCCTGGACAATCCAGTACTTTACCCTGTTCCTTCAAGCGCTCAGCAGCGATGTCAACTGCACGGTTTAGCCTGATCCAGTACTCGAAGGCATCCTCATCTGGTCTGGGTAAGGTGGTATAAAAGTCAGCCAGTGGGAGAGGAGAGCAAGGAGCAGCTTCGAAGTGTTTCCTGAGAATACTAAAGATTGCATCAGGGTTATGCACAATGTCAATGTCACAGTTTCTTATGCCAAACTTGACCACATCTCTTGCTTTGCCTCTTAGATGGACCATAATCTCCTCCGCTTGATGCTCTTTTCTCAAGTTATTGCGTTTAATATAGTCTCTCATGATATCTATCCACTCATTTAAGTCAACAGCATCAGAAACTTCTCCCCTGAAGCTAGGAGGTTCTCTCACATTTTTGGAAAAGGACAACTGGCTTCGCATCAGGTCCAGCATTTGTGAAGCTGCACCATCTCCAGTTACATTTTTGGAGGAATTATCAACTGAATGTGAGTCAATTGGGCTCAGTCTGTTGACTATGCTATCAGCAATTTGCTGACCAACCTGGCTGATTATGTCAGTCATTGCAGTGACTACATTTGGCGGCTGTGCATTAGGGTATGGAGTAGACGAAAACTGTTGCTGTCTTGAAGCATCAGATTCATAACTTGTGGATGGGCCCTCAAAAACTAATGGATCTGAACTGGAAGTGTGACTGTCTGTGATTACATGAGCATCACTCTGTACATCAGGCCCACTGAACCGTAATGACCTTGGAACTTTCAATAAACCCCATCCTCTACCTTTACTTCCACAGGCGGGAGTGTGATAGTTATCAAAACCACTCATAATGAATATCAGTACTTGTAAGAAAAAAATGAATACAATAAATCAAAAACTCAGAATTTGCAGTTCACTGTATAGCAAATTGTCCTTAGCAAATGCTGCAAATTGCTTAAGTTCAGTCACTAAAAAAATAAAAATAAAGTGTCTCTTTTTTTCTTTACAAAAAAAAACACAGTTCCTGAGCAAAATTGTGTCCACCTGACTCCAGCGGAAGCTCTAAGATGAACCCTCGGCCGCTTCAGGAGCCATCTTGATTGAAGAAACAACGGGTCACGGCACCAATGTGACTGTGTGTGTTTGTGCGGATGCAATCACACTGGAAGCAGGTGGATGGTCACTCAAGAATTCACTTTACTGGGCCTGGGACAGACAAAACTGGGACAAACACGATCAAACGCTGATTAGTGTAGGCTACATCAACGCATCAACGTTGCTCAAGACATCAGCAGCGAGAGATATGAGACTCTCCTCAATATACATTTCACAAAGTGATCGTATAGTGGAATAAAACTCAAAATAAAACATACATTAAAGAAATAAAGTATAAATCACTGCCTCTGTTCTCATTTCTCATCAATTCACAAATACAGAGAAACTATAAACTTTAAGTAACCATCATTTTGTATAAATGGAATACAGAAAGAGAAGAACGGCCACCTAAAATGGCGCAGTTACACAGATCAGCACGTGCGAGCACGTGTGCCGACACGTGAGTTAGGGCTAACACTCAATTTAGCTAACATAACTCTACACAGAACATGACAAATCTTAATATAAAACATACCTGGGACAAACACGATCAAACGCTGATTAGTGTAGGCTACATCAACGCATCAACGTTGCTCAAGACATCTTAAATGAGATCAACAGAGATTCGGAGTTCACAAGCAAGTTAACATACACACACACTCATCACATTTCATCATCGCAAATAACACATTTGACTCGACTGACAGAACTAGTAACTGACAGTCAAATGAAGTAAACTTGTGTGTAATATAAAAGTCCAACCTTGCACTTGAAAACTATCTAAACTCAGTTTTTATGACGCAGCGCTTATTGATGCGACTTACCAGCAGCGAGAGATATGAGACTCTGCTGGTGGTGATGTAGCTCCGCCCACAATGTCACGCACACAAATGTAAGTGACGCAACAGCCAATGTCGAGTTTTCCCAATTAATGCATGAATTTAACAGCATTATTTAAACTCCGTTACATATATATATATATATATTTTTACTTTTGTTATTTCAGTCTATATGGGCCAAGCTGGGTTTCTTGTTTATATTTTTAAAACTCTCAATATTTATTTAGATGTTATCATGGTATTTATTTATTTTAATATTTCGGTCTTATTAACGGTGAAATATTACAGTATGCTGTAATACAGAACATATGGACCAAGCTAGACGCAAAGATTCCACAATGCAATGCGGGCATTCATTCACAGAATCGGACAGCGATCAGCTGGTCTTTAACGCCAGTATCGCTTTGTACATATACAATCATTGGTTGTCACCAGCAACAACACGTTGCTCGACCGAAGACTCCGGAAGTGACGTAGTATGTGCCGCTCGGCGGATAAGAAGATAAAAAATATATATATACATTTGTGCAAAATTGACTTCATTTGTTTAATATATGCTTTTTTGGAAATGTTCTAGATTTTTGCACTATTGTAAAACATTTCTTGAATAAAAAAAATATAAAAAAAATACACAGTATTCGTAATATTGATGTTTTTGTCTAACGTTGTATTTGAGGATTTAAACAATAAAGATAACAATAATACTAAAATACAGTTTAATGTATTTGTCTCATGTATTTTGTGTTCGTCGGCCGGCGGCAATCTGAAATGGAATGAAGCCCATTCACGGCCATAGTTACTATGATACAAGGGGGTAATCCATCGACCGGAAGTTGAAGCCGGCCGGGTGCCGCCATGTTGTAGCAGAACTTCACTTGCGTTAGCATTTCCATTGACTCCCATTCATTTTGGCGTCACTTTGACAGCGAATAACTTTACATCTGAGGCGTTTAAAGACTACATTTGTCCATTATTTATTTCTAAAGAAACACGACAATGTATAAAGGGCTCCATTACCTTCTATGTTACATTATGGCCCCGTAGAAACAGATTTAGTAAAAATAGGCTAAAGATTGCGTCATAACCACTCGACTCTCTGTCGCGCTGTACAGAAATTACCTTACAGACAGGAGGAGAAGCTCGCAGGCAATCGGGGGGACGTCCCGTCAAGGGAGAAGCCCATAGATAATGAGTCCATAAAAGCAACGGAATACTTACTCCTGCTCACTCACGCCAAATAACTCTTTGCTCAAGTTCCCCGTCTCTGCAAGATTAACGTTGGCAATTTTCACGCACAGCTACTAGAAGATTAACGTCTGTCAGACAGCTTGCTCACGTCATCAAGCTTAGTTTGAGTCGGTTTGAGTCTGCGCGTCAGGAACGGAAGTGCTCAAAAATCGCTAAAAATGGGCTTCAACTGTCTCAACTGAGTTCCAATGAGATGGCTCTGTCCACTTCTTATACTGTCTATGCTATGATAGACGGCACGAACATGTCCCCCCACCCCCACCCCGGAATAAACACATAAGCACCATAGACTGTAAAAAGATAAGCACACGCTTTGTAACAGCTTATGTGGCGCGTCTCTTATGGGAGTTGTAGTTTTAAAGTATATTGGTATATTTCACACAATTAGAAGTTAAAAGTGTCAAATTTTGGATACACCCTGTGTTTTTTTTTTGGGATGGGGAACACACTGTGTTATCAGATTTAAAAAATGTAATCGTTAAATAGGTGAAATAGCTTATTTCCATATTTGACAGTGCTTACAGTGGGTAAACTTTGGTGACCATATCTACATGACAGCAGAGGCCCAGAGCTTTCTATAAATGCTGGTCTTATGTGTTTAGCACCTTCTGTTGGTTCAGAGGTCAATATTTCAAAGCAGGAGTAATATATCCTTTTCAGACTGAAATATGTTACTCTTCAGGTTGAGACCTTTCTAACGATGTGTTTGAGGTCAAATGCTTCACACATAACACGTGACTTATTGTTTTATCATACAGCTGACATTTACAACAAAAAAACCCAACAAACATAAACAAAGTTATATGTAGTCAGTCTGAAGCACATCACACAACAACAATCTATTGCTCATCTTTCACAAACAGTGACAAGAGCAACACACAACCATTTGCATTACATCATGAAGCTATTACACAACCAGCCTCAAACAACATTATTTAAAGTTTTAATTGAGGTAGGTCCAAAATGTGCTATAGTTTAGAAATGTTAAGTTTAGATTGGGGTACCCATATCTTCTGCCAGAGGATAAGAGCTCATACTTGGTATGGAGAATAAAGATGGATCAGACCATATTCTTTATGCTTGCCTGGAGAGACTGGTTTCTATTCTTCTCCACAACCTTCATAACAGTCATATTAAAATACTCTGTAATGCAGCCTTGTATAACATTAAACCCTCTGATTCACTGTGAGTGTTTGCTCTAAATGATAACACCCACTTTCAACACGGTCCTTCCAGCCAAAGGTATTGTCCATATACACCCCAAGGTGCCTGTAGGAGCAGAGCTGATGGATTGGTTCATCATTTATAATAATAATAATTCATTACATTTATATAGCGCTTTTCTCGGCACTCAAAGCGCTTTACACAGAAGGGGGAATCTCCTCAACCACCATTTATGACTTCTGATACCTTCTGACCCATGTCAAGACCCTTTCATCAACTTGTGAAATGGTTGAATGAGATGTGTGAGTTGTGTCTGTATGCTGTAAGCTGAGGAAGAAGTGTGCCAAAAATCATGTTGCATACTGTATGTACACTAACCCTAACCCTAATAAAAATTTCCAGTTGACCCTATCAAAAGCTTTTTCGGCATCTAATGTGGCAATGAGAGTATCTTTCTGTTGTACTGATGAGTAATGCATTAAATTGTATAATCTGCGGGTATTATTGGATGCATGTCTACCATTTAAGTGTTTGATCTAAGTGTGTATGTGAGCGGGTGTGAGTGTGGGTATGTGTATGTGTATGTGTGTGTATGCGTAAACAAAGTAACCATTTATTATCTATTACCATTGTCATTACCATCACCACCCTACTCCCCACTACCACCACACTGCCAATATTGTGTTGGTCGATTTTTATTTCCATCCTACCTCCTATGTAACAATTGCCATTGTCAATCCTGCACAAAATAAAAGATGTTCTAAGATATAAGATAACCTTCCCCCACATCTCATCAGTCCCTATCTTTTCCTAATTTTTTTTTTTTTTTTTTTTTTTTTGTTATGTGCAATGTCTAAGGTGCATTAAAAGAGGGAGTACAGTGCGAGAGTGTCTCAAATTGGGACAGAGATGCTGTCCCGTTGAAACCACTTCTCGCCTGTCTTGCCTGCCTTGGTGTTTGATAGGTTTTCCATACATCTTCCTTTTTTTTTTTTCTATTCTATGTTGTGTTGCATTAAAAGCCCATGAAGAGATAAGGGGGGAGTTATTGCAGTAGTGATGACAATGACACTTAATTCCAATACAGCATTGACAATGGCAAGATTAATGATAATAATTATGATAATAATAATATTAATAATAAATGACAATGATGATGGCAGTGGCGACCGCAATGGTGAAAGCAAAAGACAGCAACAACAGCAATTACAACAATGAAAAAATAAAAGTGAAAATAGTAACCATAACAATAACAGTAAAGATAGTAATAACAATGATGACAAACAAGTTCCAACAACTAAAATGCATTAATATTCGTGGGTTGATTAAGAAGGTGGGAGGAGTCGGAGTTGAAAACAGAGAAAGGATTCATAGCTGTAAGAGGTCAGAAAGTGTTGGATGGCAGAGGTCAGTTTCAGATGTGTAATTATGAAGGGGAGATGCGTATTCCACTGCAATGAAGTCTGTAATAAGATTTTTCCAAATGTTAATGTGTAATTTATTTCTAGTTTTCCAGTTCATGAGGATAGTTTTCTTGCCGATGGTTAGAGCTATGAGGAGCATTTTAGAGTTTATAGTTTTATCAGTGATTATCGTAAAGGTCTCCCAGCAAGCAAAGAGAAGGCGACAGTGGGATGTGGCAGCCAACTATAGTGGATAGTGACTGTGTGACCTCTTCCCAAAAGTGTTTGATTGGAGTGCAGTGCCAGGTTGCATGGATGTGCAAGCAGGCACGCGCGTCACTCGGCAGAAAAAGTAAAAAGAGATGCTGTTCGGATGATAAACCAGTTGAGATTGTGTGTGTACTTCCTTGAGAACCGTAAGTCGTATAACTTATGTTGTAAGTTCATTTAAGCCTGGTCTTGTACATTTTAATTAATTGGTGATTTTTTTGGACCTGCCCCCACTACTAAAAACAAACAAACAAAGGAAACACTGACAAATATAAGAAATCAAACCAAAAGTTAATGGTCATTTATCACTTCGAGAGCTCCTCAAACTGACAGTCCTCAATCTGACAGTTCAGAATCACTGTCGTATCCATCCCAATCATTCTGGAAGTCCATACTTGTTCCAGTCAAAACTTGAGCATAACAGTCTCTTGCATGCTTCATCATTCTGGTGACTTCTTGCTTCTTTCTCAAAGTTAAGCTGAGGAAACCCTTGATTCCTTCTACATTTAGAGCCCACAGCTCACCTTATGGGAGTAAAACAAAAAAATATCAGAAAAAAAATTACAATGTAGAGTATAGTATTACAACACATTACTTAAATACGTACTTTACAATGCCTCACTGGAAAGCTGGGATGACAATTTCTTGAGTGTGTCTGCACGAGTGGAGAGAGATTTCCAATGCTTTGCCATCTCAGAAAGAACAATCTTCTTCTCCTCCTCAAGTCTCCTTATTGCCATCACAACATCAAACGCCTTCCTCTTGGTTTTAAAATCTACAGCGTCTGGGATACAGTTGTGGAAAATAAATAAATTGTAAGTATGATTATTTTTCAAATAATATTTGAGATAATCTGGGATAAGGCATAATTGATTTTGTGCTACTATGTGAATCAAACAAAATTGTCAACAGATTTGTGTACATACCACCATGTGAAAGTTGCCATGGCCAAACTGTCTCGTCAGAGAGAATGATGTCAAAGACGATTCTTTCTGTATCTGGAACCATACTGTTGTATTTTTCAACGACAGAGCTAAGAATGGCCTTCTCCTCTCTGATTTTGCGCCGAATCCGGGCCCGACCTTTGCTGCCATCGGTGTCTTTGTAAAGGCGCTGGGACCTTCTTTTAATGCTGGCCACCAGCACCTCCATTCTCCTGGTCACCGCGTCAAGATCGGCATTCTTTTGGGATGTTGTTGCTGAGAAGAAAAGAAGTGTAAACATTTCACTTACATTTTCATGGCAGTAACTGAAACGAGCTAAGTCTCAGTGTAACACAGAACGCCACAGGGAATTCATAAGGATTATCCCTCTTTGCTTCTTTTGCTCTTTTTTTTTCTTTATATAAAAAAAAAGCTCCTGGAGGAAGGACAGGTGAGTCTCAATAATCATTTCATATTTGTTAGCGTGTATAGGAAGTATGTAACAGGGTACCAAAGAAAATGACAACGTAGCCCAGATGGGATCCGCTAACTGCAAGAAATGTCGGAAACACTTTATTTTATGGTGTCCTTGTTACATATGTTACATGAACTTAAAATAGTAATAACAATAAATTATGCATAATTACATGTAACTAACCCTCAACCAAATCCTACCCTAACCCTATAGTAAGTACATGTAGTTAATTAATATTACTCCGTACTTAAATGTATAATTACACTGTAAGAAGGACACCTTAAAATAAAGTGTGACCGAAATGTCCAATGTTCCAACTTTTGGACTGCACCATTCAGGTACTTTCAGGGCACTTTGTTTTGACATGATTTCCAGTGTGCATGCACTACATACTAAAATTTGGCATTTTAATTGCACAAGTACATGACCAAGAAAACAGTGTATGTATGATTTCATTTTAAAACAGTAATTACTTGCAGAAGCATGTCTCCCATTATTCTGCAGAACTGAGACATTGAAATAATAGTATAACTATCACCTTCTGCCCACTCCTTAATATCAGTGACCCAGCCCTCAACTTCAACCTGTGTCACTGCCAGCTGGATTCTCATGCTTTCCAGGTCCTGAAGTTGGCTTTCCAGGCGTTTTGTAGCCTTCAAATAACAAAAAAAGGAAACGAAAGAAAAATGTTATACCTACAAAAATATACAATAGAAGGTATTTACAATATAAGAAAATAACAATACTCATCTCTACCTTCTGATATCGGCAGGCAAGTGAAGCAGTCAAGTTATTAAACTTTTGCTGATTCCAGCGCATGGCCATCAGTGTAAGCATGTCTGTACGTCCTGCAAAAAAAGAAAAAAAATACACTAATCTGTATTGTACCACATGTCCCTCACTGGCTACAATTTTCTTGTAACACTTTCAATCTAAGTAGTGGAGTGTGTGGTTACCTTACCTGCTTTGGACATGTGCTTCGTGGTCACAGCAATCCTAGAGAGGAAGGCGTTACACTGCCCAACCTCCTCCCCAAGTGTCAATCCGGCCCCTTGCTGGTAAGCTCCACTCCATTTAACCTATTGAAGAAAATACTTAAAAGCTGCCAACATACCTTTGCAGGTGTTTAGGGACAGTTAATGACGTGGTAATGTTTTCTTACCTCGCATTTAAAATCATGGGCTTTGGCATGAAACACTGAGAGGAATGGTTTCATGCTCAGAAGGTGCTGGAGCTCCGGGCAGCTTTTTGTCACTTTGTTGAGGTAGGGCCAGTACTTGCAGGTTACATCCATGGCAAAAAAGCTTATTGACTTATTTGCCAGCTTGTTCTGCAGGTAGAGGGGATAAGCATATATTTCTCCCCTGAACATGTTGAGAGCGCCGAGAAAAACTCCATGTCGACAGACCGCAAGCTCAAGTCCCTCCTTGTTGTGAATTCTCTCCCTTTAAGTGTTAAGTTGACTGTGTGTGACATTTTAAGTTGCATTGTACGCAAATAACGTAGCGCAGCGTTCTCAGTACGCACGGACTCAGTGTAATTGCCTATTCACTAAGCTACTTAAGCTGAGCGATCATATCGCGTGAACACATTCACATGTTCAGTGTTTATGTGCAAGATAAAGTTTGTGACAAAGTAAGTTTTCCTTCTAAGTATATTGTTAATCACGCAGATTGTTACACTGTATCCCAACTGCGCTAAGTTAGACCATGTTTGTGATGTAGTTGATGTTTAGCGATCTTTCTAAGTGTAATTTGATCCTGCTTAACGAGCGGATTAGCCTGCTAGCATCGCGACTCGTATTGTTCATGTTTAGTTATTACCTTTAAGTGCATTTCTCCGTGGTATAATATCCTTCACTGGTTGTAAATTATTACTGCCTGTATTAATAAGACTGTTTCAGTGCACTATGCAGTTTGTTATTGCAGACTCATACTAATATATTTCTACATTTATATTTCATGTATCAGTGCACTTTACAGATATATGTTTATATTTGGGTTTGCAATCTCTTAAGTTGTTGAATATGTTTAGGCAGTGAGTATTTATCTCTGTTATATTATTTATTTCAGAAACTACCTCAAGTACACTATTATGTGTATGGTCACTCTTGTGCAATAAACAGCTAAACTCTATCTGATGACTCCGACTCCCTGACCAGAGTTCTGCAGCGGTCAATAATATAATCCACCAGTTTTCAGTGGGGCAATCCCCAACAAATGGTCCTTCGAGCCGGAGCTATTGACTACTGCAGTGATGTCATCGGAAGAGCGATCAACCTCTCTCCCTCATGCTGAGACGTCAGACAGACCCTCACGGCATCGTCGCACACCCAAGCATCTGGAGGAGTATCTCATTGACTACAGCCATCACCGACCTGCTCTTTCCTCCCCACCTACAGCAGAGGTGCCAGCGGAGCAGAGAGGAGCAGCAGCCGCAGTGGGCATAATTAGTCAATCACGACCAGCCTCCAGCCAGGGTGAGCATCCAGCCACAAGCTCCACAGACTTATTAAGTGTGAGTTCACTGAGGGAATTAATGAAGTCTATCTCTGAGAAGGAAAGAGATGAGGCTGCTGATATGGCTGCGCTTCAGAGCAAACTCAAGCAGTATGAAAAACGACAGCATCGGCGTCAGGAGCTGATGAAACATATCACATCATTCCTGAGGGAAGAAGGGGATGAAGAGGTGCAAAGTGTAAAGCCTGCCACACCACTGACGAGATCACCTCCAGAAAATTCACCTCATCCGACCCCTTTATCAAGTCATTCCTCCTATTCATCACAGTCACCTGACATTGAGTTACATACCGAAGAACAAAGACATGTGAGTGCCACACAAATAAATGTAAGCACTACCACTGTGCAGGCTGGTGGTGGTGGTGTAATGGTGTGGGGGATGTTTTCCTGGCACACTTTAGGCCCCTTAGTGCCAATTGGGCATCGTTTAAATGCCACGGCCTACCTGAGCATTGTTTCTGACCATGTCCATCCCTTTATGGCCACCATGTACCCATCCTCTGATGGCTACTTCCACCATGTCACAAAGCTCTAATCATTTCAAATTGGTTTCTTGAACATGACAATGAGTTCACTGTACTAAAATGGCCTCCACAGTCACCAGATCTCAACCCAATAGAACATCTTTGGGATGTGGTGGAACGGGAGATTCGCATCATGGATGTGCAGCCGACAAATCTGCGATATTCTGTTTAATGCATCAATAAGATATTTATTCAGTCATAAAAGAACAGCTGCTATATTATACCAGTACCACAAGTTTGTGAAGTCTTTCACGTTCAATCACGTGAAGTGATAATGACGCAGCATTTTTATCGTAAGAGTTGTAACAGAAACTAATTGAGTTTGTTTGTTTTATTATAGAACCACACACGTTTATCTACATTTGTCCAGCTGACCATATCACATAAACCCATCATACGAACACACACTGAACATCACAGCACACGAAGCTACAGGCCCTTTTGAACATCATCATATTAACCCTATCAGGACCGTGTCTGAGGACCGACGTTTCTGCACCCTTCTTCATTAAAGCTGCAGTCCGTAGCTTTTTTAAGTTAAAAATAATCCAAAATAGTTATATTAAAAATACTTATTCTGCCAGTGGTCAAAACTATCTGCTTGCCATAGCTAGATTCAAAACGGTTAGCTTGTAATAATGATTTTAATTGACCCTTCGCTAAGCCCCGCCCTCCTTAGTTACTGTTGCTACGCCTGTCAAGCTTTCGCGACTGCCACGTCTATTACAATGTTACGGTGTGAATGCACCGGTGTCAGACATTCCCAAGGAGATAATTAGTCATTTTTGGCGAACAGGTGAAATATCTGAGAGAGCAAGACAAAAGGGACAGCAGTATGCATTCAAGGGATATATCCACGACATAATATGCAACCGATCAGAGAATAATTTCATCAAAATTGAAGCTAAAGCCTATAACGTTAGGTCCCAGCGCAAGCAGCAGCCGACTCCTTAGCAGACCATTCACATGGGAAACACACAAATTGAACAGCTATGTTCATGCACAGCAGAGTAAGTGAAATGTGAAAATAATCTAATAATTACAAATCAAACAGCTTATCCATCAATCTAACACCGGGAGAGCCGCGGTCGGATTGGGGTAAAGTTACAGGGGTAACGTTAGTAGGCTGAAATATATTTTAAAGTATGTCAGTGAGCCTCCGTCTTGCCTTTATTCGTCTTATTTTACGTTCAAATATATGCATTATGAACAAAGAACCGCCATTATTACCAAGCAATAGGCGTTTTTTTTTTTTGTTAATCCTGTCGACATTTAGTTGTGAATGGGTCTCCACACTGCTTGATCCACGCCCCGGATTTCTCCCCTTTGGCTTTTAGGTTTCGGGAAGAGAAAAAATGCCACCCCACCATCCAAACTTTTAGAATACCGGGTATCAGATTTGCACAATCCATACGCACAACGCGTCGGCATGTTTCCCTCGCTCGAAAGCTTGACAGACCTCCCGCGCCTAGTTACGGTTGCTAAGCCACGATTGGCCAGTGGCGGTTTTCGGGCGTGGCTTAGCGAAGGGTCAATTCCAGTGGTACTGGTGGGTTTCCGCGGGAAATTCGAGCATGTCTTTGCGTCATTACGTCACATCCATACACATAAAGAAGGAGTTTCGGCTAGCCGGCTATACTGCACGTGACGAGATGTTTAGATGTATAGGCTTTTCTCGCAGCACTTTACATAATTAAACTTATGGCATCCAGAAAGATCCAAACAACAATCATCAGTGTCAACTGAAGATTCAGCAGTTATAAAACCCAAAAGACTTCGTACTTCGGATTTAAGGTGGCTAGAGAAAGGAAAGAAACCGTCTCATGCGAACACAAGGATTTAAACATCGGCGGGGCTTTTGAAAAGTGCGTGAACTCCGTGTTTTGAAGGGGTTCAAAACGGAAGAAGAGACGGCTTTTTTCTGCTAAACAAGTAAGTTAAGACATTTCAATAGTTCAATCGTGTAACAGTACGTTTTCTTAATTCACACAGTTATGGAGTTTCCTTTGTTGTGCCTTTCTCGCTTTGCTATTATGGAGAATATGAATTCTGAACTACACAGGTAACCATAAAACACTTTAAATTTAACATTAGTCACGCAATGCTGATGTGATGTTGTTAACATGAACAATTTGAGAACAAAGTAGGCTATAATTTGCACGGTTGCTGTAAATCGCGTTGATTAAATCTAACGAAGCTTATCATGTCGAATGCTTTTTCCCCCTTAGTTGGTCAGAACAAAAATGGATGTTACTTGTTCAGAAGACATTTTCTTATGAAAATTCTTATGTTGGTCAAACTTTCAAAAAGTGAATCTGTGATTCTGTATGACAGTATCCACACAGCGCGGTGACTGATAGCAGCACTCGCCTCAAAACACTGTGTTCATCCGCGCTGTTTCATGCCGATTTACAACCCACGTAAAGATGATAATTCCGCGAATCACTGCAGTTACAGATTTTGAACAGAGAGATGGCGACAAAGAGGAAAAGCTACGGAGTGCAGCTTTAAGTGGACTTCCTCTGGAATACTTGGGACTTCTTAAAACTGAGTACACTTACTTATTACCACCACTTCGTTGCCCTCTCTTGATATAGTTGTATCTTTTGAATATAACCATTGTTTTTATTGTTTGTTTATTTTACGTAGGCCTACGCAGATTATTGTGATATTTACATTTTGTTGACATTGTGAGAAAATGTATCAATCAATACAGTGAGTGGATTTGATCTTTGGCTCTGGTTTTTACTCCTCTCCTAGTTACTGGACATTAATTGTGTATTAATACTCTAAGGTGATTTAGAACCGTAATAGCAATCAGTGCATTCTACAGCCTTCAATACATTTTATGGTCCTTCGAGCCGGATCTATAACCACCTTAGCGATGATGTCCAGAACTAGTGAGGAAGCTATAGAGCCAGAGGTTGTACGTCCTCGTAGAGAAACAAGACGACCAACACATTTGCGTGACTATGAGGTTAGTTATCCTCACACACAGCTAGCATTTGCAGATGAGCAGTCTGATATGCTTAGTTTTATGCGTGAAATGAGGGAGGAAAACAGGCGAATGAGGCAGGACATGCAACGCATATCTGATATGATTGTTAACTCTCCTGTGTTAGCTTCCCAGGTTTCATTAGCTGAGCAACAGATTATGAGTGAAGGAGCTGTGGTGTCATCCACACCAAAGTCTACTGGTATGCAGGAGGCAGTGCAGAGTGATGGAAACTCTGGCCATACAGTACATACTCCTTTGGTGCCACCTAGAGATGAATCCCTCCTTACAGTTCGCAGTTGTGAGCGAGATCTCATTGAGGAGCTTACAGACAGTCTAAAGAGAGTAGGCCGGCTTAATGATAGCCCGCTCAATTCAGGTATGTCGACCCCTTCGTATAATGATCCACATAGTAGTAAGAATGACTTGCCACGGTGTGACCACCATCATGATGCCAAATGTTCCACTGCGCCCATCTCATTCATCTGATATTCGTCAGCAATGTCCAGATGATTCAGCAATGTTCCGGTCCAGTATGCAGTATCATGATGCCTATCGACCAGCAATGGACTCTTATCATTGTCGTTCAAGAGAGTGTCTGAATAAGGATGCCTATATGGATCATTTCGATCATTCTCCAGTCGATTGGAGACAAGAGTACAGTCAAGATAATGTACAGTTACATTCCCCTGACCGTTCTCACCATTCGCTTGGACACTCTAATATGCATCGTCATGTGTATCCACCATCAATGCAATATAGAGGGCCGACTCCTACAATCCCTCATTTCGTTCGGGATGATCCTCGAGAATTTGCTCGTCTTAAGCTTGCGTTAAACAACGTTCTTCCTGAAGACGCTTCTGAGTCTTTTAAGTTCCAAATACTTATGGACCACCTTAAGCTGGAAGATGCTTTAATTGTCGCCGACTCGTATAGTCACAGTCGCACTCCATTCAGTGATATTATGAGAGCGCTCACTGATATGTATGGGCAGCCACATCAGTTGGCACTGCAAAGGATCACTAATTTGATAGATGGGCCCAATATTAGGAGCGGGGATGTGAAGTCTTTCAAGGCATTTGCCCTTCGTGTCCGAGCACTGGTTGGAATGTTAAACCAGTTAGGTAGCACAGGTTGGACTGAACTGAAATGTGGCTCTCATGTTTCTCGTCTCTTAGCCAAGTTGCCGTACGACCTAAGAGATTACTTCAAGAGATTCATTAACCCCATTCAGACACCTATTCCAATGCTGATTGATTTCGCAGACTGGCTGGAATATGAGGTTCGTGTGCAGGTAGAAGGAACACAGTATGGGTCCTATCCTGAGCAAGTGAAACAGTGTTCACAAAGACAAGCGAACTGGTTTTGTGCCCCATAAGCTGACTACTGTTTTACATGGAAGAGAGCAAAAAGAAGGATTGGTAGAGCTCCCAAAGACTGAATACATTGACTCAGAAAGACCACAGGAGAAGTCGAAAAAGTATTGTCCGTTCTGTGATACCATTCAGCACTACATGAATCAGTGCTCCAACTTCAAACTCTTAACTAAGGAGCAGATTGAGAGTTGGATTAGTAAGGGACGTAGATGTTGGCGTTGTGGACGAGGGCATTCTTCATCTAAATGCACGTTAAAGGCGAAGTGCAAGCGATGTGAACGGAGGCATCTTGATGTTCTTCATGAGGTCAATGCCAACGCTGATGGGATGAGTAAAGGTGATAACCAGACATCGGAGAAAAGCCTAGTAAGCCCTGCTTCTCAGACCCTGTACTTGGATCGGCCTACGAGTGGCAAGCAAGTGCTACTGAAGTTAAGTCGAGTAATCATTCGGAATGGTGATAAGTCATTAGAAACCTATGCAGTGCTAGACGACGGATCTGAGCGTACTATTTTGTTGAATGAAGCTGCTCGACGTCTAGACTTTCAAGGTGAAATTGAAGATTTGGCTCTGCGCACAGTGAGACAGGATGTTCATACCATTCATGGTAGATCTGTATCTTTCTCCATAGCACCTATTTCACACCCTGACAAATCCTACCCGGTCAAGGGTGCTTTTACCGCAAAAGAGCTAGCCCTGGTTCAACATACTTACCCCATCCCTGACTTGCAAAGAAGATATCGCCATCTCCGTGATTTACTTTTGCATGACAACCACAAAGCGCAGCCCTTGGTACTTATCGGCTCAGATTATCCTCACTTGATAACCCCTGTGGAGCCAGTGAGATTGGGTCCTCCCGGAGGTCCAGCGGCGGTTCATACGATGCTTGGCTGGACATTGCAAGGTCCCTTAAGTCTTATTAAGCCTCACTTGCAGCCTCAAGAATGTTTATTCATTTCTTGTGTTTCTCCTGAAGCTGAGCTATTCCGTCAAGTTGAAAAACTTTGGCAGCTGGATACCCTTCCTTATATATCTGAGAAAGTAGTCAGTCGATCACGACAGGATGCAGAAGCTATCCGCCTTCTAGAAGAGAAAACCATCAGGATCGATGTGAATGGTGTCAAAAGGTACGCCACTCCTCTACTCTGGAAAGAGTCACCTCCAACTCTGAATGCACCCAAAGGCAGTCATGGCCCTGTTACGCAGCACAGAGCGGAAATTAGTCAGAGAGCCTAGTATGGCTGAGTCTTACGAATCAGAGATTCAGAAACTGTTGCAAGCGGGTTATGTCACCCCAGTAACATCTGCAGAATGTGATCCGAGTTCCAAGGCGTGGTACATACCACATCATATGGTTCATCACAATGCGAAGAACCGTATTGTCTTCAATTGTTCTTTTGAGTATCAGGGTCAGTCTCTCAATGACCATCATTTCCCCGGTCCGACTTTAAGTGCCAGCTTGTTGGGCGTTCTCCTCCGCTTTCGAGAACATTCCGTGGCCATCTGCAGTGACGTGAAGGGTATGTTCCATCAGATCCGTCTCCTTGACGAAGATAAACCTTTCCTCCATTTTTTGTGGCGTCATGGAAAAACATCTGAACCGGCCATCATGTATCAGTGGCAAGTTCTGCCATTTGGCACTGCATGTAGCCCTTGTTGTGGTACCTACGCACTTCAGTCCCATGCAAAGGTGGATCTCGAAGCTACTGATGAAGTACGTCAAATGGTGGAGCGTAGCTTCTATGTTGACAATTGTCTCAAGAGTGTCTCTACTGAAGCTCAAGCTCTACAGCTGGTAAACCGATTGCAGAGTCATCTTATGGACGGTGGATTCGAATTGAGGCAATGGGCTAGTAACATCCCCAAGGTTATTCACCACCTTTCTGCTGAGTTGAAATCGAGGAGTGGTGAGATTCAGCTCAGTCAAGAAATGGCCAATCCGCAGGAGAATAACCTTGGATTGATATGGCAATGTAGACCAGACACATTGCTGTATAAATCTTACCAGAGGGAGGATGGTGAAATTACGATGCGGAGCATCTATCGCACTTTAGCCAAGCTGTACGACCCCCTTGGATATCTCATTCCGTATACCACAAGAGCCAAGATTGTCGTGCAGTTGTTGTGGGAGAAGAAACGAGAATGGGATGATCCTAATCTACCATCCGGTTTATGGTTTAAGTTTTGGATTTTGCGGGGAAGAGAAGCTATTCGAAGACATCAGCACCACTGTCTTGAGTGTAACAGGTGGAGAGGCAAACCAATGATTCCTAGAATGTCAGACTTACCCCCCCTCAAGTCTGCGATTGAGTAAACCTCCTTTTTAATCCACCGGAGTAGATTGTTTTGGACCACTGATGGTGAAGGTGGGTCGTCGCACTGAGAAAAGGTGGGGTGTCGTATACAAGTGCCTCACTACTCGAGCCGTACATCTTGATCTGTTGGATCACATGGATGGAGATTCATTCCTGCTGTCTCTCAGGCGTTTCATTGCCCAAAGAGGGAAACCATATGAGCTTCTCTCGGATCAGGGAACAAATTTCTGAGTTGGATGTAAAGAGCTGGAGGACACTTTCTCTCAGATTCAGCCCAGTATCAGAGACCAGTTGGCCAAAGAACAAATCAGATTCCGGTTCAACCCACCAAGTGCACCTCATTTCGGTGGCTCGTGGGAAAGTGAAGTGAGGTCCGTAAAGACAGCCTTGAGAACCACCTTAGGTGCACAGACAGTTATCGAGGAGGTATTAAGAACCATTCTGATCGAGGTTGAGAGCATCCTTAATTCTAGACCCTTGGGTTATGTCTCTAGTGACATCGCAGATCCAGACCCAGTAACGCCAAATTCCTTGCTGATGGGGCGGCCTGACTCCTCCTTGCCTCAAGTTGTCTTTTCAGACTCAGAAATACTCAGTAGGAAAAGATGGAGGCATAGTCAGGTTCTGAGTGATCAGTTTTGGAAGCATTTTATTCATGACTTTTTACCCACATTGCAGTCAAGGCAGAAATGGCACAGAGAGAAAGAGAATATTGCAGTTGGTACTGTAGTACTCATCGTTGACGAGCAGATTCCAAGAGCACTTTGGAGAGTTGGTACTGTCTCTTCTGCCATTCCAAGTTCAGATGGGAGTCTCAGAACAGCAGTGGTCAAAGTGAAAGATCAAAGGTACACAAGACCAGTAGCTAAGTTGATTGAATTGCCAATATTACCCCCAGACTCAGAAAGTTCCTCATAGACCCTACTAAATAATGGCAAATTTGCATACCAAATTTGGGGGCGGCTGTGCAAAAGGCCATGGTCCTGTTATATTTATGTTCTTAATATAGTATAATATAGTTGTACAGTGTTCTTTTGAAGTGTTGCGTCTGCTGAGTAGGCGGAGTTTGAATCGGAAGGCTCGCGAGTTCTGTGAGAATGACGCGAGATCACATATACGCGGCAATAGAGGAAAGAAAGAAGAGATGTGGTGCGCGACGAGTTATAATGTGAGTAAATGCAGCAAGGTGCATAAATAAGGCCATAAAGTTATAGATCGACAATATAGCTGGTGAGCAGTTTGGTATTTCATATGTGATGGGCGGCTGATGTTGTGTGATCGCTTCTGAGGTTGTTGGATTTCTGTGGTGAATACTCGCGCGTGCGTCATTGCAGACTGTAAGTGCTTATCTTACATTTATTTTGTCTAATAATCATTATTTGGTATTCTGTTTAATGCATCAATAAGATATTTATTCAGTCATAAAAGAACAGCTGCTATATTATACCAGTACCACAAGTTTGTGATGTCTTTCACGTTCAATCACGTGAAGTGATAATGACGCAGCATTTTTATCGTAAGAGTTGTAACAGAAACTAATTGAGTTTGTTTGTTTTATTATAGAACCACACACGTTTATCTACATTTGTCCAGCTGACCATATCACATAAACCCATCATACAAACACACACTGAACATCACAGCACACGAAGCTACAGGCCCTGTAACTGTCAAAGGACATGTATTTTGTTGAGATGTGTATTGTTTTTGTTATAAATTAATGTAAATTTGAGTTCATTTAAAAACAATTGTGATATTTAGAAGCGGATATTTATAATATATGGTGTTTAAAGTTAGGGGTTCTTTAAGGAGGATTTACGTAGAAAAACGTGATGTCACATGACCTTTGGAGCGGGTCTGCGTCATTTTTTTTTGGGTCAGAACGAACATGGATGCAGAGAAACGACATGTAGTCTGAAAAGAATTGCCTAATCTGCATGGTTTGAGAGGCGCACACGGTAATTTACCTTTATATATGTTTCATAATGTTTATAATGTTGTTTTATATTATTTTACGTGCACGATGTGATGTGCTATTCATGATGTTGATTGGATTCATCGTATTTCTGTTGTCATTCACTTTCATATCATCGGACATTGTCACGAGAGACTTGTAAAGGACTGAGAAATGCATATTTTGAATATATGTTTTCATTTTTTTGTAGTTTTCACGGTGTCTATGGTGTCTACTGAAAAGAAAGAGAGAGAGATATGTACAAAATAAACGACAAAAGACATCTTTATGAATCGTGGCCTTTATTTCGTCAGACCAGTGCAGCTATAGTGAAAACGTGATGCCATTACAGTCGACAGCTTAAAGAGTGGAACGGCATCGGCTGGATGAGAAGAGGAAACGAGGTCGCGGGCGCATCGCGTACAGAAGAGACGTCGGATACGAAAAGAAAGCACGATCGCGGGACTATCGCGTAGAGAGAGAAAGCGTCAGAGACGAGGCTTGCAGTTATGCACGCAGTTGTCACCGCCAGGGAAGTACCGCGACCGGACCAGTAGAGGGCGTCATTTAACTGCGTAAACTACAGCTTTGCAAGTATCCTTTCTACATGCTTCAAAGAACAGTGTTTGTTTACTCCATCACTGTTACAAGCAGAAGAGTGCTGCTCTGCAATTAACAGCAGGTTAGACTGTGCTGTTTTTACATCTTTATGGACATCAAAAGAAAAGAAAAAAGAAGAAAAAAGTAAAGATAAATGATTTGTATTTATATTGTTTGATTTTTACAGCCTAATTGTGTGAATGCTTTACAATTGACGTAGTGGTGAATAGTTACAAGGTTTTTGCATCTGAGAGTAGTAAGTAACACAAAAGTGTTTTGCTAAAAACCTTTGCAATGTCAGTTCATGAAGAAAAATCACAATATGATGAATCAAGTGAGCAAACTGAGTCCCTTCAGGCAGAGTTGACTAGCTTAACTGAACAGTTAAGATTTCAAACTGATGATGCTGAAAGGGAAAGATTAGAGTCACTCATAGCTGATATTCATGTTAAAATACAGTCACTTCAAATAGCAAAACCTACTGCTTCCACTTCAAGAAGAGATGAACCCAGGAAATCTTCACGAGAGAGAAGATTAACTCCAAAAATGCAAGAGCTTAAGCAGCAAGAAGTTTCTCAGAAAGAGAGTAAATTCATCAAGTTGTATGAAAGCTGGAAAGAACAAGTAAGAACTACACGTACCAAACTGAAGGATGAGTGCTCTGACTAAGACTTGGGTGACATGATGGATAGTGTTGAAGGGCTGGAAACTCAAGTGAAAAATGTGTAAGAACTTATACGATCTCAATCAGTACCTTCAACTCAGATTAGAAGAAAAATTGATTCCTGTACAGCAGTAAGAACAGATTTGATGGGGCTGATGAAAGTACGTATGAGTGAAGTGGGGCAAGAGGAATTTGATGCTAGTGCAGAAGATGCCAGAATTCGTATGGTGCTTGACAAAGAGTATGCCAAGTCAATATTTTCAGCTAAAAGCTCCAAGTCTACTATTCGTAGTCACCGTTCAAGCTGCTCATCAGAACAGCAAAGCATCTCCGCAAAAAGAGCAGAGTTTGCCGCACAGTTGGCTGCAAAGCAGGCAGAGATAAAGATGGAGGAGGCTATTGCTGTTTAAAGACAAGAACTTAAAAGATTGGAAAATGAGCGAGATCTTCAAGTAATAGCTGCAAAGCTCAAAGCATACTCTAGCTGACGAAGCTGACTCAGGTGAGTCCAATAACGAAAGTAGAACACCAAGCAGTGAGGTAGTTAATTGTCCTCCAGTATCTTTTAAGGAGATTAAAGAGGAAAAAACAACCCAGTCTGATAGGGAAGCCTCAGTAGTACAAGCCCTGCATGACACAATGGTTCTCAGCAGACTTCCAGCACCTGAGCCCTCAGTTTTCTCAGGGGACCCAATTAAGTTCTTAGAGTGGAGAACAAGTTTCAAGGCATTGATAGAACAGCGATGCACAAATTCAGCTGATAAGCTGTTCTATTTACAAAAATATGTCAGTGGTGAGGCACGATCTGTATTGGAAGGAAGCTTCTACAGAAAGGACGATAAAGCCTATGATCAAGCATGGGAAGCATTGAATTGTCGGTACGGCCATCCATTTGTAATTCAGCGTGCTTTTAGAGAAAAACTGAATAACGGACCAAGATTGGTTAAAGAGAATCAGTTAAACTGAGAGAGTTAAGTGACTTTCTGACTGCCTGCAGCAATGCCATGCCACACATCAAAGGGCTTCAGGTGTTAAATGACTGTGAAGAGAACAGAAAAATGCTACAAAAACTCCCTGATTGGGTGACGTCTCGTTGGAATCGCCATGTTACAATGCAGTTGAGACAAACAGAGGATTACCCTAATTTCAAGGAGTTTGCTGGATTCCTGGCCCAAGAAGCAAAAATAGCCTGTAACCCTGTAACATCCTTTCACGCCTTGAAGCTCTCTGAAGAACGGCCATCTAGAGAAGTTAAGCGCTCAAAGGCTAATGCATTCATCACAAATGTGAAAGCATCAGACAAACCAAGCACAGTGCAAAAAACTTACAGTGTTGAGGGAAGCAACTCAGTGTTTTCAAATAGACCATACCTAGTCATTTGCAGGTGTTGTGGGGAAAGTCACTCCATCTACAAATGTCAAACGTTTGCTAGTAAGTCTGTGGAGGACAAGAGAAATTTCATATTTGACAATAACCTGTGCTTTGGCTGTCTTAGGAAAGGACATAATTCAAAGGATTGCAAGAGTAAATCTACTTGTAGTATATGCAAGAAACATCATCCAACACCACTTCATGAAGTCTTCTGCAGCACTTTCTCGTGTTATGCAAACAGAAGAAAACACATCTTCCCTTTCCTGTTGCATAGACAGTGGTAACGGTGGGAGCACATCAATGATAGTGCCTGTATGGATTTCTTCAATTGACAATCCTGAAAGACAGACCTTAGTTTATGCTCTACAAGATACCCAGAGTAGCAACACCTTTGTAGACCAAGAGGTATGTGAGACGATGGGGGTAGTTTCAGAGCCTGTCAAGTTAAAGCTTACTACAATGATGGGAAGGGATTCTGTCGTTCAAAGTGAAAGAGTTAGTGGGCTCAGAGTTAGGGGGTTTTCCTCTCATGGCCTAATTAATTTGCCACCTTCCTATACCAGAGATTTCATCCCACTTGAACGTTCCCACATTCCTACCTCTGAAACCGCAAGAAGGTGGCTACATTTGAATAAAATAGCACAGGAAATACCAGAGCTGTTGGATTGTAAGGTTGGACTTCTGATAGGTTACGACTGCTCAAGAGCTTTAGCGCCTCGACAAGTCATCACAGGAGGTGATAATGAGCCGTATGCCATCAGGACTGACCTGGGTTGGAGTATTGTTGGGAGTTCGCCACAGGTTGTAAAGTGGACAGAAGTCACAGGTCTGTGTCATCGTGTATCTGTTAAGGAACTTCCAATACTGACTCCTGTTGCTGTCATCAGAGCCCTTGAATCAGACTTTAGAGATACAAACCCAAAGGAAAAGAGCATATCACAAGACGATATACAGTTCATGCAATTTCTGAATGGAAAAATTCACCAGAATACAGAGGGACACCTGGAGATGCCCCTCCCCTTCAAGACACGCCCACAATTACCAGAAAATAAGCGGCTGGCTCTTGTGCGGCTGAAACGTTTGAAAGGAAATTTTGAGAAAAACCCCAAATTCAAGAGTGACTATGTTAACCCTTTCATGCATGAATTATGATAACCTCAGTCAGGACTTTTTTCCTATGTGTTTTTATTGCTCTTAAGGCATGAAAAAGAAGATTTGATTTTTTTTTTTTTTTTTTTTACAAATTTTCCAAAGAGATTTTCAGGTGTCCACTTGAGTGGACAGCATGCATTTATGGTTTAAACTGAAGAGATACTATATTAAACATAATACAATAATCAAACCGATAAAGTATGTGTATTTAACAAACTAATCAATAAAATTATATCAAATCATGTGAAAACTATAAAATATATACAAAAAATATAAATTCGAAATATTGCAAATGCAATTGAACTTCATTCAAGTTGCACTTCGTGTATCTTTGATATCAGAACATGAGGACGTGATTCCATCAGAAATTTCTACAGCCTGTCAAGGTACAACAGTGGAAACCACTCAGATGCTCTCTCCAGTGTGCCAGAGTTTGTCAATTTACCTTTATTAGCTGATAATTCTGATTATGTTCAAGATAGACACATTTCTAGCATAGGCCTCTTCTGAGAAAACCTAGCGATACGTATTTTTCAATCTCATCTGAAATTAGCAGTGTTGGGGCATGCATAACGCATTCAGATTACTTTTTTGATGTTACAAGTAAAGTAATGTGTCACAAGTAACGTGCATTACATAATCAGATTTGTTTTAATGTTACGAGTAAAATAATGTATTACAAATAACGTATTAACTAATCAGACTACTTTTCGATCTAACAAGTAAAGTAATTAATTACAAGTAATGTGCATTACGTAATCAGATTACTTTTTGTTGTTACGAGTAAAGTAACGCATTACAAGTAACATGCATTACGTAATCAGATTACTTTTTGGTGTTACGAGTAAAGAAAAGCATTACAATATAGTACATTACGAAATCAGACTACTTTTTGATCTAACAAGTAAAGGTAACATTACAAGTAACATGCATTACGTAATCAGATTACTTTTTGATGTTACGAGTAAATAAATGCATTACAAGCAACATTCATTGCGTTAACAGATAACTTTTTGATCTAACAAGTAATGCATTACATAATTAGATTACTTTTTTGATGAAATGAGTAAAGTAATACATAAGTCACATAAATTATGTAATCACATAACTTTTTTCGATGTCAATGAAATTAACATTCTAATAATACAAATACATTTATTTACAGTAAAAAAAGTCACTGCAGATTAAGTATTTTCAAAAACAATATTCACAGTATAAGTATGAATTGTAGCTGAAATATAGCCATTGATGCATGAGGTCCACTATAGTGGACAGGTGATTAATCAGATTTTTCTCCCAATCTAAAATCAAAACTTGGAAAATTTTACTGTCATATGACTCATTAGATATTGCTTGATGCTGCAATATTTTTTTTACCTACAAGAGTCTCCTAGGATAGAAGGAATGGGTGGATATTCCGGAGCAACTTGGCATGTCTGACTGACCATTGGGCATCTTGGTTTGGAGGGGGAAAAACTCGAAACACAACGGCTTGCAACTTGGTTGCAATGTATAGGATGATCCACCAGGGTCCACTGAAGAGATTGATGTGCAACTTTGCCATCAAAACCCTTGCAAATTCAAGAAAATGCTTTTTTAATAGCTGTCCACTGTAGTGACCACTATTATGGAAAGTGTCTTCAATGATGGTGATGCGGAGAGAGCTGAACATCAACCCAAGGCAGGAAACGTCTGGTATATTCCTCACCAAGGGGTGTACCACCCTAGAAAGCCAGAGAAGATTAGAGTTGTGTTCGACTGCTCTGCCAAGTATGATGGCACCGCTTTAAATGATCACTTGCTAACTGGACCTGATCTCACTAATGGGCTTACAGGGGTACTCTGTAGGTTTCGCAAACATCCAGTCACAGTTATTTGTGATGTAGAAAGGATGTTCCACAGATTCCATGTGAGCCAAGAAGACAGAGATTACTTGAGGTTCCTGTGGTGGGAAAACGGTGATACAAATTTAGAGCCAAAGGAGTATCACATGAAAGTCCATCTTTTCAGGGCAGCATCCTCACCTGGCTGTGCGAATTATGAAATGAAGTACCTTGCATGTCAAAATGAAAGCGAGTATCCTGCAGCAGCCAACTTCATCAAAAAGAATTTCTATGTTGATGATGGGCTCATTAGTGTAAAAAATGTGGACGCAGCTGTCAAACTAATCCAAGAAGCCCGAAATGTGTGTGCAAAAGAGAAATTGCGTCTACACAAGTTCATGTCCAACAACAGAATGGTTTTGGAGTCAATTCCTGTCAGCGAAAGAGCCAGCGAAGTTCAGGATGTGGACCTTGGTACTGGTGAACTCCCAGTTCAGACTGTGCTGGGAGTAAAGTGGAATGTAAATAGTGACACCTTTTCCTTTAAAGTTGCCCTGGATGAAAAACCAGCAACACGGCGAGGAATCCTCTCTACTCTGGCATCTGTGTTTGATCCACTAGGCTTCCTGGCTCCCTTCCTCCTAGTAGGTAAAAAAAATACTGCAGGAGATGTGCCAAAAGGGGATAGGATGGGATGAACCTCTGCCTGAAGAGTTAATGCCACAATGGACAAGCTGGCTGAACGAACTAAAAAACCTGCAAAATCTTCAGATTATGAGATGTTTTGCTCCTGAACATCTAGGGACTGTCCAGAGGATTGAACTCCATCACTTTTCAGATGCGAGTAGTTATGGCTATGGTCAATGCTCATATATCCGAGTGTTGAGTGAAGACAAAGTGCACTGCTCCTTTGTTACTGGCAAGGCAAGAGTTGCACCCACAAAAGTCGTGACCATACCAAGGCTTGAGTTGACAGCTGCAGTGATCTCTTCAGCGGTCAGTAACATGTTAAAGGATGAGCTGGAGCTCAAAATTGATCAAGAATATTTTTGGACCGACTCAAAAGTAGTCTTAGGCTACATTAACAATGAAGCCCGCAGGTTTCACGTTTTTGTGGCGAATCGAGTTCAAAGAATTCGTGAAACAACTGACTCTGCTCAGTGGCATTACATAAACTCGGACCAAAATCCAGCGGATCAGACTGATCTCATGAAATGGCGTATGTATGACACGCCAATTCGTATTTCCATTTTTGGCGTGCTATTAACACGCATAATCGCTTTTCAGCGTGTTTATCAACGCCTTTGACTTAACGTTATATTACTGTATTATGTATATATAAATATATGACCTACCCCAACCCCGTCCCTAAACCTACCCGTCACTGGGGTTAATACCATTTATGAGTCTTCTCCTACCATCCTAGGAAAAGAAATATCGCTCCATAGATGTAGATATAGATTTTGCTTCGTTTCGCTCGGACATTTAACGGCGTACACATACACGCGGAATCACTCGGACATTTAATGGCGTAGACATACACGCAAAAGATTTCGGCGTGGACATACACGCGGATAGCTCAAAATGCGTATAGATAGCACGCCACTTGAATTGAAAGTGGCGTGTATGTTTACGCAAAGTCATGATGTCATGTTGAGCGGATCATGCTTCCAGGGGCCTCAAGGTGTTAGATCTGATTCACTCAAATTGGCTAACGGGACCCAAGTTTCTTTGGGAAAAGGAAATTATCACACCAAAGACAACGCCAGAGCTGCTTGTTGGTGATCCTGAAATCAGAACGACAGAAGTACTACAAACAAAGGTAGTAGAAGAAGAGAATTTTTTGGAGAGGTTTGAGCGGTTTTCGAAATGGCACACAGCATTGAAAGTTGTCGTTCGTATCCAGCAATTAGCAAGATACAAAACCGTTCAACCCATAAACGCTGAAGACATGAGAAAGGCCAGTATCGTGCTTGTAAGATTGGCACAAAATAATGCCTTCAAAGATGAGATGCAAAAACTGAGTCATGGCAAAATGCCACATTGTCATCCATTATTCCAATTTGACCCAGTACTGCATGATGGCGTTCTCAGGGTGGGAGGGCGATTGATGAAAGCTTCCTTGTCTCTTGACTCGAAACACCCAGCAATCCTCCCGAGAGAAGTCACACGTCTTATCTTGGGTTACTGCCATGAAAAAACTCAGCACCAAGGCAGAGGACAGACCCTCAATGAATTGAGAGCAAACGGTTACTGGATTGTTGGTGGGAGTAAAGTTGTGGCAAATTACATTAAGCAATGTGTTACGTGCAGGCGAGATCGCAGGTCAACAGAGATGCAAAAGATGGCGGATCTACCAGCTAGCCGTGTCGATCCCTCTCCACCATTCTCTTATTGTGGGATGGATTGTTTCGGACCATTTCTCATCAAGCAAGGTCGTAAAGAGCATAAGAGATATGGTCTCATATTCACCTGTTTCTCCTCAAGAGCAATTCACATAGAGATGCTGGAAGATCTCACAACTGATGCCTTCATACATGCCTTGCGGTGTTTTATAGCTATCCGTGGAGCTGTAAGAGAGATCAGATCGGATCAAGGGACAGATTTTGTTGGGGGAAAAAATGAGCTGACAAAAGCTTTAAAAGAATTGGACAAGGACAGATTGACTGCTTACCTATCCCAAAAGCAATGCGACTTCATAATGAACGTACCTGATGCCAGTCACATGGGAGGGGTTTGGGAAAGGGCAGATCAGAACAATTAGGAGCGTTCTAAGCTGGGCTCTTTCGAAAAGCTCGGGAAGATTGGATGATGCTTCCTTGAGATCTTTCTTCTATGAAGCCATGTCGATCATTAATAGCCGCCCACTCACCACAGATACAATCAATGATCCCAAGGGGCTAGAGCCACTTACCCCAAACCATTTACTCACCATGAAATCCTCTGTTCCTCTGCCTCCACCAGGGAAATTTGTGCAAGAAGACCTGTACAGAAGAAAAAGGTGGCGCAGAGTACAATATCTAACAGAGCAATTTTGGAGTAGATGGAGGAAGGAATATCTGACAAACATCACTCTCAGACAACGGTGGCATGGACACAATGTGAAGATTGGGGATATCGTCATCGTCAAGGAGGAAGGAGTTCCGCGCAATGAATGGAGACTTGGAAGAGTGCTTGAAGTTTGTGAAGATGAAGATGGCCTGGTGTGAAAAACCACAATACAAATAGGAAATAGAAAGTTAGGGAAAGAGGGTCAGCGACTTACTAATCCATCCATCCTTGAACGTCCTATTCACAAATTAGTGGTACTTGTAGAAAACAATTAAATCTTATGCAATGGAACTAATCTCTTTACTCCACAAGTTGATAGTTTGAAGTATTAAGAGTTTAAATATTAGACTTGATGCCAAGAGTCAGAGAACATTCTATATGGTTCTGAAATTTGTTTGGTGAAATTACTAAATTTATTCAAACTTGTGCATAAGTTCATCATAAATTATATTAATTTGGTGGGAGTGTAACTGTCAAAGGACATGTATTTTGTTGAGATGTGTATTTGTTTTTGTTATAAATTAATGTAAATTTGAGTTCATTTAAAAACAATTGTGATATTTAGAAGCGGATATTTATAATATATGGTGTTTAAAGTTAGGGGTTCTTTAAGGAGGATTTACGTAGAAAAACGTGATGTCACGCAGACCCGCTCCAAACTGAACCGGGTCATGTGACATCACGTTTTTCTACGCTCTAGCCCCTTGGGATCATTGATGGTATCTGTGGTGAGTGGGCGGCTATTAATGATCGACATGGCTTCATAGAAGAAAGTTCTCAAGGAAGCATCATCCAATCTTCCCGAGCTTTTCGAAAGAGCCCAGCTTAGAAAGCTCCTAATTGTTCTGATCTGCCTTTCCCAAACCCCTCCCATGTGACTAGCATCAGGTACGTTCATTATGAAGTCGCATTGCTTTTGGGATAGGTAAGCAGTCAATCTGTCCTTGTCCAATTCTTTTAAAGCTTTTGTCAGCTCATTTTTTGCCCCAGTGAACTATCCCTTTAAACATAGTTGTTTAAATCTTCCCTATACAATTTGTATTTCTACTGACCATGTAAGCATACACATCTTTGAAGGGGGTATTCAGCAACCAACTTTTTCTATCAACATTTTTCCTCAGACTTGAAATTTGTGTGTTGGCAGTATTGAACACTCATAGTGATTAATAATTAAAAAAAATGCTAATAAAACAAAATACAAACCCATAAGCAGTATGCAGGTGGTGCTTGGGATGCAAACTACAGCAGCAAAGTCCTGTCAATAGATAAAACAACAGAAACACTATGAAACAAACTGAGGAGGGATCTGGTAAAATTTAAATTTGACTGCTGTCTGAAATTACTCCAAAAACACTGCTAACGTTAGTACTGCATTTTATCACAACTGGTTAACGGATGCGCTCGTCAAGAAATAAACCGCATCACCGACAAATAAAAGTAAATAAACCAAATTACAACGAGACAGAATATAACACATATATCAGGGAACCTCCACGAGTGTATACTAAAAATTTTAATGTGTGACGATCGTGACGATATGCATAAAATGATAAACGCGACAGCTCCGACATTCATTTGCCTAACATGCCAGATGGCAACTAAATAACGTTACGTTAACAGCTTATTTGAACATAAATTTCGTACTTTACCACAGAAGTGTCAGAATGGCTTCCACACAACCGAAACCCGACTTTAATAAGCAACTTTGGCCGCGGTCATCTGCGTGTGTAATGGCGGTTGCGTCTTAAACTTTTCGCGCTGCCAGGTTCTTGTTCCCACAATGCAACGCGTAATTCAAAATACGGGTAAATGACCTGTAAAAGACAAATACGGAAAAATCCTTCAAATTTATATGGTACATTGTACCGTAGTTTTACGGATTTTTTTTACAGTGTAGAACCGAAACAACACTATTTACAGACAGCTTATGTCTCTGTCATGTCTCCTTTTTGTGTTCAATAATGAGCGAGTACCTCATAAAACCATCTTCCAAACTCTAATCCCTAATCCACTAAGCCTCATATAATTATTTATATTTTAGGGATTGACTGACTGCATACTTTCATCATTTGTCCATGCATGTTTACATCATAAACATAAATAAAGGAAAGAAAGGCTGGAAGCCACAAAACTAACCTCGAAACGAAAATAGTGTTTGCAAGCAAAAAGGAAAAGCAACAGTTCACATAATAAAACATCAATATTACATATTTTATATACATATTTTGCATAGCAGCACATTTGCTGTGCATATGACTAGTTTCACTGAACACTGGTTATGTTGGTAACAATGCCAATCTCTAAACCAGCTTTGGTCTATTTGCCTCTAAATAGCCGTGCCAAGTTATAGTTCTCTTACGAGAGGTTCTCTCGTATTGCGTAAGTTTAGCTTACGCTACGGGAAAGATTCATCTTCTCGAGATATTGAAGCCAAAAAATTATCCTAATTTTGTATTCATTGTCAACGCAGTGCAGCAGCTAGCAGACCTAGAGCAGGCAGTCTAGCGTGCTCATTGGCTGCCCTGCAGGCAACTGCTGAAGCCTACCAGTGAGCCCGGCGTGACGTCACGCCCAATGAAGGGCGCTCACGCCTTCATAGTGTCACAGCCCGCCAGAATGGGCGTGGCTTAGCGTATAAAAGAAGGGGCTCGTAGGCTGAATTCCCTGATTTTTCGACTCTTCAGCGAGCTCTTCGCATTGCTGGATTAAGAGAAGCCACCGCCGCCGTCGAGACAGCGAACAGCCAGCCAGGACAGCGCTAAGGAAGCCGGCCGTCTTCGCCACCTTCAGCCATCCGTGCGAGCTACGCTATCCGGCGACGTATCCTTTTTACTTGCTATATCATCCTAAAAGAGCACGAGCGTCTTTTTAAAGATGTCTCGATTTTCCTCGTGTGGCTCGTGTAGGGCCCCGCTCAGCGTCGGAGACCGCCATGTGATCTGCGCTCTCTGCCTGGGCCTGGAACATGCAGAGCTCGCTCTCGCTAACGGAGGCTGCGAGCTCTGCGAAGCGCTTCCGCTGTCGACCCTGCGGGCTCGACTCGAGGCCTTCAACCCTGAGGCAGCCGCTCCGCCCCCTGTGGGACCGCGCAGGAAGAAGCGCCGTTCCCAGCGGAAATCGGAGCCCGTGGCCACAGCGACGTGCTCGCCGGATTACCTCCCTCGAGCCTCGCTTTCACCTTCCCCGCCTCCCCTCACCGACGCGCAGATGCCGCTTACGAGCCTCACTGCCGTCGCATCTGAGGATGAGGCCGAGGGATACGCCACGAAGGACTGCTGCTCCATCCTGGCATCGGACAGCGAGGAATGGTCGCTTCACTCCGCCTCCTCGTCGATCCAGGAATCCGGCCGTACCCGTGCTGGAGCTGATGCGGAACTTATGCGCCTGCTGAAAATGGCTGTCGACCGTCTCGGGCTCGAGTGGTCGCCGCCGAGGGAACACGCACCTAACAGGCTTGACGGTTGTTTCCTTCAGAGTCGCCGCCGTGCAGCTTCAGCGATCAGGCCCGCTCCGTTCCTGCCGGAACTACACACGGAGCTGACGAAGTCATGGGGTGCACCTTTTTCCTCGAGACTTCAGTCCCAGGCCTCCGCGTCGCTCTCCCGAGTGGACGGCGCTACCGAGAAAGGGTATTCGGCCATCCCCCCGGTGGAAGAGACGGTCGCAGCGCACCTTTGCCCGCCCTCCGCGAGATGGCGGTCACGGTCAGCGCTCTCGTCTAAAGCCTGCAGAGCCACGTCCGCCTTGGTCGGCCGCGCATATGCCGCCTCCGGCCAGGCCGCGTCTGCTCTCCACTCCATGGCTGTGCTACAGATCCTGCAAGCCGACCTCCTCCGTGAATGGGACGAGAAGGGCCGGGATCCAGCTGCGGTTTCAGACTTGAGGAGCGCGACGGATCTTTCTCTCCGTGCCACCAAGACCGCAGCCCAAGCCATTGGACGAGCCATGGCCGCGTTGACTGTTACAGAGAGGCACATTGCGGATATGAGGGAAACTGAGAGAGCCACCTTCCTGAACGCGCCGCTCTCCCCTACTGGTCTCTTCGGCCCAGCGGTGGATGGGATCGTCGACCGTTTCTCCGAGGTACAAAAGACCACGCAGGCCATGAACCTCTTCCTGCCGCGACGCTCGAGTTCCGCTACAGGCCGCTCTCGCGATAAACAAAGCCAGCCGCCTGTGCGAACCAGCACCCAGCGTCCAGCACAGCCTCAGCCTTCGCAGCGACGTCAGGGCGGCCGCCCTAGGTCGCGCTCGGACAGCCGTCACAGGCCGCCGCCCCCCAGAGGGCCTCGGCAGAAGATCACGCTGAAGTCGGAGCATGCGAAGCCCTCCTAACAGAGAGAGGGAAAAGACGCGCGTGTCGCGCTGCGGCCGGACCGCCGTCAAAGATATTTTCCCTGCCAGTCCCCTTCAAACAGGCTACTGCAGTGTTTCATTTAGCAGTCAACGAGCCGGTTCATTTACCCTCTCGCCTGCACACAAACGCCGTTTTTACGGCGACCCAGAGAAATCTCAAAAAGAGTATAATGTCTGGTCCGGCTCACGCCGCTGGTGTTGTAAGTGTAGTGAAAGTGCCCACGCCCCTGTGTTCACCCCTACACACAAGCACAACACGTCCCGTGTCACTCACAGAGCACACTCTCATAAAGCGCAGAAAAGCCGCTAGAGTGTTGAATTTAAGAAATGTGTCCACAGGTTTGTGCCCACTGTCTGCCCGCTCTGTAACACGGTCAATAAAGCAGGTTATGAATGTAAGTCTCGTGCCCGCCAGAGAGCGTTCACGCTTACTAACACACACTTCTCCCCGGCGCCGCCCGCGCGTCTAAGTGTTATCACAAAGCGCAGGGCGTTAATAAAACGCTCCCCATCCTTTTCGATTGGGGCGTCAAATACACTTGTAAGTCTCGTGCCCGCGCGCACGCGTTCACGCTTACAGAAAGCTTCTCCGCCCAGAGCGCTGCTCGCGCGACAAAAAGTGGAAAGAGAATGTTCCCCATCCCTTATGATCGGGACATCCCACATAAATCAGCCGGTTTCGGTTTTCAGCGAGCAGCCTTTGCCCAGAACCGAGAGCGCGCGCGCCGCACTTTCGGCTCCGGTTCAGTTTCACAAGCTCACGAATGGCGGCGATCTGAACCTGGAGGCCATTTGCCCCCTAGCGGCTCACATAGCTGCATGGGAAGCTATCCCAAGGGTTTCAGAATGGGTGCTGAGCACAATAAAGCATGGCTATACACTTCAATTCATTTCGCGGGCCCCGCGCTTCCGAGCCCGGACCGCAACGATAGTGAATGCGGAAGTAGCACACCTACTTCACGCAGAAATAGCAAAGCTGCTGTGCAAAGGGGCAATAGAAAGGGTACCGCCTTCTCTGAGCGAGTCAGGCTTTTACAGATGATATTTTCTCGTACCCAAGAAGGATGGAGCCTTCAGGCCCATCCTCGATCTGAGACATTTGAACGGGGTGCTTGCGAAAAGACCGTTCAAAATGCTTACGACCAGGAAAATCCTCGCGCACGTTCGCCCGAGGGACTGGTTTATTTCTCTAGATCTGAAGGATGCCTATTTTCAGATTCAGATAATACCCCGTCACAGGCGATTTTTGAGATTCGCCTTCGACGGTCAGGTATATCAATACACCGTCCTGCCTTTGGCACCCTGTACATTTACGAAGTGCATGGACGCGGCGCTCGCCCCCCTGAGAAGTCAGGGGCTGCGAATAATGAACTACCTGGATGATTGGCTGATTTTGGCACAGTCAGATACAGAACTGATGTCTCACAGAACAGTGCTTCTCAGTCACCTGAAAAGCTTGGGTCTCACGGTCAACTGGACCAAGAGCTCATTAACGCCCAGCCAGTCAATTTCCTTTTTAGGAATAGAACTGGACTCGGTGACTATGACGGCATGTTTATCGACGCAGAACGCGCGCCGTGTTCGACACCTAGCCGCATCTTTCCAGAAGGGCAGCTTTCTCCCTTTGAAAACATTTCAAAGGATGTTGGGCTGTATGGCGTCAGCTGCAGCGGTCCTTCAGCTGGGCCTACTGCGCATGCGCCCGCTCCAGCGCTGGTTGAATGCTCGCGCGTCTCGCCGAGCTTGGGTGTCTGGCGGCCAGAAAATCAGAGTGACTCAGACCTGCATAGCGGCTCTGCAGCCCTGGTTAGTAGCCGACTGGTACCAGCAGGGAGTGATGATGGGAACCATCTCTTACCGAAAAGTCATTTCGACAGATGCGTCCAACTCGGGTTGGGGCGCGCTGTTCGAGGGCAGACCGGCCTTCGGCCAGTGGTCAGATCAAGAGAAGTGTTTCCACATAAACTGTCTGGAGATGTTAGCGGTCGAGAACGCACTGAAGTGCTTCCTCCCGTTCATACAGGACCAACATGTTCTTGTCCGCTCGGACAACATGTCTGTGGTATCCTATGTCAACCGTCAGGGTGGTGTCAGATGCAGGAATCTCTGCAATCTGGCGGAACGCCTCCTTATGTGGTCTCAGATGCACCTGCGCTCGCTGAGGGCGACGCACGTGCCTGGCCATTTGAACGACGGCCCAGACAAACTGTCCAGGGACAATGTTCCCCCAGGGGAATGGTCCCTGCACCCACAAACGGTCCAGAAACTGTGGCGCCTATTCGGCAGAGCGGAGGTCGACCTATTTGCGTCAAAAGACAACGCTCAATGTCTGATAGTCTTTACGAGAGACGAGGACGCGCTGGCCCAGGTTTGGCCCAGCCTCCCGCTTTATGCTTTCCCTCCGATCTCTCTGTTACCTCAGGTGTTCAAGAGAATCAGGGAAACACGCCACTCGGTGCTCCTCATAGCCCCGCGGTGGGAGAATCAGATTTGGTTCCCGGAACTGACACGGCTGTCACACACAGCTCCGTGGCCGATCCCGGTGAGGGCAGATCTCCTCTCTCAGGCTCGCGGCACGATCTGGCATCCCCATCCAGAGCGCTGGTCTCTGCACGCATGGTTGATCAATGGGTACTCGTTACCCTGCCAGAAGGAGTGATGAACACAATCACGCAGGCTAGAGCTCCTTCCACGAGAAGGCTCTACGCGTCTAAGTGGTCGGTGTTCTCCAGATGGTGCACCGACAGAGGTCTGGACCCGCGGACATGCGGGGTGGCGCATCTGCTCACTTTCCTACAAGAGATGTTGGATAAGGGGAGGTCCCCATCCACGCTCAAAGTGTATGTGGCGGCCGTGGCAGCGTTTGCAGAGCTGACGCACGGCCAGTCATTGGGAAGACATGAGCTGGTCATCCGCTTCCTTAGAGGAGCTAGAAGGATGAACCCGCCGCGCCCCCCGTCGGTTGCTGTGTGGGATCTTTCATTGGTCCTCGAGACCCTGAAAGCTTTTCCATTTGAACCACTGGACTCCGTGGGGTTGAAGTATCTATCACTAAAAAACGTTTTTCTGATTGCACTGTTGTCAGTAAAATGCGTGGGGGACCTGCACGCGCTCTCTGTCAGCGCATCGTGTCTGGAGTTCGGGCCGAATGACTCTAAAGTCATCCTCAGACCTAGACATGGCTATGTCCCTGAAGTGATGGGCACTCCATTCAGAGCGCAAGTCATTTCACTGTCAGCTCTGCCAGCATCTGACAGCGAAAGTGATGTGAATCTCCTTTGCCCTGTTAGGGCGCTGAGGTTTTACATTACACGCTCCACCTCCTTCAGGCGTTCGGAACAGCTGTTTGTTTCGTTTGGATGGCGCACCAAGGGTCTCGCCTCCTCGAAACAGAGCCTGTCCAGATGGATAGTGGATGCTGTAGCAGCCGCTTACGCGTCAAAAGGTCTGCAATGCCCTTTGGGTATCAGGGCTCATTCCACGAGAGGCGTTGCCTCGTCGTGGGCGTGGTCCAGTGGGATCTCTATCCATGACATATGTGTAGCGGCGGGCTGGAGCTCCCCGTCTACCTTTGTCGGGTTTTATAACCTAGAGGTTCCCGCCTTGCAGGCTAAACTTTTGTCAGTTTGAAGTGATGTGTATTCTGCCCAGATATTCTGCTCAGATCACTCTCACGTGACCCAGCTCTCCTGGTTGAGCTGCACCAGTAGGGTGTGTGCCATGTGCCTATACAGACCACCGCACTGCTCTGTATTCCCTATGTGTGCTTATATACAAGTGATGGCCCGCGTGGCTGGCCACCTTATTTTTCCCACTTATTGGGCTCCCCTAAGTTCGGGGTCTCATGGTGGATGCTTGGCGCGCACGGCGTTGACAAAGTGTTCCCGTAGCGTAAGCTAAACTTACGCAATACGAGAGAACCTCTCGTAAGAGAACGATACTCGGTTACTAACGTAACCTCGGTTCTCTCTAGAGAGGGAACGAGTATTGCGTAACCGGCCGTGCTCGCGCCACGAGCGACTTCGCTTCAGTTGTCGATAAACCAGAGAATTCAGCCTACGAGCCCCTTCTTTTATACGCTAAGCCACACCCATTCTGGCGGGCTGTGACGCTATGAAGGCGCGAGCGCCCTTCATTGGGCGTGACGTCACGCCGGGCTCACTGGTAGGCTGCAGCAGTTGCCTGCAGGGCAGCCAATGAGCACGCTGGACTGCCTGCTCTAAGTCTGCTAGCTGCTGCACTGCGTTGACAATAAATACAAAATTAGGATAATTTTTTGGCTTCAATATCTCGAGAGGATGAATCTTTCCCGTAGCGTAAGCTAAACTTGCGCAATACTCGTTCCCTATTCTGGAGAGAACCGAAGTTACGCTAGTAACCGAGCATCGTTTCCACTGTTGTACCAGATCTGATATTAGTTGTTGTCTAATGTCAGCGTTGTCAACTGACTAATTTTAAAACTATTTATTTCAACAAGTCAAAACAACAACAGCTTTAAGCTACTCGCCTGCTCATTTTTCAGATATGTGTATTTGTCGTCATGAGAGTTTTGGTGTCATTAGTGACATTTGGACTGATAAAGCGATCATCTGTAATCATGACTCGCATAATTACCCAAACAATATTCCTCCACAAGTAGCCTGTGCTTCTACTGTTAGAGGACCAACAGTCACACAGTTTTGTTCAAATATTTTTTCAGCATTTGCCAATATTTGGTGTATAATGATAAGTGTGCATTTGCTTTGAAATGGTGCACACACACGAGTAACTGCAGAATGCAGATCACACACTTCTAGAGCATGGACACACACCATAGCTCTCCAGATTTGCTGATTTGACAACATACTTTACAAAGAAAAAGGATGCAACAGGGCAAAGTTTGTAGCTTCAACTTTATTTTGGGTTAAAGGTTGCATGAGGTTTCAGGGCCCAATGTTTAAGAAAACAGTCACAATTCTAGCAGGTGTTCTGTGGCTTTGAGCTGAAGAGTTGATCAAGCGCTCCATCTAGTGACCAACATCTACAAGAACAGGCCATAATCTATTTCTGCAGTGAGCCTTCTTTGAAACAATCTATCTTAAAAGAATATCCAAACGGTTTCCCTTGATATGAAAATAATCAAGGCAACACAAAGTATTAATATTGACAAAAAGTCATAGTCAGTTTTGCCCAGCTCTGTGCAGTTGTATAGTTATTTACTTCAGTATGCATGTACACTACCGTTTAAAAGTTTAACAACTGTAATATTTTGAAAGAAGTCTCTTATGCTCACTAAGACTGATTTTCTGAGTTTAATCAAAAGTACAGTAATATTGTGAAATATTATTACAATTTCGAATTGTTTTTTTCTATTGTAATATATTGTAAAACATAATTTATTCCTGTGATCAAAGCAGATTTTCAGCATCATTACTCCAGTCTTCAGTGTCACATGATCATTCAGAAATCATTATAAAATGACGATTTGCTGCTCAAGAAACATTTATGATTATTGTCACGTTGAGAACAGTTGTGCTGCTTAATATTTTTGTGGAAACCATGATAGATTTTTTCTGGATTCTTTCATGAAAGGAAAGTTCAAAAGAACAGCATTAATTTGAAATATAATGTTTTGTAACATTATAGAAGTCTTTACAGTCATTTTTGAATAAATTAATGCATTCTTGCTGAATATAAGTGTCAATTTATTTATTTAAAAAAAAACTCGTAGTGTATGTGTATTATGTGTAATGTTTTATTTGATTATTTGTGTAGCTTGCCTCATGGAGCCGGTATTGGATCTCGCTGTGTGGTTCGACTCTGATGTTCTACAGATCTAAAGCTCTTCGAGCCGCTGAACGCAAACATGTGAGAGATTTATGTTATTCTTTCAAGAAGAAGAATTGAATCATTTGAAATGGAAATAAAAATAGGATTGTATGAAATGTTGCTCCTCTAAACAGTACAAGTCTCGTGCGTGTAAGAAAGTGTCGGTTCTCGGCTGGATGGTTGTTCTGCCGGATGATCCGGATCAACCCAACATCAGCTCAACGATCCTGATAAAGGTACATCTCTTCCACAGGAGTTTATATGACACTTCACAAATGACAGACTTGGTGAGTGTTAAATGAATGATATATATATATATATATATATATACACCTGTATAGAGGCCTATATTTATAATTTATAATATTTTTTATATTAAATATATGTATTTAATATAATTGTATTTATATTTTTAATATAAATATTAAATATATATCATAAATATTTTTATAAACGTAACTTGAGCAGAATCTCTGTGTTTGTTAGGGAATGTTTACAAGTTTCATACTGGAGACCGGTTCTCTGCGATCATCTGGCACAAGCGGCTGGAGGACGCCTGTCGGAGAAGAAGACCGTATACACGTGTTCTGACACCAATATTTACATGCTAGCAATACAATTATTTCGCGATGGGATTGGACGATATGACCAAAATGATCGTGGTATTGTAATTTTATATCACAATAATGGTATATATTGCAATATAGGTACTTTTTATGGAAATGTTTTACTTTTTTATGGAATATTTACTATTATAATATAACTCATGTTGACTATAAATTGTAATAGTCTATATATATATATACTACTCATAGAGTATAGAGTATATTAGTATATATATAGAGTATATATTACTCAGTACTTATTTGAGTACAGTGTAACTACATCACCTTAAAATAAAGTGTAAACAAAATATTTTGTATTTATTTATATAAAATACATAAAAAATATCAAATATAATATTGAAAAAATTAAGACTCTAAATTCTGATTTAATGCATTTTATAGTAAGCAAGTTGTGACATTGCTCTGCTACTGATCATCTAAACTCCAGCATCATTCTGTCCAGCCCTAATCTATTATCTCTGCATTACAACTGCATTATTGCTCTTTCCACTCTCTTAGATACCAGCGAATGCAACAAGTCCTCCAACCCATACGACCATTTAGGTCGTTTGTCACTACCTTCAAATACGACACATAAGAGCGTTTCCTAAATTTGCGCCCCTACCGGCAGCTGGAGATATGGAGAAATGCTAGCCTAGAAATCTAGACGCACCCTAGCGGCAGCAAAAATCATTTCGCCGCAAAGTGTGGTCTAGCAACTCTCCATAGACGGTTTAGCTGGAAAACCCCAAACCTTGCCGGGCCAATCACATCGTGTATAGAGTTGGTGGGCGGGCTTAACACAATGACGGCAGAGTTGCGACGGTCAGAGCAAGCTCGGACATATTCGGTTTGAAGTCATTCATCCTCGGATGCGGCGCCGCGCGCGCTGTTACAAAAAAGCTGTGGCGAAACGATCAACTTGTCATTTTTGCCGCACTCGTGCGGACGCGTGGAGTTGAAAGCCTGGTTTATACTCGACGCGTCCGCAAGAGCGCGAAGTGCGCGCGGCAAAAATGACGTCATTGCGTCATGGGCGGTCGTGCGCGTTGGGTGCGCAAGACCCCATTTCGCCTGGCGGTGTGCACGGCACTTTTTGTAACATCGCGCGCGACGCCGCGTCCGAAGATGAACGACTTCGAGCCGAATCTGGCCGAACTGGTACGTCTGTTCCAGGATGTTTATGATCCTTCTATACACAGAGACATTTGCATTGATGGGCGACCATAAAAGCCTCTCATTTTGTGAATAGGGACACATTTACATTAAGCACCCGTTTGCACTTGTCTAAAGTAACTGCTTATATTTACAAAATAAGCCTACAATAGCAGAAGTAAGCCCTGCTGATGAAATTAAGGTTTAAACACTCTTCAATAAGGCTTCAGTTGTTTACTAGTTTACATGCAGTGAAAGTACAATAAACCTACTGCATTTATTAATCTTTTTATATGAATCAGAAATTAATAAACTACTAATAAATGGCAAACTACTTCTTCACTGCTGATTCCTGGTGGTTTAGAGGAGAATTACTCCGAGTCGCCCCCTGTCGTTTCACAGAATAGCACAACGGCGAGCGCGTCAAGTATAAACGCCTCGTCCATATGGAGAGGTCCGCGCGCAGTCAGCGGAGACTCGCGCTCGTGCGGACGCGTCGAGTATAAACAAGGCTTAAAGGCTTTATTTACTCCGTGTCAGCGCGCGCTCTGATCGGTAAAGGACCTCCGAATCATCTCCAGCACTCCGAAGCACCACTACTCCGCCTCCGTTTCCCTCGTAAGCTGATATTAGTATTTAAACATTCTCTATGATATTATTTTTTTAATGACAAAAAAATGTTTAATGACTCTTTCACACCTCTCTCACACATAGGCTAGTTATAAACTCTTTAGACTTTTAATGATTATTGTTTTATTTTTAAAGTTTGTGGGTCGTGTAAAAAACAAAAAAAATCCCTTATTTTGGGGATGGATTCCTGGAAATCTCCCTTATTTTCAATGTTCAATGTTGACAGCTATGGACTGGATACGGTAAAAGTTTAATATATCAACTTGCTCCGCTGACTACGTCCCCTTCTTCGTTGCTCTGATTGGTTGTAGCGCTATCCAATTGCGTGCAGAGAGAATTTGAAAGACAACCGTTTATCCCGCCCATCAGATTGAGCCCTGTCAATGATGAGTTCCCAGACCTAACATCTTGATGTAGGTCTGGCGTGCCAGGCTAGAGAAATGCATTATAAACTTTGACTTTCGCCTCAATGCATTATGGTTTTTTTTTTTATCTACCTGCTAACGTTACCAGTTTACGTCAAACTCTTCCAGCTATTCAAAGTAATTTATTGCTATAAAAATATATATTTTTGATGACTTCATCACGCGTACAGGTAGGGTTTCCATCCGTATATAGTCCCGTGTTTATGAATTAAATGATGTCTTGTTTCAAATCGGTGTTTATATTTCAAGCTGTGTGACGTTCATTCAAACGGACGCCAGAATTATAAGTTTTAGTTTTCATTGTGACATTCAAACATTGAAATTTGCCTGTGTTGGGAAAGGTATCATGCAAAAAGTCCACACATACTATGTTTTACCAGTAACTATCGATCCTATGTCATGTGTAGTAAAAGCACAGTAACGTTATACCATGCTTCTTCCACCGTAACTGTAACCACGGTAACCACACTTACAATGCTTTTACCACAGTAACCGTGTTTGTATTGTGTACTATTGTAGTTAAAGCACAGTAACACAAGACTTAACATGTTTTTTTTTACCAGTTACTGTAGTTGTAATGTGGTATTTGTAATTAAAACACAGTAATTTACCATGATTTTACCACAGTCTGTGTTTTTACTGTCTACTATTTGTAGGTAAAGCACAGTAACCACAGCACTTGCCATGGTTTTACCACAGTAACCACAGTTTTACTGTGGTATTTGTAGTTGAAACAGTAACACAACACTTACCATGCTTTTACCACAATAATCACAACACTGGCCATGCCTTTAATACCTTTTTGTAATGTAATTGTAATTCAATATTCTTTTTCTGTCTTGCAGTTACTTCAGATCACATACTCCTCCATCTCCATCTCCCACAACAACCTTTAATCCAACAGCTCTTTTAAGAGGCCATCTCTCGCAAAAACTCACTTTCTGTCTGTCTCTCTCTCTCTCTCTCAGTTTTTTTTAACTGTAATTAATTTACACATTTTTTTGCTCTCTTTCTTTCTCTTCTTCATCATGGAATATTTTTAAAAATCAAAATTTGATCAATTCTGTCAGAAAGCTGCTATTAACAGGGAACTTGAACTCAAAGCTCCCAGTGCTGATCTTGAAGAAGCTGCCAGGGAGGCTGAACAGGTCCTTCAAATTAGGTAATGTTGAACACATTTAGTTATAGCTGATTTGCTTTAATGAATGTATCCTTATTTTATGTTTTATTAACTTTCCTTAAAGTCCTTCCTCTCAAATAATTTGGTCACGGATCATTTTTAACACACTGTCTCAACATGTATATATTTCTCTTTGTTTCAGCTGAAAAGGAAGTGCTGTCAAGGGCTTGTTAAACCTGTCTTCGTGGAGAGGGATGAATTCGGCCATCTTGTGCGTTTATGGAGAAGGAAAAAAGCTGCAAAGGCAAATGTTTCCAATGGTATGTCTGTGTTGGTCTTAACCCTTGATTGAACATTACTGCAGTTACATTTTGCACAGCATTTGATGTTTCTTAAACTTTGTTTTACATACTACACTACCCCATCAGTAAGAACCCACAATAAAGCGTCATGTTGATGTAGTAATAGTTCATACAATTGGCCAAGTCAGCAAATTCATATGATATTATGCAAGTGCACTCGTACAAAATTCTATGACTTTTACTCCAGCTGCTGTCATTGGCCATTGCCTCAACTCTCTTGCAGATTGTAAGTAGTTGGACCGTTTATATCAGAAATTTCATATCAAATCCATTGTATTCTTTATTAACCTTTACATATTGCGCTGTCTCTTCTCGTACCAACAGTACATGATATCTTTCCACATGTTTTTATTGACCACATCTGTTTAAGAAGCAAGAGTCTGGAAATGCTAGTTTAACGAGTTACGTGACACATCAGATCTTCAAATAACTTGTCCTAATCAGATCACTTAAACAATTAGTTCACCCAAAAATGAAAATACTGTCAGTAATTGCTCACCCTCATGTTGTTCCAACCCGTAAGACTTTCATTCATCTTCAGAACATAAATTAAGATATTTTTGATTAAATCTGAGAGCTGTCTCACTCCTCCATAGAAGCTAAGGGATCGAAACTTGCCAGCCTAGAAAGTTAGAAAAGACAATGTTTAAAATAGTCCAAGTGTCTACAGTGGCTCAACCTTGAGTTTATCCAGCGACGAGAATACTTTTTGTGCGCAAAAATAACGACTTATTTAACTCTTCATTTTCTTCTCTGTGGGCCTCTGAGTGAGTTTACGTAGTGTAACAGCGCAGCGCTTCTGTGTTGTACGTCAGAACGTAGGCTCGCTATTGGCCGACGCAGGTCATGTGTGTGATGCGTGTGACGTACAACACAGAAGGGCTGCGCTGTTACACTACGTGGCTCACTCAGAGGCCCACACAGAAGAAAATGAAGAGTTGAATAAAGTCAAAAAGAAAAAGAAATAAAAAGAAAAAGAAAATAACCTATTTTCTTTTAAATATTATTTCCTTAATTGTTTCAACTTAATGTAATTGAATTGCATAATATGTAATTATATATATATATATATTTATTACATGGCTTGGTTGAATTCTAATGTAGAATGCGGTCTGTTGTTTCTTGAAAACAGACCGCTGCTAAGTATAACACACCGTTGCCATGAAAAACTGAGCGTTGCAATGGATTCTAACCGTAGAGACGTAGCGCTAAACGCTATTTTCTTTAGCGGACGCAATACAATGTTTTTTTAAATCAATAAACTCCTTTTTAAATCAATATTTTGAGTCAAATTATTGATTTATTTGGTAGGTAGCCATGTAATAAGCGGGATAATGTCCCTTACACATTATTCCTTACATATATCATTCCAGTTCAGTTTTCTCCATCCATCTGAAATGCCAATCAAAATTACATGTTGTATACTATTCATTGTTGTTTTAAAGGGGTTTCGGTTACATATCAGTTACTTTATCAATCAGTGTTTTTTTTAAGAGTTTTCTATTTTTCACTATAATTGATTACCTCAATGCAGATATTTTTTTATATAACCAACCTATTTTTTTGTTTTCTTTTCTACACAGTGGCGCAAACTGGAGAAGTACCTGTGTGACAGAGGATGCTGTGCTGGGCGCTTATCTTTGTATTTAAACAGTTTGACATATAAATAAACATTGGGAAATTACTACAAAATGTGTCCATTCATTATGCTTTTTTTGAGCTTTTCTTTTTTTTATTCCTATATTTATACTAGCTAATAATGGTAATGGGGTCCATTTCCTGGAAACACAGAAGTGATTAAATGTATACCTTTAATACATTTTAAATGTTATAGAAGCACTTCATTTGAATAGTAGCTGAACTTATCTTTGTTTAAGAAATACTGAATGCTTGAATAATTATCAGAGGATTAGTTTTTTTGTAAGCAAATGAAACTTTTTGAAATATTTTAATACATATTTGTCATACAGTATCCAACTGCAACATTTTTCTATTGCGTGTAATCTATTGTTGCATCGGGTTATGCAATGCAATCTGTCATTTTAGTTTTATATTTAATGGGGACAAATAAATGTTTAATTTGTCCATTCACCACAAGAACCTGGAAGATCCTGTCATAAATGACCATATATGGACAAGTAAGTGTGACGCATCTGCTCAACTGGGTTGTCATTGGCTTTGACATTTCCTTGGCACTTACAGGACTGGTTGTGGTTGGACAATCTTTAAACCCATATTACTAAACGTTTAATGCTGCAAAGTACGTTTTGCTGTTATAATTACGTCAGTAATACATAAAGTTAACTATGTGGTGTTGAGTTGTTGTGAGAAATTACCCCTTTACCGAGATCCTAACCCTAACCCTAAGTATAAGTTAACTGAACTACAAACAAAGACTATTGCCAAATAGCTTATAATGATAGAGGCTCATGGGTAATGTAGTTTAAAACGTTTAATAAAGAAATTAAAAAAAATACTATCTTTACTGAACATAGGGATATCTAATCATGGTCATTGTGCAAACCTCTAAGACATATTTGAGAGGCAGGCTAAAATTTGGTATTTTACTATAAGCACTTTTTAAAACGCCTTTATACCAGCTTTTCATATATATATATATATATGATTTTTAAAAAAGTGAAGTCAACATCGATATGTAAACATAGCATAAGAATAGTGTTGACAATAAACAAAGACATCAATTTAAACAACCAATACACTTGTGACACTTCATTGTACAACATTGTTTTACTGAATGGCATACTGTCCAAGTACACACAGTGTGTAACTTATGGCTCAAAAGTCTTAACAAAAAATTAATGCACTGCAAAGCATCATAATGTAAAAGTTCTAGACATCAGAAATTTGAATGCTCATCCTGCTTATAGTACAGGATCTATGTTGATCTTTCCCTGGTACATCATCCTCAGTTAGCCTGAAGTGCCCATTACAATATAGCCCATGCAGTCTCTTGTGATGCATCTTTCAGCCTTTCACTTCATGTAACTGAAATTTGGCATATTTACTGTATTTGACACAGCATCTAAGTCCTAAAACATATACAATGGTAACATTCTAGCAAATGATTGTCCCAAATGTCATTAATATGACAAATGTTCATGTCTCAATTAAAACAATCATGGTTATTATGTCTTATTACAAAATCTAATTGTGTATTTACCAAACACAATCCTTAATAAATAATATTCACCATATTTTGTTATCCAACACCATGTACAAAACTTTACTGGATAATACAGCATAAATACAGCTAAAGTAGCATATAAAGACTTATGATATTTGAGAGAAATAAAAAAGGGTTGTTATAATCATGATATTTATCTCCCTATCAAAATCTTCTTCCATGTAAGCAATTTGCAATTGTTATCGAGCACAGTACAGTACAAATGATGGACAAAAGATGTGATCAAATCAAATAATTTTATTGTCACAAAACCATGAACCCAAGTGTGTACAGGTGATGAAATTCTTTTTTGCAAACTCTGCAGAATGACAGTATGGATGACAAGTATAGAATATTTACACAACACATACAGTATTAATATACACAGTATATGTTAGGGACTCAATACAAGTAGAGAACAATATATGGTACAACACAGATTGAAAAATGAAAAAAATAACAAACAAAATATTCACAGTATACATATACAGTGCAGTACGGTATGAATGAGTGAAAATAGAATGTCAGGGTCCAGAATAAAACTGAGTAAGAGTCCAGTCAGTGTAATTGAAAAAATGTAGAGCATATGAGGTTGGGGGGTGGGGGTTGCTGTGTGTTTTACTGGTATGAGTCCAGTCTGCTGGTGCGGGTTCTACGATAACCTCTGCCTGATGGTAACGGTGAGAGCAGTCCATGGCTCGGGTGTCTGGATTCTCCGTGCTTTCCTCACACACACACACCTGTAGGAAGGGAAGTTTCCTCACACACTCCCTTGTCCTGGAGGGAGGGAAGCTCACCTTCAACAGTGTTCTGTGCAGTTCGTAGAGCTTTGCAGTGATGCAGCCAGTCAGGATCCTCTCCACAGTGTAAAATTGAGGGTTGATTTGAGGGTTTTGGTGCTCACACTGAACATCCTCAGCTGTCTGAGGAAGAAAAGACACTGATGAGCCTTCTTCAGCACAGCATCAGGGTGGATGGGTGAAGTTCTAACCAAAGAAAATATGTATTTAGGAGGTGGTAAATCAGCAAACCATATATAATAGTATTATTTAAAATTGTTGCACTAGACCAGGGGTAGGCAAGTTCGGTCCTAGAGAGCCACTGTCCTGCAGAATTTAGTTCCAACCCTAATCAAACACACCTGAACAAGCTAATCAATGTCTTCAGGATTACTAAGGCTATAGGCAGGTGAGGTTTTTCTCAGTGTTGGAGCCAAACTCTGCAGGACAGCGGCTCTCTAGGACCGAACTTGCCTACCCCTGCACCAGACTTACCATTGATTCCATGGGCCGTAACTCTGACCTGTCAATGTAGAGCTGGAATGTATTCTTCACAGTGGATAACTGATGCAGTGCCAAGGTTATTTTCGTAAACGAAAACTGAAACTAAGACTAAAACTATTGGTCAAAAAACATTTTCGTAAACTGAAATAAAATTAAAAATTCATAATAAATGAAAAACTAAAACGAAACGAAACTAACAACAGTTACTGAAAAACTAACTGAAATAAAATAATATTGAGCAAAAATAAATAATCGTTTTCGTAATTAATAAGCTCTTTACTTTGGCGGAAAATCTGACCTGGCTGTTTAGGGAAATGCCTGGCGCTTCACCCGTGTGAAGTTGCTGAGGCGATTTACCGCGTGTCGTGACGTGCTCAATGAAGGACCGTAACGTAGAACACATCGGCTGTTAATAAAGGATGCGTTTGTGGCAGTGGATTGGGAAATAACACAAGGTAATGAGACGCAAGTTGAACTTCTTTTAACTTGAGCGCAGCGTTTTTAGAATGCCGTTTGCAATGCGCGGGTGCAACAGCAAACAAGTCCGTCGAGCACAAAGAAAAACCTTTAATGTAGGCTACTTCTGTATGTTTGAGATATCATGTTTTCATTAACGTTGACAATGTAGGGATTCAAGGAAATACCAGGACACGACACACCAACAAGCACGCGCGCACACACACACACACACACACACACACACACACACACACACACACACACACACAGACAGTCTGGTCCACTATATTTGTGGGGACTCTCCATAGACGTAATGGTTTTTTTATACTGTACAAACAGTATACTGTATATTCTGTCTCCTTACACTAACACGACCCATCACACACACACAAACACTACGCAAACCCCTAAACTTACCCATCTCACACACAACTTTCTCCATTTTTACATTTAAAAAAAAAAACCTCATTCTTTATGATTTATAAGCTTGTGTACCTATAGTTCCCAAAGTGACACGAGTCCCCATGCGTCTGTGTGCATTCAGGTTTAAGTCCCCACCAGGATATAAAGACATGTACACAGTGCACACTCACACTGCATAGATACTTATTATTTAATTTCACTGGCTTCACAGCAGGTTGTGTTGGCTGTAGTCAGATGAATTGAGCTGTTTTTTTTGTTATGTTCCAGTGGCCACTCTTCTACATGTACAGCTGAAAAAAAGTAAACTATGTTTAACAAGATTTAATCTTTAGTATGAATTAGTTTGTCTGAATTTTTCATATTTTTTTTTCTTGTCTACTTAAGTTCTATTTATTTGGTGCTTTGTTCAATCTCAAACCATTATTTTATTTGTATTATTAAGATGTCTGCACAAGGGTTAACTGTAATCTGGGCAAACATTAAACTTTGCTGAAATTAATCGTCTCGCTTTGGTCTACACTGGAAGTGTTCTGTTAGCTCTGCTAAACTATAATTACTAAAACTAAAACTGAAACTAAATAAAATAAAAACTAAATAGAAATGTGTTTGCAAAATAAAAACTAAACTAAAACTAACAATACCATTAATGAAACTAACTAAAACTAAACTTAAATTTAAAGCAACATTTAAAACGATATTAAATAAAAACTCATTTAAAAAAGCAAAACTATAATAACCTTGTGCAGTGCTGCACTTGGTGGCCACAGAATCGTCTCCTGTCAACAAAAACTCCATCTCTGGCCTCAGACCCATTTCTCCTTAGTCTGAATAATGTGAACTGACCAACTGCGTGAAGACGGACCTGAGCATTGAGTGTGTTCAGTGCCAGCTATCGGCTCCTCTACCTCTTGATGTAGTCTTTCTGTACAAGTAGAAAATGAGAACATAATACAAAAAGTCATAACAAATTAATAATGTATTTAAAACTAGTGCAACATGCCTATTTCTTCATCAACTGGCTTCATCCTCCTTCAAACAATCAGACAAAACAACAATTTAATAATAACTCCAGAAAAACTGTCAGTAAAGTAGTTTCCAGCTATAATGTATGTATGGATGGATGTAGGATGTATGTATGAGTATCTATGAATACATGAGAAGGCCATGTTCATTTCTCATCCCCAACAGGACTGGTTGTCCTGGTGAATACTGGTTTGCCTGGCTTGCTCTTTTTCAGCTGTAAAACAAGAAATGTCTATTGAACCCATGTTTAAATACTATTGTTGTTTAAACATATACATTAAGACAGGAACTGAGACGGGCAGAATTTTGGGTGTAAGTTTTAATAATGAGAGAAAGGTGGTACTAGAAAAAGCTGTATCTTCAATAGCAAGCTATATTAATAAATTAATTCCTTTAAACATGATTACTTGCTGCCAGTATTGTTGTAAGCAGTTTAAAGGCCTCTTCACACAAAGGATGAGCCCACACTGCAGCTATTTAACATATAACGACACAGAGGAACAATTTCGTTGGAATCACTTTCAGAAATGTTGTTTTTTCCAGCTGATGAACTATAAAAATTTTGACAGCCCATCAGAATCTACTCGACTTTAAAAAGCTTAAGCACTTAAAATGGCAGACAACATTACCACAGCACACACTTTTGATAATAAACTTTATCGTCCGTTTGTTGTGGATGTTAATATATTTATCATTATAGTTATTGTTCTTGGTGTGATGAACGAACTTAAAGGGTTAGTTCACCCAAAAATGACAATTCTGTCAGTAATTACTCACTCTCATGTTGTTCCAAGTTCCAACCCCGTAAGACTTTCGTCAATCAACCATAAGTTTATCAAGCCACAAGAATACTTTTTGTGTGCAAAAACAAGCAAAAATAACGACTTATTTAATTCTTCATTTTCTTCTGTGTGGGCCTCTGAGTGAGTTTACGTAGTGTAACAGCGCAACGCTTCTGTGTTGTACGTCACACGCATCACACACATGACCTGCGTCGGCCAATAGCGAGCCTACGTTCTGACGTACAACACAGAAGCGCTGCGCTGTTACACTACGTAAACTCACTCAGAGGCCCACAGAGAAGAAAATGAAGAATTAAATAAGTCGTTATTTTTGCGCACAAAAAGTATTCTCGTCGCTGGATAAACTCAAGGTTGAGCCACTGTAGTCACTTGGACTATTTTAAACATTGTCTTTTCTGACTTTCTAGGCCGGCAAGTTTCGATCCCTTAGCTTCTATGGAGGAGTGAGACAGTTCTCAGATTTAATCAAAAATATCTTAATTTGTGTTCTGAAGATGAATGAAAGTCTTACGGGTTGGAACAACATGAGGGTGAGCAATTACTGACAGAATTTTCATTTTTGGGTGAACTAATTGTTTAAGTGATCTGATTAGGACAAGTTATTTGAAGATCTGATGTGTCACGTAACTTGTTAAACTAGCATTTCCAGACTCTTGCTTCTTAAACAGATGTGGTCAATAAAAATCAACATGTGGAAAGATATCATGTACTGGGGCGGCAGTGGCTCAGTGGTTCATGTGGGTTGTCTACAGACCGGAAGGTTGGTGGTTCAATCCTCGGTTCCACCTGACCAAGTGTCGAGGTGTCCATGAGCAAGACACCTAACCCCGGCTGCTCCCGACGAGCTGGATGGCGCCTTGCATGGCTGCCGTCGCCCGTCGGTGTATGAATGAGTGTGCGAATGGGTGAATGTGAGGCAAATGTAAAGCGCTTTGGTGGCCATTGGGTCTGTGAAAGCGCTATATAAATGCAGTCCATTTACCATTTACCATTTACTGTTGGTACGAGAAGAGACGGCGCCAATATGTAAAGGTTAATAAAAAATACAATGGATTTGATATGAACTTTCTGATATAAACGGTCCAACTACTTACAATCTGCAAGAGAGTTGAGGCAATGGCCAATGACAGCAGCTGGAGTAAAAGTCATAGAATTTTGTACGAGTGCACTTGCATAATATCATATGAATTTGCTGACTTGGTCAATTGTATGAACTATTACTACATCAACATGACGCTTTATTGTGGGTTCTTACTGATGGGGTAGTGTAGTATGTAAAACAAAGTTTAAGAAACATCACATGCTGTGCAAAATGTAACTGCAGTAATGTTCAATCAAGGGTTAAGACCAACACAGACATACCATTGGAAACATTTGCCTTTGCAGCTTTTTTCCTTTTCCATAAACACACAAGATGGCCGAATTCATCCCTCTCCACGAAGACAGGTTTAACAAGCCCTTGACAGCACTTCGTTTTCAGCTGAAACAAAGAGAAATATATACATGTTGAGACAGTGTGTTAAAAATTATCCGTGACCAAATTATTTGAGAGGAAGGACTTTAAGGAAAGTTAATAAAACATAAAATAAGGATACATTCATTAAAGCAAATCAGCTATAACTAAATGTGTTATACATTACCTAATTTGAAGGACCTGTTCAGCCTCCCTGGCAGCTTCTTCAAGATCAGCACTGGGAGCTTTGAGTTCAAGTTCCCTGTTAATAGCAGCTTTCTGACAGAATTGATAAAATGTTTATTTTTAAAAATATTCCAAGATGAAGAAGAGAAAGAGAGCAAAAAAATGTGTAAATTAATTACAGTAAAAAAAAAACTGAAAGAGAGAGAGATGGAGATGGTTGTGGGAGATGGAGGAGTATGTGATCTGAAGTAACTGCAAGACAGAAAAAGAATATTGAATTACAATTACATTACAAAAAGGTATTAAAGGCATGGCCAGTGTTGTGATTATTGTGGTAAAACCATGGCAAGTGTTGTGTTACTGTTTCAACTATAAACAGAGGATGCAGGGGAACATAAAATGTCAGTGCCAGCGGGTATAAATGAAGACTGATGCTTCTGTTTAGCCCAGACAGGGGAGGATCTCCTCTTTCTTGCTGGCTCCATTACCATGAAAAAGAAAGATGTCATAAAAAGCAAACAAATCCAAAAGGGCAATCCAAAATAAAAAGCAGTCCAGTCTAGATCCAAAAATCTAAGCTACCAAAAATCCAAATAATCTTATCTAATTAATATACACAAAGACTATAATATAGCTACTATAATTAATAATAACAATTATTAATTATTATTAATAACTATTCTAACCTGATATAGTGTAACAATATACAGCCCTAACACATATGACACAATAACGACAATGAGAGTGCTCTAACTCTCTGACTCTCTGACACTACCCCTGCTTCTACTACTCCTGCAACACCCAGAAGGTGGCGCGAGTTTCAAACCCCCTTTATCCGGAAGCGACACTCAGACTGAACCGATGACGTATCCACACAAACCGAGGCCTCGTTTGTCATTAGTCACGTGTTATTCACGTTAACAACACAAGCCTCGAATCGCGGCTTCATCTGACACGCCCTTTTTTTCTCGACACAAGCTCCAATGCCTTGGTTCAAATGTCACATCACTAACGACAGGTAGACAAGTCCAATGAACAGGCGGGCACACTGTGCGATTTTCGTCCAATTTTGAGCCGAATTCTGACTCGTTTTTCGGGTCGGGCGATTTTCAGCTTTGTCGTGCGTCGTTTGTCGTTCAGTGTTCGTGCATGCAGTGTACAGGGGGAAACGAGAGGCGATTAACCTCTCCCGACAGGCAATCGGATGGTCGGATGAATTTCTGGTAGGCCTATGACAGAAATTTTTGTCACTCCTCGTGACTATATCGCACAGTTGAAGCAGAGCTACGAAAAGATTGCCCTAAACTCAGTGTTTTTTCCTTCACTGCAACATGACACCATGACTTTGCGTAAATGTCACCGGTGGGAGGATGAACGCCAGATGACCAGCCGTTCTAACCCCCAGACTCCGTGCCACCGCGAGGAGCCAACACCACAGAAGACACAGAGACTAAACAATCCAGAGTTAAAGTACAGGGTCTTTATTGAATACAATGTGTTAAAATGGGCTCCAGCAGGATGACTAACTCTCTTCTCAGGGCTCAGGCAAACGGAAAAGAGGCAAGGGTTCAATAGTGTCACTGGCTTTCTGCAGAGGGCTCAGGCAGACAGAGAGAAGATGAAGATTCCACAGCGAAGCTGGCTTTCTTTACAGGGCTCAGGCAGACAGAGAGAAGATGAAGATTCCACAGCAAAACGGGCTTTTTTTACAGGGCTCAAGCAGACAGAGAGAAGATGAGGTTTCAACAGCGAAGCTGGCTCTCCTCACAGGGCTCAGGCAGACAGAGAGAAGATGAAGATTCCACAGCGAAGCTGGCTTTACTCACAGGGCTCAGGCAGGCAGAGAGAAAATGAAGATTCCACAGCGAAGCTGGCTTTCTTTACAGGGCTCAGGCAGACAGAGAGAAGATGAGGTTTCAACAGTGGCGCTGGTTCTACTCACAGGGCTCAGGCAGACAGAGAGAAGATGAAGATTCCACAGCGAAGCTGGCTCTCTTTACAGGGCTCAGGCAGGCAGAGAGAAGATGAGGTTTCAACAGCGAAGCTGGCTCTACTCACAGGGCTCAGGCAGACAGAGAGAAGATGAAGATTCCACAGCGAAGCTGGCTCTCTTTACAGGGCTCAGGCAGGCAGAGAGAAAATGAAGATTCCACAGCGAAGCTGGCTTTCTTTACAGGGCTCAGGCAGACAGAGAGAAGATGAGGTTTCAACAGCGAAGCTGGTTCTACTCACAGGGCTCAGGCAGACAGAGAGAAGATGAAGATTCCACAGCGAAGCTGGCTCTCTTTACAGGGCTCAGGCAGGCAGAGAGAAAATGAAGATTCCACAGCGAAGCTGGCTCTCTTTACAGGGCTCAGGCAGACAGAGAGAAGATGAAGATTCCACAGCGAAGCCGGCTCTCTTTACAGGGCTCAGGCAGACAGAGAGAAGATGAAGATTCCACAGCGAAGCTGGCTTTCTTTACAGGGCTCAGGCAGACAGAGAGAAGATGAAGATTCCACAGCGAAGCTGGCTCTCTTTACAGGGCTCAGGCAGACAGAGAGAAGATAAAGATTCCACAGCGAAGCCGGCTCTCTTTACAGGGCTCAGGCAGACAGAGAGAAGATGAAGATTCCACAGCGAAGCTGGCTTTCTTTACAGGGCTCAGGCAGACAGAGAGAAGATGAAGATTCCACAGCGAAGCTGGCTCTCTTTACAGGGCTCAGGCAGACAGAGAGAAGATGAAGATTCCACAGCGAAGCTGGCTTTCTTTACAGGGCTCAGGCAGACAGAGAGAAGATGAGGTTTCAACAGCGAAGCTGGCTCTACTCACAGGGCTCATGCAGACAGAGAGAGGACGAAGATTCCACAGCGAAGCTGGCTCTCTTTACAGGGCTCAGGCAGACAGAGAGAAGATGAGGTTTCAACAGCGAAGCTGGCTCTACTCACAGGGCTCAGGCAGACAGAGAGAAGATGAAGGTTCCACAGCGAAGCTGGCTTTACTCACAGGGCTCAGGCAGACAGAGAGAAGATGAAGTTTCACAGCAAAAGGACACTTCACAGCTCACGTGGAAAATAGAGAGAAGGGAACTTCACCACTAGATGGCTTCTTCATGGGCTTCAATCCGACGAGATGCAGACGATGGTTCCACAGCCAGGACCGCCTCCCCAATGTCACTGCATTACACTTCCACTCGTGTTCCACTACAACCCACACAACTCCATACACGTGAATGTCTTAAGGTATAACACTGCAAAGTCTCGTCACTCACAGATTTAGGGCGTAGACAGGGGGTCTGGTCCTCTATGCGTCACTACAATCTCCTCGACTTTTCCCAATGAAGTGGGGCTTTCAAACCTTCTCCAAAAAGACAGTTTTACACATCCTGGAGTATCAACACACCCTCCAAACGATTCCTCATGTCACAAGCCCAACATTAACAGCACTTATCTCTAGTCCACCATGATTCTCCTCTCGGCATCTCCAGATTCGCCCGAACGCCCACAGCTTTCCTTTCCCTTCCTTCTCGACTCCGAATTGCAGATGAAATGCCCTTTTATCCTTCTCCAAGGACAACGTGTCCCAATCGCCATCCTGTTCGCGCTCTTCCGCACCTGTTTTGAATCTTTTACTAATAATTCTCCGTCTCTTCCCGGCGCTTCCGGGTTGGCATCTTCCGGGTCCCACACCAGAAATCCTTCCCTTCCGACACCCGACCGTGATTAAAGGTTCCGCCTAACTTTGTCACCCCGGTGACACTCCCCCCCACCATTCGGGACTAGTCCCTAGGACCGGGGAACTTCAGCCCACTCGCCAAATCGCTGGGGTGGTCTCCCCTGATTGCCCCTTTGGGAACGTCGGGGTGGTGATACCGGGGCTGCCCTCGCCGCCTTGACTTCCGGGCCTCTTGGTACCACGGCCCATCCCACCGGTGGGGCTGCTGGGGTCACAGACCGTTCGGGGGCCTCTCCCATCAAGCCCAGATAATTTGGGCAAGGACGAAGTAGATTCCGATGGAGTACCCGCTCAGGGCCCAGCCTTCCTTCGGGGCGAACCGTGTACACAGGCAGATCAGGCTTTTGTTGGCGTTCCACCACATATGGCACGGTCTCCCAACGGTCGCTAAGTTTGCCCTTTCCTGGGCGTCGATTGTCTCGCACCAACACTCGCTCTCCGGGCAGTAGGGGGGCTTCCCGAGCTGTCCGATCATACAACCGTTTATTTTTGGCCGCTGCTGCGCTCAGATGGTCCGTAACCCGACGGTAGGCGGGATGGAGCTGCTGATGATGACGACCCACCCACTCTGTCGTACTCTGGACTCCTTCCGCAGGCTTGGTCCCCAACAACAGATCAACCGGTAGACGCAGGTGTCTCCCAAACATCAAGTATGCCGGAGCGTAGCCTGTGGTACTATGTACACGGTTGTTATAGGCTTGTACTAGGGCAGGGAGGCATTCCGCCCACTGATTCTGTTGGTCGGCTTCCAAGGTCCCGAGCAACCCCAACAGGGTCTGGTTGAACCTCTCGCACCCCCCGTTGCCTTGGGGGTGATATGAGGTAGTGCGGGTCTTCCGACATCCATAAAGCCGGCTCAGTTCTTGTATGACCCTGGATTTAAAGTTCGGGCCCTGATCCGAGTGAAGAGTCTCGGGGCACCCGAAGGGCTGGATGATAGCTCGCCAGAGTACACCTGCAGTAGTAACGGCTGTTTGGTCCGAAGTAGGAATAGCCCATGCATACTTAGTAAATAGATCAGTTGCCACCAAGATATTCTGGTACCGATCCGTGGGCCGACCCAGCATTAAGAAGTCCATCCCCACGATGTGCAGAGGCGCTCTAGGGCACATGGGGACCAAGGGAGCTCTTGCCTCTTTCCTGGTCTTAAAAAGTACACACCTGGGGCAGCTCTGAACGAACACCCCGACCGTCGCCTCCATCCCTGTCCAGTGAAAGTACCTCCTTAACAGGGATAATGTCCTTTCTTGTCCCTGGTGTCCTGTGTACGTGTGGTAGGCTTCCAGCAGGGCCAAACGCTGTTCCTCTGGCACCACCACCTGGTATACCACCTCCTGGGTTACTGGCTCTTGAACAGAACGACAGATCACCCCCTCTCTCAAACTGAGTCTCTTCCACTGCCCCATGAGTCTTTTTACTGCTACAGTTTGAGTACGCCTCTCCCGTGCCCCAGGCATGGACCCCTGTTGTAGATAAGCATGTACCCTCGCCAGATCAGCATCTCTCTGTTGTAGTTCCCTCCACCGATCTGGGTCCCACCCCCAACCAGTGGGTACTCCTTCCAACCGATCTCCGGGGGCCTCCACCACTCCCACTAACAGTCCTTCTTCCGGTTCCGAAGTAGGGGATACCGTTTGTTCACTCTCGTTAGGCACAGGGAGTCGGGACAGTACATCCGCATTAGTGTGCTCTCTGCCTGGTCGATATTGAAGCTGGTAATCGTAATTGGCCAGCTGGGCCACCCAACGCTGCTCCACCGCTCCCAGTCTGGCTGTCCGTAGATGAACCAAAGGGTTGTTATCGGTCACCACCATCACCTTCGCTCCCCACAAGTAGTCTTTGAATTTTTCCGTCATCGCCCACTTCATTGCCAGAAGTTCTATTTTGAAAGAGCTATAGTTGGAGGCATTCCGCTCGGCTGGATGGAGACTCCGGCTGGCATATGCAATAACTCTTTCAACTCCCTGCTGTCGTTGTGCGAGTACGGCTCCCGATCCTGCATTACTTGCGTCAGTATATAGGATAAACGGCTGAGTAAAGTCGGCATACGCCAGGATCGGGGCCTGCAAGAGTTCCTGCTTGAGTTCTTGAAATGCCGATTCACACGGCGAATCCCAGTTCACGGAGGGGGACCCCCGGGGTTGGGAGCATCCGGTACCTTCGAGGAGCCGATTCAGGGGCTTGGCAATTCCCGAGAAACCCCTGATGAAGCGTCAATAGTATCCTACGAAGCCCAGGAAGGATCTTACTTGCCGGACAGTTTTCGGCGTCTCCCAGCCCTGAACGGCAGACACTTTCTCCGGGTCGGGGGACACCCCTGCAGCGCTGACCCGATGGCCCAGAAACTGCACTTCCCTCCTAAATAACTGGTATTTATCCGGCCGTAACTTTAGCCCGTATTTTTCCATAGCCTGAAACACACGTTCTAGATGGAGTAGATGGGAGGCGAAGTCCGGCGAGAATACGATGACGTCGTCGAGGTAGACCAAGGTCGAATCCACTAGCTGTCCCCCCAAGCACCGCTGCATTAGCCTCTGGAAAGTCGCTGGAGCGTTACACAGACCGAACGGCATCCAATCCCACTCAAAGAGTCCAAATGGGGTGGTAAAGGCAGTCTTCTCCCGGTCCCTCTCTTCAACTCGCACCTGCCAGTACCCACTGGCCAGATCTAACGTTGAGTACCAAGCAGCCTGAGTCAGACTAGTGAGGGAATCCTCGATGCGTGGTAAGGGGAATGCGTCCTTCTTAGTCACGTCATTCAACTTCCGATAGTCGACACAAAACCTCCAGGCACCGGTCTTTTTCCGTACCAGCACAATTGGGGCCGCCCAAGGGCTATTACTCTCCCGTATGATTCCTCCATCCAGCATCCCCTTCAGCAGGGTACGGACCTCTGAATAAAGTGTCGGGGGCACCGGCCGATAACGCTCTCTGCTTGGTATCGCATCGCCTGTAGGAATCTGATGTTTAACAATCCCCGTACACCCATAGTCCTCATCGTGAGTAGAGAATACATGTTGCCATTTTTGCAAGAAGTCTCGGAGCTGGAGTTGCTGCTCCTCTTCCAGGCCCTCTCCCTTTAGGGAACCTCCTGCCACATGGTCGGGTAGTCTCTGGGGGTCATTTCTCAGCTCTACCGGTCTTACAGCCACTTCCACAACCACAGAGTTCACTTGGCGAAAACAAACGTCTCTCTCCTCTCTCACCTGATGGGAGCGCACCACGGTGACTCGGACCAGGCGTTGATGACGGTGGAGGACGACAGGATAGGGATTGACATTCCGTACCCGCACCGAGACCCGGCCCCGATGGACCAGAGCCAGCCCTCGGGCCACTCCGATGAACTGGCATTACCAATGTGGCTCGAGGAGGACCCAGTCATCCGAGCCGTAAGACCCTGCAGGTAGCCTGGCCCAAATCACTGCCTCACTTCGCGCCGGAACTGTCAGGCCATACCGGCAAATTACTCGTCCAATGGTTTCGCGATCCTCCTCGAGAGTAGCTTCCTGAATCCTACGGCAGTCGGTCAGAATACGCTCCCATTCCTGCCGCTCTGGAGCTGAGGGGGTCTGGGCCGGCCGGTTCCGGAACAGCTCTTCCCAACATTCCGAAATGACGTTCATGCCGAGCAATGCTCGATGCGAACCCAGGCAGTGGTCTCTCACGATGACAACTCCTTTCTGTCGTACGGGGACCCCTTGAACATGGAAGTCCACGACCACATTGCCGGCATAAGGAATATCCAGCCCATTTGCTCCTCTCAGTATAAGTTGCGAGGCCTCTGCCCCCTGAAGTCGTCGGTCCTTAAAGGAACACTCCGACTTTTTGGGACTTTAGCCTATTCACTTTATCCCCCAGAGTTAGAAAAGTCCATACATACCTTTTTCATCTCCGTGCGTGCTATAAGTCTGTTTGACGCACCCACCGCTAGCCTAGCTTAGCACAAAGACTGGATGTAAATGGTTGCAGCTAGCATACTAATCCAAATAAGTGACAAAATAACGCAAACATGTTTCTATTTACATGTTGTGATTTGTATAGTCACAGAGTGTACAAAAAACAAAGTCACATGAGACACAGACATATTTTAACCGTATAAATACTGGGAACTATATTCTCTGAAGGTGACTATATTCTCTGAAGGCGAAGCACTGCTACTTGGGCGGAGTGATAACCGCAGCACCTGAGACGCGCCGTGGTGAGGAGCAGAGAGAGCGCGTCTCAGGTGCTGCGGTTATCACTCCGCCCAAGTAGCAGTGCTTCGCCTTCAGAGAATATAGTTCCCAGTATTTATACGGTTAAAATATGTCTGTGTCTCATGTGACTTTGTTTTTTGTACACTCTGTGACTATACAAATCACAACATGTAAATAGGAAAATGTTTGCGCTATTTTGTCACTTATTTGGATTAGTATGCTAGCTGCAACCATTTACATCCAGTCTTTGTGCTAAGCTAGGCTAGCGGTGGGTGCGTCAGATAGAGTTATAGCACGCAAGGAGATGAAAAAGGTATGTATGGACTTATCTAACTCTGGGGGATAAGGTGAATAGGCTAAAGTTTCAAAAAGTCGGAGTGTTCCTTTAAAGAGTTCTCTGGACAGGTTTTCAGAGAATAACGTCACTTGCGAGCCGGTATCAACTAAACATTCAATCTCCACCCCATTAACCTGGATCTTCACGGAAGGGCAATGTCCGACCCAGTTGTCTCGGGGGATAGGCATAGAAACGGGGTCTCTCGGGGGGGTCCCGGCCCAGCTAAAAACCCCCCTGGGAGCTGCGTCGGGAGCCACACTGCCGGCCATAATGTCCCGATTCCCCACAGCTGTTACAAATGGGCCTGCCCTGCACGTCCCACTGGAATCTCGGGTTAGCTGGTCGTCCAGGACGCCGTCTGGGCTCTCGACTCCCCTCAGAATAGGATCGGTCCCGGCCACTGAGCTGTCCCCGGCGCAGTTCTTCCAAAAGGGTCTTAGATAATTCAACCATCTGTCCTTTTACGTCCTCCAACAGCTCCGCCCGCAACTTCTGTTTCCAATCCAAGGTGGGCGAAGTGGAGGCACCCCCGACAGCCATGCACACTGGTAGGTTGGCGGCCTCGCCCTGATTCGTCTCTAATGCCAAAGCCTCCTGTCGGAGGTCCTCAAAAGTTAATGTTGGGTCTCGGCGGAGCTGGAGCTTTATACTCTGTCGAGTGGGTCCGTCTCGGAGCCCCAAGACACACTGATCTCGTAACAAGGAATCTCCATCCCCCAGGCCATGATCTGGTCGTCCTTTCAATCGAACGAACTGCTCACGCAGCTTCAACGCATAGGCCTGTAAGGTTTGCCTAGGACCTTGACGAAGATTGAAAAACTGAGCCCGGAGGGCGGCCACGGGGGTGGTATCCCCATACAGTTCTGCCAAAAAGTCGAAAATGGCCCTGGCAGTGGCCCGTGTAGCACAGCGTGCAGCTAGGACTTCCCGCTTCGCTTCTCCCTCCAGAGATCCCAGAACAAACTGTGTCTTCTGTGCGTCACTCAGCCCCTGGAGGCCAGCCAGATATTCTGTTTGCGTCCTCCAATCCTGGAGATGTAGTTCTGATCCCGGCCCTCCATAACGCTGGGCCCAAGGAGCTCCCATAAACACGGGCATTACTTGTGGTCTTGCGGCCCCTCCCTCTTCGTCGGCCATAGTGAACCTGTGGCCGCTTCAACTCGCGGTGGCAACTAGACCCTGCCGACTACGCCACTTTATGTCACCGGTGGGAGGATGAACGCCAGATGACCAGCCGTTCTAACCCCCCCACTCCGTGCCACCGGGAGGAGCCAATACCACAGAAAACACAGAGACCAAACAATCCAGAGTTAAAGTACAGGGTCTTTATTGAATACAATGTGTTAAAATGGGCTCCAGCAGCATGACTAACTCTCTTCTCAGGGCTCAGACAAACAGAGAAGAGGCAAGGGTTCAATAGTGTCACTGGCTTTCTGCACAGGGCTCAGGCAGACAGAGAGAAGATGAAGATTCCACAGCGAAGCTGGCTTTCTTTACAGGGCTCAGGCAGACAGAGAGAAGATGAAGATTCCACAGCAAAACAGGCTTTCTTTACAGGGCTCAAGCAGACAGAGAGAAGATGAGGTTTCAACAGCGAAGCTGGCTCTCCTCACAGGGCTCAGGCAGACAGAGAGAAGATGAAGATTCCACAGCGAAGCTGGCTCTCTTAACAGGGCTCAGGCAGACAGAGAGAAAATGAAGATTCCACAGCGAAGCTGGCTTTCTTTACAGGGCTCAGGCAGACAGAGAGAAGATGAAGATTCCACAGCGAAGCTGGCTTTCTTTACAGGTCTCAGGCAGACAGAGAGAAAATGAAGATTCCACAGCGAAGCTGGCTTTCTTTACAGGGCTCAGGCAGACAGAGAGAAGATGAGGTTTCAACAGCGAAGCTGGTTCTACTCACAGGGCTCAGGCAGACAGAGAGAAGATGAGGTTTCAACAGCAAAGCTGGCTCTACTCACAGGGCTCAGGCAGACATAGAGAAGATGAAGATTCCACAGCGAAGCTGGCTTTCTTTACAGGGCTCAGGCAGACAGAGAGTAGTTGAAGATTTCACAGCAAAACGGGCTTTCTTTACAGGGCTCAAGCAGACAGAGAGAAGATGAGGTTTTAACAGCGAAGCTGGCTCTACTCACAGGGCTCAGGCAGACAGAGAGAAGATGAAGATTCCACAGCGAAGCTGGCTCTCTTTACAGGGCTCAGGCAGGCAGAGAGAAAATGAAGATTTCACAGCGAAGCTGGCTCTACACACAGGGCTCAGGCAGACAGAGAGAAGATGAGGTTTCAACAGCGAAGCTGGTTCTACTTACAGGGCTCAGGCAGACAGAGAGAAGGTGAGGATTCCACAGCGAAGCTGGCTCTACACACAGGGCTCAGGCTGACAGAGAGAAGATGAAGATTCCACAGCGAAGCCGGCTCTCTTTACAGGGCTCAGGCAGACAGAGAGAAGATGAAGATTCCACAGCAAAACGGGCTTTCTTTACAGGGCTCAAGCAGACAGAGAGAAGATGAGGTTTCAACAGCGAAGTTGGTTCTACTCACAGGGCTCAGGCAGACAGAGAGAAGATGAAGATTCCACAGCGAAGCTGGCTCTCTTTACAGGGCTCAGGCAGGCAGAGAGAAAATGAAGATTCCACAGCGAAGCTGGTTCTACTCACAGGGCTCAGGCAGACAGAGAGAAGATGAAGATTCCACAGCGAAGCTGGCTCTACACACAGGGCTCAGGCAGACAGAGAGAAGATGAAGATTCCACAGCGAAGCCGGCTCTCTTTACAGGGCTCAGGCAGACAGAGAGAAGATGAAGATTCCACAGCGAAGCTGGCTTTCTTTACAGGGCTCAGGCAGACAGAGAGAAGATGAGGTTTCAACAGCGAAGCTGGTTCTACTTACAGGGCTCAGGCAGACAGAGAGAAGATGAGGTTTCAACAGCGAAGCTGGTTCTACTTACAGGGCTCAGGCAGACAGAGAGAAGATGAAGATTCCACAGCGAAGCCGGCTCTCTTTACAGGGCTCAGGCAGACAGAGAGAAGATGAAGATTCCACAGCAAAACGGGCTTTCTTTACAGGGCTCAAGCAGACAGAGAGAAGTTGAAGATTTCACAGCAAAACGGGCTTTCTTTACAGGGCTCAAGCAGACAGAGAGAAGATGAGGTTTTAACAGCGAAGCTGGCTCTACTCACAGGGCTCAGGCAGACAGAGAGAAGATGAAGATTCCACAGCGAAGCTGGCTCTCTTTACAGGGCTCAGGCAGGCAGAGAGAAGTTGAAGATTTCACAGCAAAACGGGCTTTCTTTACAGGGCTCAAGCAGACAGAGAGAAGATGAGGTTTTAACAGCGAAGCTGGCTCTACTCACAGGGCTCAGGCAGACAGAGAGAAGATGAAGATTCCACAGCGAAGCTGGCTCTCTTTACAGGGCTCAGGCAGGCAGAGAGAAAATGAAGATTCCACAGCGAAGCTGTCTCTACACACAGGGCTCAGGCAGACAGAGAGAAGATGAGGTTTCAACAGCGAAGCTGGTTCTACTTACAGGGCTCAGGCAGACAGAGAGAAGGTGAGGATTCCAAAGCGAAGCTGGCTCTACACACAGGGCTCAGGCTGATAGAGAGAAGATGAAGATTCCACAGCGAAGCCGGCTCTCTTTACAGGGCTCAGGCAGACAGAGAGAAGATGAAGATTCCACAGCAAAACGGGCTTTCTTTACAGGGCTCAAGCAGACAGAGAGAAGATGAGGTTTCAACAGCGAAGTTGGTTCTACTCACAGGGCTCAGGCAGAGAGAGAGAAGATGAAGATTCCACAGCGAAGCTGGCTCTCTTTACAGGGCTCAGGCAGGCAGAGAGAAAATGAAGATTCCACAGCGAAGCTGGTTCTACTCACAGGGCTCAGGCAGACAGAGAGAAGATGAAGATTCCACAGCGAAGCTGGCTCTACACACAGGGCTCAGGCAGACAGAGAGAAGATGAAGATTCCACAGCGAAGCCGGCTCTCTTTACAGGGCTCAGGCAGACAGAGAGAAGATGAAGATTCCACAGCGAAGCTGGCTTTCTTTACAGGGCTCAGGCAGACAGAGAGAAGATGAGGTTTCAACAGCGAAGCTGGTTCTACTTACAGGGCTCAGGCAGACAGAGAGAAGATGAGGTTTCAACAGCGAAGCTGGTTCTACTTACAGGGCTCAGGCAGACAGAGAGAAGATGAAGATTCCACAGCGAAGCCGGCTCTCTTTACAGGGCTCAGGCAGACAGAGAGAAGATGAAGATTCCACAGCAAAACGGGCTTTCTTTACAGGGCTCAAGCAGACAGAGAGAAGATGAAGATTCCACAGCGAAGCTGGCTTTCTTTACAGGGCTCAGGCAGACAGAGAGAAGATGAGGTTTCAACAGCGAAGCTGGTTCTACTCACAGGGCTCAGGCAGACAGAGAGAAGGTGAGGATTCCACAGCGAAGCTGTCATCTTTTGCGTGTATGTCTACGCCGTTAAATGGCCGAGTGATTCCGCGTGTATGTGTACGCCGTTAAATGTCCGAGCGAAACGAAGCAAAATGTATATTTACATCTGTGGAGCAATATTTTTTTTCCTAGGATGGTAGGGGAAGACTCATAAATGGTATTAACCCCAGTGACGGGTAGGTTTAGGGACGGGGTTGTGGTAGGTCATATATTTATATATACAGTAATGTAAAGTTAAGTCAACGGCGTTGATAAACACGCTGAAAAGCGATTATGCGTGTTGATATAGCACGCCAAAAATGGAAATACGAATTGGCGTGTCATACATACGCCATTTCATGAGATCAGTCTGCTCACTGCCATTTCATCCATTTAAGATGAAGTTTAACCATTTCATCTTTAATGCAGCAAGAAAGAAAACAAAAAGAGGGAGATCTTTAAGTTCTGTGGATATCAAACTAGCTACAAATTACTGTTGCTTACCTCCATTTCGTGTTGCAAAATGGATAAACCATATTACCCACGTCTTCCAAGCCACCTGCGATGGTACCGTGCATCTTTTATTAATTTGTTAACTGCTCATGTTAAACAAGCTTTTTTGAAATAAAGCTTTTTTAAATTTTCATTGAGGGCCGGCGCCAGAGAATTTTTAATGCAGGTGCTGATATAACATTGAATACTATTAATAAATGAGCAAAACTTGGCCACTCAATTTTTAATATTCAATTATTTTAATTATCACAATTAAAGTTTTAATTTTATTAAATTGAATAAGCACAACATTCAGCATTCAATCAAATATTGTTAAAGATGTATTATTATTAATAATGTTATTTCAATATAAGACCTTGTTATTTCAACATAATATGTGTGCGTGTAACAAGCAAGATGTGCATTTGTAAATCCGGTGACATGGGTGCATTGATTTTTATTAATAAACTAGTGTTTTCTGTGTCAGTCTCTGCTGCAAAAATGAAGTTGATGATCGCCATCTCCGTAGTGAACGCACCTATAGAGAGAAATGCACATATAATCAGAGAGTAGCCTATTACTTTTCGTTTAAAGACATTTCAAGCTTTCTATATATTTCTCATGCCTGTGAGGCATACACTGAGTTTCAGTTAATTTATGATGAGATGTGCTCCAGTTCACGTGCAATGCAAGTGACCGCGCCGCGCCTCCATGTAATGATTAAATTGTCTACTATATTTGCTTCTTATTTATTAAATCCAGGCAATTGGTTGATGAAAAATTTATTAAAATTAAGATACAATTTATACAAAACAAAATTCACTTTAAAGAAAGGCTTTCCACAAAACAACACTTAATGAAGTGGTCAAAATCGTGTCTGACCCATATATTATTGCGCATCCTATGCTGTTCACTTTTCATAATCAATATGGAAAAAAATAACATTATAATATTTTAACAAATATGAAACTAAATGTGCTTTTTTAATGGCTATAGTAGACCTACAGACTCTCTATTGCTGCATTCATATAATTCTGAATTTTGGCACACATAGCCTAAGTTTAAAGGCATTTGTTTGTGCATAGTAAAACATATCTGCAACATTTATCAAGTTCACAGATAATTGTGCATGCATGCTAATCATTATGATACTAAAATCATAATAAAGTAGGCTATATGTGGCTTAATGCAGATTAGAATGTCCCCTTATTATGTCGAAATAGCAAGTTATTATGTCAAAATAACGAGATATGTCGAAATAACAAGATTAAGTCGAAATAATGACTTATGTCGAAATAACGACTTATGTCAAAATAACAGATATTATGTCAAAATAACAACGTATGTCGAAATAACGAGATGTGTTGAAATAACGACTTAATATCTGAAAAAACCCCAAAAAAAAACGGTTTCCTGAAAATCCTGAAAAACGGGAAGCCTGGCGGTTCAGGGCTTCCATAGAATAGCCTACAGCCTGAATATAATTGCTTCCAGAAATTATTTTTGGGGGTGCTGAAGCACCTGCTAGCCCCTCCCTATATAGCGCCGCCCATGACTGTTAATACTTTTAATTATAGCCTATTATTCGATGTAATCGACCTAAATGTTTTTAGACAATTTTCAATGAGGAGGAGTAAGCTTCTATCTAATCTTTGCAGCATGTCGATTATCCTGGGATGCGCTATAAAATTATTGCGATTCAAATGAATTATAATAGTCTATAAATTTAATAATAAAAGTAGGCCTTAATAATACAAAAATACTAATGATAATTTAATACATTGGAAATGCTAAATACTCTTGATATTGATAGCTGATGCTTGTTTTGACAATATCTCTGGATAGTAAACATGGTGACGGTTTTTGTGAGCGGAGCTTAGGTGGAGGCAGAACGATCCCAGCAAGCAATAGAGAGCCTAAGTCCCTCCCCTTCCGGTCGACCACCATGGGACCTTATTTCGAAAAATATTGATGGTAGTCAATGGCGAGAGACAACAAATATTTTGATCTCGTTTGAATTAGTGATAATTGTGCATGCATGCTAATCATTATGATACTAAAATCATAATAAAGTAGGCTATATGTGGCTTAATGCAGATTAGAATGTCCCCTTATTATGTCGAAATAGCAAGTTATTATGTCAAAATAACGAGATATGTCGAAATAACAAGATTAAGTCGAAATAATGACTTATGTCGAAATAACGACTTATGTCAAAATAACAGATATTATGTCAAAATAACAACGTATTTCGAAATAACGAGATGTGTTGAAATAACGACTTAATATCTGAAAAAAAGAAAAAAAAACGGTTTCCTGAAAATCCTGAAAAACGGGAAGCCTGGCGGTTCAGGGCTTCCATAGAATAGCCTACAGCCTGAATATAATTGCTTCCAGAAATTATTTTTGGGGGTGCTGAAGCACCTGCTAGCCCCTCCCTATATAGCGCCGCCCATGACTGTTAATACTTTTAATTATAGCCTATTATTCGATGTAATCGACCTAAATGTTTTTAGACAATTTTCAATGAGGAGGAGTAAGCTTCTATCTAATCTTTGCAGCATGTCGATTATGCTGGGATGCGCTATAAAATTATTGTGTTTCAAATGAATTATAATAGTCTATAAATTTAATAATAAAAGTAGGCCTTAATAATACAAAAATACTAATGATAATTTAATACATTGGAAATGCTAAATACTCTTGATATTGATAGCTGATGCTTGTTTTGACAATATCTCTGGATAGTAAACATGGTGACGGTTTTTGTGAGCGGAGCTTAGGTGGAGGCAGAACGATCCCAGCAAGCAATAGAGAGCCTAAGTCCCTCCCCTTCCGGTCGACCACCATGGGACCTTATTTCAAAAAATATTGATGGTAGTCAATGGCGAGAGACAACAAATATTTTGATCTCGTTTGAATTGTGCCCTGAATTACACATATGATGTTTGTCAATTTAAAAGATACATTTTAAAGTCAAGAAAGTCGCAGTTTACGCTCCAATTTGCTTCGATCAGCACTTTTATAACTCATTGGCTTCTATATTAACAGACCTCCCAGAGTTCCAGCTTTTAATAGGGGGTGACTTTAATGCTGTATGGCTTCATGATATTGACAGAACAGGGGTAACAGAAAGCAGAGATCAGCGACTGGCATCTATTGCATTGAAGAAACTGTCTACTGATTATGGAGTGATTGATACATGGCGAATGATGAATCCTTCTTCCAGAGAATTTTCTTTTTTTTCATCTCGTCATAAATCTTTTACAAGAATAGACTATATCTTTTCATCCAAAACTCTTTTTAATGACATTTGCAGCACTGAAATGATCCCAATTGCTTTATCCGATCATAGGACTGTTTTATGTAGTTTTTCATTAAAAGCGGGTCAATCTAGGGCAGTTCGTTGGTGTTTTAACACGTCTCTGCTCCAGAATGATGTATTTATACGCGAGCTTGAGGCCGAGTTGGAGGAATTTATTAAAATAAATGGCCCATCAGTTGATGATCCACGAGTGCTATGGGATGCGGTTAAAGGGTGCATTAGGAATAAAACTATATCCTTTGCATCCTATCTTAATACATCTAAAAAACATCGTATAAATTGCTTGGAGTCTGAAATCGCAGCTCTTGAACATGAAATGTTAAGTAATTCCTCTCCAGAAAATATTTGTAAGCGACAGAAATTAGTTGACGAACTTAGTAGCTTGTTAATAAGAGAAGCAGAATTTACTATCCATCGCACTAGGCAAAATCCAACCTAAAAGCAAACCCTTCTGAAGACTTCTGAACACATTATCCTGTCCTCGCCGAGAGACATGACATGACAAACACTTTTCAATAAAGTCCTGAAGCAGCCAATTTTTTTTTTTTTTTTTTTTTACACAAATAAACAAAAACAAAAAACAGAACACTTGTGAAAGTATCAAAATGCTCAGTGAACAGAGTTGCTCAAGAGTGAAGATGGCAGGATCCAGCTCACAAACCTCCAGCTGAGCAACTCATGGTGCCATTAATAAAACCGGTCATTGTTTGAGTTATTGGAGTTAAAATAGATTGTAATCATTTGACATGCATGACTTTATACAAATCTGAAACTGCTACAGTATAAATGATTGAAAAGATGAACATTGTATTTAATGCTCACTTCAAATGTGCACATTTAGCTATTTTTTATTGTGTACGAAAGTGCCAATCACTTTGAAACAATGTGTATTGTGAAACCGTCACTTTATGCGACCATTGCGCATAAAGTGACGGCATCACCGTTGATTGACAGTTGATTTCCTTTCGTCTATATCCCATGTCTATATCCGACGATGCGGGATTAACATGAATGTCTATCTGACGGACCCCCGCCCGCGTCGAAAAACAACGTCAAGGGTATACCTCTTGCGTTGAAACTTGACGCCAGGGGTCCTTGACCATGCGTCAGACATTTGACGAGTATAGGGAGTGAGACTGTGTTGGTCCAGGTGCAGGTCCTTCATCAGATTTCTCAATTTATTTTTATTTATAAAGGGGCCATGTAAAATTTTGTCCCGTATTCCACCATCAGAAATTTGGGCACTCCTATACTCCACCCACTTGAACAGTTTTTCACAGGAACTGAATATTACACAACACCCCAAAGTGAAACGCCGCCTATTCATTCAGTTCCTTTGATGTGATCACATGGAATTATAATGACGACTGATGTCATGCGATTTTGGCAGCATAAATAGTGGATCAGAATCAATCTGTGAGACAAACTGCCTGATAATACAGTTTATTTCATCCAGCTTTGATCACCAGCACAATGACTACAGAAATGTCATGTGGAGGATGGACCACAGTGAAGCCTGTCACTGAAGAAGTGAAGAAGATCTGCACTCAGCGAAGAGACAGAAAATCTCTCGTAAATGTTTTTGTTAAAACACAGTCTAGTAAAATGATCTATTTCGGTGCGGTGAAATGTGTTGAGGAAATTATTTGTTGTTATTTTCAAAAGAACTTTTTTACTTTTCACTAAAAGTCACAACACATTTTACATGAGTTTTCTGATATTTAAATGATAGAAGTAACTCCCTACAGACTTATAAACTCCTTTTTTTATATATATAATAATAATAATAATATAGATTAATATAAATGTGCATTTGTTTATTCAGGTGAAGTCAGAGATGGAGAAGAAGACTGCAATCAATTTTAAAGATTACATTCCTTTACTCTATAGGAGTCAGCTTGTGGCAGGAATAAACTATCTGGTCAAGGTAAATGAGTGTTTTGTTTTGTGGATTTTGAGCTTGATGTTTTCATCACTGAAACTCTTCCAAGGCACAATTTGTATTTCCAATATCAAAAAGCCAACTATAGCAGTGTGTCCTAAACGGATGTGATGTGTCCAGTAATTTTTCCTCTCCGAAAGTTAAAATGCATTAAGTCACTGTAAGTTTCTCTGCATTTGTTGCCTATAAGATAAAACTCTTCTCAACTGTGTAGTGTTGCTCGACACTCAAATCTAGTCTGCAATGCTCACTGTAGCAGAACTAGCTGGAAATTTGCTTACTGTCATGGAGAATGAATGTGATTAGGTCGATATTAATGTGAAAAATCTATTATAAATCCATGTGGATTCTCTCTCTCTCTGACTGTGACTAAAGTCCAGTACCCTAAAACCATCACTGACCCTCTGGAAGACTTCTGAACACTTCTAACCGCATGCAGAAAATAGTCTGTCTGATATAATAACAGACACGCAGTGAGCTGCCATACTGTATAGAGGAACTATAGAAAACTGTTTTCATTCCTCAATAAACTCAATATTCAAACCCTCAGTGTCTGTGTCAGTGTGTTTATATGAAGATGTGAACACCACACTCACTTCACTTTAGTGAAAAAAATTATATGCTGAAATAATTACAGTTTTTCTGAATTGCTAAAATACATTTCTTAAAACCATCACTCACTTTCTCAAAACCTTAACCTGTTTGCGTTCCTGCAAAATTTGCCTAAAACGCCTAGAAAAGGCCTACCCAAATTAAATTGCATGCTGTTTTTGAACCATTTGGAGTATATGCATGCTTTTGGTCTCTTTTGAAAGGTGACACTCAGAGGTTTGTTCCTAAACAGCCAGAATCACTGTAAGACTTACTGGTATTGAGTAATATAACTACAACTATTTTTTTGTAAACAGATGCCTGCAGATAACTACATCTGAGAGCTATTACCTGGAAAACACAATGGGATCACAGCATGAAGCCTTACCAAACACAGTGTAAAATTTGATGATAATACCTAAGAAAATGAGTGTTTTACATATGTTTATCTCTAGCACAGGTTTTGTGATTTTGGCTAAAAATGGCATAATCATAATTTAAAGACCACTGGGCATGTTTACAAATAGCTCAAAATATGATCGGAGTGGGACTTTAACACATTCAGTTGACTATAAGTAACGTTGCACCTACATCTCTACTAACTCTCACTAGAGTTTTAGTAGAGTAGTAGACTGGTAGGGTTAGGGTTGGAATAAGTTGATGTAGTTGCAAAGTTACTTATAGTCAGTAGAGTGTCTGTTGGAGGATCATCACAATAAAAAGTTATCAGATATTAAGCAGAGAGTCTACTAATACTCTACTGAGAGTTAGTTGACATCTAGTTGCAAAGTTACATAATAGTCAACAGAATGTTCAAAAGGGACCATCAAAATAAAGTGTTACCTGTTTATTTACTGTTTTTATTTAATATGGTGTTTTAATGAGTTTCTGAACTCGCTTGAAACAGTGTTTTAAGTGTGACAAGCAAATGTCGAGTGAGTCCCTCTTTGACGACATTTGTTGAGAAGTAATGATAGCATGGTGTTCATAAGAATGAAGGATTGCTGAGTTGTTTGTTTAAATGTGTTTTTGTTTGTTGTTTTCGGTTTTCCCAGGCGGTTGCACTCGAGGGGCAGTGGGCGCACATGTGGTGTTTACTTTTAGTGGATGCAGTTGTTTGGTGTGAGGGTGTCACATATAGGTAAATGCTGTGGTGAATTCATTGTTTGTTTTGAGTATTATTAATTTCTTCACTCCACTTGTACCTCAGTGTACTGCCTGGGTGGTTTTATTTTGTTCTTTTTGATTATTAGGTGTCTTAAATATGTCTATAAGGGACTTTGTTAAATAAAACTGCTGTGTAAAAGCATTTATACCAAAATCCTGACTGCTGGTTTATTCTATACATCAATACATGATTAACTGTGAGCTCTTTAAGTGGGCGAGGTTACAATCATTAGCCAAAAATAAATTAAATCTGTCATCTAAAGAGATTTCAAGAGAAATGACAGTTTATTTTATTTCAGGTTTTATTTCACCACATAACCAGTTGGCCAGTTTATGTTCACAGTTGGTTTATGTATCTGTTTGTCAGATAAGTATGAATCAGTGCCTTTGAATTACCATTTGCATTTGATAAACACTTTTGCTCCGTGACTTGCATTATTAATATTCAGGGAAGCCTATATACATTTTAAAAATTCCAGTCCATGAATTTCCTGGGAATTGAACCTATGACCTTGCCTTTACCGTTTGAGCAACAGGAACTCTACAGATTTACACCTTTTGGTAAATAGTGTAATAAAAATGGGCACATGTTGTTGGGTGCATTTTGTCTACGAAACACATAAAAGTGTAACTTTCTGAAAACCGAGGATGTGTTTGTCACGGTGTGGTGTAGGTTGAAGAAAGGCGAACAGGCAAAGAGCTCCAATACAAACAAGGGAACTCACACAGGTACAGGGCTGACGGGCAGAAGGTACACTCACACTTGGTTCAAGGTAACATTAACGAGAACAGACAAAGAACAAGGCAAAACACAGGGCTTAAATACATGGGGAACCAGATCAGGGAAACGAGACACAGCTGACAAGACTAATGAGGTGACAGGTGACACAGATGAACTAATAATGTTAATGACGACAGCAGAGAAAGTCTAATATGGGGAGAACTCCCACTCACATTAAACTGATTAAACTCACATTAAACTAAACACATTAAATGAGGGCGCTCACAGGCGGAGTGCAGAATGAATGGAGGTCTATGGAGCAATACCCCTAAAAATCCACTTTTCTCAGGATATAATTTTTTGTCTAGTAATTCGAATGTTGTATTCGAAAGAAGATGCAAAGAAATTACACATTGCTGGGTGTTAGATTTTTTAGAGTCACTTATTTGCTCTAAAAAGTCTTTTAAAATGTCAATGACATCATACACATCGTACGACCAGAGACCTGCTTTACGGCAATCCTTCAGTCACTTTGGTGCTTACGCGCATAGACATAATAAATACATAGACGCCCTATTGGCCGCTTTGGAACGTTGCTGCGATACGTCAACGGGTCCGCCATTTTGCGGAGGGCCAGATTGCACTGTAATAAAATGTAAGTAAACGGGTGAGCTGCGTTTTTTCTGGATAAAAAACAAACTGTTTTTACATTTATCAACCGATTTCAGTGGTTTGTATGTGGTGTACAAAAAGTTCCATCTCTAGTTATTTAAAATCTCGATAGTTAGACTTGTAAAATATTTTTTTTAATAAAGAATGGTCAATTAAGCTCAGGCTTGTCATGTATCTGGCTTTTTATTCTTGGATAAGAATGGTGAATACCCCCATACTGAGATATAATTTAAGTTTTCTTATTGTGGAAAAAGCATTTTCTGTGATTGACCAGATTTTAGCAATGACAAAGATAACTGATGGATCCTTTATAATAATACGTTATGGTACAACTACAGTGCAATGCAAATAGTAAACAAAACAAAGTGAGAAGTAATAGTAAATAGTTTAGTCAATAAAATAAACAAATAGTATACAGCTGCTACTTGGGCGGAGTAATAACCGCAGCACCTGAGACGCGCCGTGGTGAGGAGCAGAGAGTTCGTTCAGAGTTTGGGCACGGTACGTCTCAGGTGCTGCGGTTATCACTCCGCCCAAGTAGCAGTGCTTCGCCTTCAGAGAATATAGTCCCCTGTATTTATACTGTTAAAATATGTCTGTGTCTCATGTGACGTAGTTTTTTGTACACTCTGTGACTATACAAATCACAACATGTAAATAGGAAAATGTTTGCGCTATTTTGTCACTTATTTGGATTAGTATGCTAGCTGCAACCATTTACATCAAGTCTTTGTGCTAAGCTAGGCTAGCGGTGGGTGCGTCAAACAGACTTATAGCACGCACGGAGATGAAAAAGGTATGTATGGACTTTTCTAACTCTGGGGGATAAGGTGAATAGGCTAAAGTCCCAAAAATTCGGAGTGTTCCTTTAAACAACTACATTGTCGACTGAAAAACTATTTAAACTACATTTCGTGACACAATAACAGTAGTATTTTTAAATGTATCCTCTGAACGTTACTATTACTAATTAAATCATGACCAAACCAAAAACAAACGTTCAGTCTTGCTTGTGAAAGGTAATTCCTCGAAAGCTGTTTTCAATTGTGTGGCGATGTGTACAGCCCCAAACAGCGCATTTTTCTCAATTCCCGGTATGAGAGGTATGGGAAAGTTGCCATCCCCAACATGGCGGCGCCGTTGACGTACGCTCCAGCGGCCAATAGGGCGTCTATGTATTTATTATGTCTATGCTTACGCGCATAGACAGACGAGAGAAGCCGCGAAATTTAAAAATACTACTGTTATTGTGTCACGAAATGTAGTTTTAATAGTTTTTCAGTCGACAATGTAGTTGTTAAAAGCTCAAATCTGTGGTTTATTTATAAAGATAGCGCTTAATTAAAAATTTGATCTGACGTTTTCTGAGTTTTGATATCCAAGCCTTTACCGGGCTCTCAGCGCCCTGCACCCCGCCTGGAACAGCCTTTACTCGGTTAGTGCTTCTGACGTTTGTGGTTAAACATGACATATAATTCGTCTTGTGTATATCTAACGGGCGATCTTTGGTCTCACTAATCTTGTTCCCTGGCAAATCGTTTTGGCTGACGGCAAAGTGAAGTTTCATAACTTTATATTGTGGCTATTTTAACGTTGTATCCTGCTGTGTCTGAATCGTTTACTTTATTTATTGTCTTGTATAACTCTTCTTATACCTTTTAGGCTACTTATACTGTTATAATGTCTCTTACTGATCAATAAAACTGAAAAATAGACAAGGTTGTGTCATTTTATTTTATATAGCCTATATTTTATATAGCCTTTTCATTACTATTTTATTTGCTGTACTGTTTGTTTGTTTATTTTATTGACTAAACTATTTACTATTACTTCTCACTTTATCTTATATTTACTATTTGCACTGCACTGTAGTTGTACCATATCGTATTACCATAGATAAAGGATCCATCAGTTATCTTTGTTATTGCTAAAATCGGGTCAATCACAGAAAATGCTTTTTCCACAATAAGAAAACTATCGCAGCAACGTTCCAAAGCGGCCAATAGAGGGTATGCGCATGACGTCACCGTCGGCCGGAGTGAATGCGGTCACGCACACAAGTGGCAAAAAGACTGAGCGGCAGCATTTGTTTTCAGCGTGAATGCCGTGAAAAACACACAAAACACATCTAAACCGGGAAAGAGATTTGCGATTTACTGTACAAGTAGATTTGACCAGAAATCTGAGGTACTGTATATTTTTACAGACTGCAAAAAGCTACAGAACAGACTATATTCTGCATAATTGGATGTTTTTAAATAAACACTGACAAAAAACTATACACGTTTTAGGGCTGGACGATATGATGATATACAGTATAACATTAATGTAAGTGATCACTCGGATTTAGACCTATCTATATTGTATTTATATAAAACGTTTACAGGCAGATTTTCTTAATTTATTTCCCCGGCGTCGAAATCAGGCACATATAAATGTCAGGAAACACGATTCCTGGCTGCATGTCAATATCCATGGATCACTGATCTTTGATAAGTTGTAAGGAACACTATATCGAGTCCAACTTTTAGTTTAAACTGATAATAGTTTGTTTTACTCGTGTTTTCGCAGTTTCCCCTATTAACGCCAGTCACGCAGCAGCTCTTTTGCCACTCAGTCAGGCTGAGGGGGGCGTGTTCCGGCGGGGAAGTGACGTTAATGCATTCCCTCTATAGGGCGTCTATGTATTTATTATGTCTATGCTTTTGCGTTCTGCACTTTCTTTTCTCTCGAGGCATCTACTACACAACTGACACAGGTAAATACCTGTGTGGTCCCGCTTCGGATGCCACGATGCCATCAAGCGGTATCTCTGGTCGTAATCAGTCCTTCACTGACCAATAAGCGTCCATTAGCAGAATGCTAGCGTGTTATGGGCAACAACAACTCAACCTGTAAGAAATCGAAAGGACATAAGTACTCGTTCATTCAACTTTCGACCTTTAACCCATGTTGGACTTGCAAAACCTACATTCAAATCTAAAATTTCTCAATGACAATCGGGTGAAAAAGACCAATTTAGCCGTTTAGCCCCATAGACTCCCATTCATTTTGCACTCGGACTATTGCCCCCAGTGGAACTCTGGTGGAACTACAACCAAAAAGTCGGTACAATAGGACTTAATAGGGAGTGGCCAGGCTTTCCGTAGACGGGCTTTGACGACAGGTAGTGGTGGCAAGATGAGGCTTCCTGAACCACTGAGACCTCGCAGCCCATTGCTTCATCCAAAGGTTCATTACTCGAAGCTTCATTCAGCATTGCTCACTAGCGACACCTAGCTACTGTACAAAGAAATAGCAGACAAATTCATTCATTCAGAACCAATGACCCGCCCCCCTCCCGCTCTGTTTTATTTATTTATCTTCTTCTCACTGTTGATGTCTCTGTAACCTTTCATTTGCAATAATAAAGAGATCTGTGCAGACATTTGTCCATTGCCTGGGAATGAAATAAAACGTGTATCTTTCTCTGTCTGCATTTACTTGTACAGAAACAACTTTCACACACACAGTTTATAAATTATTCAAAAAAATTTGGATAGTGACAGTTTGAGCAACAAAAGTGACTGTGTTGAGTGCAGTGCTTATGGTGGAGGGACTCGAGGGAGTGTAATAAAGTAAACTGCAGTAAACACTGCAGTTTGGGGTGGATGCAGGAAGGATTGCAATATATTTTTATTGAGAAAATGAATTTTTTGAAGTGTATTGGGGTTTAGACCATTCCTCTTCTTGGACAAAACCTCTCCAGCCTTGGAGAAATATCCTTTCACAAGGAACAGAGGATGCAGGGGAACATAAAATGTCAGTGCCAGCGGGTATAAATGAAGACTGATGCTTCTGTTTAGCCCAGACAGGGGAGGATCTCCTCTTTCTTGCTGGCTCCATTACCATGAAAAAGAAAGATGTCATAAAAAGCAAACAAATCCAAAAGGGCAATCCAAAATAAAAAGCAGTCCAGTCCAGATCCAAAAATCTAAGCTACCAAAAATCCAAATAATCTTATCTAATTAATATACACAAAGACTATAATATAGCTACTATAATTAATAATAACAATTATTAATTATTATTAATAACTATTCTAACCTGATATAGTGTAACAATATACAGCCCTAACACATATGACACAATAACGACAATGAGAGTGCTCTAACTCTCTGACTCTCTGACACTACCCCTGCTTCTACTACTCCTGCAACACCCAGAAGGTGGCGCGAGTTTCAAACCCCCTTTATCCGGAAGCGACACTCAGACTGAACCGATGACGTATCCACACAAACCGAGGCCTCGTTTGTCATTAGTCACGTGATATTCACGTTAACAACACAAGCCTCGAATCGCGGCTTCATCTGGCACGCCCTTTTTTTCTCGACACAAGCTCTGATGCCTTGGTTCAAATGTCACATCACTAACGACAGGCAGACAAGTCCAATGAACAGGCGGGCACACTGTGCGATTTTTGTCCAATTTTGAGCCGAATTCTGACTCGTTTTTGGGGTCGGGCGATTTTCAGCTTTGTCGTGCGTCGTTTGTCGTTCAGTGTTCGTGCATGCAGTGTACAGGGGGAAACGAGAGGCGATTAACCTCTCCCGACAGGCAATCGGATGGTCGGATGAATTTCTGGTAGGCCTATGACCGAAATTTTTGTCACTCCTCATGACTATATCGCACAGTTGAAGCAGAGCTACGAACCGATTGCCCTCACTGCAACATGACATCATGACTTTGCGTAAACATAGCCTACACGCCACTTTCAAGTCAAGTGGCATGTTATCTATACGCATTTTGAGCTGTCCGCGTGTATGTCTACGCCGAAACGAACCGTCATCTTTTGCGTGTATGTCTACGCCGTTAAACGTCCGAGTGATTCCGCTTGTATGTCTACGCCGTTAAACGTCCGAGTGATTCCGCGTGTATGTCTACGCCGTTAAACGTCCGAGTGATTCCGCGTGTATGTCTACGCCGTTAAACGTCCGAGTGATTCCGCGTGTATGTATACGCCGTTAAACGTCCGAGTGATTCCGCGTGTATGTGTACGCCGTTAAATGTCCGAGCGAAACGAAGCAAAATGTATATTTACATCTGTGGAGCAATATTTTTTTTCCTAGGATGGTAGGGGAAGACTCATAAATGGTATTAACCCCAGTGACGGGTAGGTTTAGGGACGGGGTTGTGGTAGGTCATATATTTATATATACAGTAATGTAAAGTTAAGTCAACGCCGTTGATAAACACGCTGAAAAGCGATTATGCGTGTTGATATAGCACGCCAAAAATGGAAATACGAATTGGTGTGTGATACATACGCCATTTCATGAGATCAGTCTGCTCACTGCCATTTCATCCATTTAAGATGAAGTTTAACCATTTCATCTTTAATGCAGCAAGAAAGAAAACAAAAATAGGGAGATCTTTAAGTTCTGTGGATATCAAACTAGCTACAAATTACTGTTGCTTACCTCCATTTCGTGTTGCAAAATGGATAAACCATATTACCCACGTCTTCCAAGCCACCTGCGATGGTACCGTGCATCTTTTATTAATTTGTTAACTGCTCATGTTAAACAAGCTTTTTTGAAATAAAGCTTTTTTAAATTTTCATTGAGGGCCGGCGCCAGAGAATTTTTAATGCAGGTGCTGATATAACATTGAATACTATTAATAAATGAGCAAAACTTGGCCACTCAATTTTTAATATTCAATTATTTTAATTATCACAATTAAAGTTTTAATTTTATTAAATTGAATAAGCACAACATTCAGCATTCAATCAAATATTGTTAAAGATGTATTATTATTAATAATGTTATTTCAATATAAGACCTTGTTATTTCAACATAATATGTGTGCGTGTAACAAGCAAGATGTGCATTTGTAAATCCGGTGACATGGGTGCATTGATTTTTATTAATAAACTAGTGTTTTCTGTGTCAGTCTCTGCTGCAAAAATGAAGTTGATGATCGCCATCTCCGTAGTGAACGCACCTATAGAGAGAAATGCACATATAATCAGAGAGTAGCCTATTACTTTTCGTTTAAAGACATTTCAAGCTTTCTATATATTTCTCATGCCTGTGAGGCATACACTGAGTTTCAGTTAATTTATGATGAGATGTGCTCCAGTTCACGTGCAATGCAAGTGACCGCGCCACGCCTCCATGTAATGATTAAATTGTCTACTATATTTGCTTCTTATTTATTAAATCCAGGCAATTGGTTGATGAAAAATTGATTAAAATTAAGATACAATTTATACAAAACAAAATTCACTTTAAAGAAATGCTTTCTACAAAACAAAACTTAAAGAAGTGGTCAAAATCGTGTCTGACCCATATATTATTGTGCATCCTATGCTGTTCACTTTTCATAATCAATATGGAAAAAAATAACATTATAATATTTTAACAAATATGAAACTAAATGTGCTTTTTTAATGGCTATAGTAGACCTACAGACTCTCTATTGCTGCATGCACATTCATATAATTCTGAATTTTGGCACACATAGCCTAAGTTTAAAGGCATTTGTTTGTCCATAGTAAAACATATCTGCAACATTTATCAAGTTCACAGATAATTGTGCATGCATGCTAATCATTATGATACTAAAATCATAATAAAGTAGGCTATATGTGGCTTAATACAGATTAGAATGTCCCCTTATTATGTCGAAATAGCAAGTTATTATGTAAAAATAACGAGATATGTCGAAATAACAAGATTAAGTCGAAATAACGACTTATGTCGAAATAACGACTTATGTCAAAATAACAGATATTATGTCAAAATAACGACGTATGTCGACATAACGAGATGTGTTGAAATAACGACTTAATATCTGAAAAAAAGTTTCCTGAAAATCCTGAAAAACGGGAAGCCTGGCGGTTCAGGGCTTCCATAGAATAGCCTACAGCCTGAATATAATTGCTTCCAGAAATTATTTTTGGGGGTGCTGAAGCACCTGCTAGCCCCTCCCTATATAGCGCCGACCATGACTGTTAATACTTTTAATTATAGCCTATTATTCAATGTAATCGACCTAAATGTTTTTAGACAATTTTCAATGAGGAGGAGTAAGCTTCTATCTAATCTTTGCAGCATGTCGATTATGCTGGGATGCGCTATAAAATTATTGCGTTTCAAATGAATTATAATAGTCTATAAATTTAATAATAAAAGTAGGCCTTAATAATACACAAATACTAATGATAATTTAATACATTGGAAATGCTAAATACTCTTGATATTGATAGCTGATGCTTGTTTTGACAATATCTCTGGATAGTAAACATGGTGACGGTTTTTGTGAGCGGAGCTTAGGTGGAGGCAGAACGATCCCAGCAAGCAATAGAGAGCCTAAGTCCCTCCCCTTCCGGTCGACCACCATGGGACCTTATTTCGAAAAATATTGATGGTAGTCAATGGCGAGAGACAACAAATATTTTGATCTCGTTTGAATTGTGCCCTGAATTACACATATGATGTTTGTCAATTTAAAAGATACATTTTAAAGTCAAGAAAGTCGCAGTTTACGCTCCAAATTGCTTCGATCAGCACTTTTATAACTCATTGGCTTCTATATTAACAGACCTCCCAGAGTTCCAGCTTTTAATAGGGGGTGACTTTAATGCTGTATGGCTTCATGATATTGACAGAACAGGGGTAACAGAAAGCAGAGATCAGCGACTGGCATCTATTGCATTGAAGAAACTGTCTACTGATTATGGAGTGATTGATACATGGCGAATGATGAATCCTTCTTCCAGAGAATTTTCTTTTTTTTCATCTCGTCATAAATCTTTTACAAGAATAGACTATGGGCCCTATTTTAACGATCTGAAACGCAAGTGTCAAAGCGTAAAGCGCAAGTAACTTTGTGGGCGGATCCCGGCGCTGTTGCTATTTTCCCGGCGGGATAAATGCCTCTTGCGCCTGGCGCAAATCTAAAAGGGGTTGGCCTGAAGTAGCTTCATTATTCATAGGTGTGGTTTGGGCGTAACGTTAAATAATCCAATCAGAGCGTCATCTCACATTCCCTTTAAGAGCAGGTGCGCTTGTTCTAAAGCGGATTCCTATTATAACGGCGGATTTGCCAGGCGCGCGCCAGGAGCGGTTCACAGCCGAGGAGAGCAGCGTTCTCATCAGAGAAGTGACATTGGGGATGGAGAAACCCACCCAAATTAACTTCTGTTAAACAGGCGTATGATAATTTGGGTAAATGTGTAAGCTACATGCTTTTATAATAAATTGTCTATCTATCTATCTATCTGTCTATCTATCTATCTATCTATCTATCTATCTATCTATCGTAATAATGTATGATTTGCAAAAATGAAAACTGCTGCTTAGATGAGAGAATCAAAGTGTATGCGCGTTGTGCACACGCTACATTGATTATGGCCAAGCATGCGCCCTTAAAATAGCATAATGAACAACGCGCAACGCGCCACTGACTTTAGACTAGTTTTTTTCTGGTCAGTGGCGCAATTGTTTTATAGAACAGCAAAATAGCATGTGGGAAAGTTTGCGCCGGAACACGCCTCCTCTTTGCGCTGAACCGCCCCGGGGAGCGCAAGTGTATTTCTTAGTTAACCGACCTGCGTCTGTGGAGGGAAAAGTCCGCTATGCGCGGGTGCAAAATAGGAATGATACATGCGTCAGTGTACAAAGTCATTTGCGCCGAGTGCAAGATAGGGCCCTATATCTTTTCATCCAAAACTCTTTTTAATGACATTTGCAGCACTGAAATGACCCCAATTGCTTTATCCGATCATAGGACTGTTTTATGTAGTTTTTCATTAAAAGCGGGTCAGTCTAGGGCAGTTCGTTGGTGTTTTAACACGTCTCTGCTCCAGAATGATGTATTTATACGCGAGCTTGAGGCCGAGTTGGAGGAATTTATTAAAATAAATGGCCCATCAGTTGATGATCCACGAGTGCTATGGGATGCGGTTAAAGGGTGCATTAGGAATAAAACTATATCCTTTGCATCCTATCTTAATACATCTAAAAAACATCGTATAAATTGCTTGGAGTCTGAAATCGCAGCTCTTGAACATGAAATGTTAAGTAATTCCTCTCCAGAAAATATCTGTAAGCGACAGAAATTAGTTGACGAACTTAGTAGCTTGTTAATAAGAGAAGCAGAATTTACTATCCATCGCACTAGGCAAAATCCAACCTAAAAGCAAACCCTTCTGAAGACTTCTGAACACATTATCCTGTCCTCGCCGAGAGACATGACATGACAAACACTTTTCAATAAAGTCCTGAAGCAGCCATTTTTTTTTTTTTTTTTTTTTACACAAATAAACAAAAACAAAAAACAGAACACTTGTGAAAGTATCAAAATGCTCAGTGAACAGAGTTGCTCAAGAGTGAAGATGGCAGGATCCAGCTCACAAACCTCCAGCTGAGCAACTCATGGTGCCATTAATAAAACCGGTCATTGTTTGAGTTATTGGAGTTAAAATAGATTGTAATCATTTGACATGCATGACTTTATACAAATCTGAAACTGCTACAGTATAAATGATTGAAAAGATGAACATTGTATTTAATGCTCACTTCAAATGTGCACATTTAGCTATTTTTTATTGTGTACGAAAGTGCCAATCACTTTGAAACAATGTGTATTGTGAAACCGTCACTTTATGCGACTATTGTGCATAAAGTGACGGTATCACCGTTGATTGACAGTTGATTTCCTTTCGTCTATATCCCATGTCTATATCCGACGATGCGGGATTAACATGAATGTCTATCTGACGGACCCCCGCCCGCGTCGAAAAACAACGTCAAGGGTATACCTCTTGCGTTGAAACTTGACGCCAGGGATCCTTGACCATGCGTCAGACATTTGACGAGTAGGGAGTGAGACTGTGTTGCACAGAGTGATGACTTGGATGATCAGGAAACAGCACCAGCACCACCACGAGCTTCCTCAGACTGGTCTACTCGAAAAAGTCTCCTCTCAGAGAGGTGGGAGAAAGAGAGACCCTGTCTGGTGAATACCATGGTGGCACAACAAAATGTGAACACTCAGATCTGCCAACGATGTGGCAGCAGTCCAGCTGCTGTCCGTTGTCGTGACTGCCGACCACAACCATTCTTCTGTGCTGATTGTGATGTCAGCATACACCGAAACCATGTCTTCCACAACAGGAATGCAACAATAGCTGGATTCTTTCAGCCATTGCCTCCAACAACCTGTGTCGTGGAGAGGGCTCTTTCCCAGTGTGGTAAGCTGTATTTCTTTGAGTGTCTTATTTAGGGCTGCACAATTATTGCAATCGTAATTGCAATATGATCCAACGCAACTGCCTAATGGTAAAATCTTCAAATATCATTTGTGACATTTGACTTTTATATTCACGTCATCCACCTTGACTGTGCAACTTCTGGTTGGTGGGTGTGTGAAGGGGACAAAAATTCTGATTGGTGAACTTCAGTCGGTCAGTGGGTGTTAGTCTTGTACACTGGCTGTGCTTACCTATCAGGGGTGGCACAAATTAAAGAGACATTTGTAATATTGAACTGAATCAAATCATACACATTAAAAAATCGTATTGGAAATGGTAATCGCTTTATCTGTCAGAAAAAGTGCAATTATATATTGTGCAGCCCTAGTCCCATTCTCAGTTTATTTTAATAACTTTACAGTATAATAGGCTTCACAGGATTTTTTGAGTACTTTCTCTGAAACACACTTAATGACCTTTTATCTTTAAAGCTTTTCAAATCATTAATAAAAAAAGAAAAAGAAAATGATTGCAGAATACTTCTGTAACGATCACCAGCTGGAGTGCCCTCGAGAGCCACCAGAGGGCGCTCCACAATAGACTTTGATCACTTCCTCACTAACTACATTTCCCATCACTCACTGCCCGGATTCATCAGCATTCATCATCTCATTCACCTGTGTCTCATCACCTGGTTGGTCTCTGATTGCATTCACCTGTTTCTCAACACCCTGTTAGTCCCTGTCTATTTATTCCATGTTCATTCACTCACTCATTGTGAAGTTTTGTTTGTGTCCCACTGCATCTCTGAGCGTTTACCTGGTTTCATGTATTTTGGTTTTTGGATTTCTTGCCCTGTTTCCTGGATTACTCTTTTGCCTCTGGGGCCTATACCATGAAGCTGGTTTAGGTGGCTAGCCAGCTATGTTTCAGCTTAGTTTCCGCCAACCCTGGGTTTTAGGTACTATGAAAGTAGCTCGGCTTTAATCGGTGTTCGTTGCCATGGTATCTTACGCTGCACGGCTAACCTGCTCCAGGGCAGGTTAAGTTCTGGATTCGAGATCTCAGACTGAAGTTTGACCAATCAGCTGTGAGCAAAGAAACATATAGGTGACGTAACTAATTCCCAGTTTTTGTTGCAATGGCTTTACATTTTCTTTCAAATCCTGTGGACATCTCAGCGCAAATTGTTAGACGAGCACATCGTAGAGAATGAGTTTTTAGCCGGACAAAATCCCCTTGCCTTTCCTGATAGTTACTTGTATGAAAGATACAGATTTTCGCGGAAGGAATATCTTATCTTTGCGAACTTCTTGAGCCGCACATAAATAATTTAACACGTCGAATTCATGTACTTACTGTACCATAAATGGTATTGCGTTGCGTTTTTTTTTTTTTTTGCAAGTGGTAGCCTACATACTTGCACGATCGGTGATGAACAGAATCTAGGGGAAAACACGGTTTGTCGAACCATTCGCAAGGTGGTCCTCGCTCTGCAGGAGTACATTAATAGTTTAATAGTGTTCCCCAGACATTTATTGACCATGTCCATAAGAGAGGGTTTTTATAAAATTGACGGTAATATATATTGATAGGGTGACATCACGTTTTTTTTTCTTTCAAAAAGCAAATTTCACAAATGTACTATACAATACAGTAAATGTTAAGCATTATTTTAAATCTTTATTTTATTTTATTCGGTTAATCTTATGATAGGATTCCCTATAGAGTCATTGGAGTAATAGCCTGCACACATGTTGCAATCTCCACTTCTCTAGGAGAACATGAGGCAGATTATGTTAATAGAAAGTCCTTTCACAGCCTTAATGTTCAGGTAGAGATTATGTGAACATGTGAAATTATTATTTTCTGTGAGATGAATCTTTCAATTAATAGTAAAATTAACAGATAACAATCTACTTTCCGTGAGTATGTTGTGTCAGCGCTTTGAGGAAAGCTAGTTAAATGTGGTACAGTACAAAACACTGTTAATTTGAATTGGGACAGCAAAACCTACACAATAATCCCCTATCATGACCCTCATGTGTCAGTAAAACCATAGTAAAAGTTAGAGATGATCTTTGGCATCCTAAAGGCACGTTTCAACTGTCTTCGGCGCTTAAGAGTCACCAGAGTGGGCATCACAGATAGTGTCTGCATGTGCCATTCTGCACAATATAGCAACCATAGAAAGGAGCCAGAACACCACAGAAAGCTTCTCCCCGATGAAACTGACCCGAACACACTTGACCACCCAGCTGGTGCAAATGTAGTTGCAATCACCATACAATATTACACTTAATAAAAGCACATTGAAACTGCAGACAGGTCTCAAACTGTTTTATTGGTTTTGTGGGATGGGGGGGAAGAGAGCAATAGAAAGTTGCATTAATAAATATTCATGCTAAAGTGTTAGGTGAATGCACTGGGCTTTTTATTACGGCACACATTTGAATGTCATAATTAAGTGACTGGCCCTTACACATCTCTTTTATTGTAGGATTTTTCACAACCTGCCCCAGAAACTGAAGCCTCTACACATTGCCTGTACTTTGGATTACGCCTTTGGATTGCTCACAAATAAAGCTGCGTTTGGATCTTTACTTGCCTGTCTCAGAGCAGTTTCGTGACAACTTCCCAGTTAGTACATAGGATGATGCATGTATTTAATCCCTGCATATGATGTGTCTTTCAGTGTGTATTGTGCCGTTGGAGATGCCCAAAAAAATATGTAGTTGTTCTCCGGGATCGTTGAGTGTCAACACAGGAAAAGTTGTTGCTGTGGTTACAATGAATGGTAAGAATAAAATGAACTTAAGGGAACATTCCAGATCAAATGGCTTTAGCGTCCATATCACATTTTGGGCAAAGTGCCCATAGGGACCTGGGTTGGACTTTAACCTGATTCCACCCCATAGGGCTCTCCCACTCGCTTCCTGCCACTTTTCATTGTCCTATTTGAATAAAAAAAACAAGGCTGTGCTATTGGCTTTGTAAATGTGTCCTGATCTATTTCTATTCAAACGGTCCCTATAGTGGTCTGCGCTGGGCAGGATTTTCAGGTCTGCGCCCCCCCCGTTCCCGCAATATTCTGTCCCGTTCCGCAATAATGTGTTTTAGTCCTGCTCCCGCCCCCATCTATAACCTTATGTGCATCTCCCGCCTGTGAAAGACCCAGGATAGGCAGGAGGGATGTTCAGTTTTGCGTTCTGTCTCACAAAAGAGGCACTTGACAAATGAGAAAGACTGCCAGATGTCTGATTTTAAGTTTTATTAGTTCTGATTCTGAATGTACTACATAGGTGATAGTAATGTAGGCTACTTTTCCTGATTTTTCCAGGACGATATGATCTCAGTATGCCTGAGATGAAATGTGAGGCATGCAAAGCCACATGGAGCGCTGGAGTGGATGACTTAGTCCGTAATGACTACTGGCCTGCTACCCTTCACTTTTCCACGGTGTACGCTACAGATGTTTTTTGTTCTTATGAAGAATTGAAGATGGCAGCACCAGGACTGTCCTGCCAAGCATTCTTAAGAATGCTTGATCAACGAACTGTCCGCTTTGGCCGTGTGAGTATTAGTAGTGGGAATCGCTAACAACTAGTACTAGTATTGATGTGTATCGCAGAATGACTATGGTGACATTATCAACACATTGATTATTATAATTGGAGCATGTTGATGAAATCAAAACAGTGATTCAGCTATACTCGATACATTGATAGAACATCATCTAAGATTCAAAGTCTTTGTGTAAAAACTACCACTCAGTAAAAAATCTAAATTCGTACACTAAATGTACAAAAGTATTGGATCAATTTATCAACTCAATCACTCAAAACATTAGACCTGTGTATAAGATCAAGTAGTGATGTCACATCCTAGTCATGCAGTTTGCATTCAGAAAAAAACAAATAGGTCCATAAAGACATTGGTTAAGTTTGCTGTGGGAGTTGAGTTTGCTGTGGAACTTGTCTTTTTTGGGGGGGACTTTGGTCGTGATGTTTTTTGTCCGTGACATACAAAGAGCCAAACGATTTCCAATGATGCACTGGGCTGAGCGGCTGCCTGTGGAGGCTCGATGCAGGAGGATTTGGTGTCACCTTTGACCTTATTAACTTTAGTTAACTTAACTGTGAATTATGTTGACATGTTTTACTGTTCTGAAACAGACTGGGAAGATCACAGCAGACAGCTTCAGAAAAAGCTTTTTGGAGTGGGAGGCTGTTAGATTTGAAGTGGATAAGATCTGCAGGGAGGAGCATTTTATCTGTCCTGCATGCACCCCAGACATGCTTGCTGTTTCTGTGGACGGAAATCGCAAGCACTACCGCTTTAAGAACGCAGCAAGGTACTTACAAAATGTGTGTAATTTGCAGTGTTGTTAAAGTAACCTTTGCTGTGTCATATTGAAGGTCAATGTGTACCTTTCTTTCATTTAGATCTGAAGAACAAGCCTTATTTGATGGCATCTTCATTGCAAAAGATGATGAAGTAGAGAGATTTGTGGATTACATTCATTCCAACACCAACCATGTAAACTTGTTGGATAATATTTCTAAAAAGACCACCAATAACATTTTACAGTTGACATTGTTTGGGTGAGTCCTGACTATTTATATCAACCTTTTTCCATGTTGTAGGTCTCTGGAAGAGGTGTCTGTGGAGGGGAGTGGTCAGCTGCCAGGGAAACTTCTCAGAGATCCTCTAGTAAAATTGATGAGGAGTGTTGGGGATTGCCCCACTGAAACTGGTGGATTATATTATTGACCGCTGCAGAACTCTGGTCAGGGAGTCGGAGTCATCAGATAGAGTTTAGCTGTTTATTGCACAGTGACCATACACATAATAGTGTACTTGAGGTAGTTTCTGAAATAAATAATATAACAGAGATAAATACTCACTGCCTAAACATATTCAACAACTTAAGAGATTGCAAACCCAAATATAAACATATATCTGTAAAGTGCACTGATACATGAAATATAAATGTAGAAATATATTAGTATGAGTCTGCAATAACAAACTGCATACCCAGATAGCAGACCAACACTGAATCAACATTGAATCAATGTCAATGCATTAACCAAAAGATCATTGAATCAATGTTGAAATTTAACATTGATTTTTCATCAGGTTTGCACCCTGAAATAATGTTATTTCAACGATGAAAAATCAATCAAGATGGACATAAAATCAACATTATTTCAACCTTAATTAAATCACTTATTTAACATTGAATCAACATAGAAACAATATCAAATCAATCTTGCTTTATGTACAGCAGGATTCTATGCCAGTTAATTGTCTGTTTTTACTCCTTTCAATCAAAAAGGGATGTAATTAATATGGTTTTTAATCAAAAATTCTCTCAAAGTAAACAACTTTAAACCTTCAGTTTACATGCAAATGTTTTTATTTATGACCCCACACTGTTTCAACAGGAATAAACACCACATTCAGGAAAAACAAGTGACTCTAATGGTGACTAAAACCCATGAACATTTTATACAAATAAAACATTATGGCCTGGTTTCACAGACAGGACTTGGATTAGGCAATTAGGACATTTAAGTAGCTTTTATAAACGTGCCTTGGTAAAAAAAAAAAAAGAACATTACCGTTGTGCATCTTGAGACAAGATAATGGCACTGACATTTTAAGATATATCAGTGCAAGTTGCTTTCAATTAAAACAGCTGAATCATGCATTTTAGTCTGGAATTTAGCTTAAGCCTTGTCTGTGAAACTGGGGGGGAAGAACTTAAAATACAACTTAAGTACAGAATATAATAAAATTGATGACAGAGTGACTTAAAACAATTACATGAAATTGTTGATTCTGAATTCATAAAGTAAATACCAGGAGAAGATCCAGGAAAACAATAACAACATAAATGCAAACGTGCATTAGTAAAATTTAAGTAAATACAAATTGAAACTCACCAACAAAGACAGAAAGAGTGCTACAGACTGAAACACTACCACAGTTCACCGTTTAGGACATGAAGCTTTTCAAGGATTGAAAAAAGGATCCTCGGTTAGGATCTACTCGTCTGATGCAAAAAGGATGTCCTTATTAAATTGATACTCTGATGAACTCAGGGGTTTCCACCACAAGCAATGTCCCCAAGCAGTTCAGGGGCATAACGGAGCCATTTTTGCAGTAACAGCTAAAACAAAATTTGAGGCCTCCTTTTCTCAGCCATCACTTCTTGTTGTAAGGCATCTAAAGAATACACAAACAAACCGAAAGTTAGAACTGCACAATGTTCTAAAACCATTGATTGGTAGTAGTGTATGACTGGCAGAAGAAGGTGGGTCATAAATATTCAGAAATGTGACTGCTGCAAATGTACAACAAATTTAAGTGCTTGATTAATCAGTTAAAGGGTTAGTTCACCCAAAAATGAAAATGATGTCATTAATGACTCTCCCTCATGTCGCTCCAAGCCCGTAAGACCTCCGTTCATCTTCAGAACACAGTTTAAGATATTTTAGATTTAGTCCGAGAGTTTTCTGTCCCTCCATTGGAAAAATGTATGTACGGTATACTGTCCTTGTCCAGAAAGGAAATAAAGACATCATCAAAGTAGTCCATGTGACATCAGCGGGTTAGCTAGAATTTTTGAAGCATCGAAAATACATTTTGGTCCAAAAATAACAAAAACTACGACTTTATTCAGCATTGTATTGTCTTCCGGTTCTGTTGTCAATCTGCGTTCACGAGTCCCATAAAGTCGTAGTTGTAATTTTTGGACCAAAATTTATTTTCGATGCTTCAAAACATTCTAGCTAACCCGCTGATGTCACATGGACTACTTTGATGATGTCTTTATCTCCTTTCTGGACAAGGACAGTATACCGTACATAAATTTTTCCAATGGAGGGACAGAAAACTCTCGGACTAAATCTAAAATATCTTAAACTGTGTTCTGAAGATGAACGGAGGTCTTACGGGCTTGGAGCGACATGAGGGTGAGTCATTTATGACATCATTTTCATTTTTGGGTGAACTAACCCTTTAACTTGAAATTTGAATATAAAAAAATGTGTTAAAGTTAAAACACACTGAATTCAAATTTATGACAATTAATTTTAATAGAAACATTTTAGGTTGATGATGTATATCATACCCAGAAGCAGAGCACAAGCTGATGTAGCTGTAGTTGATTCAAAACTTTAACTCCCTCGATCACAAAGCCAATGTCATCAGGTGGTTTATGAAGTTCTCCCTCTCCTTCCGAATAATGAACACTGCCATGGTGAGCTGGTCAAGGTCACACTCACAGTCATCTGTCTGGTTATCCTGAAGTAGTGTACATAAAACAAACAAGTTTAATTGCCTTTTGCTATCATAATTACAAAATACACAAATTTAGACTTTTTCTGAAAAATCAAATCAAAATAGAATGCAGACGTTCAACTCACAAGGTACTTCTTGATGAGATCTTTAGGATTTTCTCTCAGGAAAAAATTAGGGCCTTCAGGACACACTCTTCTCATGCAAATGTTTTCAGTCTATGATAAAGCGAAGTGATTATTTTTCTTATTTGAAAAAATCTAAATAATCTGTATTACGGAATCAGATTTTGCAGATATATGATAGCAAAGGACAGGAAAATATAAAAATTTACCTTCAGGCCATCCAAGATGTATGTGTCTTTTTTTCCCTTTAGTAAAAATATAAAGACAACTTTTAGCTGATAGTCTATCCAAGTCTTAAGTTTGTTAATGTTAATGCAAGTCAATAGACAACATGGATTTTTTTTACTCAACATTATTATTTAATATTATATATTAACAATTATAGCAGTTTTATAGAAATTACTTACCATGAATAGCAAAGTGTCCTCAATCAAATATAAAAAAGCTTTTGGTCCTAAGGAGAAAAAAGAAATGCAATATTTAAAAGTGGTCGAAAATTGTTTGCTACTGGTCCATTAATTAGGCTAGTTGTGTAATAATCTACTATTACTTTTTACCATTATAAAAAATAAATAATTTCTACTAAAAAACCTAACATTCACATTTTTCCCTGGACGAAGCAAAACACCTAACGTGCTAGCCTAATGTTTAGGCACATAACGTTAGCTAGCGTTAGCACTTTGTCTTTACTTACATGCATCATTATTATGGGCGAACAAATAGATTAATAAATCAAAGCTTAGATGTCAAAGACAAATAAAAGAATAGACAAATACTTTAAAAACTAATCTCAATATTATAATTCGTAAAATACACACAGCCTCAAGAGTTTTATCCCGCTTCCCGCCCACAGTATTTCAAATATGTCGCGCTGCATAGACGGTACAGGAGGCATTTATTTTATACTCATGCCCATGGTTTAAACTGAATACATTACTAGAAAATAAACGAGTAAAGGCAACATCTTGTATAAAAAAAATATTCAGTAACGTACCTTGGCGCTGACCTGTCACGTTATGGCCAATCGCAAACTGTCGAGCAAATTCAAAAATTCGATTAATTACGACTCAAGTATATACTCCTAGTATTCATGTTCATAAACAAGGTTAACTCTGAAACACACGTTACATTATCGAGTATATTAATTAAAACAAATTTCCAAGTTCAACCTACCTTTCATCCATATGAGGAGAATAACGGTTGAGCAAAACAGTTCAAGACGCTCGTGTGTCGTGACGTCAGAAAAACGTCTGACGCATGTTCTCAAGTTCCCCCAGTGGTGGAATGAAGCTGACCAAAAATCAACGTTGATTCAATGTTTGTCTTTTTCAACACTGAAAAGCATTGAAATATCAACATTGATCCAATATTATTTAGGATTGAATTTTCAACCTCAACCAAAATGATGACTCTGATGGAATTTCAACATTGAATCAATGTCACATTGCTATCTGGGTAGTGCACTGAAACAGTCTTATTAATACAGGCAGTAATAATTTACAACCAGTGAAGGATATTATACCACGGAGAAATGCACTTAAAGGTAATAACTAAACATGAACAATACGAGCCGCGATGCTAGCGGGCTAATCCGGTCAGCGGTCTCGCCGGCGATACCAGCTCACTTTTTTCCTTATCAGTGCAAAAGAGACTCAAATTACTCTGTTGATTTTGATCTTACATATAAGTGTTGTACATCATTCGATCCTGTTAAGTTTGTATTTTTTTTGTGGAACCTCATAATAAAAACAAAGTGTTGTGCTTTTCGCCTAATAAAGAAAAATAAACATGATGCGCGTTCTGCGTTCTCTCTGTCAGTGAAGTCCATTCTGAAACGCGTCCGAAAAATCATCTGTAACTCTGCAAATACTCAGTCAAACAGGTATACAGGCACACAGGCATGAAGCCTGAATTATCTTCTTTTAAATGAAGTAATTTATATAAAAAATGTTTTTCTCATTTTATGTAATCTGTACGAAAAGAGAGAGATGATAGTCGTTCTCGTCTCAGCTCATTAAAGTTAATTTGACCACGCCCACGGAGCGCGCGCTCTATTCAAACACATGCTCTGAGGCGATCCACGCCCACACCAGCTGGATAACCACCGAAAGAGACTCAGATTTACGACGCTGTGAGGAATAATAGTACTATCTTAATAATAATCCTGGAAAAAATTACCTCAGAAGTAGGCTACAGGTAGTTTCATTTGGAGGAGCAACGGATCCAGCCGAAGGAAATAGGTACATTCTTTATTTTCAAGTGCTTTGTGCTAATCGCGATATGGAATAGTGTCTGTAAACAAAAAGACTGTTTGAATCGCGTTTTTGTGTGTGAATGAATGAACAGCTTTTACCTAACTATATTCCAATACTGAGATGAGTAAAAATCGACTGAAATATGTTGAAATAAAATATTTTTGTATAAGCAACGTATTAAACTGCAAATTAACATTTATATGTCCTAATCATAAAAACGATATGTTACATATGAAAGACAAGATGTCGTTTTTACTGTAAAATACTGCCACATCAAATAAGCTTGTTTGCTAAGATGTTATTATAGTGTTTGTTCGATTGTAGGGTATATTCAAACTAATTAATCCGCAACTGTGAAATATGTATGATAAAATGTAGGCTATACTTATGTTGTTGTAATTGTAACCTTTTTATTGAAATAGCAAAAATATATGTAGGCTACATATAAATAAATAAATCTTAGGTAAATCTTAAAAGCTCAATATAAGCCTCCTCTTTAAATTATTTGTATTGTGTTTTATTAGTGACACATTTGGGATACATTCCCAAACTTTCTGTAAAAACAGTATGATAATTAACTGCACAATTACTATAATTTTTTACATTTGATATTATACAATTTGCAAGCACAATTTGAAAAATAAATAAATAATTGGAACTGTGAACCAATTTTGAATTATATAGGCATATATATATATATATATATATATATATATATATATATATTGTCATTGCATTGCATTCTTGTGGCTCAGTGACACACCTGAATGAAAGGGTCATTAGTATGCAGCCCCATTATGCGCTCATTATGCGGGCCCATTGTCTTCTCAGGTGTGAATCACAGCAGGTCACACCCCTGCGCATATTGCCTTTCCAAAAAAAAGGTGTCATTTTTAAATTTAAACCAATCTATTGTTTAATGTGAATGATAAGGCAGGATGATTTTCAGATCATTTTGAAGAAAAAACTCTAGGCCACAACACCCATTAGTCAAAAGTCTTGTGGACAGATATTTAGTATGTGTTTTGTGGCCTTATTTCAGAAACTTTAAGTTTTAGTTTTTTCAATAACCACGCATAAACAATATTCTCTCAAAAATACAAAAATGTACATACATGTTGATAACACATTATGGTAGCCCTGTGTGTGCTAAATAGAGTGTAATTACACCTTTGCCAGTAATATGTTTATAAGCAACTGAAAAAAGCACAAATGTCAGAGTATGTCAAAACATCTCAAGGACCCCAAAAACACCTTGGACCCCAGAGGGTTAAGCAGGATCAAATTACACTTAGAAAGATCGCTAAACATCAACTACATCACAAACATGGTCTAACTTAGCGCAGTTGGGATACAGTGTAACAATCTGCGTTATTAACAATATACTTAGAAGGAAAACTTACTTTGTCACAAACTTTATCTTGCACATAAACACTGAACATGTGAATGTGTTCACGCAATATGATCGCTCAGCTTAAGTAGCTTAGTGAATAGGCAATTACACTGAGTCCGTGCGTACTGAGAACGCTGCGCTACGTTATTTGCGTACAATGCAACTTAAAATGTCACACACAGTCAACTTAACACTTAAAGGGAGAGAATTCACAACAGCCGCCCCCACAATTGAGCAGCAAATGGGTTATCAAGAGAATTCTCTAACTGTCTTTAGTGTTACCTTCTAGAGCAGGCAACTGTATCAAGCGCGCAACTGGTCTAATGTAAACTTTACCGTCAATGACAACTTCAACAGTTCGCACACATTCGTCACTGCCTGGCAATGTCTTCCGAACTCTGCCTATGGGCCACTGAGCTCTTGGGAGTTGCGGATCCACAATCAGTACAACGGAGTCGACCTCCAGGTTTTCTGAAGCTTTATGCCACTTCTGCCTGGTCTGAAGTGTAGGCAAGTAGTTTCTGGTGAACTGTAACCAGAATTGGTCCGCCATGTTTTGACAGTGACGCCACCTCCGCCGCCTCATATCTCCTGGAGCATATGCCACCTGAGGGAGAGATGCATCCCGCCGCCCCATAAGGAGAAGGTTAGGAGTAATTGGATCGATGTCGGCGACATCTGTAGAGGCATATCCCAGAGGTTTCGAATTGAGAATCCCCTCCACTTCCACTAGGATTGTGGACAGAACATCCTCTGTGACTGCTTTGTTACCAACGGCTACCTGGAGAGCATTTTTTATAGAGCGGACCTCACGCTCCCATATTCCGCCGAAATGTGGAGCGCTGGGCGGGTTGAACTTGAAGTCAATTTGGTGGTCTGCAAGACGGATTTGGAGTTCTGACTCCATGCTAAAGAAGGCTTCCCGTAGCTCTCTTTTTGCCCCGCGGAAGTTAGTGCCACAATCTGAACGGATCTCACGGGGTTGACCTCTTCTGGCTATGAGCCGGCGGAGTGCTAGAAGGAAGGCATCAACATCCATCGAATTAAGAAGCTCGATGTGAACTGCTCTGGTTGTGAGACATTTGAAGATCAGGCCCCAGCGTTTCTCATTCCGCCTTCCTATTTTGACCAGGTATGGGCCAAAGCAGTCAACACCCATTGAATAAAAGGGTGGACAGAGTAGACGGAGGCGTTCTAGTGGCAAATCTGCCATTTGAGGTACCTTTGGCTGCGCTCTCCAGCGCTGACAGGACTGACAATGAAGTTGATAGTGCTTGATAGCCTGGCGTCCTCTGAGAATCCAGAACTGCCTCCGTATCTCAGCGTAGACTCTTTCAGCTCCCGGATGTAACAGACGCTCATCAAATTCTTGAATAAGGAGCTTTGTTACTGCGTGTCTTGGGTCCAGTACAATGGGGTGGATTTGTTCTGGGTCTGAGTTTGCAAGCCTTCTTAGACGCCCCCCAACTCGTATCATGTTGGTCAGGGGGTCCCACTCTGGAGCGAGGTTGACTAATCGACTGTGCACGGGAATCAATTTCTGTGCCTGAAGGGCAGCTACCTCTTCCGGAAAGCTCTGAGCTTGACATGCCCTCAGCAGGACAGCTTCCGCCTCTCTGTTAGTCATTATCACACTGTTCGATGAGGCCGCCCCTTGACAGGCTTGTAGAGTTGCCCCCACTAAATCTCGCCAGGTCTTGAATTGCGTAACATCGGGGAGGTTGGACTCTGTTTCAACCGCCATTACGGAGTGGCAGGTTAGGCCTTTCAATTCGGATACTACTTCTGAGTGGGCAATTACAGGTATTTTAGGCCAGTGCTCTGGGCTCTGTTTCAAGAATGGAGGCCCTTGACTCCATCGACTGGGCTCGGCCAAACTTTGGAGGGTTTTACCTCTCGTTATGTCATCAGCGGAGTTATCCTGCGTATTAACATACCTCCATGAGCTGTGGTCTGTTAATTCTTGGATCTCGGTGACTCTTGTCCCAACAAACACCTTGTACCGGCAGGAGTCTGACTGAATCCACTCTAGCACAGTCATGGAGTCTGTCCACAGAATTGTCTGATTGATGGAGAGTGTCAGCTCATCCCTCACCAGTTTGGCCAGCTGAGCTCCAGCTAAGGCAGCGCAAAGCTCCAGGCGAGGTACAGACTGCTGCCTCTTAGGAGCAACCCGTGATCTGGCCATTATGAAGGAAACATGAATGTCACTGCTGGTTCGAACGGCCAAATATGCCACTGCCCCGTACGCTCTTTCAGAGGCGTCGCAGAACACATGAAGGGATCTGTGCTGTTCTGCTGCAGTTGTGGAGGCTGGTGTGTAACAGCGGGGAATGGAAACTGCAATGAGTTGTTTAAGCTCGCTTTCCCAGTTGGTCCAGGCGGTCTGAAGGTTTGGTGGTAGATCTGGGTCATCCCAGTCTCTCTTTTTAGCCCACAACTGTTGGATGATCACCTTTGCTCTGGTGGTAAATGGTAGTATGAACCCCAGTGGATCATATTGGGACGCCAACACCTGGTAAGCAGCTCTCATCGTCAGTTCTGCATGCTCAATGAGCCGATAATGGTAGCCAAGGGTATCAGCTGCACAATTCCACCTGAGGCCTAATGTGGGCTCCATAAGATCAGCGCGGTTTTGCACTAACCACTGCTCTGTGGCTGATGACTGGGCTTCCGTCGGAAGATGAGCTACCACCACTGGATGACTGCTAGCCCACTGTCTGAGGTCGAACCCTCCACCCAGAACCTGCCACTCGTATACATCTGGAGGGTTTTCACTCTGCAGATCTCTCCAAATGAAACGGAGAAAGGACCTGTCTTTCGGCAATAGACGGACCTGATGGAACATGCCCTTGATATCTGAGCTTACTGCTACAGGATGCTGTCTGAATCTCAGGAGTACTCCTAACAGCGATGGTCCAAGTGTAGGACCTGGGAGGAGCTGATCGTTCAAGGACAGGCCATGGTATCTGAAAGAACAGTCAAACACCAGTCGTTGCTTATTGTTATGACTCACGAGATGATGGGGCAGGTACCAGGCCTCTGTTTGTGTTTGCTTCCATTTGGTTGAGCTTGACTACGTAACCTGCCTCGATGAGTTTGGCAATCTCTCCTGAATAGATTGAAGCCTTTTCAGGGTCCTTCTGGAGTCTCCTTTCAGTGCTCCTCAGATTTGCAAGGACAGATTGCATGGAGCCCTTAAGTTCTGGAGCACTTGGGTTCCACAGAAGAGGGGTGGCGTAACGCTGTACTCCCTTGACATTGACTCGCTGCGTTTGAGACTCAAGCAACTGCATAGCCTCTTTGTCTTGCCTAGACCGGACAACCAGTTTCTCGTTACGAAAGGGCAGCACATCCAGTTGCCATAACCTCTCCACATTTCTGTAGAGAAGATCGTCTGGGTGGTCAGTGGAGATGAAGAAACATTGCTGCACTGGTTCTTGGCCTGTGGTACTCATTTCCGCCCCTTGAAGTGCCCAGCCGAGAGCTGTACAAACTGCCACGGGTCCCCCTTTGGTGCCTTGACGAATAGGCTCCTTAGCAGTAATAAGGTGAACTTGGTCTGAACCTATGAGCACCAATGGACGTACCTTGTGAAATGGCTGTAACGGAACTCCTCTTAGATGTGCATACCGTCTCTGAAGAGTCTGAACTGGGTATGACTGTTCCACCAGATCAATGCCAGAAGCTGTGAATGCTCCAAACACTTGATAGCGTTTCTCTGGGTTACCTCTTGGAGTGATATCAAAGGTGACTTTTGAGCCATTGAGGTGAGTAGTGTCTGGACGGACTGTACGAAGGGCTAGAGTCTCAGGTTCACCCTTAAGCTGGAGCTGCTGGACAGCAGTAGGTAGGATCATGGTGCGCTGTGCTCCGTCATCTAATATAGCATAAGTCTCTATTGTCTTTGATTTGTGGTGCAACAGCACAGGCACAACTTTCAGAAAGGACTCTGCCTGATGCAAAGGATGGCAGGAGGTAGATGCGGCTCTCCGAGGTAGCTGAAGATGTATCGTTGCATGCCTTCGGGCCACGTCATGAAGCACTTGAAGGTGAATACCACCACAGTCACTGCAGGGTTTCTTCAGATTACATGTCTCAGGCGCATGGGAACGGGCACATTTCCAGCAGCGGGTCCCCTCTGAAATCCACTTACAAAGATCAACCACTGACTGTTCTTTAATACTGCTGCATCGAGTGATGTAGTGGTCTTTGCTGCCATAGAAAAGGCAGTTGACTTTGAGAGGGGTCTTCTTCCAAGACACCTTAGGACTGTGAGATGCTTTATCCTCAATGGGTGCTGCACCATGATACAAGGCTGCACTTTGGCTTTTTGGTTTAGCTGCACTCTTCTCCTTTGAACCGCTGGGATCCCTCTCATACTGGTAGCGTTGCACTAACCTACTAGACAATCTCTGTTGCTGAGCTTTGACGTGGAGCCACCCTGCGAAGTCTTGTAGGTTGTACGGGTTAATACTGGGGGAGTTGAGCTTCCCTTGTAGCTGGAGAAACTCTATGAAACCATCTCGCAAGTACTTTGGCAGTTTACTTACCAAACGATCCACATGCGAGCAGCAGTTCAACTCCATCCCTCTGGTCCCTCCAACGATAACAGCATGCTCACTAAGAGGTGGACACGGAGAGCGAAACTCTGGAAACTGCGAGCATCGTTTGGTTTCACCTCTGGTGCTGTGAGGATTGCTGCTATTTCACTCTGCGCTAGCTGATGGGGTTTGCCATATTGTAACTGAAGAGCTTGCATAGCTGCAGAGTACGGGTATGGATGATGGCGGCACGACTGGCCAATCATTTGTGCCTCAGGCAGTTTAAGGTGTTCCAGCAAGATGTGGTACTTGTATTTCTCATCTAGCTCTGCATGAGGTTCAAGAATATTGTCCAATGCTAACTTCAGGTTAGCGAATTCCCTTTCGTTGTCATTTACAAAATCAGGAATCTTTGGCTGGGGGGCAGCATGCAAAGGACGGTGAGGCACCAAGTATTCTGGTCGCTTCAGTGGCTGGCTCAATGGATGTAGAGAAGTGCCTGCGAGAGCAGGAATGTTCATGGCAGGAACTGAAGCACTGTGCTGGGTTTGAGGCACTGACACTACTGGAGGCATTGTAGTATAGTGAGGAACTGAAAAACTGGATGCAAGTGGAGCCGTGTCAGGTTGTCGTGGAGAAGGTGCCACTGCTGTATAGATGTAAGGCACTCTGGGATGCTGGTAGGTTGGCGTGGGAGCTACTAGCTGTGGCTGCACCTGAGGCTGAAAGGCAGATCCAGCATCGTCATAAGGGCAAAACTGTGTATTAAGCAGTAGTGGCAAAGTGTCTGCTCTTGTAGCATGTTGGTGTTGGCGCACGGCGACAGGTAACGTACCAGACGACATTGGCGAGTACAAAGGGAGTGAAGTGACTGGCTGTATTGGTACAAACCCAGGGTTAAAGTGCTCTGCCTCTGCAGTAGGTGTGCTTACATTTATTTGTGTGGCACTCACATGTCTTTGTTCTTTCGGTATGTAACTCAATGTCAGGTGACTGTGATGAATAGGAGGAATGACTTGATAAAGGGGTCGGATGAGGTGAATTTTCTGGAGGTGATCTCGTCAGTGGTGTGGCAGGCTTTACACTTTGCACCTCTTCATCCCCTTCTTCCCTCAGGAATGATGTGATATATTTCATCAGCTCCTGACGCCGATGCTGTCGTTTTTCATACTGCTTGAGTTTGCTCTGAAGCGCAGCCATATCAGCAGCCTCATCTCTTTCCTTCTCAGAGATAGACTTCATTAATTCCCTCAGTGAACTCACACTTAATAAGTCTGTGGAGCTTGTGGCTGGATGCTCACCCTGGCTGGAGGCTGGTCGTGATTGACTAATTATGCCCACTGCGGCTGCTGCTCCTCTCTGCTCCGCTGGCACCTCTGCTGTAGGTGGGGAGGAAAGAGCAGGTCGGTGATGGCTGTAGTCAAGGAGATACTCCTCCAGATGCTTGGGTGTGCGACGATGCCGTGAGGGTCTGTCTGACGTCTCAGCATGAGGGAGAGAGGTTGATCGCTCTTCCGATGACATCACTGCAGTAGTCAATAGCTCCGGCTCGAAGGACCATTTGTTGGGGATTGCCCCACTGAAAACTGGTGGATTATATTATTGACCGCTGCAGAACTCTGGTCAGGGAGTTGGAGTCATCAGATAGAGTTTAGCTGTTTATTGCACAAGAGTGACCATACACATAATAGTGTACTTGAGGTAGTTTCTGCAATAAATAATATAACAGAGATAAATACTCACTGCCTAAACATATTCAACAACTTAAGAGATTGCAAACCCAAATATAAACATATATCTGTAAAGTGCGCTGATACATGAAATATAAATGTAGAAATATATTAGTATGAGTCTGCAATAACAAACTGCATAGTGCACTGAAACAGTCTTATTAATACAGGCAGTAATAATTTACAACCAGTGAAGGATATTATACCACGGAGAAATGCACTTAAAGGTAATAACTAAACATGAACAATATGAGCCGCGATGCTAGCGGGCTAATCCGCTCGTTAAGCAGGATCAAATTACACTTAGAAAGATCGCTAAACATCAACTACATCACAAACATGGTCTAACTTAGTGCAGTTGGGATACAGTGTAACAATCTGCGTTATTAACAATATACTTAGAAGGAAAACTTACTTTGTCACAAACTTTATCTTGCACATAAACACTGAACATGTGAATGTGTTCACGCGATATGATCGCTCAGCTTAAGTAGCTTAGTGAATAGGCAATTACACTGAGTCCATGCGTACTGAGAACGCTGCGCTACGTTATTTGCGTACAATGCAACTTAAAATGTCACACACAGTCAACTTAACACTTAAAGGGAGAGAATTCACAACAAGGAGGGACTTGAGCTTGCGGTCTGTCGACAAGGAGTTTTTCTCGGCGCTCTCAACATGTTCAGGGGAGAAATATATGCTTATCCCCTCTACCTGCAGAACAAGCTGGCAAATAAGTCAATAAGCTTTTTTGCCATGGATGTAACCTGCAAGTACTGGCCCTACCTCAACAAAGTGACAAAAAGCTGCCCGGAGCTCCAGCACCTTCTGAGCATGAAACCATTCCTCTCAGTGTTTCATGCCAAAGCCCATGATTTTAAATGCGAGGTAAGAAAACATTACCACGTCATTAACTGTCCCTAAACACCTGCAAAGGTATGTTGGCAGCTTTTAAGTATTTTCTTCAATAGGTTAAATGGAGTGGAGCTTACCAGCAAGGGGCCGGATTGACACCTGGGGAGGAGGTTGAGCAGTGTAACGCCTTCCTCTCTAGGATTGCTGTGACCACGAAGCACATGTCCAAAGCAGGTAAGGTAACCACACACTCCACTACTTAGATTGAAAGTGTTACAAGAAAATTGTAGCCAGTGAGGGACATGTGGTACAATACAGATTAGTGTATTTTTTTTCTTTTTTGCAGGACGTACAGACATGCTTACACTGATGGCCATGCGCTGGAATCAGCAAAAGTTTAATAACTTGACTGCTTCACTTGCCTGCCGATATCAAAAGGTAGAGATGAGTATTGTTATTTTCTTATATTGTAAATACCTTCTATTGTATATTTTTGTAGGTATAACATTTTTCTTTCGTTTCATTTTTTTGTTATTTGAAGGCTACAAAACGCCTGGAAAGCCAACTTCAGGACCTGGAAAGCATGAGAATCCAGCTGGCAGTGACACAGGTTGAAGTTGAGGGCTGGGTCACTGATATTAAGGAGTGGGCAGAAGGTGATAGTTATACTATTATTTCAATGTCTCAGTTCTGCAGAATAATGGGAGACATGCTTCTGCAAGTAATTACTGTTTTAAAATGAAATCATACATACACTGTTTTCTTGGTCATGTACTTGTGCAATTAAAATGCCAAATTTTAGTATGTAGTGCATGCACACTGGAAATCATGTCAAAACAAAGTGCCCTGAAAGTACCTGAATGGTGCAGTCCAAAAGTTGGAACATTGGACATTTCGGTCACACTTTATTTTAAGGTGTCCTTCTTACAGTGTAATTATACATTTAAGTACGGAGTAATATTAATTAACTACATGTACTTACTATAGGGTTAGGGTAGGATTAGGATTTGGTTGAGGGTTAGTTACATGTAATTATGCATAATTTATTGTTATTACTATTTTAAGTTCATGTAACATATGTAACAAGGACACCATAAAATAAAGTGTTTCCGACATTTCTTGCAGTTAGCGGATCCCATCTGGGCTACGTTGTCATTTTCTTTGGTACCCTGTTACATACTTCCTATACACGCTAATAAATATGAAATGATTATTGAGACTCACCTGTCCTTCCTCCAGGAGCTTTTTTTTATATAAAGAAAAAAAAAGAGCAAAAGAAGCAAAGAGGGATAATCCTTATGAATTCCCTGTGGCGTTCTGTGTTACACTGAGACTTAGCTCGTTTCAGTTACTGCCATGAAAATGTAAGTGAAATGTTTACACTTCTTTTCTTCTCAGCAACAACATCCCAAAAGAATGCCGATCTTGACGCGGTGACCAGGAGAATGGAGGTGCTGGTGGCCAGCATTAAAAGAAGGTCCCAGCGCCTTTACAAAGACACCGATGGCAGCAAAGGTCGGGCCCGGATTCGGCGCAAAATCAGAGAGGAGAAGGCCATTCTTAGCTCTGTCGTTGAAAAATACAACAGTATGGTTCCAGATACAGAAAGAATCGTCTTTGACATCATTCTCTCTGACGAGACAGTTTGGCCATGGCAACTTTCACATGGTGGTATGTACACAAATCTGTTGACAATTTTGTTTGATTCACATAGTAGCACAAAATCAATTATGCCTTATCCCAGATTATCTCAAATATTATTTGAAAAATAATCATACTTACAATTTACTTATTTTCCACAACTGTATCCCAGACGCTGTAGATTTTAAAACCAAGAGGAAGGCGTTTGATGTTGTGATGGCAATAAGGAGACTTGAGGAGGAGAAGAAGATTGTTCTTTCTGAGATGGCAAAGCATTGGAAATCTCTCTCCACTCGTGCAGACACACTCAAGAAATTGTCATCCCAGCTTTCCAGTGAGGCATTGTAAAGTACGTATTTAAGTAATGTGTTGTAATACTTTACTCTACATTGTAATTTTTTTTCTGATAATTTTTTGTTTTACTCCCATAAGGTGAGCTGTGGGCTCTAAATGAAGAAGGAATCAAGGGTTTCCTCAGCTTAACTTTGAGAAAGAAGCAAGAAGTCACCAGAATGATGAAGCATGCAAGAGACTGTTATGCTCAAGTTTTGACTGGAACAAGTATGGACTTCCAGAATGATTGGGATGGATACGACAGTGATTCTGAACTGTCAGATTGAGGACTGTCAGTTTGAGGAGCTCTCGAAGTGATAAATGACCATTAACCTTTGGTTTGATTTCTTATATTTGTCAGTGTTTCCTTTGTTTGTTTGTTTTTAGTAGTGGGGGCAGGTCCAAAAAAATCACCAATTAATTAAAATTTACAAGACCAGGCTTAAATGAACTTACAACATAAGTTATACGACTTACGGTTCTCAAGGAAGTACACACACAATCTCAACTGGTTTATCATCCGAACAGCATCTCTTTTTACTTTTTACAATACACAAATATGTGTATTGTACTAATAATAATAAACATAATTCCACTGATGTCATCTGCTGTGGCAAATCTGAGCTTTCTGACAGTTTTACATGGCCACACAACCCCATTTTTTTCTGAATTTGGACTCTTGCATCAACTCACCTGCTACAGATGGTCTCTGAAAGCATCCTTGACAGGACTTATTCAGCTGCTTCTCATGTGCAGTGAAGGTACATAGAGGTTCAACAAATGCAAAAACTGGCCCAAAACTTGAAAATGTGACTTAATTATAGACACTATAGTGGTTATTATATACACACACAAACCAATTTTTCTTAATTTGGATGTTTAATAGGGAAGTGTCGTTGAATTACTTCAAGATTTGCTTTAATAACTACATTTCCTGACCTAAGCACTTTGATTTGCCTTATATACTATATAAAAACACTCAATACAGTTGAGTGTTTAAAAATACAGCCTAATGGCTTGTTTGATTAATCTGGATTTGTTGTAACTGTTACTGTTGTGAAAAACAAAACAAAAAAAAAACTATAAAAAGAGGCATTTTTTTTATTTTATTTTCCATGCATAGTTATTTAAGAAAGCAATTTTGTGGTTGATAAATCTTAATAGCAGAGACTAAAGGGGAAAAAACATGAGCATATTTATGGGTGGGACTTTGATTTAAAATCACACTGCATTATTAGTTGTTTCAAAATTTAAATGAATGACTTTTTTTTAAATTTCAATTTTATGGGTTAGGGTTAGTGTACATACAGTATGCAACATGATTTTTGGCACACTTCTTCCTCAGCTTACAGCATACAGACACAACTCACACATCTCATTCAACCATTTCACAAGTTGATGAAAGGGTCTTGACATGGGTCAGAAGGTATCAGAAGTCATAAATGGTGGTTGAGGAGATTCCCCCTTCTGTGTAAAGCGCTTTGAGTGCCGAGAAAAGCGCTATATAAATGTAATGAATTATTATTATAAGTCAATGGAAATGCTAACGCAAGTGAAGTTCTGCTACAACATGGCGGCACCCGGCCGGCTTCAACTTCCGGTCGATGGATTACCCCCTTGTATCATAGTAACTATGGCCGTGAATGGGCTTCATTCCATTTCAGATTGCCGCCGGCCGACGAACACAAAATACATGAGACAAATACATTAAACTGTATTTTAGTATTATTGTTATCTTTATTGTTTAAATCCTCAAATACAACGTTAGACAAAAACATCAATATTACGAATACTGTGTATTTTTTTTTATCTTTTTTTATTCAAGAAATGTTTTACAATAGTGCAAAAATCTAGAACATTTCCAAAAAAGCATATATTAAACAAATGAAGTCAATTTTGCACAAATGTATATATATATTTTTTTATCTTCTTATCCGCCGAGCGGCACATACTACGTCACTTCCGGAGTCTTCGGTCGAGCAACGTGTTGTTGCTGGTGACAACCAATGATTGTATATGTACAAAGCGATACTGGCGTTAAAGACCAGCTGATCGCTTTCCGATTCTGTGAATGAATGCCCGCATTGCATTGTGGAATCTTTGCGTCTAGCTTGGACCATATGTTCTGTATTACCAGTGTTGAGCATGTTACTTAAAAAAAGTAATTAGTTATAGTTACTAGTTACTTCTCACAAATAGTAACTGAGTTAGTAACTGAGTTACATCATTATAAAAGTAACTAATTACCAGAGAAAGTAACGGTAACACTTTACAATACGGGTGCACTAATATGCATTAATTCATGTTTAACTAATGCACAGATAATCATGAGTTAATGTATGATTCATGAAGAACTAAACCATTAATTAATGATTACTGCATCAGCAACTAATAAAGAGTCTATATGATTAATAGATTAAGTAATACATGAATTGCTGTTAATTCAATTTGTCATTGTGTATTAATTCCTTAATAACATATTTTATTAACTAATAGTGTAAATTAATGTGTTAATTACCACAATTAGTCAAAGCTATGCACTTCAACTTCCAGTTGTCTGCATTAATTAATCATTAGCTAATGATTTGCAAAGGTATCATTATGTTATGACTTTACTTATTGAGGCACATCATTATTAACTAGTCATTTAGTAATTGTAGTAATTTACACATGAATTTGCACTAGCAATGAAGTAATTAATCATGTGTTAATGCATATTAGTGTACTTGTATTATCTGGAAGTTGAAATACAAGGCTTTGGCTCATTCTGGTAATTAACATATTAATTAACACCATTAGTTAAAAAAATGAGTTATTAGGGAATTAATTCACAATTACATATTTAATTAATAACAATTAATGTATGAACTAATACATTAACCATACAGACTCTTAATTAGTTCCTAATGTGGTAATCATTAATTAATAGCTTAGATAATCATTAGTTACACATTAATTCAGTATTATCTGTGCATTAGTTAAGCATGAATTAATGCTTATTAGTGCACCCGTATTGTAAAGTGTTACCGTAACGGTAACTGCGTTGTAACGGGGGAAACAGTAATTCGTTTGATTACTCATTACTGAAAAAGATAACGCCGTTAGTAACGCCGTTTATTTATAACGCCGTTATTCCCATCACTGTGTATTACAGCATACTGTAATATTTCACCGTTAATAAGACCGAAATATTAAAATAAATAAATACCATGATAACATCTATATAAATATTGAGAGTTTTAAAAATATAAACAAGAAATCCAGCTTGGCCCATATAGACTGAAATAACAAAAGTAAAAAAAAAATATATATATGTAACGGAGTTTAAATAATGCTGTTAAATTCAAGCATTAATTGGGAAAACTCGACATGGGCTGTTGCGTCACTTGCATTTGTGTGCGTGACATTGTGGGCGGAGCTACGTCACCACCAGCAGAGTCTCATATCTCTCGCTGCTGAGTTTAGATAGTTTTCAAGTGCAAGGTTGGACTTTTATATTACACACAAGTTTACTTCATTTGAAATGTGTTATTTGCGATGATGAAATGTGATGAGTGTGTGTGTATGTTAACTTGCTTGTGAACTCCGAATCTCTGTTGATCTCATTTAAGATGTCTTGAGCAACGTTGATGCGTTGATGTAGCCTACACTAATCAGCGTTTGATCGTGTTGGTCCCAGGTATGTTTTATATTAAGATTTGTCATGTTCTGTGTAGAGTTATGTTAGCTAAATTGAGTGTTATCACGGCAACATTTTATGTGATGGGAATAGATCTAAATAATTTAAAAACATCTCACGATTCGTTAATCTCGATAGCTGTTATAGTAAAAACGTATAATAGCAGTAGTAAAAGTATTCGGGAGAGAGTTTCACATGTAATGCGTAACTATTTCATATGCAAGCATGTCAGCCAATCACAGCAGTGGCCGCGGTTACACTGAATCCCACAGCAGACACGCCCCTTCAAACAGAGTGTTCAAATCAGAGGCTAAAAGCAGGCTAGGAAAAATGCCATTTATTTCTAAATTATGATTATTTTATATCTAAAAAACATACTAACATTATAAGGGTAACCCAGGAAACATTATAAAATAATAATAAAAAACATTCTAGGGCACCTTTAAATGATCAGTAGCAGAGCAGTGTCACAACTTGCTTACTATAAAATGCATTAAATCAGTACTGAGTGATATATACTCTATATAATATACACTCACCTAAAGGATTATTAGGAACACCTGTTCAATTTCTCATTAATTATCTAATCAACCAATCACATGGCAGTTGCTTCAATGCATTTATGGGTGTGGTCCTGGTCAAGACAATCTCCTGAACTCCAAACTGAATGTCAGAATGGGAAAGAAAGGTGATTTAAGCAATTTTGAGCGTGGCATGGTTGTTGGTGCCAGACGGGCCGGTCTGAGTATTTCACAATCTGCTCAGTTACTGGGATTTTCACGCACAACCATTTCTAGGGTTTACAAAGAATGGTGTGAAAAGGGAAAAACATCCAGTATGCGGCAGTCCTGTGGGCAAAAATGCCTTGTTGATGCTAGAGGTCAGAGGAGAATGGGCCGACTGATTCATGCTGATAGAAGAGCAACTTTGACTGAAATAACCACTCGTTACAACCGAGGTATGCAGCAAAGCATTTGTGAAGCCACAACACGCACAACCTTGAGGCGGATGGGCTACAACAGCAGAAGACCCCACCGAGTACCACTCATCTCCACTACAAATAGGAAAAAGAGGCTACAATTTGCAAGAGCTCACCAAAATTGAACAGTTGAAGACTGGAAAAATGTTGCCTGGTCTGATGAGTCTCGATTTCTGTTGAGACATTCAGATGGTAGAGTCAGAATTTGGTGTAAACAGAATGAGAACATGGATCCATCATGCCTTGTTTCCACTGTGCAGGCTGGTGGTGGTGGTGTAATGGTGTGGGGGATGTTTTCTTGGCACACTTTAGGCCCCTTAGTGCCAATTGGGCATCGTTTAAATGCCACGGCCTACCTGAGCATTGTTTCTGACCATGTCCATCCCTTTATGGCCACCATGTACCCATCCTCTGATGGCTACTTCCAGCAGGATAATGCATCATGTCACAAAGCTCGAATCATTTCAAATTGTTTTCTTGAACATGACAATGAGTTCACTGTACTAAAATGGCCCCCACAGTCACCAGATCTCAACCCAATAGAGCATCTTTGGGATGTGGTGGAACGGGAGCTTCGTGCCCTGGATGTGCATCCCACAAATCTCCATCAACTGCAAGATGCTATCCTATCAATATGGGGAATAGCCTAGAATAAAATAATACAAGGACTGTAAATGCTTTTGCCACAAACTTGAAAAGGTATGTATGGATTTATCTAACTCTGGGGGATACGGTGAATAAGCTAAAGTCCCAAAAATTCGGTGTGTTCCTTTAAATGCTGAATTTTCCATTTTTATCTACGGAGTAATGATTCATTATTATCACGGTAAATTGTTATTTAAGAATTACCCTACATTCAGTCCCTGATTAACAATTCATTAATAATGAATGAATTCAGTTTTTTTATCTGCGCACCCCCAAAAATGTTTAGCGCCAGCCGCCACTGATAAAGACACTCAAAAATGAATCAACTGTAAACTTCAAACTCTGGTTTAACTGAGTCTCATGTGTTCTTGTCGACACACCAGTGTGGATATGAATCCTCATGTTCAGCACAAACACAAATGCAGTCATTACATAATTCTCCAGAACAGATATGACATATATATCGGGGGTGTCCAATCCTGCTCCTGAGAGCCACTGTAAAGTTTAGCCCCAATAAACACCCAAACCAGCTTCAATTTATTAGCGTTCAATTCAATTTAATAGCGTCATATTTTTATGGTTATAGGTTACCTGGCCACACATTTGCACTTCCTAGGGCAGACCAGAGCTAAACACTTCTCTTTTGGAGGGGAAATTAAACATACAATCATGTGAAATATTTAGTTTAAGTTTGTTTGTTGGTTGTATTAATTCCATTTTCAAAATGATCCTTTATACACTGAGTGAAGAAGAGAAACTGTACAGGTTTGTGATGAAGTGAGGTTGAGATGAGAAGTTTGATTTCAAAGATTTCGGTTCATATAATACAATGTAATAATACAGTCTGTATGTTGAGAAATGTTTAAAATTCATTTACACAGTCAGGGCAGCCTTAAAAAATGTTATTCATGATTTACTGTAAAAAAATATTTTTTCCCCTTTAAAAAGTCATGCAGACAGTCAATTAAATCATACAATTTGAAAAATGAATGTCATTTTACAGTATTTTATTGTACTTTTTGTTTTTAAGATTTAGAATGAGTTTGAATTTTTAACAGTTTTTGAGATTATTATTTCAGCATAAAACAATTAGTAAAGTGAAGTGAATTTGGTGTTGTTCATATAAACACACTGACACGGGCACTGAGGGTTTGAATATTGAGTTTATTGAGGAATGAAACAGTTTTCAATAGTTCCTCTATACAGTATGGCAGCTCATTGTGTGTCTGTTATTATATCAGACAGACGATATTCTGCATGCGGTTAGAAGTGTTCAGAAGTGGTCCAGAGCGTCACTGTGGGGTTTAGGGTACTGGACTCCTTTCACAGTCAGTTTCCCTCCATCGCAGGAGAGAGCTTTATATATCATCACATGAAGGTACTTATCTTTATCTTCTGAGACCTTCACCTGAGAGAGAGAGAGAGAGAGAGAGAGAGAGAGAGAGAGAGAGAGAGAGAAATCCACATAGATTTATAATTGATCTCTTCCATGTAAAACTCTGTTCACTTTGATAGTGACCAAAACACATTCATTTCCCATGACACAGCAAACATATTTCTACGAGTTCTGCTACAGTGACCATTGCAGAGTAGAATTGAGTGTTTGAGTACAAAGTTGAGAATAGTTTTCTCTTATACAAAGGCAGAGAAACTTTAAACAGTGACGTATTTTATCTTTCAATGGGACGGAAAAATGACACATCACACCCGTTTAGGACACACTGTCTGCCACAGTTCGCTTGTTGATATTAGAAACATACACATTTTGCTGAAAGTATTTCTGTTAAACAATACAAAACACTCATTTACCTTGACCAGATAGTTTGTTCCCTTCACAGTCTGATGCCTATAGGTTTTAGGAATGCAAACATCAAAATGGACTCCAGCCTGCTTCCCTGCCTGAATACACAAATACACATCTTATATTCATCTAAATTATAGTTTAAAAAGATTTAGTTTATTGGTGTCTAGTGAGGTACGTCTATCATTCAAATATTAAAAAACTCACGTGAAATGATTTGTGACTTTAAGTGAAAAGTAAAACAGTTCTTTAAAAAATAACACATTTTACAGCATCAAAATAGATAATTTTACTAGGCTGAGTTTGAACAAAAACACATTTACTACATGAGGGATTTTCTGTCTCTTACTTCAATGCAGATGTTCTCCACCTCTTCAGTGACAGGCTTCTCTGGGCTCCATCCTCCAGGTTTTTTCATTGGTTCAGACATTGTGCCGGTGATCAAAGCTGGATAATAAACTGTATTATCAGGCAGTGTGTCTCACAGATTGATTCTGATCCACTATTTATGCTGCCAAAATCACATGACATCATCATCATTGTAATTCCATGTAATCACATAAAAGAGACTGAATTAATAGGCGGAGTGTCACTTTGGGGTGTTGTGTAATATTCAGAAAAACTGTTTTCTTCTGTGGAATAGAAAAGAAGATATTCGAGAACATTGGGAACCAGTTGAACCAATATTGGTGTCCCGAGTCACACAACTTTGAAACAACATGCGTGCGACAGAATTGTTATTTTTGAATGAACTATCCCTTTAAAATTGACCCACAAAAGCATAATGTTTTTCTTTATTTAGTTAAATACAAAATACAGAGCAATGTTTAACAGTTAGGGAATCTGAGATAACATGGTTTCTATTTGAATATTTTGAAAAATGTAAATTATTCCTGTGATAAAAGCTGAAAGTTCAGCATCATTACGCCAGTCTTCAAAGAATTGATGATTAAAAAAATAAAGCAAATTTAAAAGAATCAGTATCTTCTACAGATCATACATTTATAGAGTAAGAAATAAAAACATTAAAAACTGTTTTTTGTGTACAGATACAGTATGTGTGCTGATCATCTGATCGTGAATTCTCGCTTAATATCATTATCAAATACAAATCTGGTTTGCATGATCTCTGTGTCAACAGGAGCGCTTCACTCTTCAAAATAAAGCTTCTTTATTGGCATCGATGGTTCATGAAAAAACTTTAACATCCATGAACCTTTCTTAACAAAAAGTTATTTATAGAGGAAACTGTTCTTTAGATTTTTACAAATGTTCTTCACTCTAAAAGAAGGTTCTTTTAAAAACTGTTGACTGAACAAAAATAGTTCTTCTTCCTGGCATTACTGTAAAAAAAAAAAAAAAAAACATTTTGGAAGCTTTATTTTTAAGAGTTATAAAATGTTATAATTTGAGAAAACTGAAGATCCTGAGATACTGAAGACAGCCGCATGACGTCTCATAAACGGCTTTCAATTCATATAATCACAGGATTTACAGGTTTTTGAAAAAATACAATTTGGGACGTTTTAAATTTACATGTGACTTTACAATATGTGACTCAATTAAACGGGTTTATTATGTGACCGTCTCATAAACAACAGGTGTAATCTCCTGTTGCATTTGAAGAAGAGATGAGAATGGACTGAATTTATAAGGTGTGAAATGTAAGCAGTGTAAGATCTTTAGTTGAATCACTCTTGTCCTTTTGCATAAAGCAAGTCAGGATCTAAGTGAAATTTCTTTTGCTTCTATTATCATTAATTTTAATATATCTGACTCCATTCGGTTGCTCTTCGTGGATTGAATATGAATGTCAGTTAATACATTCAAGGACGATTATGTCCAAATGAAATACTTTCTAAATTATTGAGTTTTTAAATTTTTGAGACATATTGAGCCCATATGTCGTTTGTACATGCAGTAATAGACTATTACGACCTACAGTGACGTTTTAAAATGAAGTGCCCTCTAGCAGTCTTAGTCTCAAGCAGTATTATATATATATATATATATAAAAAACAAACAAACAAACAATAATATTACAATATTAATGCATTATTAATTTAAGGAACACATTTGATCAGATCATGAATTCCCCTGCACGACCTTGCCTTTGCTCCACTGTTTGAGCAACAGAAACATCATTACCCCAAAAGCGTAAATCTGTCATCTAAAGATATTTCAAAAGAAATTACAGTTATTTCGCCACATAACCAGTTGTTCCAGTTGGCCAGTTTATGTTTACAGTTGGTTTGTATCTTTTAGTCAGGTAAGTGTGAATCAGTGCCTTTGAATGACCATTTATATTTATGCATTTGATAAACTCTTTTGTTCAGTGACTTGCATTATTAATATTCAGGGAAGTCTATACAGTTCATAAATTCCAGTCCATGAATTCCATTAAACCCATGATCTTGTCTTTACTGTTTGAGCAACAGGAACTCTACACTATTCACCATAAGGTGTAAATCTGTAATATAAATTGTCACACGTTGGGTGCATTTGTTTCTATGAAATCCATAAAAGTGTAACTTTCTGAAAACCGAGGATGTGTTGAACAGATTATATGAACTTGGTTATTCTAATATAGAATTTGAGTGTCGAGGTGACATAAACACGGGCCGTTGCTTAAGTTGGGTTATCTTTACTAAAAATGCTCAAAGCAAGATTAGACACTGTAAAGGACAGATCAGATATTTGTCATATTTTATATGAGTTATTGTTTGTAGGTGTTATGGCCCAGCTCAAAGGCCACAACAAAAAAGAGGAAACCACGCTTAAGGGATTACCAAAAAAAGAATGTTTATTAACAAAAGTAATTTAATTTAACCAATATAACAAATCATTTTTTAAAGTTTAACAAATGATGCTGGCAAAACATAATGCCAGGTTAATTTAAACAAACAAAACACAGCAAAAACAAAAGGAAACGCCATTGCGATGGATTTTCACGATTAATACCGTTCCGAATTATAAGACATCCGTTCAGGACATCAATATAATCCCGCGGTAACTAAAGAGCCTATCCTTTAGTCGTGTCCTCAAGAGTTAGGTGATCAGTCTATATAAATTCGTATTCTATTATAGAGATAATAGATTTCCCCTCTATATTATAAGTCTACCTTTTGCGGTACTCTTCAACCGTGTTCGCACTATATCGGATTGTAGTACATATATCACTCTATATGTTTACATGTTATATGCTGCCTCTTTGGCTAGGCTGTTTGATCAATCAAATTCAACAGTGAATTATTCTTATCTCAAAATAATTCTCACCCCTTGATGTTGGTTCTCCCCAGAAAGAATCTTCTTGATTCAGTTGAAGGAAAGTGAACAGCACTCAATGATCCAAGGTCCAGTCAGATGATTATAATAAATGTAACAGAATTTATTAAAATAATCAAATGAAAAAGAAACACTTGTTACAGATCAAAATGAGTACTAACTAACAGATAGATACTGGCTAGTCTTGAAGCTTCTTGCCTCTGACAATTGCTGGCGTGTCAGAGCGGTGTTTGCAAGGACGAGCGAAGTGTCCATCTGACTCTCCTTCTTTCATAGTCAGGTTTCCACCGGTACTCCAGCAGCTGCAGATTCTTCCATAGATAAGCAGACAGTTCGGTTGCTAACAGCAACTTCTTTCCGCAGTTAAACGCAAGCAATTACGGTAGCTAACAGCAATCTCTTTCCGCAGTTAAACGCATAATATGGTAATAATATGGTTAGCTAGCAACAGCACACCCTAATTCTGAGTACATAGGATGTGATAAACATATACAATGTACATGATTCTTGGAAACTGTGACAGGCAGGGTGGGGGTCTGTGTTTCCTGTGCATCTGTGCATCCTGTACATCTGTGCATCTGGTTCATGATAATAGCAGTTTTGTGGTCAAAAGGTTTTTTCCCTTAAACAAGTCATACATAGTTCATACACTGATCATTCTTTTTATTCATTGTACATTTCATAGCCCAGATATTTCTTTTATTATGATCATCTTATTTGTTTCATACTATAATGATATTATAGCGAGTGAAATGTCACACACATATGGGCCATCTATATCACACCATGCTGGGGACCAGCAAAAGAACAAACAGTCCAGCCCGCAACAATCAGGAAGGGGCGGGTTTTATGCAATCTAGAGCAGTGTTTCCCAACCCTGTTCCTGGAGGCACACCAACACTACACATTTTCCAACTCTTCCTAATCGATCACACCTGAATCAACTCATCAGCTCGTTAGTAGAGACTCCAAGACCAGAAATATATGGGTCAGAAAAGGGAGACATCCAAAATGTGCACTCTTGGTGTGCCTCAAGGAGCAGGGTTGGGAAACACAGATCTAGAGACAGTTGCCAGCTGACTCTGATCTGCCTGATGGCCTCAGCTCCACTCCACCAGGAAGTTCACACTGCAACAAAACACAGACAGACACACACACACACACACACACACACACACACACACACACACACACACACACACAAAAACACTGTCAGAGTTAACTTTTCTAAACTGGACAGGTCTTAAATTATTTCTCAAAGTTAAACTTACACAACTGTCAACACAGTCAATACAAAGTCTTTTGAACAGTACTTGCTCAGCCATGCTCCATCCTGTAGCCTCACAACTCCTCCATGCAACTGGTACCTGGAAGCGATTTAAGAGTGAGATAGAGACACCAGAATGAAGAATTATAGAACAATCACTGACATGGGGCTCTGGACAAAGCATCTGCAACAATGTTATCTCTGCCCTTTAAATGATGTATATCCAAGTTGTATGACTGGAGAAATAAAGACCACCTAACAAGTCTTTGATTTGGGCAGCACAGCTAGTTAAAAAATGTCAATGGATTGTGATCTGTATAAATGATCACTGGACCTGAACCAACAAACACTTCGAAGTGTTGTAAGGACAAAATCAGAGCCAACGCCTCTTTTTCAATTACAGAATCTTGCTGTAACAGCACCCCACCTGCCCCCCATGACTAGCATCCACCTGAAGTTTAAATGGCTTGTCCATGACAGGAGCAGCCAAAAAAGGAGGATTGCACAGAATTGCCTTCACATTTTCAAAAGCTGTCTGGCAGACAGGAGACCAGATGTATTTTACCTTACCCTTCAAAAGATCTGTCAATGGTGCTACCACAGTTGAAAAATTTCTACAGAAACTAGAGATGCGCGGATGGGCTATTATTTCATCCGCAACCGTATCACAAAACTCATCATCCGTCCGCCATCCATCCGCACCAACGTTTTTGACCAATTTTCAAAACCGCACCCGCCCGCCATCCGCTGATTGGGCGATACAAGGCGCTGCTGATGACAGCCGCGAGACTAGAAAGCTCTCAGAATATCCAACACATTTTCATCCTTTGGCGTCATATAGGTGACGCCATATGACATTTCGTCGAAATCTTACGCACATGGCATCCTTTAGCGTCAATATAACACGCACTGTTATGGGTAGGTTTAGGTCTGGGGTAGGGTACGGTTATGACGCCTTGGGAACTGCGTCTCATATTGACGCTAAAGGATGCCATGTGCTTCGGATTTAGAGGAGCTTTACCTGTATGACGCCTTTCTTTAAAGCGAATTTTGTTTTGTATTAATTGTATCTTCATTTTAATCCATGTTTCATTAACCAATTTCCTGGATTTAATAAATAGGCTAAAAAGTAAATAGTCTATCTTGATTGTGTAGGCTATTTTTCATTATAAAATATTAGGCTGTGTATACCGACATGGATCAATTATTAATATTAGATTTCATCTGTCTTTTGTAGGCATAGATGGCACACCAACGAAAAAGCCTAGGAGTGACTTCGGCGTTTCTTTAATATCGCGGCTCTATAGTTTATCCGCGGTTTATCCGAGGAGTCCGCGGCTGTAACCGCCAACCGCGCAGCTCTAACAGAAACCTCTGTAGTAACCCACCAAACCAAGAAATCTCATAATATAAGATCTTTTTTCGTAGCTGGAGGTGGATAACACTCAACTGCCTGTACCTTTGCATGCAACAGACGCACTGTACCCTGCCCAACCTGCCGACCAAGGTATGTCACTGTCGCTCGAGCAAACTCACACTTTGCTAAATTTATCGTGAGGCGTGCCTCAGCCAAGCGTTTAAACAGTGCTTTCACACGCTGCACATGAGAAGACCAAGTATCAGAGTAAATAACCACATCATCTAAATACACTGCACAGCCTTGCAAATTCCCAACAACTTTATTCATCAAACATTGAAAAGTTGCAGGTGCATTGCGTAACCCAAAAGGCATGACTGAATAAGAATACAGACCAGTTGGCGTGATAAAGGCTGCAATCTCTTGTGCTCTTTGAGACAAAGGGACCTGCCAATAACCTTTTAACAGGTCAAATTTGGTAATAAATTTCGCAGCACCAACCTGGTCGATACAGTCATCTATTCGTGGCAGAGGATAAGAGTCTGGCTTAGTGACACTGTTGACCTTCCTAAAATCAGAACAAAACCGAGGGGTATTATCTGATTTCGGAACCAGTAAACAAGGCGACGCCCAACATGACGATGATGGTTCAGCGATACCATTTTTCAGCATGTATTCAACCTCAGCATCCAAAAATTTCCGCTTTTCCAGACTTACTCGATAAAAACGCTGCTTGATCGGCTTTACATCTACTACTTCAATGTCATGCTCCAAAACATGTGTACAAGATGGCACATCTCCAAACAGACAGGAATACTCAAGTCAAGTCAAGTCATCTTCATTTATATAGCGCTTTTAACAATGAATTGTTTCAAAGCAGCTTTACAGAGATAAACATATAATTTAAGGTAACAGATTGTTTTGGCGTTATAGCGGTTCTTGAATAATGTTACCTCCAGCTAAAGTTAACTTTGATGGATTCACCTCCGTCGAAATGATCAGACTTTAAACGCGAACCTGTGATTAATGCTGACGGCGTTCACATGCTCATTCAGAATTCTATAGTTATGTGCTTTTTAAAATAGGTGCGCAGGTTTGTAATTCATACAACCCAGCTGTTACAACCCCGGCTCTAGGGATGCAACATAAAGGACACAAAGACAGAAGTCTGCCAATTAAAACAAAGTTTATTTAATGTAAAAAGGAAAAAGGGGACTGTAGAAGCAAAACAAAGCTACTGCTCTGCCGGCTGCAAGACGAGAGAAAGAGCAAGAGCATCCGTCCTAGATTTAAGTAGCTCCTGTCAGGTGACACCAATTAACCGGTTGATTGCAGCAGGTGATCTACCAGGGAAACTGCAATGACATACAGATTAGAACACTCACACATAACACCAGCCTAAACAAACGTCCTGGTTGCGTATGCAACCCACCGTTCCCTGAAGGAGGGAACGGAGGACGTAGTCGACGTCGACTGAAATGGGATCACGCTAGGGAGCCTATTGTCTTCGAGTAATTTAGAACGAGCCAATGCACATTGGCGTGCGAGATATGCATCTCACACTCCGCCCCGCGGCGGTGGGTTGCATACGCAACCAGGACGTTCCCTTTCAATTCGTGAACGTCAGACGTAGTCGACGTCGACTGAAATGGGATCAACCATTGAAAACGCCACTAAAGCTGCCACCTTCCAGTGCCTAGACAAAAGCCTCCTGATCCTCCCGACCTTTTTAGCGGAAGAGGATAGGGCTTAGGCCAGGAAGTCACTGCTGTTCCACAAGACCCACTCAGTTAGACTTGGATAACACTGGGAAAGCGTACCCTGTACATGGAAGGAAGGGACGCTGCGGAAGCCACATCCTGCCCGAAGGGAGGTAACATGTGGAGAATACACATATGAACTGGGCGGAGACCGGGCAGTGCAACATATGGAAGGTCACTGGGGAGGCTCCAGCCTATGACAGGGGGGAGACTCAACCAGCCAATGACAGCAGAGCAGGCTCTGCCGAGGGAGACACGGGCTCACCGTAGGGAGCCGTACCGTGGAAGAATACACATATGGGATCACCGTAGGGATCACAACATATGGACCCAGCCTAACACAGGTTCCACACTGCTTACGAGTGGTAGGCCTAACACCGGGCGTTCCGCCACGTCTGATGTCGGAGGGGTGCGGAGGAACTCAACAGGGTTCGGATAAGGGAACTCTACTGGAGCAACATGGCGCACGTATCCAGTCCATAGGAGGGGAATGGCGCAGCAAGCCGACACTTCGAACCGGGCTCATGGTGAAACTGGCTTCATATGAAGGGAGCCCACGGGAAGCCGCGGTTCGACTTAGGTGTCGCCCAGCCCCCAACTCTAGAATATCTGTCAGCGAAGCACTCTGTGTCAACGCCTAGGTGGGGGCAACACTCATAAAAGAGGAGCTCACCACGTAAGTGGACATGAGTATCTCGGGATTTTCACCACGATAAGGCAACCACATTCAGTGGGCCAACCTCGCTTGGAAACAGCCTTCCCTCTCTGCTGACTTCCTTAACAGATAAGAGCTGGTCTGAGGTCCTATGGCTTGCGTTCTGTACACGTATAACCGCGATGAAGCGGACGGACAGAGAAAGCCAGGGCTGGGTCTGCCTTCTCCGGGGCAGTGCTTGCAGGCTCACCACCTGGTCCCAGTTTAAGGGAGAGGTAGGAACCTTGGGCACATATCCAGGCCGGGGTCTCAGCTAATGAGAGTTAGCCGGCCCGAATTCCAGGCACAAGTCATTGACCGAAAGCGAGCAAGTCCCTACCCTCTAGTAGAGACAATGCGAGCAGGAGAACTGTAAAAAACAGATTTTTAACTCACTGCCCGCAGTGGCTCAGGGGTGGTCTCTGCAGTGCAGTAGCACCAGAGATAGGCCCAAGAGGATAAAGAGGGACGCAGGGATGACCCTTGCTCCCTCAGGAACCTGACGATCAGGACGTGCTTCCCATGCTTCTGCATATGATGTTCGTCATCATATTGAGGGTGAAGGAACAGCCTACTCCAACCCAACTTGCAGGAAAGAGAGCACTGAAATGACCGAACGCTCTCAGGATCTCCTCAGGAGAGAAGACTCATTCAATGAATAGGTTCCACTTCTAACTTAGCGAAGCACAACTGCCTTATCTTAAGGGGGTGCTTGCAGAAGTGATGGTCACTACCACATATCCTATTGGTAACCACCTGAACCTCCACGTCCATTTTTTTTTTTTTTTTTTTTACGCGGGTGCCATCATGCCCCATATCCCCAAAAAGTATTCAGGGGAAGTCAGGAAGGCTGTCGAGGGAACTAGATCTGGTTGGGCCAATAAGGGGCAACTATCAGACCTGTTCCACTCCTGACTTAGCACAGTAGGTGCAAGCGACCTGCGCACTGCTCAACACTAGATGTGAAAGTCACTGAGCTTCAGGAGCATCTCTGCTCAACACTTGAGTGTGATAAGTTCACTGAGCTCAGGAGCAACTCTGCTCAACACCTAAGTGTGATAATTCACTGAGCTTCAGGAGCATTTCTGCTCAACACCTGAGTGTGATGAAATTCACTGAGTTTCAGGAGCATTTCTGCTCAACACCTGAGTGTGATGAAAATCACTGAACTTGAGCAGCGCCAAGCGATAATGGATCGCATAGTCGCTTTCTTAGAAGGCTCACTGTGGAACGCATTTCTGCGGGGCCCCGGGGTCAGCTGAGAGCTAGTGTCTGTCCAAGGGATGTCTGCTCAGACAGAAACACAACTGGCAGAGGGACGAGTCCGGAGAGGCAACAGATGTAACTGTGCGGCCCCGAAGTGGTCCCTGCCCAGCTGGACCGCCAGGGGATGGAGTCTCCACTCTCCCTGGCCATAGCTGTCGTAAGCTCGTTGGCGGCACGATTGAGCAAGGCCGGAAGAATTTTATAGTGGAAAGAAGCAACCTCAGAAGCTTCTGACTCCAAGGAGGAGGTGACAGGCGAGTTATGACATGCGAGGGAAGCTTAGCGCAACGGTCGCCTAGCTGAGCAGTGGTGGCTCAAAGCGAGGTGAACTGACAACTCGAGGTAACAAATACCAATGCAGTCGGAGGTCGCCCAGGCCTCCGTTAAAGCATGCCCTTTGTACATGGCTCCTCAGTCAGTGTTAGTGGACCTGAAGGTCTAAACACGGGCTGAGAGTTTGGCGGCAGGCCGGGGTGATCTTTTAATCACACAGGGCGTGTTGCTCTGCCACGGTCACCTCGGGACTCGATCATAAAACTAGTGCTGAAGCGGTCTTCATATGGAGGAAGCCAAGCGACTGCGACTGCCATATGCCCCAGGAGCCTCTGAAAATTCTTTCAGTTGAACCCTTTCTCACTTCTAGCACTAGCCTAACACACTCTTTTGAGAGACGTGTTGGACCGAGTCCCTCTCCTGAACTGAAAAGAGATACTCAGCCCGTGGGCGAGATTAATCTCTCCCAGTTGACCTGAAGACCCAACTGGCTATGGAGCACTCGAAGGGTAGGACCTGTACGGATACTTCGTACCCTCGACGCCAGACACAGAATGTTCTGTGGAGCGGAGGATAGAAATCTGAGTACTGTCCTTCAGGTCGAACGCCGCAGGCCATCCTTGGGGACGGAGCATTTGAAAATGCATCTCTGTGTTAGTAATTGAACGGAGGCTTTCGAAAAAGGGCCCATTTCAACTGACACAGGTCCAAGGTGGCCATGAGACACCACATATCTAGGGTACAATAAAGAACAGGTTAAAGAAACCGGTCTTCATATCGGCTGAGGAAGAGGCTACATCGCGTCCTTCGCCAGTAGGACTGTGACGTGCGCACACAGGCCAGGAGCAGTGCTCAACACGTAGGTGTGATAATTATCACTAATTCTAGGAGCATTAGCTCAACACCTAGGTGTGAACAATATCACTGAGCCAGGGCGGAAGCCAAGCGAAATGAATCGCAAGCCGAGTCTGCTGGTAACTCAGGGCCAATGGAGCGGTAGGAAGCACTTTAGGCTTACACACACCATACCAGGGCCCAGAGACCACAGACGTACCCGAGGTGAGGCAGCGTGGTGGAGGACAGGGACCCGGCTCGGAAGGCCCATGGGCGGCCCGAAGCGGGGTCTGAGTGTGCAGTGCAACACCTACCTGTCTCCACAGGACAGCAGGAGATGCGTGAGAAGGCGGATGACCGGGTCCTCGAACGCGTCGTGCTGCCGGCTGGCGAACAAGAGGGGGCTGAGGGGTGCCAGGCTGTTCCACAGGGTCGCACACCGCCAACCTCGCGCTCTTGGGACCCAGGGACGGAGGAATTCGCTCTTTGACAATTTGGGAACCACTGGACTCCGGGGAGCCAGTGGTGGAACGGTAACCATCTGAAGAGCTCGTCCCCCCAACCCTGGGTGGCCTGTCTCAGGGACGCTTCGTCTGACACTCGCCCCCTGGCTGGGCAGTGCCTGAGACAGACCGGGCGACCTGCCTGCTGCTGGCTCTACGCTGGGGCCTGAGTGAAGGCTGTTGCGGGGGCCCCGCGGAACCGGAGGCAGCGGCAGGGGGACGCCCTCGGCGACGGGCAGGCGGAGGAACTGTCACTGGCGGCGGGTGGAGGCAACAGCAGGCCGCCAGGACAGGGTGTGTCGAAAACCCTCCGTCTGCTCTTGGGCTGTGAAGAGCTGTTGGGTACAGCTCTCCACCGCGTCGCCGAACAGCCCAACCCGGGAAATTGGGGAGTCCAGGGACCGAACCTTGTCCGCATCCGCCATCTCAACCAGGCTGAGCCAATGATGGCGCTCCTGGACCACTAAAGTGGACATCGCTAGACCGACCGCGCACGCTAAGACACTCGTGCCCCGTAGGGCGAGGTCAGTGGCAGTGCGGAGCTCACTCATGAGCGCATGATCTAGACTACCCTCGTGCATGTCCATGCAAAGAGGAAGCAGCTTGCCCGCCAGCTTTGTGAGCTCTGACCGTCAAATCTGACGCGAGCTCACAGGCCTGCGAGGGGAGACGAGGATCCCCCGTCCAAAATGCAGCGGCCGTTGGACACAGGTGTGTCGCAAAAAAACGCTCCACTGGAGGGATAGCCTCATAACCCTTCACCGCTCCTCCGTCAAGGGTAGCGAGGGGGGGAAGAACCACTCAGGCAGTTTTCAGCAGTAAAAGGTGCCGTCCACGACCTAGTAAGCTCTCCATGCACTTCAGGAAAGAAGGGTACTGGGGCGGCGGGCTGAGAACCAGCACGGCCCGCCCCGAGATACCAATCATCCAACCGAGACTGAGCAGGACACGGTGGAGGGTTCCACTCGAGCCCGACAGCCTCGGCGGCCCGTTTCAGCATAACTGACAAATCTGGATCCGGCTCGGGCAACGTTATACTCCCAGAGGAAGACAACGCAGTCGAGTCGTCATCTCCAGAGGCCAGCTCACCCTCCGATGCTGCAATCGGCGTCCTGTCCTCTGGGGGAGCCCCGGGTGAAACGGCTGGCCCACCCATTACAGATGGACCAGCACGCTCCACGGGGGACTCACACGGCTGCGGTGGAAAGGAGGAGTGAGGAGCCCACAGGGAATGGTTACCGGGCGAGACATCCACCACTATCCTCCTATCACCCATCTCACGCAGCACCCGAGGGCGGGGCGTGGTAATGGGGACTCGCGCTTCGCGGACGAAGGCGAGTCTCGATCTCAACACCGCGACAGTCATATTCGCGCAATGGAAACATGAACTGTCCACAAAAGCTGCTTCAGCGTGCTGTAAGCCCAAACACGTGATGCAACAATTGTGACCGTCAAAGAGAGACAGGGAACGACCGCATCCAGAAACGCACGGGCGGAATGACATCTTGAAAAAGACGCAAACGCACCCGTGTTGTTCTTTCAGGAAGTGAAAAACTCTCACCAGTGCCGGAGCACACAGGGGAATGACCGCGGCAACACTGATACAGGAATGGTGCAGCCTGTATCAGTGAAGCACTCACTTTCTTCGCCCCCAAACGGCCGTCAGACAAACAAACACAAACAGAAATTTGGTTGCTGTGACAACAGCAGTTGAGAGCTCGGAAGTTCGCGATCACCGCTGCACTTGCGCTGTAAACACCGACACCAGGAGAGACTTCCAGAAGAAGCACGACACACTCGCTCGTTGTATAACAAGACTCTACAGACCTGAACATGAAGCTCGGCTCCGAAGTGAAAGGCAATGGTGCGTGCATCTACTTCCGTATTTGTACCCGCGCCGCGGGGCGGAGTGTGAGATGCATATCTCGCACGCCAATGTGCATTGGCTCGTTCTAAATTACTCGAAGACAATAGGCTCCCTAGCGTGATCCATTTCAGTCGACGTCGACTACGTCTGACGTTCACGACTGAAAGGGAACTACTTTTCTTGCCTATAAATTTTGATACAGAATTTTGTTTTATTTTATCACTTCGGGGTACGCGAGCCGGAATTCACAGCGCTTAATCTGTAGAGTGGGAGAGGGATCCTCCATAGGGACAGGATAGTGGATACTTCAGCACTGCATTGTCATCGGGTCCAGGCGAATCTCCTTCGTCAGATCTGGACACGGCCTGGATCCGGCAGGCTGCGGGAAAACCTCGGGATAAACAAAGACACTAATATTAGCGTAGATGCCATTCTTCTTATGATGTAGCGAGCACATCAAGATTTAAGGGGAAGTGTTCCCAGTTCCGGCTGACCTAATCTATGCAGCCTAACATTGAATTTATAGAATTCTATAACGTATTATGTGTATGCTAGGTCAAAGAGATGTGTTTTTAGTCTAGCTTTGAACTGACAGAGTGTGTCTGCTTCCCGGACAATGGTAGGAAGACTGTTCCAAAGTTTTGGTGCTAAATAGGAAAAGGATCTACCGCCAGCAGTCGATTTAGATATTCTAGGTATTATCAACTGGCCGGAATTTTGAGATCGCAATAGACGTGAAGGACTATAATGCGTTAAGAGCTCGCTCAAGTACTGCGGAGCTAAACCATTTAGTGCTTTGTAGGTAATCAACAATATTTTAAAATGTATACGATGTTTAATAGGGAGCCAATGCAGTGTTGACAGAACCGGGCTAATATGGTCATATTTCCTGGTTCTGGTAAGAACTCGAGCTGCGGCGTTTTGAACTAGCTGTAGTTTGTTTATTAAGCGTGCAGGGCAACCACCCAGTAGAGCATTACAATAATCTAGCCTTGATGTCATGAACGCATGGACTAATTGTTCCGCATTTCCCAATGAGAGCATATGGCGTAATTTATATATATTTTTAAGATGGAAAAATGCAGTTTTACAGATACTAGACACGTGGCTTTCAAAAGAAAGGTTGGTATCAAATAGCACACCCAGGTTCCTAACCGACGACGAAGACTTGACAGAGCAGCCATTAAGTGTTAGACAGTATTCTGGGTTATTATGTGTGGGAGTTTTTTGTCCAATAATTAGAATCTCTGTCTTTTCAGAATTTAGTAGTAGGAAATTACTAGTCATCCAATTTTTTATATCAGCTATGCATTCCGTTAATTTTGTGAATTGGTAAGTTTCGTTGGGTTTTGAAGAAATATACAGCTGAGTATCATCGGCATAACAGTGAAAGCTAACTCCATGTTTCCTAATGATATCTCCTAATGGTAGCATGTACAGAGTGAACAGCAGCGGTCCTAGTACTGAGCCTTGTGGTACGCCATACTGAATTTGTGATCGATAAGACATCTCTTCATTTACTGCTACAAACTGATAACGGTTAGTTAAGTATGATTTAAACCATGCTAGTGCAATTCCTCTAATGCCAACATAGTTTTCTAGTCTATTTAAAAGAATGTTGTGGTCAATGGTGTCAAATGCAGCACTAAGATCGAGTAACACTAATAGCGAGATACAACCACGATCGGATGATAAGAGCAAATCATTTGTGACTCTAATGAGAGCGATCTCAGTACTATGGTACGGTCTAAATCCGGACTGAAAATCCTCGCATATATCATTTCTTTCTAGAAAGGAACATAGTTGTAAAGATACTGGTTTTTCTAATATCTTTGACAGAAAAGGCAGATTCGAGATCGGCCTGTAATTGACTAATTCTGAAGGATCAAGTTGTGGTTTTTTAACAAGCGGTTTTATCATAGCCAGTTTAAAGGTTTTTGGTACATATCCTAGAGACAAAGATTAATTAATGATATTAAGAAGAGGATATATGACCTCTGGAAACATCTCTTTCAGTAGCTTAGTTGGTATAGGATCTAAAATACAAGTTGTCGATTTAGATGAATTAACGAGTTTGCAGAATTCTTCCTCTCCTATAGCAACAAATGAATAAAAAATGTCCTCAGGGAGACTACAATGCACTCCCTGATGCGATACTGTGGTAGACGGTTGCAAAGTTATAATTTTGTCCCTGATATTATTAATCTTATAAGTGAAGAAGTTCATAAAGTCATCACTGCTGTGTTGCTTGGACACTTCTGAGCTTGAAGCTTTCTTTTTCGTTAGTTTAGCCACTGTATCAAATAAATACCTTGGATTATGTTTATTTTCTTCTAATAGGTTTGAAAAATAAGCAGATCTAGCAGCTTTTAAAGCCTCTCTGTAAGCAATCGAGCTCTCTTTCCACGAAATCCGAAATACCTCTAGTTTAGTTTTCTTCCAGTTGCGCTCCATTTTTCTGGCTGCTCTCTTAAGGGCCCGGATGTGCTCGCTGTACCACGGCGTTGGAATATTTTCTTTAATCTTCTTTAAGCGCAACGGAGCAACTGCGTCTAAAGTGCTGGAGAAGAGAGAGTTAAACGTTTCTGTTGCAATATCAAGTTCTTCTAAGCTATCTGGGATGCTGAGATGATGAAACTGATTAGGAAGATTATTGATAAAGCAATCTTTAGTGGCAGAAGTTATAGGTCTAACGTATTTATAACACGGAGTCGGCTTTGCAGCCTTGGCTAAATGTAATTTACATGAGACTAGATAATTATCTGAGATGTCATCGCTCTGCTGCAGAATTTCAACGGCATCAACATCTATTCCATGTGATAATATTAGATCTATGATTACGACTGTCACGACACACACACAAGACACGTAGATCCAAGTGCAGTATATTTTAATGGGTAATCCGTACTCACAATCAGTCCAAGCAAAGGTCAAAATCCATACAAAGGCAATCCGAGAAACAAGAAACAGAACCAACATCCGAAGTGTGAGACATAAAACAAGGACTCCGTGACAAACACTAAGACAGACAGGGTATAAATACACAGACACCAATGATCTAGACAAGAAACAGCTGGGACAAATGATGACAGGGAACAGCTGAGTGTAATGAACCGTCATAAGTGCAAATGGGGATTATGGGGAATGTAGTTCCTAATGAGAAAGACACCGTGGGGGAAGGGGACCTCAAGTGGACACCAGGGAACATAACACAACACTGTGACAACGACAATGAGTGGGTCCTGACACGTGTTGTCTAACTCCAATTGAGTTTACAATGTCTTTAAATGCCAATCCCAATGCATCTTTTTCATTATCTACATGTATATTAAAATCACCAACAATTAGTACTTTATCGGCAGCCAATACTAATTCTTATAGAAAGTCCGCAAATTCTTCGATAAAATCTTTATGGTGCCCTGGTGGCCTGTATACAGTAGTCAGCATAATTCTCAAATGTGATTTATCGTTTACACTATATATTTTTACATTAAGCACCAATACTTCAAAAGAAGTATATTTAAAACTAGATTTCTTAGTGGTTTTGAAAATATATCTATAAATTACAGCAACACCTCTCCCTTTGCCTTTCAGACGAGGTTCATGTTTATAACTGTAATCTTGTGGGGTTGACTCATTTAAAATAATGTAATCGTTTGGTTTTAGCCAGGTTTCTGTCAAACAATCAATTAAATTTTTAACCTGACGCTTTTTGGATTTCCAAATTCGGGGAACAGACACAGTCTCTATATGATGATATCTAGGTGAAAGAGGCTCTATGTGATGGGATTTATCTGACCTTGGTGACGTGAGGCCGCTAGCAGACGGTCGGTTTAGCCAGTCTGTCTGCTTCCTGACCTGAGCCCCAGATTGTCATGTTTTATCTCTAAGACTATGAGCCAAATTACTAGAGAGAAGAGCAGCACCAGCCCAGGAGCGATGGATACCATCTCTTTTCAACAGGTCAGGCTTGCCCCAAAAACTTTTCCAATTGTCTATGAATTCTACATTATTATGCGGACACTACTCAGACAGCCAGCAATTCAGTTCGGAGATGTTATTGTGTCTCTAATAAAATCGGCCACAAACATGATCACTGCACGATCTAATCTATAGTGTCTTATTAACTCACTGTCATCTATGGTCTGCAATGCATTTCTTCTCCCTCTTCGTCTTTCTGCCATTTTCTCCTCTGCTAAAGAAACTCTTAAGGATCTTAAAAGTCCTCATCCGTACTCCTAACAATTTTGACCTTAAGATCTCTTTTAAGGGTTAAGATGCTTTCTGAATTACTTTTTTTTTTTACTAGGATTTTTTCTTTAATTTTAAGAGTAAACCCGCACATTTCTAAGAATTTTCTTAGAATTTTGTCACTAGGAGCTACTCTTTGCATTAAGATTCTTTATGAATATGGGCCAAGATATCCATGGGGTGAAAGTTTAAAGAAGACACCATACAAAACATTACAATCACACCCGGCAATACGATAAGGGTTACGATAGTGTTGTTAAACATGAAACCGTGGTGAACACTAACACTGTTAAACATGCGGTTCAATAACAATGTTCAATATAAACAAGAATCCAACTCTAATGTGACTGAGTTTCACATATAAATGCTAATAGTTAAATATAATTTATCTAACAATTGATATTTACGATATGTTAAAACATTTTGATGATGAGGCCAAAAACTGCTTACCACATGTTTTCATAAAAAGAAGAACAATAATTAAGACATAAAACACAACAAATTAATGATGTAAACGACATCCTCACCACGAGGGAGAGAGGGTGGGGGGTGAGGGAAAGAGATGTAGATTAGAATGATTCAGGGGTGAGACATGCGTCTCGAATGGTGCACAAGAGTGAGTTCAAATGTTAATTTCCTTTGTTTTCTCAGAGAATAGCCCTCTCTTACAGGTCTTCCAGTTTTTCCAGTCTAACGTCATTTTACTTTTTTTTTTTAAAGATTTTAAATGAGGATTTTTGAAAAATGTTTTTTATGTTTATTTCAGCATAAAACATTTTTAGTGAAGTGCATTTGGTGTTGTTCACATCTCCATATAAACACACTGACACAGGCACTAAGGGTTTCAATTTTGAGTTTAATATTGAGGAATGAAACAGTTTTCTGTAGTTCCTATGGCAGCTCATTGTGTGTCTATTATTATATCAGACAGACTATTTTCTGCATGCGGTTAGAAGTGTTCAGAAGGGGACCAGAGGGTCAGTCATGGTTTTAGGGTAGTGGACTCCTTTCAGAGTCAGTTTATCTCCATTTAGAGCTTGAAATATCATCGCATGAACGCACGAATCGATGTTTACGGCCACCTGAGAGAGAGAGAGAGAGAGAGATAGAGAGAGGATTTATAATTGATCTATTAAAGATCTGTTCACATTGATAGCGACCAAAACGCATTCATTTTCCATGACAGTAAGTTATGTCCTCAAATTCTGCTACAGTGAACATTGCAGACTAGATATGAGTGTCCAGCAACGCTGCACAGTTGAGAAAAGTTTTCTCTTATACAAATGCAGAGAAACTTTATACAGTGACTTAATGCATTTTATCTTTTAGAGAGGACAGAAAAATTACTGGACACATCACACCCGTTTAGGACACACTGCCACAGTTGGCTTGATGGAATTAGAAACATACAAATTTTGCCTTGGAATTTCAGTGATGAAAACATCAAACTCAAAAACTAAAAAAAAACCTCATTTACCTTGACCAGATAGTTTTTTCCTGCCACTATCTGAGTCCTAAATCTTATTGGAATGAAAACAGGAAACGTAGTTCCAGCCACCACCTCTATTTCTGACTGCATCTGTATAAATAAACACACATTATATATATATTTATATATATATAAAGTTTTTAAAAAAATTGTCTATATAGGGACTTGGGTCTATCAGTCAGATATAATAAAAATGAAGTGATAAGTAAAACAGTTTTTTTTTAAATAACAACAAATAATTTTCCCAACACATTTTACAGCATCAAAATAGATAATTTCAGGCTATGTTTTAACAAAAACTGTATTTACTAAATGAGTCATTTTTTGTCTCTTACCGCAAGGCAGGTACACACCACTTCTCCATTGGCATACTCCTCTGGGCTCCATCCTCCAGTTGTTGGCATTGCTTCAGTCATTGTGCTGGTGCTCAAAGCCTGGATGAAATCAAATGTATAATTCGACAGATTGTCTCACCGATTGATTCTGATCCACTATTTATGCAGCCAAAATCTCATGACATCAGTCGTCATTGTAATTCCATGTGATCACATAAAAGAGACTGAATGAATAGGCGGAGTGTCACTTTGGAGTATTGTGTAATATTCAGTTCCTGTGAAAAACTGTTCAAGTGGGTGGAGTAGCCTGTAATATTTCCCATAGTGTGGGCGTATCCTTGAGACAACGTGCAAACGAATGGAACTTAAAATATTAGTGCACGCTCCTATCATAACTTGTTTAATGGATTTAAATGTATTATGTAATATTCAGTTTTGTAGTATGATAAATTATCACATTGCAATAATGCATGCATAATATTATAGGCTAAATCGTATGAGCTGTTTTATCTGATTGATTACACAGGCATTCAGATAAATAAGGACTCAACAGACCAAACAATGAGTGAATAACCTATGCTAGTTTACACTAGTTCGTTGTTTTACTCTTTGATCGTATGGGGAAAAGAAGCTATTTACTGGAAAAGCCTATTTTAAAGCAGAGCTCTCCTCAAAACTGTGAGTGTTTGGAGTCTCACCGTCATAATGATCTGCAGGAAAGACACTCTGAACCTTATAGCTCCATTTAATTTCTTTGTCATCACTCATTGCTCATTAGCTCTCAAATTATGTCAAAAACGATGTCGCCCAATCTTGGCATTGTTGTGCGGCACAGTTACTGAGGCGCGTTAGGTTTTAGAGGCTTTATAATGGTTAACTGTGGTCGTGTCATTCTCCAACTACGTGTGTTCATGTTATGCGACACACTGAACCTTATAGCTCCTTTTAATTTCATTTTATAGAAATTGTTTACACACAGATGACTTTGTTGTTGTTACCGTATAATAAATAATCAATGTAAAAATTAAACAAACTGGCACAGTATCATCAGTGTGAATCATGGACGGAGACACACACAGCATTTGTAGAAGTGTACTATACATTTCAAATCTGATCATCTGATTATGTATTTTCGCTTAAATGTCATTATCAAATACAAATCTGGTATGCATGATCTCTCTGTCAACAGTAGGGCTTGGTTCATGGTTCATGAAGAAACTTTAACATCCTTGGAACTTTTCTATTCAACAAAAGATTATGTATAGTTGAACAATGTAAAGAATTTTAAAAATGTTTTTCACTTTAAGAAAAAAACGTTCTTTTAAGAATTGTTGACTGAACAAAAATAGTTCTTCTATCTGGCATTACTGTAAAAAAAAAAAAAAAAATTTTGGAAGCTTTATTTTTAAGAGTACAGGATGATATCATTTGAGATATGTTTCAGATGCCTCAGAAATCATTCTAATAACCTACGCTCATTTGCGGATTGTTACATATCCAAAGATGTATATTTTTGTGAGAGCTGCATTCTGTGGTATGTTTTTTTTCCTTTGTTTTGTTGTTGTTTGTCTCCTGCTCTCCTTTGGCTCCCCCACTCTTTCACTCGGCAGGTACTGTATCTGACTGCGTCCCCAGCTGCACCTGCTTACCAACCGGGAGTTTAGCAGCATAAAAGCAAGCAGAACTCTCAAATGTTTCTCCAGAGTCAAGTCAAGTCAAGTCATCTTCATTTATATAGCGCTTTTAACAATGGATTGTTTCAAAGCAGCTTTACAGAGATAAACATATAATTTAAGGTAACAGAGATTGTTTTGGCTTTATAGCGGTTCTTGAATAATGTTATTTCCAGCTAAAGTTAATTTTGATTGATTCACTTCCGTCGAAATGATCAGACTTTAAACGCGAACCTGTGATTAACGCTGACGGCGTTCACATGCTCATTCAGAATTGATTCTATAGTTATGTGCTTTTGAAAATATGTGCGCAGGTTTGTAATTCCATACAACCCATGCCTAAACAAACTACTTGTTTTGCCTATAAATTTTGATACAGAATTTTGTTTTATTTGATCACTTCGGGGTACGCGAGCCGGAATTCACAGCGCTTTATCTGTAGAGTGGGAAAGGGATCCTCCATAGGGAGAGGATAGTTGACACTTCAGCACTGCATTGTCATCGGGTCCAGGCGGATCTCCTTCGTCAGATCTGGATACGGCCTAAATCCGGCAGGCTGCGGGAAAACCTCGGGATAAACAAAGACACTAATATTAGCGTAGATGCCATTCTTCTTATGATGTAGCGAGTACATCAAGATTTAAGGGAAGTGTTCCCAGTTCCGGCTTACCTAATCTATGCAGCCTAACATTGAATTATAGAAGTCTATAATGTATTATGTGTATGCTAGGTCAAAGAGGTGTGTTTTTAGTCTAGCTTTGAACTGAGAGAGTGTGTCTGCTTCCCGGACAATGGTAGGAAGACTGTTCCAAAGTTTTGGTGCTAAATAGGAAAAGGATCTACCGCCAGCAGTCGATTTAGATATTCTAGGTATTATTGTTATGAACCCAGTATGGGTTATATTTGTGGTTTGTGTGTGTGTTTTTTTTTTTGTTTGGTTTACAGGATGGAGTTAGAGTGAGTGACGTCATTATTGATTAAGGAGTTACACCTGTGTTGGAACTGATGCCGGCAAATAAAGCAGTTCCCTTCAGCTGTGACGGGGCGCGCTCTCACCATTCTCGTGCCGTTTGTGTCTTGGATCCGATTGTTGCTTTGCCTTGTTTTGTGTCTCGTCTCATTTTATTAATCTTACTTAAATAAATGTTATTCTTTTTGAGCATTATCCAACGTGTTGTCTCCTTCTTTGTTGCAGCTTGCGAGCCGGCCGTGACAAATGGGGGCTCGTCCGTCCTTTAACGTTTGAAAATTCCAGTTGTATTTCGTCATGATTTGGAAGCGCTTTGTTTTTTTTGCGTTTGGTTATTTTGTAAGGTAATTTGCGTGTTGATTAACCGAATGTAAAATTGTAAGAGAGATCGTTTGTTAAGCGCTATTGTTTGGGATGTTTTATACATCGTACTTTGAAGGAAATACGCGTTGGATTTGTTTGGTTTTGACAACGGAATGTGTGGAGGGCTGTATCTGTAGAAGGTAAGTGTTTTTGCAAATCCTTTTGTGGGAGGAATATTATTTGTGTTCCCTGGTTAGGTTCAGCTGCTCGTTCCCTTTTGGAACAAGTGGATAGAATGTAATTTTTTTTATTTTTGTGTGGCGAACGTGAGTAGAGCAGTGGTCTCGGGTGCATATCCATGGTATGAGTGAGTCGCCAGCGTGCTGGTTGCTTTTCTTCGTACTAGTGGGATTTGGTGCTTAAAATGCCCCTCACCAGTAACCACATGAAGATTATAGGGTTGAGTTAGCTAGAATTTTGTTTTTGTTTTTTTGTTATAGCTAGGGAGAGGGAACCATTTTATTTCTCCTGCTGAGGTTTGTAAAACACTTCTATTTGTAACGTGCATTTTAAGGTGGAAAGATGTCTAATCTAGTTGTAGAGTTTATTAGTTCTCCTTCTGAAGGTTTGCTTGGTTCATGTACAAAAGATCAGTTATTTGAAATTGCGGATCATTATGAAATTGAACTTGGAGATAAGAGGTTAAAGGATAGTACAATTAGAGAGGTACTTAAAACAAGACTAATAGAGAAGGCTGTCTTGTTTGAAAAGTCAGATACAGCTATCACCTCTCAAGTTAAACCTCATGTCGGCTCTTTAACTTTTGAACAACAGGAACGTTTATTGTTGTTACAGCTTGAACAGGAACGTTTGAAGTTGGAAGTAGAGCGTGAGAAAACTAGAAATGAACAGACTAATGTTGAGCTGCAGAAATACCGCTTGGAGATCATAAGAGAAGGTGGGCTTAATGGTTCAACTGATGCTTTGCAGGGTGCTTCTCCAGTGTTTGACACTGCTGGAAATTTGAGGTTAATGCCTAAGTTTAACGAGCGAGACCCAGATACCTTTTTTATATTGTTTGAGCGAATAGCGGAGGCAAGAGGTTGGCCTAGTAAGGAACGAACACTGCTTTTACAGTGTGTGCTCACTGGCCGGGCTCAAGAAGCTTATTCTGCCCTGTCACACTTGGACTGCAACGATTATGATACCGTTAAAGCGGCAGTTTTAAAAGCTTATGAGTTAGTACCAGAAGCGTACCGACAAAAATTTAGAACATTGTCCAAGGGTGTAAAGGAGGCTCATGTGGAGTTTGCTAGGGAGCTCACTTCTGCGTTTAATCGTTGGTGTATGGCATCTGAGGTAACCACGTTTGAAGAGTTGACTAACTTAATTGTGCTTGAACAGTTTAAGAACTCTGTTCCTGCTCGAATAGCAACATACATAAATGAGCAGAAAGCTGAAACAACTGCTAAAGCTGCTGAGTTGGCTGATGACTATGTTTGAATGCACGAGTAGTTTTGAGTTTTGGAAAAGGGATGATATTTTTGAAGGTAAAGTAGATCGCATGCCCAAGGATTCATCTCTGATCTGTAACTATTGTCGTGGTAAAGGCCATTGGAAAAATGAGTGTCCTGTGCTTAAAGCTAAGAGTAAAGGAGGAAAGGTTCTTCGCGTTAAACCAGCAGGTCTTGTGGCACCATTGTTGAATTCTGTTGGCTTGTCTTCTGAAGGATCTCCTACAGCAGTTGACCAGTTAAAAGATGGAGATTATGCACCTTTTATTACTTATGGGCACGTGTCGCTTGTTGGTAAAGAGACAAATGTTCCAGTAACGATACTGAGGGACACGGGAGCTTCGGAGTCCTTTATTTTGCAGGATGTGCTGCCTTTTTCCTCTGTGAGTGATACTGAGACTAGTGTTCTTATTAGGGGAATTGGGTTAAATGTCCTATCTGTCCCATTACATAAAATTATGTTGTCATCTGAACTTGTGAATGGAGAAGTGGTGGTTGGAGTGCGTCCATCATTACCAGTGGAGGGGGTGGATATAATCCTGGGAAATAATTTGGCAGGGGGCAGGGTTTGGCCTGTTACCTTTTCACCTCCTGTTGTTTCATCTTTTCCCCTTCCAGGTCCTGATGAGAGCAACAAGAACTTTCCGCAGGTATTTACTGCTTGTGCTGTAACTCGATCCATGACCTCTGCACAGCCAAGGTTAACATCTGATTCTTTGGGTAGACCAGCATTTTCCTTGCCTGATGACTTTTCTGTTTCCTCTTCTGATTTGATCCAGGAGCAGAAACTTGATTCTTCTCTCCATAAATTGTTTGAGAGTGTGATGTCTCCTGACGAAATTAGGCATGTTGCTCAGGGTTATCTCTTGCAGGATGGAATGTTGGTGAGGAAATGGATTCCTCATGGAAGTGACTTTGCTGGGGATCCTATCTTGCAGGTGGTAGTTCCAGAGAAATATCGTTCACTGGTGTTGGAGATTTCTCATGATAAACTTGCTGGACATTTAGGGGTAAGAAAGACTTATGACAGAATCCTTCGTCATTTTTTTGGCCTAAATTGAAGAAGGATGTCAAAGTATATCCAGACATGTCATACCTGTCAACTAACAGGCAAGCCGAATCAGAAGATCAAACCTGCTCCACTGTTTCCTATTCCAGCTGTTAGTCCACCTTTTGAGCACTTGATTATCGATTGTGTAGGCCCACTGCCTAGATCAAAATCAGGTAGTATTTATTTGCTCACTGTGATGTGTGCATCTACTTGGTACCCTGCGGCCTATCCCCTCCGTACGATCACTGCAAAGTCGGTGGTGAAGGCCTTGACTCAATTCATTTCTATTTTTGGCATTCCAAAGATTGTGCAAAGTGATCAAGGTTCTAATTTTACGTCTCATTTGTTTTCGCAGGTTTTGAAACTGTTGCACATTAAGCACAATAAAGCTAGTGCTTATCATGCCCAAAGCCAAGGGGCTTTAGAGCGTTTCCATCAGACGCTGAAGTCCCTACTGCGTGCTTATTGAACAGAGCTGGGGGGTGATTGGGAGCAGGGATTGCCGTGGTTGATGTTGTCAGCGCGTGAGGTGAGCCAGGAAAGTACTCATTTTAGTCCCAATGATTTGGTGTTTGGGCACACCATTCGGGGACCACTGGCTGTGCTCCGCGATAATTGGACTGAAGGTACACCGCCTCAGAATTTGTTAAGTTATGTGAATGACTTTAAGCGCAGATTGTATGAAGCAGGTAAGATGGCAAGAGAACAATTGCATTCTTCGCAGGGACGTATGAAGTCACTTTACGATCGGCGAACTGAGAAACGACAATTTATGCCTGGTGATTAAGTGTTGGCTCTATTACCTGTGGAGGGCTCACCATTTCAAGCTCGGTTTACGGGTCCGTATGTAGTGGTGAAACAAGTTACTGACTTAAATTATCTTATTGCCACCCCAGAGAGAAGGTCAACACAGCTGTGTCATATTAATTTGTTGAAGCCGTATTATTGTCGTTCTCCTAAAGCTTTAGAGACCAGAGCAGATGTGAAGTCTGCACTGGTAGTTGAGAGCATTTCCCCTGCTCCTTTGGAAGAGGAAATTGATGAAGGGGTTTCTTTCCCTGAGGATACGGTGCTGTTGGGACGTCTTAAAAATTCAGAGACTCTGAAAAATGTCCATAAAATGTTGACCCATTTAACAGAGAGTGAACGTACCGACTTGACTGCTCTTATTAATCATCATGTCTCTTTATTTGGTGATGTACCTTCGTGTACACATTGGGCGGAGCACGATATTGATGTTGGGGATGCTGAGCCCATTCGCCAACATTTTTATCGTGTGTCCCCAAATAAACTCTTACATCTGGTTGCTGAAGTTAAATATATGTTAGATCATGACATTGCACGGCCATCATTTTCCAGCTGGGCATCCCCCTGCTTGCTTGTCAATAAAGCTGATGGAACTTATCGGTTTTGTAGCGATTATAGGAAAGTAAATAAAGTGACGAAACCAGACTCCTTTCCACTTCCTCGTATTGAGGATTGTGTTGATCGGGTTGGGGCCGCGAAATTTGTAAGTAAGTTTGATCTGCTCAAGGGCTACTGGCAGGTTCCGTTGACCCCAAGGGCTCAGGAGATCTCTTCCTTTATTACATCTGAGGGGTTATTTTCATATAATGTTATGAGTTTTGGTCTCAGAAATGCGCCTGCAACGTTTCAGCGACTTATGAATATGGTTGTTTCTGGATTGGTGGGAGTCGCGGTTTATTTGGACGATGTGGTGGTTTTTAGTGATTCATGGGAGCAGCACTTGAGTCGTATTGCAGATCTGTTCTCCCGTTTTGTTGAGGCTGGTCTGACGGTCAATTTGGCCAAATGTGAGTTTGCCAAGGCCACCGTGACTTACTTGGGTAAGGTCGTTGGACAGGGTTGTGTGCGTCCAGTTCGGGCCAAGGTTGAGGCCATTGATCTCTTTCCTTCTCCATCCACCAAAAAGTAGTTGATGCGTTTTTTGGGGTTAGTGGGTTACTACCGGGGTTTTTGTAGGAATTTTTCCACCGTGGTGGCCCCACTCACTGATTTGCTGAAGGCAAAAGCCGATTTTATCTGGACTTCTGTCTGTCAGGAAGCTTTTGAGGCAGCTAAATCAGTGCTTACTTCCGCTCCTGTGTTAGCAGCTCCCAAATTTGACCGCCCTTTTAGGTTGTGTGTGGATGCTAGCAACGTGGGTGCGGGAGCTGTATTGTTACAAGCTAATGATGAGGGAATTCACCGTTCCGTGAGTTATTTTTCGAAGAAGTTTTCTTCTTATCAGTTAAATTATTCGGTGATTGAGAAAGAGGCTTTAGCGCTGATTTGGGCCCTGCAGCATTTTGAGGTGTATGTGGGATCAGTGTCAGATTCTTTGGTCGTGTACACTGACCACAACCCACTTACTTATTTACACTCTTTGCGGTGCCCAAATCAACGTTTGACTCGTTGGTGCCTCTTCCTACAGTCATACACCCTTGAAATTCGACACATCAAAGGCACTGACAATGTGGTGGCAGACGCATTGTCTAGAGTTCCTTACTCTTCTTAACTGTTTATGAACAATGTTTTGTCTTGCTTTCCTTTACTCTCCTAAGATTGCTTCTACAGGGCCCGTAGTTGCTGAGGACATTGGGGGTAAGATGAAGTTGGTGTCATACAGTAATGTGGGGTTATCGGGTGAAGGGTTTAAGTTGGGATTCATAAATATCAACCCTTTTCTATGGGGGAGGGTGTTATGAACCCAGTATGGGTTATATTTGTGGTTTGTGTGTGTTTATTTTTGTTTGGTTTGCAGGATGGAGTTAGAGTGAGTGACGTCATTATTGATTAAGGAGTTACACCTGTGTTGGAACTGATGGCGGCAAATAAAGCAGTTCCCTTCAGCTGTGGCGGGGCGCGCTCTCACCATTCTCGTGCCGTTTGTGTCTTGGATCCGATTGTTGCTTTGCCTTGTTTTGCGTCTCGTCTCATTTTATTATTCTTACTTAAATAAATGATATTCTTTTTGAGCATTATCCAACGTGTTGTCTCCTTCTTTGTTGCAGCTTGCGAGCCGGCCGTGACAATTATCAACTGGCCGGAATTTTGAGATCGCAATAGACGTGAAGGACTATAATGCGTTAAGAGCTCGCTCAAGTACTGCAGAGCTAAACCATTTAGTGCTTTGTAAGTAATCAACAATATTTTAAAATTTATACAATGTTTAATAGGGAGCCAATGCAGTGTTGACAGAACCGGGCTAATATGGTCATATTTCCTAGTTCTGGTAAGAACTCGAGCTGCGGCGTTTTTAACTAGCTGTAGTTTATTTATTAAGCGTGCAGGGTAAACACCCAGTAGAGCATTACAATAATCTAGCCTTGAGTTCATGAACGCATGGACTAATTGTTCCGCATTTCCCAATGAGAGCATATGGCGTATTTTAAATATATTTTTAAGATGGAAAAATGCAGTTTTACAGATACTAGACACGTGGCTTTCAAAAGAAAGGTTGGTATCAAAGAGCACACCCAGGTTCCTAACCGACGACGAAGACTTGACAGAGCAGCCATCAAGTGTTAGACAGTATTCTGGGTTATTGCGTGTGGAAGTTTTTTGTCCAATGATTAGAATCTGTCTTTTCAGAATTTAGTAGTAGGAAATTACTAGTCATCCATTTTTTTATATCAGCTATGCATTCCGTTAATTTTGTGAATTGGTAAGTTTCGTTGGGTTTTGAAGAAATATACAGCTGAGTATCATCGGCATAACAGTGAAAGCTAACTCCATGTTTCCTAATGATATCTCCTAATGCATGTACAGAGTGAACCGCAGCGGTCCTAGTACTGAGCCTTGTGGTACGCCATACTGAACTTGTGATCGATAAGACATCTCTTCATTTACTGCTACAAACTGATAACGGTCAGTTAAGTATGATTTAAACCATGCGAGTGCAATTCCACTAATGTCCACATAGTTTTCTAGTCTATTTAAAAGAATGTTGTGGTCAATTGTGTCAAAAGCAGCACTAAGATCTAGTAACACTAATAGCGAGATACAACCACGATCGGATGATAAGAGCAAATCATTTGTGACTCTAATGAGAGCGATCTCAGTACTATGGTACGGTCTAAATCCGGACTGAAAATCCTCGCAGATATCATTTCTTTCTAGAAAGGAACATAGTTGTGAAGATACTGCTTTTTCTAATATCTTTGACAGAAAAGGCAGATTCGAGATCGGCCTGTAATTGACTAATTCTGTAGGATCAAGTTGTGGTTTTTTAACAAGCGGTTTTATCATAGCCAGTTTAAAGTTTTTTTGTACGTATCCTAGAGACAAAGATGAATTATTGATATTAAGAAGAGGATATATGACCTCTGGAAACATCTCTTTATTTGCATCTCTTAGCTTAACCGTTGTTTAGCCACGTAGAAAAAAAACAACCGACTGTGCTGTGAAATGGGAATAGCTAGACGAGTTTGAAGTATAATAGTTTTATAGGTAACAGAAAAACAGCAATACTAATCTTTCATGTTAATGTATCGTAGACATAGCTGAAAGATGTTCTAAAAGAAAAATCTCATGTAGAAATATCTGTTCATGTTATCATAAATTCCTATATGTTTGACCACGCTCGGAGATTATAGTTTTTGCAAACTGTACAAAAACAAAAAGAAGCAAGATGTAAACGGCCTAATTGACTATATTAAATGTCAATTACAAACACACAAAACTGATCACAAGTGGCTATACATAAAATTTGTATTTTTCTAATTCCATCAAGCCAACTGTGGCAGTGTGTCCTAAACGGGTGTGAGGTGTCCAGTAATTTTCCGTCCTGTCTGAAAGTTAAAATGCATCACAGTCACTGTATAAAGTTTCTCTGCATTTGTATAAGAGAAAACTTTTCTCAACTGTGCAGCGTTGCTGGACACTCATGTTGATTGTGGCAGAATTTGAGGACATAACTTACTGTCATGGAAAATGAATGCTTTTTGGTCGCTATCAATGTAAACAGAGATCTTTAATAGATCAATTATTGATCCTCTCTCTCTCTCTCTCTCTCTCTCTCTCTCTCTCTCGTAAACATCGATTCGTGCGTTCATGCGATGATATTTCAAGCTCTCAATGGAGATAAACTGACTGTGAAAGGAGTCCACTACCCTAAAACCATGACTGACCCTCTGGTCCCCTTCTGAACACTTCTAACCGCATGCAGAAAATAGTCTGTCTGATATAATAATAGACACACAATGAGCTGCCATAGGAACTACAGAAAACTGTTTCATTCCTCAATATTAAACTCAAAATTGAAACCCTTAGTGCCTGTGTCAGTGTGTTTATATGGAGATGTGAACAACACCAAATGCACTTCACTAAAAATGTTTTATGCTGAAATAAACATAAAAACATTTTTCAAAAATCCTCATTTAAAATCTTTAAAAACAAAAAGTAAAATGACGTTAGACTGGAAAAACTGGAATAACTGTAAGAGAGGGCTATAGAGGGTATGCGCATGACGTCACCGTCGGCCGGAGTGAATGCGGTCACGCCCACAAGTGGCAAAAAGACTGAGCTGCAGCATTTGTTTTCAGTGTGAATGCCGTGAAAAACACACAAAACACATCTAAACCGGGAAAGAAATTTGCGATTGACTGCACAACTAGATTTGACCAGAAATCTGAGGTACTGTATATTTTTACAGACTGCAAAAAGCTACAGAACAGACTATATTCTGCATAATTGGATTTTTTAAATAAACACTGACAAAAAACTATACAAGTTTTAGGGCTGGACGATATGATGATATACAGTATAACATTAATGTAAGTGATCACTCGGATTTAGACCTATCTATATTGTATTTATATAAAACGTTTACAGGCAAATTTTCTTAATTTATTTCCCCGGCGTCGAAATCAGGCACATATAAATGTCAGGAAACACGATTCCTGGCTGCATGTCAATATCCATGGATCACTGGATCTTTGATAAGATGTAAGGAACACTATATCGAGTCCAACTTTTAGTTTAAACTGATAATAGTTTGTTTTACTCGCGTTTTCGCAGTTTCCCCTATTAGCTCCAGTCACGAAGCAGCTCTTTTGCCACTCAGTCCGGCTGAGGGGGGCGTGTTCCGGCGGGGAAGTGACGTTAATGCATTACCTCTATTCTCTGAGAAAACAAAGGAAATTAACATTTGAACTCACTCTTGTGCACCATTCGAGACGCAAGTCTCACCCCTGAATCATTCTAATCTACATCTCTTTCCCTCACCCCCCACCCTCTCTCCCTCGTGGTGAGGATGTCGTTTACATCATTAATTTGTTGTGTTTTATGTCTTAATTATTGTTCTTCTTTTTATGAAAACATGTGGTAAGCAGTTTTTGGCCTCATCATCAAAATGTTTTAACATATCGTAAATATCAATTGTTAGATAAATTATATTTAACTATTAGCAGTTATATGTGAAACTCAGTCACATTAGAGTTGGATTCTTGTTTATATTGAACATTGTTATTGAACCGCATGTTTAACAGTGTTAGTGTTCACCACGGTTTAATTTTTAACAACACTATCGTAACCCTTATCGTATTGCCGGGTGTGATTGTAATGTTTTGTATGGTGTCTTCTTTAAACTTTCACCCCATGGATATCTTGGCCCATATTCATAAAGAATCTTAATGCAAAGAGTAGCTCCTAGTGGCAAAATTCTATGAAAATTCTTAGAAATGTGGGGGGTTACTCTTAAAATTAAAGAAAAAATCCTAGTAAAAAAAAAAGTAATTCAGAAAGCATCTTAACCCTTAAAAGAGATCTTAAGGTCAAAATTGTTAGGAGTACGGATGAGGACTTTTAAGATCCTTAAGAGTTTCTTTAGCAGAGGAGAAAATGGCAGAAAGACGAAGAGGGAGAAGAAATGCATTGCAGACCATAGATGACAGTGAGTTAATAAGACACTATAGATTAGATCGTGCAGTGATCATGTTTGTGACCGATTTTATTAGAGACACAATAACATCTCCGAACTGAATTGCTGGCTGTCTGAGTAGTGTCCGCATAATAATGTAGAATTCATAGACAATTGGAAAAGTTTTTGGGGCAAGCCTGACCTGTTGAAAAGAGATGGTATCCATCGCTCCTGGGCTGGTGATGCTCTTCTCTCTAGTAATTTGGCTCATAGTCTTAGAGATAAAACATGACAATCTGGGGCTCAGGTCAGGAAGCAGACAGACTGGCTAAACCGACCGTCTGCTAGCGGCCTCACGTCACCAAGGTCAGATAAATCCCATCACATAGAGCCTCTTTCACCTAGATATCATCATATAGAGACTGTGTCTGTTCCCCGAATTTGGAAATCCCAAAAACGTCAGGTTAAAAATTTAATTGATGTTCAACAAATAAAAAACAGATATAATACAGATGAGCAAATGATAAAGCTTGGGTTGCTGAATATTCGATCCCTTACTTCAAAATCTCTCATAGTTAATGATTTGATTTCATATTATAATCTTGATATGCTGTGTTTGACAGAAACCTGGCTAAAACCAAACGATTACATTATTTTAAATGAGTCAACCCCACAAGATTACAGTTTTAAACATGAACCTCGTCTGAAAGGCAAAGGGGGAGGTGTTGCTGTAATTTATAGATATATTTTCAAAACCACTAAGAAATCTAGTTTTAAATATACTTCTTTTGAAGTATTGGTGCTTAATGTAAAAATATATAGTGTAAACGATAAATCACATTTGAGAATTATGCTGACTACTGTATACAGGCCACCAGGGCACCATAAAGATTTTATCAAAGAATTTGCGGACTTTCTATCAGAATTAGTATTGGCTGCCGATAAAGTACTAATTGTTGGTGATTTTAATATACATGTAGATAATGAAAAAGATGCATTGGGATTGGCATTTAAAGACATTGTAAACTCAATTGGAGTTAGACAACACGTGTCAGGACCCACTCATTGTCGTAATCATAGATCTAATATTATCACATGGAATAGATGTTGATGCCGTTGAAATTCTGCAGCAGAGCGATGACATCTCAGATAATTATCTAGTCTCATGTAAATTACATTTAGCCAAGGCTGCAAAGCCGACTCCGTGTTATAAATACGTTAGACCTATAACTTCTGCCACTAAAGATTGCTTTATCAATAATCTTCCTAATCAGTTTCATCATCTCAGCATCCCAGATAGCTTAGAAGAACTTGATATTGCAACAGAAACGTTTAACTCTCTCTTCTCCAGCACTTTAGACGCAGTTGCTCCGTTGCGCTTAAAGAAGATTAAAGAAAATATTCCAACGCCGTGGTACAGCGAGCACATCCGGGCCCTTAAGAGAGCAGCCAGAAAAATGGAGCGCAACTGGAAGAAAACTAAACTAGAGGTATTTCGGATTTCGTGGAAAGAGAGCTCGATTGCTTACAGAGAGGCTTTAAAAGCTGCTAGATCTGCTTATTTTTCAAACCTATTAGAAGAAAATAAACATAATCCAAGGTATTTATTTGATACAGTGGCTAAACTAACGAAAAAGAAAGCTTCAAGCTCAGAAGTGTCCAAGCAACACAGCAGTGATGACTTTATGAACTTCTTCACTTATAAGATTAATAATATCAGGGACAAAATTATAACTTTGCAACCGTCTACCACAGTATCGCATCAGGGAGTGCATTGTAGTCTCCCTGAGGACATTTTTTATTCATTTGTTGCTATAGGAGAGGAAGAATTCTGCAAACTCGTTAATTCATCTAAATCGACAACTTGTATTTTAGATCCTATACCAACTAAGCTACTGAAAGAGATGTTTCCAGAGGTCATATATCCTCTTCTTAATATCATTAATTAATCTTTGTCTCTAGGATATGTACCAAAAACCTTTAAACTGGCTATGATAAAACCGCTTGTTAAAAAACCACAACTTGATCCTTCAGAATTAGTCAATTACAGGCCGATCTCGAATCTGCCTTTTCTGTCAAAGATATTAGAAAAACCAGTATCTTCACAACTATGTTCCTTTCTAGAAAGAAATGATATATGCGAGGATTTTCAGTCCGGATTTAGACCGTACCATAGTACTGAGACCGCTCTCATTAGAGTCACAAATGATTTGCTCTTATCATCCGATCGTGGTTGTATCTCGCTATTAGTGTTACTCGATCTTAGTGCTGCATTTGACACCATTGACCACAACATTCTTTTAAATAGACTAGAAAACTATGTTGGCATTAGAGGAATTGCACTAGCATGGTTTAAATCATACTTAACTGACCGTTATCAGTTTGTAGCAGTAAATGAAGAGATGTCTTATCGATCACAAGTTCAGTATGGCGTACCACAAGGCTCAGTACTAGGACCGTTGCTGTTCACTCTGTACATGCTACCATTAGGAGATATCATTAGGAAACATGGAGTTAGCTTTCACTGTTATGCCGATGATACTCAGCTGTATATTTCTTCAAAAGCCAACGAAATTTACCAATTCACAAAATTAACGGAATGCATAGCTGATATAAAAAATTGGATGACTAGTAATTTCCTACTACTAAATTCTGAAAGGACAGAGATTCTAATTATTGGACAAAAAACTCCCACACGTAATAACCCAGAATACTGTCTAACACTTGATGGCTGCTCTGTCAAGTCTTCGTCGTCGGTTAGGAACCTGGGTGTGCTCTTTGATACCAACCTTTCTTTTGAAAGCCACGTGTCTAGTATCTGTAAAACTCCATTTTTTCCATCTTAAAAATATATCTAAAATACGCCATATGCTCTCATTGGGAAATGCGGAACAATTAGTCCATGCGTTCATGACCTCAAGGCTAGATTATTGTAATGCTCTACTGGGTGGTTGCCCTGCACGCTTAATAAATAAACTACAGCTAGTTCAAAACGCCGCAGCTCGAGTTCTTACCAGAACCAGGAAATATGACCATATTAGCCCGGTTCTGTCAACACTGCATTGGCTCCCTATTAAACATCGTATAAATTTTAAAATATTGTTGATTACTTACAAAGCACTAAATGGTTTAGCTCTGCAGTACTTGAGCGAGCTCTTAACGCATTATAGTCCTTCACGTCTATTGCGATCTCAAAATTCTGGCCAGTTGATAATACCTAGAATATCTAAATCGACTGCTGGCGGTAGATCCTTTTCCTATTTAGCACCAAAACTTTGGAACAGTCTTCCTACCATTGTCCGGGAAGCAGACACACTCTCTCAGTTCAAAGCTAGACTAAAAACACACCTCTTTGACCTAGCATACACATAATACATTATAGACTTCTATAATTCAATGTTAGGCTGCATAGATTAGGTCAGCCGGAACTGGGAACACTTCCCTTAAATCTTGATGTACTCGCTACATCATAAGAAGAATGGCATCTACGCTAATATTAGTGTCTTTGTTTATCCCGAGGTTTTCCCGCAGCCTGCCGGATTTAGGCCGTATCCAGATCTGACGAAGGAGATCCGCCTGGACCCGATGACAATGCAGTGCTGAAGTGTCAACTATCCTCTCCCTATGGAGGATCGCTTTCCCACTCTACAGATAAAGCGTTGTTGAAAATCCGACTCGCGTACCCCGAAGTGATCAAATAAAACAAAATTCTGTATCAAAATTTATAGGCAAAACAAGTAGTTTGTTTAGGCATGGGTTGTATGGAATTACAAACCTGCGCACATATTTTCAAAAGCACATAACTATAGAATCAATTCTGAATGAGCATGTGAACGCCGTCAGCGTTAATCACAGGTTCGCGTTTAAAGTCTGATCATTTCGACGGAAGTGAATCAATCAAAATTAACTTTAGCTGGAAATAACATTATTCAAGAACCGCTATAAAGCCAAAACAATCTCTGTTACCTTAAATTATATGTTTATCTCTGTAAAGCTGCTTTGAAACAATCCATTGTTAAAAGCGCTATATAAATGAAGATGACTTGACTTGACTTGACTCTGGAGAAACATTTGAGAGTTCTGCTTGCTTTTATGCTGCTAAACTCCCGGTTGGTAAGCAGGTGCAGCTGGGGACGCAGTCAGATACAGTACCTGCCGAGTGAAAGAGTGGGGGAGCCAAAGGAGAGCAGGAGACAAACAACAACAAAACAAAGGAAAAAAAACATACCACAGTATGCAGCTCTCACAAAAATATACATCTTTGGATATGTAACAATCCGCAAATGAGCGTAGGTTATTAGAATGATTTCTGAGGCATCTGAAACATATCTCAAATTATATCATCCTGTACTCTTAAAAATAAAGCTTCCAAAAATTTTTTTTTTACAGTAATGCCAGATAGAAGAACTATTTTTGTTCAGTCAACAATTCTTAAAAGAACGTTTTTTTCTTAAAGTGAAAAACATTTTTAAAATTCTTTACATTGTTCAACTATACATAATCTTTTGTTGAATAGAAAAGTTCCAAGGATGTTAAAGTTTCTTCATGAACCATGAACCAAGCCCTACTGTTGACAGAGAGATCATGCATACCAGATTTGTATTTGATAATGATATTTAAGCGAAAATACATAATCAGATGATCAGCACCCATACTGAATCTGTAAATAAAACATATTTTTTAATGTTTTTCTTTTCTTACTCTATAAATGTATGATCTGTAAAAGATACTGATTATTTTAAGTTTACTTTACTTTTTTATTCATCAATTAATTGAAGACTGGTGTAATGATGCTGAACTTTCAGGGTACTGTCCATCCCGTATTCCACCATCAGAAATCTGGTCACTTCATGGAGCGTGTCGCGAGCCTAGCTGTCATATCTGTGTTGTGTCATGAACGATTCAGTCACAAGAACAAAAGAACCAATGAGATTCAAAGTAATCGAAGTGGAGCTGACGTGGTAGCATGTTGAATGTTCTTCAGTCATCAGTAATGTTGACATTCAAACACATTACAAAGCTTGGAAGAGCCAGGATATTATTAAATATCTCAGATTGTGTTCAAGTGAAGAAACGAAGTCATACACATGTTGGCTTGTTGGTGATGGGGTAATTTTAAATCTGTTTGATGACTTCTGTTAATTGGTGAAAAGCACTCAAAAGGTGAAATGTTTGTTTCACAGGAACCCAAAGGTCCTACACCAACTATAGTGTTGAACGGCTCTCCTGATCCCCTCAAGGCGGAAAGTGTCAGCATTATAATGGACAACGTGAACATTAAAAGAGCGGCAGACATTGCATGACACAGGCTGTGGAATGCATGTTTGCTGTCTATTTTCTTTTCAATGTGCAATATCCGGTTGACATTAAGCACACAATGACTTTTATTCAAAAATATATGCTTAAACTTAGACAAGAGCATGACACAAGAACACCAATATCTGTACTAAAAATGGACAGTCAACTTATGTAAATTGTAATGCTATTTAATAGATGTTTTAATTGTTCATTTATTATCTGCATTGTCAAATATCAAAAATGATTTGTTTTTCCTTATTTCAGAGATACATGTACAAGTTCTGTATGTGTGCATATAGTACATAAACAAACTTATGTATGTTTATTGCAAAGTGAAAATGCTTGAAATTATTTCATTTAAATGCTTAAATTAAATAATTCAAACTAAATGGTTGAATGTAATTAAACACCTTAAATGTAAAAAAGTTTTGCTGTCTAATACAGAAAGGTGGAATTTTAAACATGACACTAATATTTTTGTAATCAATTGAATAAATTGAAACTTTTTCAATTTTCTGGATTGGTTATATTTTCTTATTTAATAATAATTAGCTCGTTTAATAATAAGGAACCCTTAAATGGTTCTATATAGAACCATCTAACTTGATTCAAAGAACCATTTGGGGTTATTTTTATGGAACTCATTAAAATGGTTCTTTATATAACCATTTTGGAGTTCCATATATGAAGCGGGTGATGGAACCATTTCTTTTAAGAGTGCATCCACTCGAACAGTTTTACAGTATTACACAACACTCCAAAGTGAAACTCCACCTATTCATTCAGTCTCTTTGAGAGAATTACAATGACGACTGATGTCATGCGATTTTGGCAGCATAAATAGTGGATCAGACTCAATCTGTGAGACAGACTGCCGGTTTAATTAAAGCAGGCTTTGATAACAATCACACTGCAGTAATGTCAAACCTTGGAGGATGGAGCCCAGAGAAGCCTGTCTCTGAAGAGGTGGAGAAGATCTGCATTAAGGTAGGAGACTGAAAATCAGTTTTTGTTAAAACACAGCCTAGTAAAATTATATATTTTAATGCTGTAAAATGTGTTGGGAAAATTAAAAAAGCTCTGTATTACAAATTTGTTGTCATTTTTAAAATACTTTTCACACAAAACATTTCACATGAGTTGTCTGATATCTGAGTGATAGACGTAAGTCCCTAGAGACTAATAAACTTTTTGTTAAAATAATAATACAGATAAATATATAAAATGTGTATTTGTTTATGCAGGTGAAGTCAGACATAAAGGAGGCTGGAGTCCCTTTTGAGGTTTTCATTCCAAAAAGCTGTAGGTTCCAGGTTGTGGCAGGAATAAACTATCTGGTCAAGGTAAATGAAAAAAGTTTTTCATGGATTTTGAGCTTGATGTTTTCATCACTGTCTGAAACTCTTCCAAGGCACAATTTCTATGTTTCCAATATCAACACGCCAACTGTGGAAGTGTGTCCTAAACGGGTGTGATGTGTCCAGTGATTTTCTGTCCTTTTCTGAAAGTTAAAATGCATCAAGTCACTGTATAAAGTTTCTCTGCATTTGTTGCCTATAAGAGAGAACTTTTCTCAACTTTGAAGCATTGCTGGACCTGGACACCAAAATCTAGTCGGCAATGTCACTGCCAGAATTCTCTCTCTCTCTCTCTCTCTCTCTCTCTCTCTCTCTCTCTCTCTCTCTCTCTCTCTCTCTCTCTCTCTCTCTCTCTCTCTCTCTCTCTCTCTCTCTCTCTCTCTCTCTCTCTCTCTCTCTCTCTCTCTCTCAGGTGCGCGTTGGAGAAGATGTGTTCGTTCATGTGATGATATTTAAAGCTCTCCCCGGCCATGGAGAGGAGCTGACTGTGTTTGGAGTCCAGTTCCCTAAAACCCCCAGTGACCCTCTGGTCCCCTTCTGAACACTTCTAACCGCATGCAGAAAATAGTCTGTCTGATATAATAACAGACACACAATGCGCTGCCATACTGTATAGAGGAACTATTTAAAACTGTTTCATTCCATCTCTGTAGTCAAACCCTCAGTGCCTGTGTCAGTGTGTTTATATGAACAACACCAAATTTACTTTACTAAATATATTTTATGCTAAAATAAAATAATGTAAAATGACTCATTTTTCTGTTGACTGTCTGGCGGGGAATTCCATGGAACTATTTCAATGGTAGATCATTACACTCAAGGTTATTTCACAGTTAAATATTCATTGAGCTTTTATTTGTCCTTCAATTTGAGGTCAAATCAGCACGTTCTGCCTCTCCTTTGAATTTTATCATCACATTTTGATGATAAAAAGTGATTGAACGACCTAAAGTAAAGTCATTGACACATCTGTAAATATAAACATTACATTTGTAAAATGTTAAATAAAATGGTCTTTTCTAGTCATTCTTGTTAACACTTTAAAGGTAAAGCCACTAGATTTTCAGATAAGCATCATCACGTCATCAACATACATGTGATCCTGAAATCACTGAACTTTGTGCTGGTAAAACATTTAAAATCAGAAGTCTTTGTTTTTAAATGAAGCTTACACTTTTATTAATCGTTTTAGATGTTTACAATTAAGCTGTGTATATCATATATATTAAAGTCCATCAGTGATATGTTTAATATGGGATGAACAGATTGAAATATAAGACATTGCAGTTCACAAATCTCATTTGTGCTTGAGGACCAGAAACACATACTCAATATTTTTTTATTTCAAATCCAGAAGTTATCAGCAACTTTCATTAAAAAAAAAAAAGTTTTGTCAGCATTGGGATTCTCTTTATACACTTGTAACCGGTCCCATTCTGACCATTGTACTCTATCTGCGTTGTGTTGTGTGGTGTGTTGTCACTCATAGAAAATACAGGATACCGGAACTGCTGCTGACTGAAGGTTTATTCTTATGGAGCATTGGATGGTGCTGGATGGATTAAAGAGAGAGACAGCAATGAAAAATGTTTCTCTCTGACTGTATCACCTCTCCTCAGCGTGCACAAAGCAGTCTCAGCAACCATTACAATGATAATAACATCAAAAATACAATAAATGAAAACATGTTGCAAACATTGAGTGCAAAATAAATCGTCACAACCATTTATCTAAACACAATAAAATCTATTGCAACCAATTCTAAATAACTCATGAATTTGAAAAGAACCAAGTTGATACAAAATGAATACATTGAAAAATTAAACAGATGTAAACCATACCTGGATGGATTAAAGAGAGAGACAGCAATGAAAAATGTTTCTCTCTGACTGTATCACCTGCACAGATTAAGAACCATAATCAATCGGTTACAATCACCACGTTCTGTCGACGCACACACACACATACTCGACTTCTGTACTTAGTAATAAAACTATCAATCCTATCCATCCATTCATAAAACACTTCCTAGAACCTTTATAACAGTCTTAACAATAATATTAATGCATATTGACATCCAATAATCTGGCCTGTATTACACTTCCTGAAATTCACATCTTGTATAAATTTCCACAGTATTTTCATAGAATCAAATACCTTTTAAAATAAAGAAAGAAATGATCCTGATCTCCTTGCTAAAGATGACCCCATTCTCTGAACATAAAATGGTCTCTGTGCCATTGACTCAATTAAACGGTTAACTTTTTTGACCACCCTTCCTGCACGGGTCCTAACACCCAATGTGTCAGTTGGAATTTGTGCTTGTGTGTCAGTAATACTGTTATCGGATGTGTCATTTACAGTTTCTGTTAACGAGTCAGGATTACTAACAGAAGATTCGGTCTCTATGAAAGGTACTCGATCAGAACCCCCAACAGCCTCATTTTCACTGGGATTTTGTTCAGAGACACTTGGATTTTGTTCGCAGAGACTTCTTCGACTGTGGACTGAATGATCAGATTCCAGAACATCATCATCCATAAACTTTTGACCTTCAATCTGTTCTTCACCTTCAAGTACCCATGCCCTCGTTCTATCATCAGAACTCTCCTCTTCCAACGAGTCAGAGAACTCAGACACACAAGACTCGCTCTCCATATTGTCAGCATCAGATTGTATGTCCTTGTCGTCTTGAGGTGGTTCAATGGGTAGGAAGCTGATATCCAAATTTCGATGCACCACTTTGGATTTGCCTTCTTCGTCAATAAGTTTGTATATGTTTGTCTGAAGGTTTCGGGTCCTTTACAGTATAGACAGTTGGGTCCCATTTATCGGCAAGCTTTTTCTTTCCTCTTTCACTCTTATTTGCAAGGAGCACTCTGTCTCCGATTTTCAAACATGTGCGCTTAACCTTCCGATTGTAACCTTTGGCCTGCTTTTTCTGTTCTTTTTCAGTGTGTTTCTGAGCAATGCGAGCTGCTTCATGCAGGTAAGACATGAGGGTTTTTGCATAGCTGCCATGGTCAACAATCACCGGGTCATGCAACACCTGTCCAAACATGACATCAACAGGTAGCTTTGGGATGCGACCAAACATCAACTGGAATGGGGCATAACCAGTGGTCTCATGTACAGTGGCATTATATGGGATCTGCTCGGCCCACTTGTGTTTCTCCTTGAGAGGCAGAGAACGAAGCATACTGCCCAGGGTCCGATTAAACCGCTCGGTCCCACCGTTTCCCATCGGATGATATGCTGTAGTGTGGGATTTCTCAATACCTGCCAGCTTGAGCAGTTCGGCTATGAGGGTACTTTCAAAGTTGGTCCCTTGATCCGTATGAATGCGTGTTGGAAAACCATAAATGCAAAAGACGTGATCCCACAGCTTCTTCGCAATTTGTTTTGCCTTCTGGTTTACACAAGGAAAGGCATGGGCCAACTTTGTAAAGTGATCAGTCACAACTAATACGTCCACGGAACGCTGCTTGCTGTCCTCAGCACTCCAAAAATCCAAACACACTAGCTCCATAGGGGCAGACGTTCTAATGCTCTCAAGTGGGGCTCGTGCAGATGGCTCTGGTGTTTTGGCCAATATACATCTCTGACAACACTTGACATAGTCCCTTATGTCACGCTCCATTCTAGGCCAGAAAAAGCGTTGTCGAGTTAGCTGGAGAGTTCTTGACTGTTCCTGATGTCCAGCAAGATTGTGTACACCAGTTAAGGCTTTAATCTTAAGACACGAAGGAAGCACAAGTTGAAACCTCTTGTGCTTGCTTAGAGGATCTTTAGAGACACGATAGACTATTCCATCTTGAATCTTCAGCCGATCCCATTGCTTAAGAAGAACTAGAGCCCTGGCATCCATTCCAGCCCTCTCTCGCCTTGATGGTCGCTTCTTCTGACTCAGGTAGGGCATAAGTTTTGAGATGACCGGATCTGACTCTTGGCCATGTTGGATCTCCTCAAGGGGGATTGCTGAAATTGTGTCATACCCAAGCGGTACTGCATTTTGAATGGCCTGAATTGCCTGCATAGCCCTCAGCTCAGTTACAGTCTCCCACTGATTATGGAGGTTCAAATGAGTTCCGACTGCTGTGTGATCACAGGACACTGCAGAATTCGGCTGAAGCAACACATGAAGACTGTTCACTTGTAAACGGAAAGTGTCTTGAATTCCATCTTCAGTTACACCTGCAGCTTCAGTGAGTAAGCTGCCATATCGCTCTGTGATGAGCCTGTGACTGATTGATTTAGAGAAAGGATCTCGGCTCAAAGCGTCAGCCACAGTGTTCTTCTTTCCGGCAATATGTTTGAGGTCGAAGGTGTAAGCAGCAAGCTTAGACACCCAGCGCTGTTCACAAGCATCGAGTTTAGCCTTGGTGAGAATATAAGTGAGCGGGTTATTGTCCGTCCATACAGTGAACGTGTGGCCCTTTAGCCAATGACTGAATTTCTCACACACGCTCCACTTTAAGGCTAAAAACTCGAGTTTGTGAGCCGGATATCTCCTCTGAGAGTTACTTAGGGACTTGCTTGCGAATGCTATGGGACAAGCTTTCTCCTCACTTGCTGGTATTTGCGACAACACAGCCCCAAGTCCATCCAGAGAAGCATCAATTGACAAGATTAATGGAAGAGAAAAGTCGGGATGTGCTAAGACCACACTGTGCAGTAGGCTCTCTTTCAGTTTAGAAAGGGCATCATCACACTCTAAAGTCCAGTCAGTTGGCTTGAGCTTTCTGTATGTGCCTGCCTTAGCCTCAGTTCTGACCTTTGTCCTCTTTTTCTGTCCAGCTGTTAGGGAGAAGAGCGGTTTGGCTACGGAGGAGCAATTTGGGATGAAGTGCTGGTAGTAGAGGATCATTCCCAAAACAGACTTAATCCTCCTCATCGATGGAGTACACCCATCTTCTTCCATGAGATCAGCTTTTGACAGCTTGACTATGGCCTCAACCTTTGAAGGATCAACAGAAACACCATTTCCATCAATGATGTGGCCTAAAAACTTAACGGATGCCCGCATCAGATGGCATTTTTTTGGACTTAACTTGAGATTGTGGCTCCTCAGTCGTTGGAATACTATCTCCAACCGCTCCAGAGCTGCATTCTCGTCAGGCGCAAACACCAGTAGGTCGTCTAAATAACACAGCAGACTACTAAAATTCAGGTCTCCAAAGATACTCAACATCATGCGCATAAATGATGCTGGGCTATTACACAACCCTTGAGGCATCCTGTTGTACTCATGAAGTCCTACTGGAGTAGTAAACGCTGTGTACTTTTTATCTTCTTCAGCCATGGGGATGTTATAAAAGCCTGACGTTAAATCCATAGTACTGAAGAGAGTGTTTCCACCTAAGGCAACAAGACAGTCAGACTGGTGTGGGAGAGGGTGTGCATCCTTAATGGTCCTGGCATTCAGCCATCTAAAGTCCGTACAAATCCTCAAGCCACCGTCCTTCTTCCAAACTAAAACTAAAGGCGAAGCATACTCGCTCACTGATTTCCGAATTATTCCTTGTTCTTCCATTTCTGAGAGAACTTGGCGTAATTTTTGGTAGTGAGCGGGTGGTACTCGACGATATGGCAGTCGGAATGGACGCTCGTCTGTCAAGCGGATGCGATGGACAAAACCGCTGACCTCCACACAATCCAGAGCATGCTTAGAAAATACATCATGGTAATTCTCAAGCAGCTGAACAAGCTTTTCTCTTGCTGCACCCTCGACAGAGCATGCGTCAATGTCGATGTCACTGAGACCTGCGGCCTTTAGTCTTTGTTTAAGATCAGCTGTGGCACCGAGTTGACAAGAATTCTCGGATGTGGGCAATTGTACATGACTGAAACCCTGCAACAGCTCAAAATCTTCCACAGCCAGACATGGGAACACATCTGCAAGCTTACGATTTCTTCTTAGGGTGACTGGTTTGTCTGAAAGGTTGGTAACTTTTAGAGGAACCCAACGATCTCCCCACAACGGTGTAACAACTCGGCCAACGATGATGTCCCGTGGCATGGATCTGGAAGAAGTGGCCTCCACAATTACAGTACTCCCTAGTGACATAGCAGCATTACTCGGCAGCCTCCCCCAGAGAAGGTGCTCTTTTTTGGCCATTAGGGTAACTGACTGCTGAAGCTTAACAGTCCCAACCTTGTCGGGTGGATCTCCACCTCTCCAGCGGCAAGTATTTGCCATGACATCCAAAAATTGTTCACACGATGAAGATGGCTCTGAGACACTGTTAGACACAATCCTCCAATAATCATCACTGATCTTCATCCTGTGCATGAGGAACTTAATCACGTTGGTACCAATGATCAAGTCGTCCCTTTGTCCTGGCACAACTAGAACGGGTACTAAACATCGCTCGCCATACACTTTCAGCTCAACTTCATACATGCATTTTGGCTTAGTTTCTTTACCTCCACAGCCTATTAACATTATTTCCTGTGACAATTGTGTGGGCTTCGGCAACACATCCTCACTCAGCATTCTGCTCTCTACTGCTTCACTGAAAGTACATGCCATAGACCCTGAGTCCAACATTCCCATCATCTGGAATTTGTCATTGACACAGACGGGTGCATAAAACAATTTATCAAACACTTCAAGGGATTGCATATTCTGTGCAATCACTTTAACTTCAGCAGGAGCTTGTGCACAGGCGCTTTCATAAACTTGCATAAGATCAGCATTTTCGAGGGTTTGCTCCACTCTACCCACACATCCCCTCTCCAGGTGTGGGTCGACTATTTTAAAGTCGGTGAACCTTGAGGTCGCTGTGCAAACTGATTGCTGTGCAAACTGATCGCTGGGTTGGATATTTGCATAATCCCGCTTTATGTGACCAGGTTGGAAACAAGCAAGACAAAGTCGTTGTCGTCGACAATGTGCTAAAGTTGAATGCTAAGAGGAATGGCATACCTTACATGCTCTCACAGGGGGTTGGCTTGGCCGAGGGCGCCTCATCTCTGCTTGACTATTCTGGGAAAGAGCACGGTCAAGTAAACCGATGAGCGTCTTCATGCAGTTATCATCATTCTGTGGATGAGATGGCGTGCTTGCATTAACGTTATCAGGTGACACAACAGGAAAAACACTGGTGGCTATGACTATTGTCTGGCTGTGGACTGCTGATTGTCTGGCTGTGGACTGTCTGGCTGTGGACTGCTTGACTATTCTGGGAAAGAGCACGATCAAGTAAACCGATGAGCGTCTTCATGCAGTTATCATCATTCTGTGGATGAGATGGCGTGCTTGCATTAACGTTATCAGGTGACACAACAGGAAAAACACTGGTGGCGACCTCACCCTCCATAGGTGACTGGGTATGAGTCGTAACGTTTCTCACAACAAAGTTATGCTTGGATTTGACAGCCAACTGTTCCTTTTGCTCAGTGTGATATCTGTCAAGATGCTCTTGTACATCATTCGCTGTCCACTTATCTGGCGCTTTCAAGCGGAAAATGGCTGACAGAGTTGGGTCTGGGCAGTGTTTGACAAACATCATGGCTGCCTCCTGGCATGGATTATCCATCTGTCGCTCAAGCCTAGTTAGAGCCTCCTCTGCAACATCCACAGCCTTATTTAAACGGACCCAGTATTCAACTGGGTTTTCTCCGGCAACAGGCACTGTGCCATAGAAATCGGCTAAGGGCATGTAGGAATATCTGACCTCGCTGAAATGCTGTTTCAGAATATCAAATATCACTTTTGGGTTCTCAGAGGGTCTTAGGGAAGTGTTACTGCGAAGGGTAATTCTAACAATGTCTTTGGCTTTACCCATCAGCCTTGAAAGGATTTCATGATGGTGCTCCAACACTGGTATGCCTCTTTTCCGCAGGTAAGTGTCCATTAAATCCTCCCACTCATGCACACTGAATTTATCTGTTCCATCCCCTCGGAAAACAGGGGGCTCTTTTGCTTCAGACTGCATGACTAGTTTAACTCCTGTCAAATTAAGTGAGGGTGCCTCTGAGAATGTCTGACCTGCACCTAAACTTTGAGTCTGTGCGTTGCTGGTTGCTCTTTCCCCATAAGCTACCCCACTTTGAGCAGAAATTATAGTCGTTCCTACTTCCTGAGCAATGTGTGTTATAAGATGATACCATGCTGGATCACTTAAGTCTGGGCAGACTGATAATGGATTACCCCGTAACTGACTAGGTGTTTGTTCAGTTACTCGAGTGGAACAAAGTTCAGGTGATGTTCGTTCTACATTACCCCTTCCTGCAACAGGTGTAAATGTACGCTCACTGAAAAGTCTACCTCTCCCAAAACTTGAATCTGACATGTTCCCATCAGCATTAAAATTTTCTGCATTGAAACCATGTGCCATCATTCCTCATTAACATGCAGGTCACCAAACAATGAGTAATGTAAACTTCAAATGTAAAGAAAAACTCTTAAGCGCCAACACAACAAATGATTAAAGGATACCAAGGGGAAAAAGTCAAATTAGTGGCGCTAATTATGAAGTGAAATGTCCAGTTCAGCAAAAATGAACCTATTTGTGTTACTGTTCATTGAAACCTTGAGTGAAATGCAGCCTCCACCGGTGACCAAACGGCATTGGTCCATGGACGAAGATCCTGGAAGACGAGCTGATCTTCATCCGGGTCACGGCACCACTGTAACCGGTCCCATTCTGACCATTGTACTCTATCTGCGTTGTGTTGTGTGGTGTGTTGTCACTCATAGAAAATACAGGATACCGGAACTGCTGCTGACTGAAGGTTTATTCTTATGGAGCATTGGATGGTGCTGGATGGATTAAAGAGAGAGACAGCAATGAAAAATGTTTCTCTCTGACTGTATCACCTCTCCTCGGCGTGCACAAAGCAGTCTCAGCAACCATTACAATGATAATTGAACAGATTAAACAGATGTAAACCATACCTGGATGGATTAAAGAGAGAGACAGCAATGAAAAATGTTTCTCTCTGACTGTATCACCTGCACAGATTAAGAACCATAATCAATCGGTTACAATCACCACGTTCTGTCGACGCACACACACACATACTCGACTTCTGTACTTAGTAATAAAACTATCAATCCTATCCATCACCATTCATAACAATAATATTAATGCATATTATGTACTTTGTCGAATTTCTACAAACTTGTATAAGCTTATATGGAGGAACACCTCTAACCGCTTACCTCTCCTCAACGTGCACAAAGCAGTCTGAGGACGTAGCGCGAGCTGCACAGAAATGACGTCACAACGTCAATACTAACACATCATTAAACTCCCCTTCCAAATTAACACTAATGATAGAAAAGAAAAGAAACATTTTCATAGACTATTTAAATTAAAAGTAAATAAATAAAAATCGACAAGAAGGATAATTAGTGAAATACATACATTCACATTAGGAATTATTACATCCGTCACACACTATACACTCTTTAATTGACGTATTCACGTTTTAACCCAATTTAATCAACGTAGGCTATTACAATGCGTTACTTCTATATAGATTTATATATTAAGTTGCTCAAGCAAGTGGTAAAAATATTTAACCATGTATTTATATTAAAATCGCAAACGTTTTAAATTAAATTAAAATGGACAAAAACAGCAGACTCGTACCTTTTCTTTTGCATTTAAAACAACCAGGGCCCGTATTCATAAAGATTCTAAGAATCCTATCAGAAAAATCTTGTACTTAGCTTCAAGTCTTAGCTTAAAGGGATACTACACTTTTTTTGGAAATAGGCTCATTTTACAACTCGCCCAGAGTTAAATGAGCCTATTTCCAAAAAAAAGTTAAGTATCCCTTTAAGAGCGATTCGGGACTGATCTGAGAGCAACTCTGAGCAAAGAGAAGACAAAAACTTTCATCTTAGTGAGGAGACGGGTTGACCCCGTTGCTATGTGTGACACAATCTTTGGAAGACTGTGATTGGTTGGTTGTCCAAGAAGGAAAAAAAGAGTGATTTTAATAACACAGTCTCATCCCAAGACGTCATATGACTGACGCTTTTGACCATACGTCAACATCCGACGTTTTAGGGTACCCTTTAGCGTCAGTTAGATGACGCGGGTAGGTTTAGGTCTGGGGAAGGATTAGATAGCGTCATCCAACTGACGTCATATGACGTCATATGACTCAGTCATATGACGTCTTGGGATGAGACTGGGCTGATTTTAACTATATTATTTAGATGAGGTAGGCTAAATTAAACGCAATACTCACGTATACTGCTCGATGAAGAATGAGTCAACACAATGAATGTCTCTGTTGCTGGATGTCGTGAAGTTCGAGAGTTTGAGAACCTCTGCTTTGGTTATTTTTGAAAATGTGCTGAAAAAGTAGCTTGTCACCAATTCTCACAACATATCACATGCACATTAATTTTAAATTATTGAAATTAGACTTTATGAGATTTAAGAAGATTTAAGATTTTATGAATTTTAATTGGTTGCAGACCATAAAGTTCAGCGCAAGGTGACATCGGAGTGATGTCTTTTCTATGTAATTTTTGGACGTCCAATTTCGGCCCACTGAAGGGGTTGTTTTGTAACGCCAGACGACGTGTTTTTCCGAAGTCTATGTCTAATGTTGACGTTCGTGAGACCTCCGTGTAAGGGTTATTTATAGTCCAAATGTGGTCGTTTGTGGACGTCTTTTCAACATCAAATTTAGTTTTTATACAACTTCTATAACTGTAGTCCCATGTTTCAAAAGGGTGGAGGACATGTTTTCTGTACCATGTATTTACATTTATGCATTCGGCAGACACTTTTATCCAAAGTGACTTACATTGCATTACACATTTACATTCCTATCAGTTCTTGCTTTCCCTGGGAATCGAACCTATGATCTTGATGTTGCTAGCGCCAACGCTGTACTGTTTGAGCTAAATATAAATAATCTGTATTCATATGTATTAATCACTGAATTGATAACAACAATGTTGATATTTGTAAATAAAAAAATATTACATATTAATCATGTAAATTTCCTGCACCTGTCATAGACGTCCAAAAAATGACGTCCAAAAAATGACCCAGTTCAAAGGTCAAAGGTCAATATGATGTCTAAGTTGGGTCATGGCTGGACGTCCAAAAAGTGGACCTAGTTTGGACGTCTATCCGACCTACAATGTTTAGTGGGTAAGCTCTTGCAGAAACAGCATTCTGAATTTCACATATTATTTTGTAAATCCCTGTTATTATACTCTTCTTCCATCGTCAGTGTGGTCAATGCTCGATCATGAATTCATCGTCTAATCATGTATTTCAGAATGTGTGTTTCAGTTAGTTGGGAAAACATACATGAGCAACAAATCATGTGTCGCTGGATCCATTTATGGTGACAAAATCATATGGCATTAAAACAAACAAAGTCTATCATAAACAATCTAATATTTATTGAGTCTGTAGCGGAAATGAGTCTCGTTTTGGGGAAATTATTTAACTCAAATGGGGAATATTATTCATTAGATAATGAATATGTAATCGCATACATAAATTAAATTATCCCAAATAGGGAATGGACTAAACATTACCATATATGAATAATTAACACGATTGATCGTAGTAATTATTGATATTTGGTTTGGTTAAGTCAGATTAATTGTCAGGGTCAATTTACATGTGATTCCAAATTAGTTTGTCATGCATCCTGGTTCGTCCTGCGAACCGGAGATGAAAACTTCCTTATATCACAAGATTACCTGCCTGTATACCGAGTGAATATTTTCCGCTGGCCACACGGAAGTATCTGCTCGTATACAGCACTTTCAGATGTTTAACTTTCAGATAGTTAACCGAGGTAGAGCTTTTGGTAACTTACAGATCTTTGACATATTACAGAGACTTCAATCATGGGACAATGAGACAGATTCAATTTCAAAGGATTATGGAATTTAATAACACAATACTAAGGGTTATATAGACTTCTAAAAATCACGCAGGAGTAAATAATATGCATATAAAAACAAACAATTAATACAGGATTGCAATATGACGTATTTAAAAAGAGACAGATAGAATGAGAGTGAGATAGAGAGAGAGAGAGAGAGAGAGAGAGAGAGAGAGAGTGGGTGTGAGAGAGAGTGAAAGAGACAGAACAGTTCAAACAATTCACACAGAGACCCAAGGATTCCAATATCAATCGAGACACTTTAAGCAGCACTTAATTGAGATTTGTACGTTACTTGATTTAAAACACGGTCCCTTTGTGTTGAGTTGTGTTACAAAGGCAGCGTGGTTGGAGTTGTCTGGCGCGTCTTCCGGTAGGAGGCAGATGTTTGCGATTGCTTCAGCTGCGGCCCGTATGAGAGGCGATTAATCTTAAACTTGTTTCGTTCTTGAATGAAACCGAACTATCAACTGAGGTAGATCGAAATAAAAGAAAACTTAGATTAAAACAAAGTAGGAAAACGACGAAGAAGGAAAACTCCGGCTGGAGTTTAGCAGGAAAGTTTAGGCATCTCTCTCTGGCGTATGAAACTGCCCAGAGGATAAGGTGGCGGTCTATTTTGAAGGAGCGAGGGACACGCCTTCCTCACGTGTTTGATCCAATCGTGTTGCAGGAAGGCGTGTCGTCAGACCTCGTGATTCACGCCTTACGGATCATGTGTATAGGGGATAACTTGTTCGAAATACACTTCTAAACTAGTATTAATAAAAGCATGCATCATATTACATTTTGGGTTGATGATTCAATCTTCTTTGATTATTCTGATTACAACCATACCAAATTCGGCATTCCTAGGGCTTAGTGAAATGCAGATACATGATTTTCGTGATTAAAACGGATGTTAAATTGGTCACATATCATAACAGCTTACAGTTATACCAGTTTTGTCATCAGGGAATCATGAAAACACAACCACAAAACATTATACATTTACAAAAGGGGATTTTTGATCCCCTGGGTTCAGAGTATTTCGTGTGTGTTCATGCGTATGTATGTATGTTCAGAGTTCACTGACCGATGGTGACGGGGGGGGGGGGGGGGGGGGTGAACTCGCGACCAGTCCCGTGTGAGCGTGTGTGCTTCGAATTTGATGAGTTTAACAACGGCTACAATGGCCAGTTGTCTAATCTCACAATTCTCTTCTGTTTGTGTGTAAGCGAAAAACCCCAAAGGGGATTCCACGTGTGTGCGCTTATCTGAATGGACAATGTTCGTCTTGTCACCTTCGGAGGGGTTCTTCCACGTGATCTGCCTTTTGGTCATGTGTCTTGATCAAATGTGGTAAGCGGGGTATTGTTTAGTCATTAGAGAAAAGCGCCACGGGGCACTTGTACCGGTAATTCAATTACGTCCAAACACCATTTGCTTTGTGAGCAGTGCGTGGAGGGATAAGAACTTGTGGAAATCAGTGATTTAATCAAAATGGCAGATGGCATCTGCTTTTTGTCACAGTCGCTAAATGAGAAGAATGCACAAACAGCAGTTTAAGGAAAGGACAGATCTGACCATGGCTACATTCCCCCTTTGATGGTTCGACAGGGCCCGTGGGGGTGGACCTCGTTGGACCATCACGATTGCCTTGGTCAGATGGCAGGCAGATCATGGAGGTCGGACTCTGCAGATGATGGTTAGGGCTGAGGGCTCAGCTCTATGAGATCCTCCGCGTTCGCTAGCGGGGAGTCTTCTTTCCGAGGGGTCTTACGAAACCCCACGGACATGGCTTGGGTGAGCCTGGCTGTAGAGGCTCGCATCTCGTTGACTCGTCGGTACAGGACGTAGGCAAGGCCCAAGGTTAAGGCGTGTCCGATGACCGTTGAAATGCACACGGCACTGTCAGCGGCGGTCCATGCTTGGACGACTGGTGAGGCGTTCAGGATAGGCATTCTGGACAAGGCTTGGAGGGCGGCGTCCAGGGGAGCGATGTCGACGATCTGTGACCCCCCTTCCTGAATCCATTTCTCCAGCTCTGGGTCGAGGGTGAAGTTGCGATCCTTAAAGAAGGATGGAATCTCTAGTTCGGACTGGTATTCTTCACTAGGGAGGTGGTACAAGGCTAGGTCGTCCAGGTGGAGGATGGCTCCTCGTGGAACTTGGATCCACATGGTCTGGTTCAGCAGGTTGACACGCGTAGCGGTGTCGTGTTGGTCGTAGGTCAGTGTCGCTGTCCGTACTGGGGTATTAACGAGCCATCGGTTTCCCACAATCTCAGCTTGCGTCTCGGTGACTTGGCTGCGGGGTTTAGCATCCGCCGGGCAACGTGCGTCGCTGGCCAGATGTTGCAGGCCGCAGATCCCATCAGTGTTGTCTCTGAGGAACGGCTTGCTTGGGCAGAGATAGTGGATATCTTTGGTGCGGGTGCACATGTGCAGGTTTGGGGCTAGGTACAGCTGAGGGTCGCTGTCGTGGTAGGCTACCACGTCAGGTGTCCGTACCTTAAAGTAGGTATTGCTCTGCCAAAATCCCACGTTGACAATGTCTTTGAGTCGGTAGATTCGGCTTGATTCTATGATGGGCAAGTTCAAGAGGAAGCCTACCTCTCGCTGTGCGGGGTCAACGTACAGTGGAATGGCACTGCCTAAGGAGTAGGCAAGGTGGGTTTGGATCGGGTCAATGGGTGTGGTTATGGCGGAAGCCAGCACGGTTTGTACCAGGCTTAGGGGTATCAGGTATGGCGGGATCCGACCCATTGCTAAGCTGTCTATGGAGGAGCTTACTTCTCGGAGCATGTCGGTCATTAATGCTGTGACCAACTGTGTTTGGGCAAAGTCATTTTGGAAAACTGTGAACATCTGCTTCATGGAGCTCACAGTCTGATTCAGCATGACGCTGTGAGTGTTGAGGATCGTCACGGTTCCTCTCAGTGTCTTGCCAATGGTTCGCAGGGATTCGCTCTGTGTGGTGAGTTGTTCTTTCAACTGTGGAAGCTCGGCCTGGATTTCGGCCACGTGTCGTCGCACCGTGGCTATGTTCACGGCGTTGACACTGGACATGCCAATGTTGAACAGCGTGCCCACGGCTGCAGCGGCCCCGAGCAGCGCTCCCAGGAACCGTTTGGAACGTTTGTTGTGTCCTCCCAATTCCGCTTGGGTGACGGTCATCTTCTCGAGTTGGCTCAGCATGTGCTCGACATCGGCTTCGGCGTGGTTGAGGGCGGCTTCTGTCCATCGCGCACCTGCCCAACTGTACTGTGCCACCGAGCTTGGGTAGTGCGCCCGGTAGACATTTCGGGGGTCCAGTCGCACATACACTTTCTGTGTGTGCGTTCGGCAGTTAGTGATCAGGAGTCCTGGTTGGTCCCTCAACACGATGCCCGAGGCCGGTCCTGGTGAGATGACGTCGGCTGGCGGCTGGCCTCTGGTTGACTGAAGGCACATGAGGACTATCAACAGCAGCATCCTATTACAGGCAAGAGAGAGAGAGGTATGGAGGAGCAGGGGAGAGAGAAAGGCACAGGTCAGCGAGGTTTGTCCCGGGTTGTGTGAGACAGTCTTTCGCTGCGATGACGGCGGTTGAGTTTTAGTTTGCATTGGCCCCTCCCTGTCTGTCCCTGCTAGTGGCCACATGTCTTTTGATCTGATTGCGGTGGACCCATTTGAGAACGGGTTCTCTCTGTCCCCGTTTTAGCTGGATTTGGTATGCAACGGGGGAGAGTTTGTTCACAATCTCGTGGGGTCCTGTCCAGTGGGGCAGGAGCTTCTTTGACAGCCCCCGTGGTGGCGGGGCGAAGATGTAATACAGGACTTTGTCGCCCACATTGAACTCGTGGTGAGATGCCTTTTGGTCATAGTATGCTTTCTGGCCTTCAGCGCTGCTTTTCAGGTGTTGCTGGGCGAAAGCGAAAGTTCCTTTTAGATGTTTATGGAGCTCGTCCAGGTACTGGAACGTGGTGTAGGCGGTGACGAGGTTGTGGTCTCCTGGTTGGTACAACAGGTGTAATGGCAGAGTCATCTGCCTCCCGGTCATTAGTTCAAATGGGGACACCCGTGTTGATTCCTGCGGTGTGGCTCGGAGGGCCATCAGCACAAGGGGAAGTTTCACGTCCCAGTCTTTCTGGTTAGTCGACACGTACTTTCTTAGCATGTGGACCACCGACTGGTTAGATCTCTCAACTTGGCCCGATGAGGTTGGCTGGTGCGAAATGTGCAGTCTAGCTTGTACCCCTAGGCATCTCCAGATCTTTTGCATGATCTCGGCAGTGAAGTGGGTACCTCTGTCTGAGTTGACTCTTAGTGGCAATCCGAACCGGGAGAAGACGTGGTTCATCAGGAGGTATGCCGTTGTTTGGGCAGTGTCGTTAGGTGCTGGCAGACACTCTACCCACTTGGTAAACTGGCACACCACCGTGAGAAAGTACTTGTTGCCTCTTGTTGACCTGGGCAGGGGTCCTACCCAGTCGATTTGGAGGTCTGACCATGGGAACGTGATTCCTCTGCGTTGCAGTGGGGCTCTGTGATTTGGGTTTGCTGGTTGGAATTGACAGCAGACCAAGCATTCTCTCACATACTCTGCCACATCTTGCTGCATGCCTGGCCAGTATGCCACCTGTCTGAGTGTGTCATACGTGGCTCTGGTACCGTGGTGTCCAGCATAGGGTGTGTTGTGGGCATGCATTAGCATCACCCCCCTTTGGCACAGTGGCACCACGAGCCTAGGCGGTGTGGTGCCATCGGGGTCAAACCATAGAATGTCGTCCCTCACACGCAGCATATGTCTGGAGTTGTGTAGCTGTCTGAGGTATGAGTCGTCCGCCAAGGCTGAAGGTGAGATAGGGTGGCAGGAGGGGTCAGAGAGGAGGTCACGAATTGTCTTTATAGCAGTGTCTGTGGCTTGCATATCCGCAATATCGTTGTTAGAAATTTGCGGTGTTAGCGATAGCGGCTGTGAAGCTGGTGCTGTCGCAGGCAAGGGCCGTTTGCTGCGGGTTAGTACCGCCACATCGGGTGTTGGTGTGGGGTTTGGCGCAGACCACAGCTCACCGTGGAGGGCGCCCGCTTTGGCAAGGGCGTCAGTGTGGTCATTAAAGTCTTTGTCTAGGCCTGGCAGTTTTGAATGTCCCTTTACCTTCTTCCAGTACACGGTGACATCGTGTGTTGTTGTGATGTTATCACATTCCTGGAACAGGTGTTGGTGTTTGACAGGCTTGTTGTTTGCTGTTTTGAAACCATTTCGTTTCCAGATCGGGAGATGGCACACAAAACTGAGTCTGACATAGTTAGAGTCTGTGCAGATGAGAAGTTCACTGACGTTATGGGCCGATGCGATTTGCAGAGTTATGAGAATGGCTGCCACCTCTGCATACTGGGATGACTGGGGGCCCAGTTTGAAGCGTTGTGGTGGGCATGGGTGGTTGTCAACCCACAGTACCCCTGCACCTGCCTTTAGGATGCCCTCGTGGTTGTAGGAGCATCCGTCGACGTAAGCTGTGGGCATGCCGTCGCACGCATTCTTGTCAAAGTACCTGTGACAGGTCAGTTGTGGCTGTTGGGGCTCTGGTGTGTCTAGCATCGCAGCAGGTGAGTCGTCGGAGCAGTTCTGACATGCAGCCAGACCGTTTCCCAATGCCGACTTGTGATTCTGTGCATATCGTGCCTCGACATCTCGTCCTTGTAGAGCCATTAACCACGTGGCTATGCGTGCATTGGTGACCACGCCGTTTCGGATGCGTTGGCTGTTGAGGTACATCACAGGCTGGTGGCAAGTGTCAATGATAACTTTCTGTGCTCCAATGTAGTTGGAGAAACGCTGTATGGCCCATACCGTACAGAGCAAAGCTTTTTCACAGTCTGAGAATTTACATTCTGGAGGGAGAAGCGTCTTGTTGGCATATGCGACCACCTTTTTGTCTTGATCGTGCATTTGGTATAGGCCCGCACTGAGACATTGGTCAGAAAATCCTGCTTCCAGGTAGAATCCCTTTTGAGGATCGGGGTAAGCGAGGCAAGGGGCTGAGCATAAATGTCTTTTTAGTGCCGCCATGGCGTGTTCTTGAGCGTCTGACCAGACGAAAGGGCAGTCCTTTTTCAGCAGCGCTGTGAGGGGCCTGGCGATGTCCGAATAGTTTTCGATGAACTGTCGGGAGTAGTTGCATACCCCTAGAAAGCTTCGCAGTTCAGAGACGTTAGTGGGAGGCTTGATGTTTTGAATGGCGTGGATACGGTTTGATTGTGGTTCGATGCCATGGGATCCGACGAGAAGGCCCACGTAGTTGACCTTGGTGCGGCACCATTGACCTTTGTGGAGAGCTATTTTGGCGCCGGCAGCGGATAATTGGTTCAAAACATAGTCTATTTCTTTCAGGTGGTCTGCCACCGTCGTGCTCTTCATAAGAACATCGTCCACGTAAATCAGGTTACCTCTCATCCTGGCGTCAGGACAGGCTTTGTTCAGGAAGATGTTGAACTCAGCTGGTGAGTTGGCGTACCCGAACGGGCATCTGTTGAAGGTGAACTGTCGGTTGCCAAATGTGAATGCCAGCTTGTGTTGGTCTTCTGGGTGCACTGGAATGGTCCAGAATCCAGAGGCCACATCGAGTGTAGAGAAGATGGTGGCTCCTCTGATTCGGGGTATTTCCTGTTCGAGTTGGGTCATGGGCCATCGTGATAACGGCACCTGTTGATTCAGCTTTCGATAGTCAATGGTGGGCCGCCATTTCCCATTCGGTTTGAGAACGGGCCAGATGGGGGCAGAGTAGGTGCTGTTACATGGACGGATGACACCTTTCTCAAGCATGGATTCGATGATTTCCTGCACTGGTTCGTGCGAGGCGATGGGAATTTTGTACTGCTTGACGAAAGTGGGAGGAGCCTCGGGATGCGTGGGGATGCGCACCGTGTGGAGGTTGGTAAGGCCACAGTCTAAAGAGTCTTTGGCAAAGGATTCTTTGAACTTGTAAAGGACTTGTCTTAACCTCTGGCGGTCTGTGTCATTCTGAAGCGCGTCAGCCTCTTGTAGAATTTGCTGCACTTGAGATTCAAAACCTTGATATGGCTCCTCTGTCGATGTGTCATCAGTCGGGTTGATCTTTGAAGGCATAGCAGGTGCATTAGTCTCACTGACAGGCTGGTGGGAGACTGTGTACACTGCGAGGTGTTGGTCCTCTGTAAGCTCAGTTCTGCACACTTGGTCTTTGGCCACTGACATGACAGATGTGATGGCAATGAGTTGGAAGGGCAGCGTGAGCACTGTGTTGTCTGTGTGCCCTTCAGGTATCAGTGCAGGTGGAAGGGGGCCGATGACCGGTAATACAAGTTCAAAGTCATGAAAGTCATGGCTCACTAGCCATCCTAGCCTGTAGGCTCTGGGAATGCTGATGTCCCTTGCTGTGCAGTTGTTGAACAGAATGTAGACTATCCGAGATGACACTTCCGTGAGGGGTGTGGCTTCGAGTGTGAGTCCGAGGTCTCCACATTCAGGTGAAGGTTGGAAGAAACCTAGCGTGTGGTTCAATGTTTGGTTCCGTCGTATGTTGAGGCGTACAGCGACCCCTTTGGTGTAGGCTGGTACTACTGTTGCTTGTTCGTTGATTAGGGTGCAGACTTCAGGGATGGTCTGTCCCGACAGTAGATTGTCATGATTGCTGGGAACAGGTGGCTGTATAGTCAATGGGGCCCATACAACTTCATTTAACATGTCCACATGAGCTTTGAGGCGAATCAGAACGTCTGCTCCAATGTAGACATCGTGGGCTGGATCCGGAAGGATCAGGAAGTAATGAGTCAGACACCGGTGATTCCACTTTAATTGCAAAGCACAGATCCCTTTGGCAGATATCATGGAGGATGGGTTTGCGTTGAGAGGGAAGCGGGTGCGTTTGCTGGTATAGGGCAGGTCCGATGTGTTGTCAATGATTGCATTGAATAGTGAGAAGCTTATGGCAGATTGGTCAGACCAAATCGCCAGAACAATGTCTGTTGTGGTTACATCCTGCAGCTGCAGGTCGGTCCTGACCTGAGGGCAGTAGGTATCAGAGCCTTGGCTGGTTTTGAAAGTGCAGAGTAGCGAACTTGACCCTTGATCAGCTGTTGTGGCTGGGTCGCCATGTCTGGCTGAGGGAATTCCCGTGAACTCTGTGACCTGACAGTCTGGCTCAGCAGATTTGTTTGGCGAAAGGGGGAGGGGTTCACGCACTTGAGCCCAAACTTGCAGGTGTTTGAAGTCCAGTAACGGCTCGAATCGATCCAGCAGGTCTTTGCCTATTAGGAATGGATAAATGTTCATTGGTGAAACATAGACCGGGTGTACTAAACTCATCGGGCCGATTGCCAGGTGAATGGGGGCCACGTTTCTCAGCTGGATGTCGTTTTGGCTGTACGACTGCACATTCAGCTCACAGGTGTGGAAGTTAAGAGTTCGATTCTGTCTTTGAGCTTCAAATTTGAGTTTTTCAAAAAGTTCAGCTGATATGAGTGTGAGATCCGAGCCCGTGTCCACGAGCGCTTCGAGTCTCACCTCCTTTTCCAAAGTGATGGTTAGGTAGAGTTTGCGTGCCACACCTCTCTCTATCAGATTTCCCAGAAGTTTTGGTGTGGGGTCTTTTGTGTTGATCGATAGACAGTGTGGTTGTGTTAGGTGTGGCTCGCTGTGAGTGCAGATCACCAAGACAGCACTGTCTGGTACCTTTAGGTGAGCGCTGCTACCGTCTTGTTCAGGAAGTGCAGTGTTTTGTTCAAGGAGTGCAATTGGCAGCCGGAGTGAACGAGGGGGGTTGTCAGTTGGTGATGCAACATTGAGTTCACTAGTCTGTGACTGACAAGCCGTGTTCTGGGCTGTCAGTTGGAGGGAGTAAGTGGTGCTGTCACTGGGTGATGTGACAGCGAGTTCCATAGTCTGTGGTTTGACAGTGTCTGTGGGGCCGTCATTGGGAGAAGCGTTGGGAGTGGAGTTGGCTTCAGGCCTCAGGTTTAGTCATGCGGTGTCTGGCTTGTCCTTGTCTTTCTTGTGAGGTTTCTTTTGAAGGAACTCCCTCAGCATGCTCAGAAGTTCTGCAGCGTCAGACGCGGCGGCATTGTCTCTGTTGGATTTGAGTTCCAACTTCAGCTTACCAATGTCATTTTGAGAGGGGTCTTTCAGCCGGTTCTCTGGGCTTGTTGTCCGGGGAGATGGAGGTTGGTTCCTTCTGGGTTGCCGGCCGGTTTCCCAGGTGCCCCCTCCCCTTTGGTTGTGGGAGGTGCGAGGCCGGTCCCAGAATTCCCCAGTGCGGCTGTTCTGCTGCCTGGGGCGGGCACCCCCACGACCGCGCTGACCTCTGCTGGGTTGGAATGGTCGTGTCTCTCTGTTGGCAGGCTTGTAACTGGGGTGCTGTGCGCCCTCTAGGGACAGCTCTGGACGGTGCTCAGAGACAGGGCAGATTGTGGGGTTTCTCACAGTCTTTTCAGAGATAGTCTTTTGTTTGGTGTAAGCTTTGTGAGCCAAGTCACGCAGTTGTTGGATTGACATAGTCCGTGGCTCAGCTAAAACCCCGAGGTGGTGCGATAAGGTCGGATGGAGATTCCGCAGGAACAAAGTTTTGAAGTTACAGTCTTCTTCCATCCCGGACTCATTGCGAGGTCCGAAGTAGGCTTGTCGGAGGCGGCCGTAATAAGCTTGCGGGGTTTCTAGTCGGGCCTGCTTGAGGTCCATTGCTGTTACGAATCCGCTCTCAGAGTCTGGGTCAGAGAATTCACGGATCAGAGCTTGTCGCAGCTGCTGGTAGTCCGTTTTGACGATCTCAGGTTGCCTGTCTAGAAAACTCCGCACGTCACGGCTTGAAGTAATCCTGAGAAGATACAACTTATCCCGATTAGTGACGTTGACCATAGTTTGTAGGTGAAAGTCAATGTCTTGTAAGTAAGAGTGAACATCGTGGCCTCCTGCTGGATTGGGAGTGAAGGTCGGGATGTTTCTAGCCAGCTTGTCCAGTTCTTTATGGGCTGTGTGGTGACCGATGGCTTGACCCCGCCCCTCTTCAACTGGTGGGGACACGTAGCGGCTGGCTAGTGATGTCTTTAGCAATGGGCTTTCGCCCCCCTTTTCAGGTCTGGGTTTTTGGCTGAAAAGTGCAGGCTCACTGGTGAGGGGAAACGGAGTGATGGGTATTTCCCCCTCCAGGTCGCCTTGTAATTTGTAAGAGTGTTTGAGTTCTTTATGGACCAAGTCCAGTTCATACTTTAGATCATGTCTCTGTTGGGCAAGCTCGGTAATTTCAGTTCGAGCTGCGTGCAAATGTTTCTCACAGGCCTTGGCTCTGGCCTCTTTGTCTTGTATTTTACTCTCTGCTCTTTCTAGAAGGGCCTCGGCGCGCTGCAGTCTGTCATGGAGCTCCTCTGTGGTGTGTTTCTCCGACTGCATCCTCCTGTCTGTGTCCGTGCGCAGATCCTCCAGGGCCTTTTGCAGTCTTTCCACTTCCTCTTGTAGTTCTGGGGGCATTTCATCCTTGTCTTTCTCCTCCAGAAGTAGCTGATCCAGACGCTCCTGTGTGTGGTCCTTTTGTTTGCGGGCCTCCTCCAGTTGAGTCTTTAGTCCTGCGATTTCCTTTGCCAGACTGGCGTTGTCCTCCTCCGCAGAGCATGCCTGTGCCACTAAGTTGTGAGCTAGACGTCCAATGATCCGACTCCATTCCTTTGAGCTGTAGGTCTGCGTTGGGTCGTTGGCCATTATCTGGTCCACCTCGGTGTCCAGTTCCTGCCGGGTCGGAGATTTCGGGTCGCCAGAGTCCTTGGGCAGACAGCCGGTTGTCATGGCTCGTAACCAAGCATCCAGATTGCTCCAATGGTCCGCGGGACTGGAAGCGCGTGACATTCTGACTCCCTGAGGGCGAGAGAAACACAACACACACACAAAGGGCCGCTGCTAGCTTGTTTTGGCTAGCTTGTTTTGAGGCTAACGAGCTGTAGTACAGCCGTGCCGTTTATAGAAATTTGCCTAACTGTCGTAGACAATTTTATGCGGGTCAACGTGGGACCCGAAGTACTGCTTGGTTGTCGCTATTATTTAGCTTCCTTGGGGGTCTCTTGGTGAACTGAAAGAAACAAAACACAAAAGACCAAAACAAAGCAAGGAAGAGAGGAGCGAGAGGGGAAACAAACACAAATATTGCAGTGGCAATAACACCTAGGTGAATTGACCAGCGCTGTAGTGTAGCCGCTAATAACCCAGAGGGTGTGTCTTAGGGAGAAAGAGGCAACCCTACGCTCAGAAAATATATCTGGGGAAATACCTAATGTTCTGTGGCTTCTGCTAAGTGGCAGGGTTTTTATCAAAATCCAGTCTTACCTGGGGTGAATTGAGGTCAAACCCAGCTGGCCTCAATGAGCGTGGTCAACCTTCCGGCGCCGCCAAACACCCGACCGCCGTGACTCCGGACTCTCCGTCGCTCTGTCACGGTTACGCCCACTCAAACAGCACGTGACTGTAAGCACAACCTGGTATTCTCCGAGGTGTCAGCCGGCCGACCGCACTGCAAAAGTGGGTGGTGCACAGAACCCCGCCAGCAGTGCTGACGTAGACAGTGGCGCATGCACCGGTCCCTGCAATTGACTTGTGCGTCGGCTTTAGTGGTTGAGCCTTTGGAGCACCAGGTTGCTGATGTCACGTTACTGCGTGCCGCAACCAATGGCAGGGACAGCAGACCCCGAGAGCCACCGCACGGTCAGCGTCAGTGACGCCAGTCAGCAGACCCGCCCACAGAGGACAACAGGGCCCCCGCAATCCACCACAGGTGCTGAGACTTTAACCTGTACACATGCACACGGAAAGAACAAGGGAGCTTAAAGTAAATTAAGATTTTCCTGCTTCCGGCAAATTTAACTCACTTTAATCAACAACAAAAAGTTATTATTATTACTTCCTATTTTATACTCAAAGTAATTCAAGTAGGAGTAAACGGAAACTACAATAGACCTGAAAAGGGGTAAGGTAGTAACACAATAGCTCTGAAGAAACTTAATTTAACCTGGAAAGGAAAAACCAAATTAAGAGATGAAGGCTTTTGCCAACTGAGGATAGTACCGAAAGTAATTAGTAGTAATTAGTTATTGAAAATATCCTAACCCGTTTTGGAAGTTATCAATAACTTAATGCAGGTGGAGGTCAGGAAGGGGAGCGTTGAGCCGCGGTGGGTCTTGGAGCCTCACGGGGGCGCACTTCCTTCCTGTGGTTCACCTTGACTGTTTGGTACAATTTAAAGTTAATTCAAATAGTTTTAAACTCCAATCAAAAATAAGCCTGGGGGAGATTGACAAAATTAGAATGATTTCTTATAATAATCACAACAACCCTGTTGTTGTTAGCAATGATTATAAAATACTCATCCGGAAAACATAAGTGAAAATGATTTCATACAAAGTTCAGTGGAAGGCTGATAGCTGACTTGAGAAGGTTGTCTGCCACTAGATGGCGTCCTGCTTTTCAGGGGGCTGTCAACTGACTGAACTGAGAAAAATTTATAGTGGAAATTAATTTAAAAAAAAAAAATTAATTAAAAATTAATTTTATCAAAAATTAAAAAAAATAAAATATTGTTCCAATCAAAATTAAGTCCAGGTATATTGGGGAGGAGATCAAAAGTTTTGTAAAGGAATCAGAATGGCTTCTGATAATAAATCACCACCTCACTAAAGTTATTAGTAGCGATTATAAAAATAAAACAAAACAGAACAGAGTCATCGAGACAGAGAGAAATGGGAGCAGGGTAGAGCAGAAATTAATTGAGCAGAAGGATGATAGCTGACCTGGAGGAGTGCCACCGCTAGGGGCGTCTGCCTCCAAATTAACTGTCAGTGATTTGAACTGAGGAATTCTATAGCTTAAACCCTAATTCACTTCTGTGAATTGAACTTAAAATAAAATGTCTCAGTCCAAAACAGCAGGATTGTTTTACGAACTAGCAAGCTGTAAATGCAAATATGTATTCAGGCAGCTTATTCGACAATAATCGCGGTGGATTGGGAGGAAATACACGGGGAGGAACAGCGAGTATGGGAAGCAGATGGGTAGCAGGTCTTTCCCTGCTATTGCCACGCGGTGGCAGTGTCGCGCTCACGCGGCCCAAACTCACAAGTGTGGTACTTTGTAACTGATAGCGCCTGTGCGCGCAGGTTCCTTTCAGATATGAAACAAATATACCCACATTTACAATTATACTCTTCGCAGATCACGGCGGATCTCAGATGTCTTTTTAGACACGGAACAAGCATACGAACATTTCCTAGTAGGCTATAACTTTTGCAGATCTCGGGGGATCTCTTTGTGCTTGGTTTGCACAGAAAATGGGATTTTCTAAACGGTTTAGCTAGCTTTACGCCAGCGTTCTTTGAAAACCCGAAGTTATTCGTTGCTAACGAATTTAAAGATCTTTTACTGCATGGGAGATTCTCGTCCCAACAGTTAAACCATATATACCGGTAATGTGCCTGTTTTTGAAGTTTTTCTTCGTTCAAAACAGGGCTTCGGACAGTGTTAAAATGTCACAGCCAGGCAAAGAGAAAACAAAGAGTTTCCTTTTCTCTCAGCTGGGCAGTGCAGTCACTGTCTGTGGTTGCAGCTTTCCACTCACATTCAGTCGAGCTAAAAATATGCCCTTAGGCTCATTTTCAGCCAGATGCTGGTGTGTTACTGAAAGGCTTCTGCCTTGCTCAGTTTTCGAGTCGACTTGATTACACAATGCAAACGCGCGTACACAATATTAAATTCCCAAAACACACATGAACATGAATCTGAATATTGATCCCACCGTGAAGTTTGTAAATGCCCGCATTCTCCACCATAATATATGTAGCGGAAATGAGTCTCGTTTTGGGGAAATTATTTAACTCAAATGGGGAATATTATTCATTAGATAATGAATATGTAATCGCATACATAAATTAAATTATCCCAAATAGGGAATGGACTAAACATTACCATATATGAATAATTAACACGATTGATCGTAGTAATTATTGATATTTGGTTTGGTTAAGTCAGATTAATTGTCAGGGTCAATTTACATGTGATTCCAAATTAGTTTGTCATGCATCCTGGTTCGTCCTGCGAACCGGAGATGAAAACTTCCTTATATCACAAGATTACCTGCCTGTATACCGAGTGAATATTTTCCGCTGGCCACACGGAAGTATCTGCTCGTATACAGCACTTTCAGATGTTTAACTTTCAGATAGTTAACCGAGGTAGAGCTTTTGGTAACTTACAGATCTTTGACATATTACAGAGACTTCAATCATGGGACAATGAGACAGATTCAATTTCAAAGGATTATGGAATTTAATAACACAATACTAAGGGTTATATAGACTTCTAAAAATCACGCAGGAGTAAATAATATGCATATAAAAACAAACAATTAATACAGGATTGCAATATGACGTATTTAAAAAGAGACAGATAGAATGAGAGTGAGATAGAGAGAGAGAGAGAGAGAGAGAGAGAGAGAGAGAGTGGGTGTGAGAGAGAGTGAAAGAGACAGAACAGTTCAAACAATTCACACAGAGACCCAAGGATTCCAATATCAATCGAGACACTTTAAGCAGCACTTAATTGAGATTTGTACGTTACTTGATTTAAAACACGGTCCCTTTGTGTTGAGTTGTGTTACAAAGGCAGCGTGGTTGGAGTTGTCTGGCGCGTCTTCCGGTAGGAGGCAGATGTTTGCGATTGCTTCAGCTGCGGCCCGTATGAGAGGCGATTAATCTTAAACTTGTTTCGTTCTTGAATGAAACCGAACTATCAACTGAGGTAGATCGAAATAAAAGAAAACTTAGATTAAAACAAAGTAGGAAAACGACGAAGAAGGAAAACTCCGGCTGGAGTTTAGCAGGAAAGTTTAGGCATCTCTCTCTGGCGTATGAAACTGCCCAGAGGATAAGGTGGCGGTCTATTTTGAAGGAGCGAGGGACACGCCTTCCTCACGTGTTTGATCCAATCGTGTTGCAGGAAGGCGTGTCGTCAGACCTCGTGATTCACGCCTTACGGATCATGTGTATAGGGGATAACTTGTTCGAAATACACTTCTAAACTAGTATTAATAAAAGCATGCATCATATTACATTTTGGGTTGATGATTCAATCTTCTTTGATTATTCTGATTACAACCATACCAAATTCGGCATTCCTAGGGCTTAGTGAAATGCAGATACATGATTTTCGTGATTAAAACGGATGTTAAATTGGTCACATATCATAACAGCTTACAGTTATACCAGTTTTGTCATCAGGGAATCATGAAAACACAACCACAAAACATTATACATTTACAAAAGGGGATTTTTGATCCCCTGGGTTCAGAGTATTTCGTGTGTGTTCATGCGTATGTATGTATGTTCAGAGTTCACTGACCGATGGTGACGGGGGGGGGGGGGGGGGGGGTGAACTCGCGACCAGTCCCGTGTGAGCGTGTGTGCTTCGAATTTGATGAGTTTAACAACGGCTACAATGGCCAGTTGTCTAATCTCACAATTCTCTTCTGTTTGTGTGTAAGCGAAAAACCCCAAAGGGGATTCCACGTGTGTGCGCTTATCTGAATGGACAATGTTCGTCTTGTCACCTTCGGAGGGGTTCTTCCACGTGATCTGCCTTTTGGTCATGTGTCTTGATCAAATGTGGTAAGCGGGGTATTGTTTAGTCATTAGAGAAAAGCGCCACGGGGCACTTGTACCGGTAATTCAATTACGTCCAAACACCATTTGCTTTGTGAGCAGTGCGTGGAGGGATAAGAACTTGTGGAAATCAGTGATTTAATCAAAATGGCAGATGGCATCTGCTTTTTGTCACAGTCGCTAAATGAGAAGAATGCACAAACAGCAGTTTAAGGAAAGGACAGATCTGACCATGGCTACATTCCCCCTTTGATGGTTCGACAGGGCCCGTGGGGGTGGACCTCGTTGGACCATCACGATTGCCTTGGTCAGATGGCAGGCAGATCATGGAGGTCGGACTCTGCAGATGATGGTTAGGGCTGAGGGCTCAGCTCTATGAGATCCTCCGCGTTCGCTAGCGGGGAGTCTTCTTTCCGAGGGGTCTTACGAAACCCCACGGACATGGCTTGGGTGAGCCTGGCTGTAGAGGCTCGCATCTCGTTGACTCGTCGGTACAGGACGTAGGCAAGGCCCAAGGTTAAGGCGTGTCCGATGACCGTTGAAATGCACACGGCACTGTCAGCGGCGGTCCATGCTTGGACGACTGGTGAGGCGTTCAGGATAGGCATTCTGGACAAGGCTTGGAGGGCGGCGTCCAGGGGAGCGATGTCGACGATCTGTGACCCCCCTTCCTGAATCCATTTCTCCAGCTCTGGGTCGAGGGTGAAGTTGCGATCCTTAAAGAAGGATGGAATCTCTAGTTCGGACTGGTATTCTTCACTAGGGAGGTGGTACAAGGCTAGGTCGTCCAGGTGGAGGATGGCTCCTCGTGGAACTTGGATCCACATGGTCTGGTTCAGCAGGTTGACACGCGTAGCGGTGTCGTGTTGGTCGTAGGTCAGTGTCGCTGTCCGTACTGGGGTATTAACGAGCCATCGGTTTCCCACAATCTCAGCTTGCGTCTCGGTGACTTGGCTGCGGGGTTTAGCATCCGCCGGGCAACGTGCGTCGCTGGCCAGATGTTGCAGGCCGCAGATCCCATCAGTGTTGTCTCTGAGGAACGGCTTGCTTGGGCAGAGATAGTGGATATCTTTGGTGCGGGTGCACATGTGCAGGTTTGGGGCTAGGTACAGCTGAGGGTCGCTGTCGTGGTAGGCTACCACGTCAGGTGTCCGTACCTTAAAGTAGGTATTGCTCTGCCAAAATCCCACGTTGACAATGTCTTTGAGTCGGTAGATTCGGCTTGATTCTATGATGGGCAAGTTCAAGAGGAAGCCTACCTCTCGCTGTGCGGGGTCAACGTACAGTGGAATGGCACTGCCTAAGGAGTAGGCAAGGTGGGTTTGGATCGGGTCAATGGGTGTGGTTATGGCGGAAGCCAGCACGGTTTGTACCAGGCTTAGGGGTATCAGGTATGGCGGGATCCGACCCATTGCTAAGCTGTCTATGGAGGAGCTTACTTCTCGGAGCATGTCGGTCATTAATGCTGTGACCAACTGTGTTTGGGCAAAGTCATTTTGGAAAACTGTGAACATCTGCTTCATGGAGCTCACAGTCTGATTCAGCATGACGCTGTGAGTGTTGAGGATCGTCACGGTTCCTCTCAGTGTCTTGCCAATGGTTCGCAGGGATTCGCTCTGTGTGGTGAGTTGTTCTTTCAACTGTGGAAGCTCGGCCTGGATTTCGGCCACGTGTCGTCGCACCGTGGCTATGTTCACGGCGTTGACACTGGACATGCCAATGTTGAACAGCGTGCCCACGGCTGCAGCGGCCCCGAGCAGCGCTCCCAGGAACCGTTTGGAACGTTTGTTGTGTCCTCCCAATTCCGCTTGGGTGACGGTCATCTTCTCGAGTTGGCTCAGCATGTGCTCGACATCGGCTTCGGCGTGGTTGAGGGCGGCTTCTGTCCATCGCGCACCTGCCCAACTGTACTGTGCCACCGAGCTTGGGTAGTGCGCCCGGTAGACATTTCGGGGGTCCAGTCGCACATACACTTTCTGTGTGTGCGTTCGGCAGTTAGTGATCAGGAGTCCTGGTTGGTCCCTCAACACGATGCCCGAGGCCGGTCCTGGTGAGATGACGTCGGCTGGCGGCTGGCCTCTGGTTGACTGAAGGCACATGAGGACTATCAACAGCAGCATCCTATTACAGGCAAGAGAGAGAGAGGTATGGAGGAGCAGGGGAGAGAGAAAGGCACAGGTCAGCGAGGTTTGTCCCGGGTTGTGTGAGACAGTCTTTCGCTGCGATGACGGCGGTTGAGTTTTAGTTTGCATTGGCCCCTCCCTGTCTGTCCCTGCTAGTGGCCACATGTCTTTTGATCTGATTGCGGTGGACCCATTTGAGAACGGGTTCTCTCTGTCCCCGTTTTAGCTGGATTTGGTATGCAACGGGGGAGAGTTTGTTCACAATCTCGTGGGGTCCTGTCCAGTGGGGCAGGAGCTTCTTTGACAGCCCCCGTGGTGGCGGGGCGAAGATGTAATACAGGACTTTGTCGCCCACATTGAACTCGTGGTGAGATGCCTTTTGGTCATAGTATGCTTTCTGGCCTTCAGCGCTGCTTTTCAGGTGTTGCTGGGCGAAAGCGAAAGTTCCTTTTAGATGTTTATGGAGCTCGTCCAGGTACTGGAACGTGGTGTAGGCGGTGACGAGGTTGTGGTCTCCTGGTTGGTACAACAGGTGTAATGGCAGAGTCATCTGCCTCCCGGTCATTAGTTCAAATGGGGACACCCGTGTTGATTCCTGCGGTGTGGCTCGGAGGGCCATCAGCACAAGGGGAAGTTTCACGTCCCAGTCTTTCTGGTTAGTCGACACGTACTTTCTTAGCATGTGGACCACCGACTGGTTAGATCTCTCAACTTGGCCCGATGAGGTTGGCTGGTGCGAAATGTGCAGTCTAGCTTGTACCCCTAGGCATCTCCAGATCTTTTGCATGATCTCGGCAGTGAAGTGGGTACCTCTGTCTGAGTTGACTCTTAGTGGCAATCCGAACCGGGAGAAGACGTGGTTCATCAGGAGGTATGCCGTTGTTTGGGCAGTGTCGTTAGGTGCTGGCAGACACTCTACCCACTTGGTAAACTGGCACACCACCGTGAGAAAGTACTTGTTGCCTCTTGTTGACCTGGGCAGGGGTCCTACCCAGTCGATTTGGAGGTCTGACCATGGGAACGTGATTCCTCTGCGTTGCAGTGGGGCTCTGTGATTTGGGTTTGCTGGTTGGAATTGACAGCAGACCAAGCATTCTCTCACATACTCTGCCACATCTTGCTGCATGCCTGGCCAGTATGCCACCTGTCTGAGTGTGTCATACGTGGCTCTGGTACCGTGGTGTCCAGCATAGGGTGTGTTGTGGGCATGCATTAGCATCACCCCCCTTTGGCACAGTGGCACCACGAGCCTAGGCGGTGTGGTGCCATCGGGGTCAAACCATAGAATGTCGTCCCTCACACGCAGCATATGTCTGGAGTTGTGTAGCTGTCTGAGGTATGAGTCGTCCGCCAAGGCTGAAGGTGAGATAGGGTGGCAGGAGGGGTCAGAGAGGAGGTCACGAATTGTCTTTATAGCAGTGTCTGTGGCTTGCATATCCGCAATATCGTTGTTAGAAATTTGCGGTGTTAGCGATAGCGGCTGTGAAGCTGGTGCTGTCGCAGGCAAGGGCCGTTTGCTGCGGGTTAGTACCGCCACATCGGGTGTTGGTGTGGGGTTTGGCGCAGACCACAGCTCACCGTGGAGGGCGCCCGCTTTGGCAAGGGCGTCAGTGTGGTCATTAAAGTCTTTGTCTAGGCCTGGCAGTTTTGAATGTCCCTTTACCTTCTTCCAGTACACGGTGACATCGTGTGTTGTTGTGATGTTATCACATTCCTGGAACAGGTGTTGGTGTTTGACAGGCTTGTTGTTTGCTGTTTTGAAACCATTTCGTTTCCAGATCGGGAGATGGCACACAAAACTGAGTCTGACATAGTTAGAGTCTGTGCAGATGAGAAGTTCACTGACGTTATGGGCCGATGCGATTTGCAGAGTTATGAGAATGGCTGCCACCTCTGCATACTGGGATGACTGGGGGCCCAGTTTGAAGCGTTGTGGTGGGCATGGGTGGTTGTCAACCCACAGTACCCCTGCACCTGCCTTTAGGATGCCCTCGTGGTTGTAGGAGCATCCGTCGACGTAAGCTGTGGGCATGCCGTCGCACGCATTCTTGTCAAAGTACCTGTGACAGGTCAGTTGTGGCTGTTGGGGCTCTGGTGTGTCTAGCATCGCAGCAGGTGAGTCGTCGGAGCAGTTCTGACATGCAGCCAGACCGTTTCCCAATGCCGACTTGTGATTCTGTGCATATCGTGCCTCGACATCTCGTCCTTGTAGAGCCATTAACCACGTGGCTATGCGTGCATTGGTGACCACGCCGTTTCGGATGCGTTGGCTGTTGAGGTACATCACAGGCTGGTGGCAAGTGTCAATGATAACTTTCTGTGCTCCAATGTAGTTGGAGAAACGCTGTATGGCCCATACCGTACAGAGCAAAGCTTTTTCACAGTCTGAGAATTTACATTCTGGAGGGAGAAGCGTCTTGTTGGCATATGCGACCACCTTTTTGTCTTGATCGTGCATTTGGTATAGGCCCGCACTGAGACATTGGTCAGAAAATCCTGCTTCCAGGTAGAATCCCTTTTGAGGATCGGGGTAAGCGAGGCAAGGGGCTGAGCATAAATGTCTTTTTAGTGCCGCCATGGCGTGTTCTTGAGCGTCTGACCAGACGAAAGGGCAGTCCTTTTTCAGCAGCGCTGTGAGGGGCCTGGCGATGTCCGAATAGTTTTCGATGAACTGTCGGGAGTAGTTGCATACCCCTAGAAAGCTTCGCAGTTCAGAGACGTTAGTGGGAGGCTTGATGTTTTGAATGGCGTGGATACGGTTTGATTGTGGTTCGATGCCATGGGATCCGACGAGAAGGCCCACGTAGTTGACCTTGGTGCGGCACCATTGACCTTTGTGGAGAGCTATTTTGGCGCCGGCAGCGGATAATTGGTTCAAAACATAGTCTATTTCTTTCAGGTGGTCTGCCACCGTCGTGCTCTTCATAAGAACATCGTCCACGTAAATCAGGTTACCTCTCATCCTGGCGTCAGGACAGGCTTTGTTCAGGAAGATGTTGAACTCAGCTGGTGAGTTGGCGTACCCGAACGGGCATCTGTTGAAGGTGAACTGTCGGTTGCCAAATGTGAATGCCAGCTTGTGTTGGTCTTCTGGGTGCACTGGAATGGTCCAGAATCCAGAGGCCACATCGAGTGTAGAGAAGATGGTGGCTCCTCTGATTCGGGGTATTTCCTGTTCGAGTTGGGTCATGGGCCATCGTGATAACGGCACCTGTTGATTCAGCTTTCGATAGTCAATGGTGGGCCGCCATTTCCCATTCGGTTTGAGAACGGGCCAGATGGGGGCAGAGTAGGTGCTGTTACATGGACGGATGACACCTTTCTCAAGCATGGATTCGATGATTTCCTGCACTGGTTCGTGCGAGGCGATGGGAATTTTGTACTGCTTGACGAAAGTGGGAGGAGCCTCGGGATGCGTGGGGATGCGCACCGTGTGGAGGTTGGTAAGGCCACAGTCTAAAGAGTCTTTGGCAAAGGATTCTTTGAACTTGTAAAGGACTTGTCTTAACCTCTGGCGGTCTGTGTCATTCTGAAGCGCGTCAGCCTCTTGTAGAATTTGCTGCACTTGAGATTCAAAACCTTGATATGGCTCCTCTGTCGATGTGTCATCAGTCGGGTTGATCTTTGAAGGCATAGCAGGTGCATTAGTCTCACTGACAGGCTGGTGGGAGACTGTGTACACTGCGAGGTGTTGGTCCTCTGTAAGCTCAGTTCTGCACACTTGGTCTTTGGCCACTGACATGACAGATGTGATGGCAATGAGTTGGAAGGGCAGCGTGAGCACTGTGTTGTCTGTGTGCCCTTCAGGTATCAGTGCAGGTGGAAGGGGGCCGATGACCGGTAATACAAGTTCAAAGTCATGAAAGTCATGGCTCACTAGCCATCCTAGCCTGTAGGCTCTGGGAATGCTGATGTCCCTTGCTGTGCAGTTGTTGAACAGAATGTAGACTATCCGAGATGACACTTCCGTGAGGGGTGTGGCTTCGAGTGTGAGTCCGAGGTCTCCACATTCAGGTGAAGGTTGGAAGAAACCTAGCGTGTGGTTCAATGTTTGGTTCCGTCGTATGTTGAGGCGTACAGCGACCCCTTTGGTGTAGGCTGGTACTACTGTTGCTTGTTCGTTGATTAGGGTGCAGACTTCAGGGATGGTCTGTCCCGACAGTAGATTGTCATGATTGCTGGGAACAGGTGGCTGTATAGTCAATGGGGCCCATACAACTTCATTTAACATGTCCACATGAGCTTTGAGGCGAATCAGAACGTCTGCTCCAATGTAGACATCGTGGGCTGGATCCGGAAGGATCAGGAAGTAATGAGTCAGACACCGGTGATTCCACTTTAATTGCAAAGCACAGATCCCTTTGGCAGATATCATGGAGGATGGGTTTGCGTTGAGAGGGAAGCGGGTGCGTTTGCTGGTATAGGGCAGGTCCGATGTGTTGTCAATGATTGCATTGAATAGTGAGAAGCTTATGGCAGATTGGTCAGACCAAATCGCCAGAACAATGTCTGTTGTGGTTACATCCTGCAGCTGCAGGTCGGTCCTGACCTGAGGGCAGTAGGTATCAGAGCCTTGGCTGGTTTTGAAAGTGCAGAGTAGCGAACTTGACCCTTGATCAGCTGTTGTGGCTGGGTCGCCATGTCTGGCTGAGGGAATTCCCGTGAACTCTGTGACCTGACAGTCTGGCTCAGCAGATTTGTTTGGCGAAAGGGGGAGGGGTTCACGCACTTGAGCCCAAACTTGCAGGTGTTTGAAGTCCAGTAACGGCTCGAATCGATCCAGCAGGTCTTTGCCTATTAGGAATGGATAAATGTTCATTGGTGAAACATAGACCGGGTGTACTAAACTCATCGGGCCGATTGCCAGGTGAATGGGGGCCACGTTTCTCAGCTGGATGTCGTTTTGGCTGTACGACTGCACATTCAGCTCACAGGTGTGGAAGTTAAGAGTTCGATTCTGTCTTTGAGCTTCAAATTTGAGTTTTTCAAAAAGTTCAGCTGATATGAGTGTGAGATCCGAGCCCGTGTCCACGAGCGCTTCGAGTCTCACCTCCTTTTCCAAAGTGATGGTTAGGTAGAGTTTGCGTGCCACACCTCTCTCTATCAGATTTCCCAGAAGTTTTGGTGTGGGGTCTTTTGTGTTGATCGATAGACAGTGTGGTTGTGTTAGGTGTGGCTCGCTGTGAGTGCAGATCACCAAGACAGCACTGTCTGGTACCTTTAGGTGAGCGCTGCTACCGTCTTGTTCAGGAAGTGCAGTGTTTTGTTCAAGGAGTGCAATTGGCAGCCGGAGTGAACGAGGGGGGTTGTCAGTTGGTGATGCAACATTGAGTTCACTAGTCTGTGACTGACAAGCCGTGTTCTGGGCTGTCAGTTGGAGGGAGTAAGTGGTGCTGTCACTGGGTGATGTGACAGCGAGTTCCATAGTCTGTGGTTTGACAGTGTCTGTGGGGCCGTCATTGGGAGAAGCGTTGGGAGTGGAGTTGGCTTCAGGCCTCAGGTTTAGTCATGCGGTGTCTGGCTTGTCCTTGTCTTTCTTGTGAGGTTTCTTTTGAAGGAACTCCCTCAGCATGCTCAGAAGTTCTGCAGCGTCAGACGCGGCGGCATTGTCTCTGTTGGATTTGAGTTCCAACTTCAGCTTACCAATGTCATTTTGAGAGGGGTCTTTCAGCCGGTTCTCTGGGCTTGTTGTCCGGGGAGATGGAGGTTGGTTCCTTCTGGGTTGCCGGCCGGTTTCCCAGGTGCCCCCTCCCCTTTGGTTGTGGGAGGTGCGAGGCCGGTCCCAGAATTCCCCAGTGCGGCTGTTCTGCTGCCTGGGGCGGGCACCCCCACGACCGCGCTGACCTCTGCTGGGTTGGAATGGTCGTGTCTCTCTGTTGGCAGGCTTGTAACTGGGGTGCTGTGCGCCCTCTAGGGACAGCTCTGGACGGTGCTCAGAGACAGGGCAGATTGTGGGGTTTCTCACAGTCTTTTCAGAGATAGTCTTTTGTTTGGTGTAAGCTTTGTGAGCCAAGTCACGCAGTTGTTGGATTGACATAGTCCGTGGCTCAGCTAAAACCCCGAGGTGGTGCGATAAGGTCGGATGGAGATTCCGCAGGAACAAAGTTTTGAAGTTACAGTCTTCTTCCATCCCGGACTCATTGCGAGGTCCGAAGTAGGCTTGTCGGAGGCGGCCGTAATAAGCTTGCGGGGTTTCTAGTCGGGCCTGCTTGAGGTCCATTGCTGTTACGAATCCGCTCTCAGAGTCTGGGTCAGAGAATTCACGGATCAGAGCTTGTCGCAGCTGCTGGTAGTCCGTTTTGACGATCTCAGGTTGCCTGTCTAGAAAACTCCGCACGTCACGGCTTGAAGTAATCCTGAGAAGATACAACTTATCCCGATTAGTGACGTTGACCATAGTTTGTAGGTGAAAGTCAATGTCTTGTAAGTAAGAGTGAACATCGTGGCCTCCTGCTGGATTGGGAGTGAAGGTCGGGATGTTTCTAGCCAGCTTGTCCAGTTCTTTATGGGCTGTGTGGTGACCGATGGCTTGACCCCGCCCCTCTTCAACTGGTGGGGACACGTAGCGGCTGGCTAGTGATGTCTTTAGCAATGGGCTTTCGCCCCCCTTTTCAGGTCTGGGTTTTTGGCTGAAAAGTGCAGGCTCACTGGTGAGGGGAAACGGAGTGATGGGTATTTCCCCCTCCAGGTCGCCTTGTAATTTGTAAGAGTGTTTGAGTTCTTTATGGACCAAGTCCAGTTCATACTTTAGATCATGTCTCTGTTGGGCAAGCTCGGTAATTTCAGTTCGAGCTGCGTGCAAATGTTTCTCACAGGCCTTGGCTCTGGCCTCTTTGTCTTGTATTTTACTCTCTGCTCTTTCTAGAAGGGCCTCGGCGCGCTGCAGTCTGTCATGGAGCTCCTCTGTGGTGTGTTTCTCCGACTGCATCCTCCTGTCTGTGTCCGTGCGCAGATCCTCCAGGGCCTTTTGCAGTCTTTCCACTTCCTCTTGTAGTTCTGGGGGCATTTCATCCTTGTCTTTCTCCTCCAGAAGTAGCTGATCCAGACGCTCCTGTGTGTGGTCCTTTTGTTTGCGGGCCTCCTCCAGTTGAGTCTTTAGTCCTGCGATTTCCTTTGCCAGACTGGCGTTGTCCTCCTCCGCAGAGCATGCCTGTGCCACTAAGTTGTGAGCTAGACGTCCAATGATCCGACTCCATTCCTTTGAGCTGTAGGTCTGCGTTGGGTCGTTGGCCATTATCTGGTCCACCTCGGTGTCCAGTTCCTGCCGGGTCGGAGATTTCGGGTCGCCAGAGTCCTTGGGCAGACAGCCGGTTGTCATGGCTCGTAACCAAGCATCCAGATTGCTCCAATGGTCCGCGGGACTGGAAGCGCGTGACATTCTGACTCCCTGAGGGCGAGAGAAACACAACACACACACAAAGGGCCGCTGCTAGCTTGTTTTGGCTAGCTTGTTTTGAGGCTAACGAGCTGTAGTACAGCCGTGCCGTTTATAGAAATTTGCCTAACTGTCGTAGACAATTTTATGCGGGTCAACGTGGGACCCGAAGTACTGCTTGGTTGTCGCTATTATTTAGCTTCCTTGGGGGTCTCTTGGTGAACTGAAAGAAACAAAACACAAAAGACCAAAACAAAGCAAGGAAGAGAGGAGCGAGAGGGGAAACAAACACAAATATTGCAGTGGCAATAACACCTAGGTGAATTGACCAGCGCTGTAGTGTAGCCGCTAATAACCCAGAGGGTGTGTCTTAGGGAGAAAGAGGCAACCCTACGCTCAGAAAATATATCTGGGGAAATACCTAATGTTCTGTGGCTTCTGCTAAGTGGCAGGGTTTTTATCAAAATCCAGTCTTACCTGGGGTGAATTGAGGTCAAACCCAGCTGGCCTCAATGAGCGTGGTCAACCTTCCGGCGCCGCCAAACACCCGACCGCCGTGACTCCGGACTCTCCGTCGCTCTGTCACGGTTACGCCCACTCAAACAGCACGTGACTGTAAGCACAACCTGGTATTCTCCGAGGTGTCAGCCGGCCGACCGCACTGCAAAAGTGGGTGGTGCACAGAACCCCGCCAGCAGTGCTGACGTAGACAGTGGCGCATGCACCGGTCCCTGCAATTGACTTGTGCGTCGGCTTTAGTGGTTGAGCCTTTGGAGCACCAGGTTGCTGATGTCACGTTACTGCGTGCCGCAACCAATGGCAGGGACAGCAGACCCCGAGAGCCACCGCACGGTCAGCGTCAGTGACGCCAGTCAGCAGACCCGCCCACAGAGGACAACAGGGCCCCCGCAATCCACCACAGGTGCTGAGACTTTAACCTGTACACATGCACACGGAAAGAACAAGGGAGCTTAAAGTAAATTAAGATTTTCCTGCTTCCGGCAAATTTAACTCACTTTAATCAACAACAAAAAGTTATTATTATTACTTCCTATTTTATACTCAAAGTAATTCAAGTAGGAGTAAACGGAAACTACAATAGACCTGAAAAGGGGTAAGGTAGTAACACAATAGCTCTGAAGAAACTTAATTTAACCTGGAAAGGAAAAACCAAATTAAGAGATGAAGGCTTTTGCCAACTGAGGATAGTACCGAAAGTAATTAGTAGTAATTAGTTATTGAAAATATCCTAACCCGTTTTGGAAGTTATCAATAACTTAATGCAGGTGGAGGTCAGGAAGGGGAGCGTTGAGCCGCGGTGGGTCTTGGAGCCTCACGGGGGCGCACTTCCTTCCTGTGGTTCACCTTGACTGTTTGGTACAATTTAAAGTTAATTCAAATAGTTTTAAACTCCAATCAAAAATAAGCCTGGGGGAGATTGACAAAATTAGAATGATTTCTTATAATAATCACAACAACCCTGTTGTTGTTAGCAATGATTATAAAATACTCATCCGGAAAACATAAGTGAAAATGATTTCATACAAAGTTCAGTGGAAGGCTGATAGCTGACTTGAGAAGGTTGTCTGCCACTAGATGGCGTCCTGCTTTTCAGGGGGCTGTCAACTGACTGAACTGAGAAAAATTTATAGTGGAAATTAATTTAAAAAAAAAAAATTAATTAAAAATTAATTTTATCAAAAATTAAAAAAAATAAAATATTGTTCCAATCAAAATTAAGTCCAGGTATATTGGGGAGGAGATCAAAAGTTTTGTAAAGGAATCAGAATGGCTTCTGATAATAAATCACCACCTCACTAAAGTTATTAGTAGCGATTATAAAAATAAAACAAAACAGAACAGAGTCATCGAGACAGAGAGAAATGGGAGCAGGGTAGAGCAGAAATTAATTGAGCAGAAGGATGATAGCTGACCTGGAGGAGTGCCACCGCTAGGGGCGTCTGCCTCCAAATTAACTGTCAGTGATTTGAACTGAGGAATTCTATAGCTTAAACCCTAATTCACTTCTGTGAATTGAACTTAAAATAAAATGTCTCAGTCCAAAACAGCAGGATTGTTTTACGAACTAGCAAGCTGTAAATGCAAATATGTATTCAGGCAGCTTATTCGACAATAATCGCGGTGGATTGGGAGGAAATACACGGGGAGGAACAGCGAGTATGGGAAGCAGATGGGTAGCAGGTCTTTCCCTGCTATTGCCACGCGGTGGCAGTGTCGCGCTCACGCGGCCCAAACTCACAAGTGTGGTACTTTGTAACTGATAGCGCCTGTGCGCGCAGGTTCCTTTCAGATATGAAACAAATATACCCACATTTACAATTATACTCTTCGCAGATCACGGCGGATCTCAGATGTCTTTTTAGACACGGAACAAGCATACGAACATTTCCTAGTAGGCTATAACTTTTGCAGATCTCGGGGGATCTCTTTGTGCTTGGTTTGCACAGAAAATGGGATTTTCTAAACGGTTTAGCTAGCTTTACGCCAGCGTTCTTTGAAAACCCGAAGTTATTCGTTGCTAACGAATTTAAAGATCTTTTACTGCATGGGAGATTCTCGTCCCAACAGTTAAACCATATATACCGGTAATGTGCCTGTTTTTGAAGTTTTTCTTCGTTCAAAACAGGGCTTCGGACAGTGTTAAAATGTCACAGCCAGGCAAAGAGAAAACAAAGAGTTTCCTTTTCTCTCAGCTGGGCAGTGCAGTCACTGTCTGTGGTTGCAGCTTTCCACTCACATTCAGTCGAGCTAAAAATATGCCCTTAGGCTCATTTTCAGCCAGATGCTGGTGTGTTACTGAAAGGCTTCTGCCTTGCTCAGTTTTCGAGTCGACTTGATTACACAATGCAAACGCGCGTACACAATATTAAATTCCCAAAACACACATGAACATGAATCTGAATATTGATCCCACCGTGAAGTTTGTAAATGCCCGCATTCTCCACCATAATATATGTAGCGGAAATGAGTCTCGTTTTGGGGAAATTATTTAACTCAAATGGGGAATATTATTCATTAGATAATGAATATGTAATCGCATACATAAATTAAATTATCCCAAATAGGGAATGGACTAAACATTACCATATATGAATAATTAACACGATTGATCGTAGTAATTATTGATATTTGGTTTGGTTAAGTCAGATTAATTGTCAGGGTCAATTTACATGTGATTCCAAATTAGTTTGTCATGCATCCTGGTTCGTCCTGCGAACCGGAGATGAAAACTTCCTTATATCACAAGATTACCTGCCTGTATACCGAGTGAATATTTTCCGCTGGCCACACGGAAGTATCTGCTCGTATACAGCACTTTCAGATGTTTAACTTTCAGATAGTTAACCGAGGTAGAGCTTTTGGTAACTTACAGATCTTTGACATATTACAGAGACTTCAATCATGGGACAATGAGACAGATTCAATTTCAAAGGATTATGGAATTTAATAACACAATACTAAGGGTTATATAGACTTCTAAAAATCACGCAGGAGTAAATAATATGCATATAAAAACAAACAATTAATACAGGATTGCAATATGACGTATTTAAAAAGAGACAGATAGAATGAGAGTGAGATAGAGAGAGAGAGAGAGAGAGAGAGAGAGAGAGAGAGAGTGGGTGTGAGAGAGAGTGAAAGAGACAGAACAGTTCAAACAATTCACACAGAGACCCAAGGATTCCAATATCAATCGAGACACTTTAAGCAGCACTTAATTGAGATTTGTACGTTACTTGATTTAAAACACGGTCCCTTTGTGTTGAGTTGTGTTACAAAGGCAGCGTGGTTGGAGTTGTCTGGCGCGTCTTCCGGTAGGAGGCAGATGTTTGCGATTGCTTCAGCTGCGGCCCGTATGAGAGGCGATTAATCTTAAACTTGTTTCGTTCTTGAATGAAACCGAACTATCAACTGAGGTAGATCGAAATAAAAGAAAACTTAGATTAAAACAAAGTAGGAAAACGACGAAGAAGGAAAACTCCGGCTGGAGTTTAGCAGGAAAGTTTAGGCATCTCTCTCTGGCGTATGAAACTGCCCAGAGGATAAGGTGGCGGTCTATTTTGAAGGAGCGAGGGACACGCCTTCCTCACGTGTTTGATCCAATCGTGTTGCAGGAAGGCGTGTCGTCAGACCTCGTGATTCACGCCTTACGGATCATGTGTATAGGGGATAACTTGTTCGAAATACACTTCTAAACTAGTATTAATAAAAGCATGCATCATATTACATTTTGGGTTGATGATTCAATCTTCTTTGATTATTCTGATTACAACCATACCAAATTCGGCATTCCTAGGGCTTAGTGAAATGCAGATACATGATTTTCGTGATTAAAACGGATGTTAAATTGGTCACATATCATAACAGCTTACAGTTATACCAGTTTTGTCATCAGGGAATCATGAAAACACAACCACAAAACATTATACATTTACAAAAGGGGATTTTTGATCCCCTGGGTTCAGAGTATTTCGTGTGTGTTCATGCGTATGTATGTATGTTCAGAGTTCACTGACCGATGGTGACGGGGGGGGGGGGGGGGGGGGGTGAACTCGCGACCAGTCCCGTGTGAGCGTGTGTGCTTCGAATTTGATGAGTTTAACAACGGCTACAATGGCCAGTTGTCTAATCTCACAATTCTCTTCTGTTTGTGTGTAAGCGAAAAACCCCAAAGGGGATTCCACGTGTGTGCGCTTATCTGAATGGACAATGTTCGTCTTGTCACCTTCGGAGGGGTTCTTCCACGTGATCTGCCTTTTGGTCATGTGTCTTGATCAAATGTGGTAAGCGGGGTATTGTTTAGTCATTAGAGAAAAGCGCCACGGGGCACTTGTACCGGTAATTCAATTACGTCCAAACACCATTTGCTTTGTGAGCAGTGCGTGGAGGGATAAGAACTTGTGGAAATCAGTGATTTAATCAAAATGGCAGATGGCATCTGCTTTTTGTCACAGTCGCTAAATGAGAAGAATGCACAAACAGCAGTTTAAGGAAAGGACAGATCTGACCATGGCTACAAGTCCTTGTGAAATATATAAACACATCTGTTAGATTTGATGAATACATTTTTGGTCTGTGCTGTAATTTTAACAGTCAAGTGCCGTATACTCATAATCATAGTCTTGTAGGTCCTTGACGGAGCTGAAATAAGCTTCATTCCTCTGTTGTCAAGTTTCATGCTCGACTCTTTCTGTTCACAGATCTTCCCGCTGAAGCCACTCGCTGAATCCTCCGGCGTAATGACGGGCCCTGAGAGACACACAGAGACACCGATGCCTGACTTTAGTTTCTGTGAGTCAGTGAGGATGAATCCAATGAATAATCATGACTTGCTTAGGTTTTTATGATTACGGGATGAGGATTCAAATCATAAAAAAAGTATTAATTGCAATATTTACAGAGCTTTTTCTAGCCAATTAAATAATTTAGAGCAAAGCATAATTGATCAGGCCATTGACCATTTCCAGGCCTGACATTTTTTTAAATTCCCTGATATAGCCAGGTTAATTTTCAATGATCAAATGAAGAAAAACAAACACAAGTCATAATTGTTCAAATGCATTATATTCATACAACCATTCATATATAAAAAAAATGGAGGGACACCATATCATAGAGGGAAACTCTCTTAAATGAACCCTACAATATCAAATTTGAATATGCAAAATATAATAACATGATCAAAACTCGATCTACTACATTCCTTCTGTGGTCTGATTGAAAGTTTATTATTTTTAGCAAGTAAAAGGCCTTTTAGTAAAATTTTACAAAATATATCAATAATAACTTTGATATTGTTAGTAATATTTGATGATGAACAATTACTGCACTGTAGTAGTTTAGGTTAACTTGATAATCCATTCGATATTAGAAAAATCATGTTAAAATGTGAATCTCACACTCAAATATTATCATTAGGCTTTTAAAGGTGCAGTGTGTAAAAATTTTGAGTATTTATTAACAGAAATGCAATATGACATCCATAACTATGTGTTCAGTGGTGTATAAAGAACTTACTTAATAAACCGTAATGTTTTTATTACCTTAGAATGAGGCATTTATATCTACATAGGCGCGGGAATCCCCTTCTATGAAGGTCGCCATATTGTGACGTCATGTTTCTACCGTAGCCGAACGCGAACACACAGCGTTACAGAGCGCGTTTCGTCACTACATTGAAAGAGAAGCCGCAGGAAGCTAGAAGAAGCTAGTCATAAACACCGTGAGTAGTGACTTTTCCCTTGTCAGTGGTGTAAATATGTAGTTGGATTGTTTCATGTAACTTAATTCTTCTCCCTCGCTGTGTTATGGCTTTGCTATGTGGGGATAAATGTGCTGGTTAAGTTCGTGAGACAGCTGATTAGTAGGCTACTCTTGTCATTGACCGTAAAACAGTTACAGGAATCACCAACCCGTCGATCTTGGAAGCATTTTAAGTCGATCGCTTAGAGTTTCCAAAATCAGAGAAAAAAAGCCTATTGTGTGTAGTAAGTGTGTCTAGGGGATGCGGAGGCGCGCGCGATGTCACAATCACGTCATTTTTGCACCTTTGGGCTCATGCGGACGCGTCGAGTTTAAACAAGGCTTTACGCTTTAACCAGCTCAGCCACAGTAACAGCTCATATTAGCCAGCTAAACTTTTACTACCCTGTTAGAAAAAATATATAGTTGCATAGTTTCATGTGGGTCTTCTCCCTCGCTGTATTATGGGTTTGCTTTGTGGGGAGAATCTGCTGGTTACGTTCGTGAGACAATCAGCTGATTACTATTATTATATTATGTAAGGTGCATTGTGTAATATTTCTGAGGATCTATTGACAGAGATGCAATATAAAATCCATAACTATGTTTTCAGTGGTGTATAAAGACCTTACTTAATGAACCGTTATGTTTTTATTACCTTAGAATGAGACATTTATATCTACATAGGCGCGGGAATCCCCTTCTATGAAGGTCTGAAGGTATGTTTCTACCGTAGCTGAAAGCGAACAAACAGCACTAAAGAAACCTCATTGCTGACTCAGACTCAGACGACGACATATTTTGTCTTACGTCGGCCACCGTAGCTTCTCATTCGAGTTTGAAAACCGAGGGATAGGCCGCGAGTGACTTGCTGTTTGCAATTTGCAGGATTCACCACTAGATGCCGCTAAAAATCCCACACTGCACCTTTAATCCGGCACCAGGTGTAGGGCTAGTTTTGTAACAAAAAACGTTCTTATTGAAGTAAGTCTTGTACTTGTAATTGACTTTAGCTGTGCAGACTGCAGCACCTGCCTTGCTGCTCGTCCGCACCGCCATCTTAGTTCAAAGATATAGTTCACTGTTATTCTGGATCAATTTTATTGAGTTTCATCAAGTGAGCGCCGAGCTGCCCGAGACGATGGCTTGGCACAGTCGGCTGGATGACAGATGCTGGGTTCTGATTGGCTGCTGGGCCGTTCCACGGACGTCCAAGCCACAAGGTTGTGCGTGTTGTGGCTTCACAAATGCTTTGCTGCATACCTCGGTTGTAACGAGTGGTTATTTCAGTCAAAGTTGCTCTTCTATCAGCTTGAATCAGTCGGCCCATTCTCCTCTGACCTCTAGCATCAACAAGGCATTTTCGCCAACAGGACTGCCGCATACTGGATGTTTTTCCCTTTTCACACCATTCTTTGTAACCCCTAGAAATGGTTGTGCGTGAAAATCCCAGTAACTGAGCAGATTGTGAAATACTCAGACCGGCCCGTCTGGCACCAACAACCGTGCCACGCTCAAAATTGCTTAAATCACCTTTCTTTCCCATTCTGACCTTCAATTTGGAGTTCAGGAGATTGTCTTGACCAGGACCACACCCCTAAATGCATTGAAGCAACTGCCATGTGATTGGTTGATTAGATAATTGCATTAATGAGAAATTGAACAGGTGTTCCTAATAATCCTTTAGGTGAGTGTATATAGACTATTACAATTTATAGTCAACATGAGTTATATTATAATAGCAAATATTCCATAAAAAACCCCTCAAATTTCCATCAAAAATAACTATATTGCAATATACAGTATACCATTATTGTGATATAAAATTACCATACCAATGTACACACTGTTTTCAACATTGATAATAATAATAAATGTGTCTCAATCAGCAAATCAGCGTATTAAAATGATTTCTGAAACATTTCTCAAATTATAACATTTTATAACTCTTAAAAATAAAGCTTCCAAAATGTTTTTTTTAGAGCAATGCAGGAGGAAGAACTATTTTTGTTCAGTCAACAGCTTTTAAAAGAACCTTCTTTTAGAGTGAAGAACATTTTTAAAAATCTAAAGAACAGTTTCCTCTATAAATAACTTTTTGTTAAGAAAGGTTCATGGATGTTAAAGTTTCTTCATGAACCATCGATGCCAATAAAGAAGCTTTATTTTTAAGAGTGAAGCGCTTATGTATGACCTGTAGAAGATACTGATTCTTTTAAGTTTGCTTTATTTTTTAATCATCAATTCTTTGAAGACTGGAGTAATGATGCTGAACTTTCAGCTTTTATCACAGGAATAAATGGTGAATACCACCCCACTTCGAGCACCCACTGGTTAATGACTATCAACTTTCTTTGCAGCTCATTTCAACCAAGAATGTATAGATTATAAATTCACTAAGACATGAAGAGATTATTTGACTGACATGTAAATCTCGTTTCAATATTTTTACCCCTTTTATTGCATGTGCAGCTGATGGCAGAAGAAAGCATAAACAGCACCTGACATGTGAGTAAAGAGCATTTGTTTCTACGAAATACATAAGTGTAACTTTCTGAAAACCGAGGATGAGTTGAACAGATTATATGAACCTTATTATTGTTATATAGAATTTGAGTGCAGAGGTGACGAACACGGCCCTTCGCTTAAGTTGGGTTACCTTTAATAACTAAAAATGCACAAAGCAAGATTTGACACTTTAAAGGACAAATCAGATATTTGTCATATTTTATATGAATCATTGTTTGTAGTGAATAACCAGCGGCGGCGCCAGGGGGGGTCTTGGGGGGTCTCAAGACCCTCCCAAAAAATGCTTTGACCCCCCATTTGACCCCCCACCCCCTTCCTGATTAAAAAAATATATATCCGGGATAAATATTTAAAAATGTTTATCTTCAAACTACGCAGAACATACAATAATAATTAATAATTTATTCGACATACAAAATATATAAACATAAGAATCACGTTCCCTCTAAGCTGCGCGCGTGCGCGGTCGTGCACTTCTGATGCCGCGGCCGCGCAGAAAAGAATAATATGCCACGCAGAGGACTGACGCGAAATGTGTGGGGAAATCCATTTGATTGTATGTGAGAAATAATTGCAGTGCTCAAACTGGTGAGTGCAGTTAACAGGTTTCAAAGAAAGAGAATGATGTGAGCGCGTGTGATTGGCAGTGAGTCGTGTGTGCGGACCAAATATCTCAATACGAGAGGCGACGAGAAACGCAAAGACATGTGAAATAAAATCACAATATCATGTTTTAAAGAAGAGTGGTTTGATTAAAGTGGTGGAAATAACGGATGATGGGCACAAAACGGTAACAATTACACACCCACCCCCGTGCAAACTCAAAATACATCATTAGTTTACATAGATTTAAATAGTTTCAGGCATGGTTAGATTAGGCTATAAAAGAGTTCACATATTCACTTTTCTTGAAAATATTTAACTATTAGATCTAGCTATTTACAGTAAATGCTTCAGTTTGTTTTCATATTATAATAATTTAATATGAAAACAAATAAAGCATTTAAACTGATATATTATATCACTTCAAATACTTCAATTCATTTTTTTATATTATATTATATTATATTATGTTAGGCATATATTTTATTATATTATAAGCCTAAATAAAGAATCTCACAAGGGTATTGTTTAGGGCTCATTGCTATTAAAAAGTTTGAAACCCCCTGCTAAAGAAAATATAGGCTAGGAAATTCATAAGCAATAAACAATCATGTAACTTTGATGGTTTAATGCTGCCTGTACAATTAATTGACTGTACAAAAACACTTTATGGTTTTCCTAAACCATCTCAGTGTAACAGCTTAATTTTCTTTCATAATAAATTATATTATTGTAAAGAATTGAACTGTCCTGCAAAAGATTTTGTAAATAATTTTTCATAGGATTTCTTAGTAAAGACTGGAAACAGAGGACACCGAAGAATTGGAGGATGAGGAGGATACTATTTTGTAAATATGTTTTCTGTCATGGGTGTGGCTATGGCAATTAAAGTTCGAGCATATTGTTTGTAAACTGCAATTGATTAATTAATTAAAAACAAAGTAGTTGAAATGCTGTGTTGTTTTTGTTGTTAAGTAGCAGCAATATGCAGTTATTAGCCGTGTCCACTGGATTTTTTGTTGGTTTTCATGAGACCTCCCTTGAAATGACCAGGACCCCCCATTGCCCCCCCAATCAAAATTGTCTGGAGCCGCCACTGTATATAAAAGCAGTGTTCTTTACTCACATGTCAGGTGCTGTTTATGCTTTCTTCTGCCATCAGCTGCACATGCAATAAAAGGGGTAAAAATATTGAATTTGTGGTTTACATGTCAGTCGAATAATCTCTTCTGGTCTTAGTGGCGGCTCTCGGTTGAAATGAGCTGCAAAGAAAGTTGATATTCATTAACCAGGACTAATATGTCCCTGAGCTCCATAAAATCACGAGGGAAGCTGGAAGACAGAATAAATTTAGACTTCATGAAAGAATGACTGATAAAATAAATAAAAAAATAAAAAAATAAAAAAAAATACATTTAAAAAATACATTTAAATTGAGCTAGCATTATAAAAACCATCAATCTATCAATCTTATTCAGTCCATAAATTGCTTTTCCCCCCGTAGTATTATCAGGTCATAAACATGCATGTTATCTTGCAATTTTGTTAGTAACGTGTAAATCTACATGACAAACACGTTTTATGACATGCCTATAAAACTGAAATGTATAACTGCAAATTGTGAAGAATTAATCTAATGTTCTTTACTGCTCATACAGATATTGAGTGATATCTTTAGCTATTGTTTTAGCAGATTTGCACCAACATGCCTCTCCAGTGCATAACCACCGATAAATGCAATAACCACAGATCTTTTACATTCTCATAATCACAAACAAATGTTCCATGTTAACTTCCTACAGAAATGAAATTAAAATAAAGTGCAGACCAAGACAAACCTGTGTATGCATTTAATGGTTGAACAGAAGAATCAGGCTTTTAGCTGATAAACCACATGTACCATGTTATGGCAGAATTATTCCCATCTCTTCCAAACCAATGAATGCTGCTACTGCTGATTGAGGCGAGCAGGTGAGATGAGCGGACGGGGAGAGACGGGTGGACTTTGACCCCAAAGGTCAGAGTACAGGCCGGTTTTAGAGTAAGAGAAAGCATGACCAAACCCTAAAGTTCAGGTCATTATTACTATTTCCTGACTAGAGAGAAATGAACTTTAGCCCATCTATGGTAGACGAACAGACCTTGAGATAAGCTGTATAAAACTACTCTCCCCCTCTGATGCTTCGTCTCATTTGCCTCGCAGACTGTACATTGACTACCTCTGTGGGGCAACTGAACCTTTCTTGCAAGAAATAAATCATTTTTAATTCTCAGACTGTCTCTTACGCTTTGATGATTGTTTAATAGAAATTTGCTATTACAACCACGATGGCAAACAAGAAATAATTTAGCAACATATTTACAAGACAACACAACAAGAGTGAATTCAGTCATAACGTACATGTAGCGCATCTGCACATGTGTGTGTCTGTGTGTTTTATGAAAGCGAACGCTCGGACAATATAGAAATAAAAACATGTCTCTTCAACAAAAACAGTTTTATTCATACACAGAAAGGCAAAATTGATGCTAGATAAATAATACTCGAAACAAATAACTAGTAATAACTCTCAAGAGTCAGTTTTGTGTTCTGCGATATTATTAGACTCAAGAGTGTTTTAAATAAATCTGACAATTCACTGAGGGATAATTCATACCAAAATGAAATTGTAATCATTCGCTCACCCTCATGATGTTCCAAACCTGTATGTTTTTATTTATTTACATAGAACACAAAATGAGACAATTTTGATGAGCTCTTTCCATGTTACAGGTCGCTGTGATTCACTATCGAGCGCATATAAAGTACAGTATCTCATAGAATACTTTATTCATGCAACTTATTCAATGCACTGACAATTAACCCCCCCAAAATGATTAGAAAAATACCATAAAAGTACACTATGTGCATGATGCACATAGAGCACTTTAATTATATATTTTTTTATTTCGGGGGGTTTAATGGTCAATATATGGAAAAACTCAAATATGCCCTTTAATAATAAACCAGCATACTGGATCAAACAACATGAGGAGAATATAATGACAGAATTTTCCTTCTGAAGATAATTATTCCTCTGATTCTGCTTTATGTCAGATTTCTGAGGCTGATATGAATGTACTCAGACACACACACCTCTATAAGAGTTCAACGTCATTCTATAACACACACACACACTTCATTACAATCATCAGTCCTGCACAGAACGAAATTTGAGAAATGAACTTACAGAGACTACATTATTACCCAGTGCTGTGCTGATCTTTCATTCTATAACACACACACACACACACACACACACACACACACACACACACACACACAGGGGCGCTGTAAAGGGGGGGGATAGTAAAATATTGATTTTACTATCAATATTTGATAGTAAAAATTATTAACTTTAAATTATTCTATTAGCTGTTTCCTGCTGTCAATTTTTTTATTTGTTTAGGAAACACAAACGTCCGTGGGCCCCTCTCCCCCTCTCGATTATCATAAAATGGTTCAGTCCGCCCAAATTGTATCCAGGCAACGTATTTTTACGCTCTGATTGTGTGAGACGTTCACACAGATTCGGCTTGAAGTCGTTCATCCTCTGATGCGGTGCTGCGCGCGCTGTTACAAAAAAAGCTGTGCACACAGCTAAGCGAAATGAGGTCTTGCCGGTCTTGCGCACCGAACTTGTCACTTTTGCCGCGCTCGTGCGGACGCGTCGAGAATAAACAAGGCTTTACTCCGTGTCAGCCTGCGCTCTGATCGGTAAAGGTGCACAGACCTCTCCCAATCATCTCCAGCACTAGCACCACTAACTCCGCCTCCGTTTCCCCCGTAAGCTGATGTTAGTATTTAAACATTCTCTATGAATTTTTTTTTAAATGACACACTGTCTCTTTCTCTCTCATGGTGCGTTCACACCGGACGCGAATAGCGCGTCAGGCGCGAGTGATTTCAATGTTAAGTCAATGCAAAGACGCGTTACGCGCGTAAAAAATTCCTGCGGCGCGAATGAGGCGTAGCGCGGCGCGGTAGATGTGAATACGCCTCATTCGCGCGTCAAGTTCGCGCGAATGGCGCGAATTGAGCGTCTAGCGCGTTAAGCGCGTTACGCGCGAATGTTTTATGTAGTGCTTTTTGTGTATTCTCGCGTTTGACGCGAATTCGCGTCTGCCGCCCGAGTTGAAAAATCTGAACTTCTGCGTCAATTCGCGCCGCGTTAACCAATCAGGAGCCTAGCTGCTTGCTGCTGTCACGTGGTGAAGTGACAGTTTATAATGTTATTTTATGTTTGGCCTCAATAAATTATTTTGTAATATGACAAAAATGCTTGGTGTGCAAAGCAAATCTTTCACATAAAAACTCGATTTCAATATATGAGAGATACTCATTTTGTATTGAATGCTATTTATTCCATATCTATTCTAGATTATATGAAACATTATTATTCTAATGTAAAGACAACAAACACAATTTAGTGTATAAAAACTTTAAAAAAAATCACAGGACAGGTTTCACTTTTGGAGGCTCCATTTATTATCAAAACAAAAATAAATGACAGATTAGGTGGATGCGGGCGAGGGTGAACCTCGCGCCGGGCTGTAGAGTGCGGGCTCGACAGGCATAGACCACTCGAGGCCGAGGGCTTATACGGCCTACGCTGTCCTCGTCAGCGTCCTCACCGTTAGGTCCACCAAACCTAGCTCCTGGAGCAAATTGTGAAACTCCTGAAACCCTCCGGAGGTTCTGGTGGACCCAAGTACAGCGACGATGTCCCCTACGCAGCTGTTTCTGCTCTCCAGAGCATATACGAGCGGTGACTCTCTCGAATAATGCTAATGCTAATGCTCAATAAACATCTAAAAAGATGGCCGCCAACAGGTTTCGAAACTTTCGCCTCCGGATTTCGCCTCTGACGCGCGTAAATTTCCCTTCAAACTTTTGTTTTTACACGCGTCCATTTCGCCATTGACACGCGAATTAACACAAAGTGGTCAAGCGTCAAACTAGACGCGGTAGACGCGAATTTGACTCGCTATTCGCGTCCGGTGTGAACGCACAGTCATACACACACACACACATTATCTCTTTCTCTCTCACACATATTTAGGCTAGTTATAAACTCTTTAGACTTTTAATGATTAGTGCTTTATTTTTTGAAGTTTGTGGTTAAGAATCGTAAAAAAAAAAAAAAAAATCCCTTATTTTGGGGATGAATTCCGGGAAATCTCCCTTATTTTCAATGTTCAATGTTGACAGCTATGGCGTAACGTTACGCACGCTTTGTACATGAGGCCCCGGGTCATACGGTAGCATTTTTCGACAAGTTAGCACGTTTCGATAGAGCAGGGTGCAGCAGGTGCACGGCTTTGTATTACAGAGGACAAATTACGGGTGAGGACATGGGATGGAGTTCAATTGTCTGATTGACTAAAATATATGAGAATGATAGTCAAAATACCATAAAAGCGCATGATTTTATGTAAATTAATATGAAAAAAGTCTCAGCTGTGTTGGGGGCCCTGTCAAGATTCTTTTCATGGGGCCCAAAATCCTTAGCAGCGCCCCTGCACACACACACACACACACAGTGTTCATCAGAAGTGAACTTACAGAGACTACACTATTACCCAGTGCTGATCTTTCATTCTATAACACACACACACACACACACACACACACACACAGAGAGAGAGACTACATTATTACCCAGTGCTGATCTTTCAATCTATAACACACACACACACACACACACACACACACACACACACACACACACACAGAGAGAGACTACATTATTACCCAGTGCTGATCTTTCACTCAATCTGAATGATCATCTCAAATCAACACTAACCGCTAAACATCGTTTCCTGCCGTCACATGCTGCACATTCTTTACTAAACTGATATAATCAGACATAAACCAATAGATATCTCTTCAAAATCAAAACTCTTTTTAGGTAATTACAGCCGTCATATCTGCGGGTCACTGCATGTTCTCCAGGATAAATCTCAGCTAAACATGACCAGGTCACACTTCACCACAACTCAAAAGATATATGAGGAATTATGCATAAAGAAACTTGAGCGAATTCTTACTTCATCTTTTTTTAAATCCTTGTGACATTTTCTTGACAATTTAGCATTTTAATTGCATTACAATATATAAAACATTCAATAATTTTAAAAAGAAATCAAGCATAAATTAAAGGCAGTACAATAAATATGACCATGATGTATAAATAATTACAATTTAAAAAATATATCAGTCTTTTTATTTTATTTTATTAGAGTTTGTGTTACAATTTGGGGGTTAAGTGTGCTTAATTGTCCTGAATATAATGTCACAATGCAACATGTTTAAGCACAACCTATTTCTTTCTTCATTTGTGGCTAAGATATGACGTGTTTTTGAAGGGTTTTGTGAGATTCAGTGAGTGAATGTGAGCGCTGAGGATTTTTCAATGATAATGCACATGATCTCATAATTCAAAGGAAGCAGTTCTTGTATTTGTGAGATGGCTAAATAATAAGAAAATAAGTTGTTTTTGATTGATAATGATATTTAATCTTCTTTGAAAGTGTTTCTTGTAACGAGACAAAACGGTGTTATGTGACAAACACAAACCGCTTGCTTTTGTTGGACATATTTCAGCTGGTTTAAGTTGTGAGTTATGAGCAAAATCTACTTAATACCTTCATTTTACAGGAAAGTCACGAGAATTTGTAAATACTTAAAGGACAAGTTCAGTATTTTACAATTAAAGCTCTGTTTTAAGATCGTTTCTGATGAAATAGAATGGCTAAGATAGTTTTTTAGACAGATGCTGCTGTTTTGAGAATTTTAGGTTTCTGTGGTTGCCCCCCAGTTTTTGTGAGAGCATATCAGTGAACACCCCAGATCACTCGGTGAGTTTCACGTCTTTGTAAACTAAAGTTTAATGCGTTCATGGAAGACATGATGGAGATGAAATGGTAAATTTCCCTCCTTTCTTCACACATCCGTTACCAGAACTAGTGCGCAAACCTCCAGGTCTGTAACACACATCTCGATCTCAGTTGTGGACGTCGGGCTCATGGAACAGATCGAGTCCTTCGGCTCAGTGACTCTTCAATATGGAAGGTTTTTGCTTTCTTTGCTGAACTAAACATGTTCTTCTCAATCTCTGTGGCCTTTGGCACATTATAAAGTCTTCAGGCGAGAGCTACACAAGTCCGTTTACTCAAATGACATGAGATTCGCTGGTATCTAAAGGAGTGGAAAGAGCAATAATGCAGTTATAATGCTGCGATAATAGATTAGTCTGCATGTACAAACGACATGGGCTCGTTTTTCGGAGAAAGACAGTCTCAAAATTTTTAAAAACTCAATAATTTAGAAAGTATTTAATTTGGACATAATCGTCCTTGAATGTAACTGACATTCATATTCAATCCACGAAGAGCAACTGAATGGAGTCAGATATATTAAAATGAATGATAATAGAAGCAAAAAAAAATTCACTCAGATCCTGACTTGCTTTATGCAAAAGGAAAAGAGTGATTCAGATCTTACACTGCTTACATTTCACACCTTATAAATTCAGTTCATTCTCATCTCTTCTTCAAATGCAGGAGATTACACCTGTTGTTTATGAGACGGTCACATAATAAACCCGTTGAATTGAGTCACATATTGTAAAGTCACATGTAAATTAAAAACGTCCCAAATTGTATTTTTTCAAAAACCTGTAAATCCTGTGATTGTGAATTGAAAGCTGTTTATGAGACGTCACGCGGCTGTCTTCAGGATCTCAGGATCTTCAGTTTTATATTTTTCTTTGGAGTTGCATTTTCCCGTTAACATGTAGAGTGTCACGGATGATGGATTTCAAACTGTTTCTGAGGAAACTTCACTGAAGCGCAGCCCACACAAAATACATATGTTGTGAGATATTTCTCTCAGTGACTTGCATTATTTTTGCTCAGTGACTTGCATTATTAATATTCAGGGAAGCATATACATTTTATAAATTCCAGTCCATGAATTTCCTGGGAATTGAACCCATGACCTTGTCTTTACTGTTTGGGCAACAGGAACTCTATTCACCATAAGGTGTACATCTGTAAATCCGTTGTTGGGTGCATTTGTTTCTACGAAATACATAAGTGTAACTTTTTGAAAACCGAGGATGAGTTGAACAGATTATATGAACTTTATTATTGTAATATAGAATTTGAGTGCAGAGGTGACGAACACGGCCCTTCGCTTAAGTTGGGTTACCTTTAATAACTAAAAATGCACAAATCAAGATTTGACACTTTAAAGGACAGATCAGATATTTGTCATATTTTATATGAATCATTGTTTGTAGGGAATAACTGATATAAAAGCAGTGTTCTTTACTCACATGTCAGGTGCTGTTTATGCTTTCTTCTGCCATCAGCTGCACATGCAATAAAAGGGGTAAAAATGTTGAATTTGTGGTTTACATGTCATTCAAATAATCTCTTCTGGTCTTAGTGGCGGCTCTCGGTTGAAATGAGCGGCAAAGAAAGTTGATAGTCATTAACCAGGTTACATAAGACTGATATTTTACTGAGCTCCAGATTCAGATAACATCATGAGGGAAGCTTAGCCTGGGAAAACCCAGACAACTTCCGGCAAATTTAGATTTGCTCTGAAAGTTAGTCTGGCAAAGAGCTCATTGAAACCCATTTCCAGTCCGCAGAAATCGCGGCACCAATCAGAAACGTTGGGGCGAGCTTTACACGATGACGACAGCACAGCGACGGTGAAGCAGATTTTGTACATTTACAAAGATGGATGCCGCCGTGGAACTATGTGTGACGGTTATAGTTGAACACCGTCATTAGAACTCTATAACCGCCAAAACCATATTATTAAAATATATTTTTCACAAACATTTATCATAGAGAATGTTTAAATACTAATATCAGCTTACAAGGGAAATGGAGGCGGAGTTAGTGGTGCGATCAGAGGCTGAGTGCTGGAGATGATTCGGGAGAGGTCTGTCCCCCTTTACCGGTCAGAGCGCGCGCTGACACGGAGTACTCGACTCGTCCGCACGAGCGCGGGGCAAAAATGACGCGTTCGGTGCGCTCATTTCGCTTGCCTGTGTGCACAGGTTTTTTGTAACAGCGCGCGCGGCGCAGCATCCGAGGATGAACGACTTCAAGCCGAATCTGCCCGAGCCGTACATCTCACAGCACCGGCACCCAGTTTGCGCGTCTAAATTGCAAAGTTTCTTTTTATTAAGGTTTTGTTTACGGTGTGTGATTTATTTAATGGAAAGCACATTCACTTCCAGTTGTCTTGCTGTTAATTTTAAATAAACGTAGAGCAAGTAGTTAACAAGTGTCAGCAAGTTGTTCTATAACCATAGGCAGTAAAAGAAATGGACACAGCGACCCCATAGACTTCAACGGAGAAAAGTGAAGTGAAATAGAAACACTCACTTCTTGATTGCAATCGTTAGCCTATTTTTACAAAAACTGCTTCTACGGGGCCACAACGTAAGATACAAGGTAATGGAGCCTTTTATACATTGTCGTGTTTCTTTAGAAATAAATAATGGACAAATGGAGTCTTTAAACGTCTCAGATGTAAAGTTATTCGCTGTCAAAGTGACGCAAAAATGAATGGGAGTCAATGGAATGCTAACAGCAGGTGAAGGCTTGTTAGCCAATGACGGCGACCGGGGAGACTTCAGTTTCCGGCTGGTGGATTACCCCCTTGTCTATAACAGACGAACCAACGTCGCTCTGCATACGTCATCTTCTTCATCGCTCTGATTGGTTTTAGGTCTATCCAATTGCGCCCAGATGCATTTGAGCTATGTCCCTTGGTGAAGCCCCTTTGGAAATGATTTGTCTATGAAGCTTTGCCAGACCCTAACTCAGTTACAACTGAGAATGGTCTGGTTTTAACCAGGCTAAGGGAAGCTGGAAGAATGGCTGAAAATTAAATATTGTTAAATAAATTTAAATTGAGCTATAGCATTATAAACATACCAAAAAAAAACCCCCAAAAAACCCCAATCTTCTTCAGTCCATAAATTACTGTTTCTTCTTAGTATTATCAGGTCATAAACATGCATGTTATCTTGCAATTTTGTTAGTAACGTGTAAATCTACATGACAAACACGTTTTATGACATGCCTATAAAACTGAAATGTATAACTGCAAATTGTGAAGAATTAATCTAATGTTCTTTACTGCTCATTCAGATATTGAGTGATATCTTTAGCTATTGTTTTAGCAGATTTGCACCAACATAACACTCCAGTGCATAACCACCGATAAATGCAATAACCACAGATCTTTTCCATTCTCATAATCACAAACAAATGTTCAATGTTAACTTCCTACAGATATCAAATTAAAATAAAGTGCAGACCAAGACAAACCTGTGTTCACTGCATTTAATGGTTGAACAGAAGAATCAGGCTTTTAGCTGATAAACCACATGTACCACGATGGCAAACAAGAAATAATTTAGCAACATATTTACATGAAAACACAACAAGAGTGAATTCAGTCATAACGTACATGTAGCGCATCTGCACATGTGTGTGTCTGTGTGTTTTATGAAAGCGAACGCTCGGACAATATAGAAATAAAAACATGTCTCTTCAACAAAAACAGTTTTATTCATACACAGAAAGGCAAAATTGATGTTAGATAAATAATACTCGAAACGAATAACTAGTAATAACTCTCAAGAGTCAGTTTTGTGTTCTGCGATATTATTAGACTCAAGAGTGTTTTAAATAAATCTGACAATTCACTGTAAAGGGATAATTCATACCAAAATGAAATTGTCATTATTCGCTCACCCTCATGATGTTCCAAACCTGTATGTTTTTATTTATTTACATAGAACACAAAATGAGACAATTTTGATGAGCTTTTTCCATGTTACAGGTCATTGTGATTCACTATCGAGCTCATAAAGTACTGTAGTCTCATAGAATACTTTATTCATGCAACTTATTCAATACACTGACAATTAACCCCCCCACAATTATTAGAAAAATACCATAAAAGTACCATATGATGCACATAGAGCACTTTAATTATATATTTTTATTATTTTTGGGGGTTTAATGGTCAATATATGGAAAAACTCAAATATGCCCTTTATTAATAAACCAGCATACTGGATCAAACAACATGAGGAGAATATGACAGAATTTTCCTTCTGAAGAGAATTATTCCTCTGATTCTGCTTTATGTCAGATTTCTCAGGCTCATATGAATGTACTCAGAGATTGTTGAGTGTGTGTCCAGTGTTTCTCCTTCAGTGACAGACACACACACCTCTTTCTAGGAACAAATGCCTGTTAGTTTGGCTTTTTAGTCTTCGGCTACAGATGATTTCCAATGTGGACACTTCAAGATTTCTCTTTCCCTCTAAAACTCACTTATATCAGCACATCGATGCCCATCTTAAGCTTCTGTGTTCAATTTAATTCCCAGAATGCATGTGTTCAAGTTCATGCTCACTGAAGCGACACAAACACCTCGAGATCCAGAAGTCTCATATTGAAGACATGATGGAGATGAAACGGTAAATTTCCCTCCTTTCTTCACACATCCGTTACCAGAACTAGTGCGCAAACCTCCAGGTCTGTAACACACATCTCGATCTCAGTTGTGGACGTCGGGCTCATGGAACAGATCGAGTCCTTCGGCTCAGTGACTTCAATATGGAAGGTTTTTGCTCTTTCTTTGCCCTTTTGCTGAACTAAAAATGTTCCTCTCAATCTCTGTGGCCTTTGGCACATTATAAAGTCTTCAGGCGAGAGCTACACAAGTCCGTTTACTCAAATGACATGAGATTCGCTGGTATCTAAAGGAGTGGAAAGAGCAATAATGCAGTTATAATGCTGAGATAATAGATTAGGGCTGGACAGAATGATGCTGGAGTTTAGATGATCAGCAGCAGAGCAATGTCACAACTTGCTTCCTATAAAATGCATTAAATCAGAATTTAGAGTCTTAATTTTTTCAATATTATATTTGATATTTTTTATATATTTTATATAAATAAATACAAATATTTTGTTTACACTTAATTTTAAGGTGATGTAGTTACACTATACTCAAATAAGTACTGAGTAATATATACTCTATATATAACACTCTATACTCTATGAGTAATATATATATACACTCACCAAAAGGATTATTAGGAACAGCATACTAATACTGTGTTTGACCCCCTTTCGCATTCAGAACTGCCTTAATTCTACGTGGCACTGATTCAACAAAGTGCTGAAAGCATTCTTTAGAAATGTTGGCCCATATTGATAGGATAGCATCTTGCAGTTGATGGAGATTTGTGGGATGCACATCCAGGGCACGAAGCTCCCGTTCAACCACATCCCAAAGATGCTCTATTGGGTTGAGATCTGGTGACTGTGGGGGCCATTTTAGTACAGTGAACTCATTGTCATGTTCAAGAAACCAATTTGAAATGATTCGAGCTTTGTGACATGGTGCATTATGCTGCTGGAAGTAGCCATCAGAGGATGGGTCCATATGGTGGCCATAAAGGGATGGACATGGTCAGAAACAATATTCAGGTAGGCCGTGACATTTAAACGATGCCCAATTGGCACTAAGGGGCCTAAAGTGTGCCAAGAAAACATCCCCCACACCATTACACCACCACCACCAGCCTGCACAGTGGTAACAAGGCATGATGGATCCATGTTCTCATTCTGTTTACGCCAAATTCTGACTCTACCATCTGAATGTCTCAACAGAAATCGAGACTCATCAGACCAGGCAACATTTTTGCAGTCTTCAACTGTTAAATTTTGGTGAGCTCTTGCAAATTGTAGCCTCTTTTTTCTATTTGTAGTGGAGATGAGTGGTACCCGGTGGGGTCTTCTGCTGTTGTAGCCCATCCGCCTCAAGGTTGTGCGTGTTTGCTGCATACCTCAGCAATTTGGAGTTCAGGAGATTGTCTTGACCAGGACCACACCCCTAAATGCATTGAAGCAACTGCCATGTGATTGGTTGATTAGATAATTGCATTAATGAGAAATTGAACAGCTGTTCCTAATAATCCTTTAGGTGAGTGTATATAGACTATTACAATTTATAGTCAACATGAGTTATATTATAATAGCAAATATTCCATCAAAAAACTCAAATTTCCATATTGCAGTATATACCATTATTGTGATATAAAATTACCATACCAATGTACACACTGTTTTCAACATTGATAATAATAATAAATGTGTCTCGATCAGCAAATCAGCGTATTAGAATGATTTCTGAAACATTTCTCAAATTATAACATTTTATAACTCTTAAAAATAAAGCTTCCAAAATGTTTTTTTACAGCAATGCAGGAAGAAGAACTATTTTTGTTCAGTCAACAGCTTTTAAAAGAACCTTCTTTTAGAGTGAAGAACATTTTTAAAAATCTAAAGAACAGTTTCCTCTATAAATAACTTTTTGTTAAGAAAGGTTCATGGATGTTAAAGTTTCTTCATATACCATCGATGCCAATAAAGAAGCTTTATTTTTAAGAGTGAAGCGCTTATGTATGACCTGAAGATACTGATTCTTTTAAGTTTGCTTTATTTTTTTAATCATCAATTCTTTGAAGACTGGAGTAATGATGCTGAACTTTCAGCTTTTATCACAGGAATAAATGGTGAATACCACCCCACTTCGAGCACCCACTGGCTAATGACTATCAACTTTCTTTGCAGCTCATTTCAACCAAGAATGTATAGATTATAAATTCACTAAGACAAGAAGAGATTATTTGACTGACATGTAAACCACGTTTCAATATTTTTACCCCATTTATTGCATGTGCAGCTGATGGCAGAAGAAATCATAAACAGCACCTGACATGTGAGTAAAGACCAGACCACTGCTTTTTATATCAGTTATTCCCTACAAACAATGATTAATATAAAATATGACAAATATCTGATTTGTCCTTTACAGTGTCAACTCTTGCTTTGTGCATTTTTAGTTATTAAAGGTAACCCAACTTAAGCGACGGCCGTGTTTGTGTCACCTCGACACTCAAATTAGTATTTATATATAATACTGCTTGAGACTAAGACACTAATTTGAGTGTCGAGGTGACACAAACACGGGCCGTCGCTTAAGTTGGGTTACCTTTAATAACTAAAAATGCACAAAGCAAGAGTTGACACTGTAAAGGACAAATCAGATATTTGTCATATTTTATATAGAGGGAACTTCATTTTAAAACTTCACTGTAGGTCGTAATACTCTAATACTGCATGTACAAACGACATATGGGCTCGTTTTTCGGAGAAAGACAGTCTCAATTTTTAAAAACTCAATTTAGAAAGTATTTAATTTGGACATAATCGTCCTTGAATGTAACTGACATTCATATTCAATCCATGAAGAGCAGCTGAATGGAGTCAGATATATTAAAATGAATGATAATAGAAGCAAAACAAATTCACTCAGATCCTGACTTGCTTTATGTAAAAGGACAAGAGTGATTCAGATCTTACACTGCTTACATTTCACACCTTATTAATTCAGTTCATTCTCATCTCTTCTTCAAATGCAGGAGATTACACCTGTTGTTTATGAGACGGTCACATAATAAACCCGTTGAATTGAGTCACATATTGTAAAGTCACATGTAAATTAAAAATGAAAAACGTCCCAAATTGTACTTTTTCAAAAAACTGTAAATCCTGTGATTGTGAATTGAAAGCTGTTTATGAGACGTCATGCGGCTGTCTTCAGTATCTCAGGATCTTCAGTTTTATATTTTTCTTTGGAGTTGCATTTTCCCGTTAACATGTAGAGTGTCACGGATGATGGATTTCAAACTGTTTCTGAGGAAACTTCACTGAAGCGCAGCCCACACAAAATACATATGTTGTGAGATATATGTCTCTCAGTGACTTGCATTATTTTTGCTCAGTGACTTGCATTATTAATATTCAGGGAAGCATATACATTTTATAAATTCCAGTCCATGAATTTCCTGGGAATTGAACCCATGACCTTGTCTTTACTGTTTGGGCAACAGGAACTCTATTCACCATAAGGTGTACATCTGTAAATCCGTTGTTGGGTGCATTTGTTTCTACGAAATACATAAGTGTAACTTTCTGAAAACCGAGGATGAGTTGAACAGATTATATGAACTTTATTATTGTAATATAGAATTTGAGTGCAGAGGTGACGAACACGGCCCTTCGCTTAAGTTGGGTTACCTTTAATAACTAAAAATGCACATTTCAAGATTTGACACTTTAAAGGACAAATCAGATATTTGTCAAATTTTATATGAATCATTGTTTGTAGGGAATAACTGATATAAAAGCAGTGGTCTTTACTCACATGTCAGGTGCTGTTTATGATTTCTTCTGCCATCAGCTGCACATGCAATAAAAGGGGTAAAAATGTTGAATTTGTGGTTTACATGTCAGTCGAATAATCTCTTCTGGTCTTAGTGGCGGCTCTCGGTTGAAATGAGCGGCAAAGAAAGTTGATAGTCATTAACCAGGTTACATAAGACTGATATTTTACTGAGCTCCAGATTCAGATAACATCATAAGGGAAGCTTAGCCTGGGAAAACCTAGACAACTTCCGGCAAATTTAGATTTGCTCTGAAAGTTAGTCTGGCAAAGAGCTCATTGAAACCCATTTCCAGTCCGCAGAAATCGTGGCACCAATCAGAAACGTTGGGGCGGGCTTTACACGATGACGACAGCACAGCGACGGTGAAGCAGATTTTGTACATTTACAAAGATGGATGCCGCCGTGGAACTATATGTGACGGTTATAGTTGAACACCGTCATTAGATCTCTATAACCGCCAAAACCATGTTATTAAAATATATTTTTCACAAACATTTATCATAGAGAATGTTTAAATACTAATATCAGCTTACAAGGGAAATGGAGGCGGAGTTAGTGGTGCGATCAGAGGCTGAGTGCTGGAGATGATTCGGGAGAGGTCTGTCCCCCTTTACCGGTCAGAGCGCGCGCTGACACGGAGTACTCGACTCGTCCGCACGAGCGCGAAGGTGCGCGGGGCAAAAATGACGCGTTCGGTGCGCAAGACCTCATTTCGCTTGCCTGTGTGCACAGGTTTTTTGTAACAGCGCGCGCGGCGCAGCATCCGAGGATGAACGACTTCAAGCCGAATCTGCCCGAGCCGTACATCTCACAGCACCGGCACCCAGTTTGCGCGTCTAAATTGCAAAGTTTCTTTTTATTAAGGTTTTGTTTACGGTGTGTGATTTATTTAATGGAAAGCACATTCACTTCCAGTTGTCTTGCTGTTAATTTTAAATAAACGTAGAGCAAGTAGCTAATCAGTGTCAGCAAGTTGTTCTATAACCATAGGCAGTAAAAGAAATGGACACAGCGACTACATAGACTTCAACGGAGAAAAGTGAAGTGAAATAGAAACACTCACTTCTTGATTGCAATCGTTAGCCTATTTTTACAAAAACTGCTTCTACGGGGCCACAACGTAAGATACAAGGTAATGGAGCCTTTTATACATTGTCGTGTTTCTTTAGAAATAAATAATGGACAAATGGAGTCTTTAAATGTCTCAGATGTAAACTTATTCGCTGTCAAAGTGACGCAAAAATGAATGGGAGTCAATGGAATGCTAACAGCAGGTGAAGGCTTGTTAGCCAATGACGGCGACCGGGGAGACTTCAGTTTCCGGCTGGTGGATTACCCCCTTGTCTATAACAGACGAACCAACGTCGCTCTGCATACGTCATCTTCTTCATCGCTCTGATTGGTTTTAGGTCTATCCAATTGCGCCCAGATGCATTTGAGCTATGTCCCTTGGTGACGCCCCTTTGGAAATGATTTGTCTATGAAGCTTTGCCAGACCCTAACTCAGTTACAACTGAGAATGGTCTGGTTTTAACCAGGCTAAGGGAAGCTGGAAGAATGGCTGAAAATTAAATATTGTTAAATAAATTTAAATTGAGCTATAGCATTATAAACATACCAAAAAAAACCCCCAAAAAAACCCCAATCTTCTTCAGTCCATAAATTGTTTCTTCTTAGTATTATCAGGTCATAAACATGCATGTTATCTTGCAATTTTGTTAGTAACGTGTAAATCTACATGACAAACACGTTTTATGACATGCCTATAAAACTGAAATGTATAACTGCAAATTGTGAAGAATTAATGCAATGTTCTTTACTGCTCATTCAGATATTGAGTGATATCTTTAGCTATTGTTTTAGCAGATTTGCACCAACATGCCTCTCGAGTGCATAACCACCGATAAATGCAATAACGTCTCGGTTACGGATGTAACCCTCGTTCCCTGAGTAGGGAACGGAGACGTTCCGTCGGATGACGGTGAATGGGGGTTTCGCTTAGAAGCCAATCAACTTCAAGTACTTCAAAACGAGCCAATGGCAAAGAAATGCCATGGGTCTGCGGAATTTGCATAGCGTAACTCCGCCTCACCTCGTGAGTATATAAGGAGAACGCTGGCAGCAAATAGGCATGTTTCTTTGCTGAGGAGCCAACCTGAGTTCAGGCGATCCCCGCGGTACAGCGGAAAGTGGCAGGAAGACGGAACGTCTCCGTTCCCTACTCAGGGAACGAGGGTTACATCCGTAACCGAGACGTTCCCTTTCGTTGTCACTCCGAGTTCCGTCGGATGACGACGAATGGGGATACCAGTCTAATCATGCCACCTTCCCAGCTGTCTTCCAGTGCCCTGCGTAAATCTGAGATCCCTGTCGTGAGACTAGCACGGACGAAGGACTCCTATTTAACACAGGAATACCAAGGTACACTGGGGAGCATATCCCAGGTCTTAGGGAAGTATGCAATTACTGCCAACCCAGAGGGGGGGACTTAGAAATACACATATGAGCCGAGGGATGCATATGGGGAATCACTGGGGTATCCAGCCGCAGGTGGAATATTTCAACCCCAGGGGTGGCAAGGTGGCTTGCCAAGGGAAAGACACATGCTCAGAGAGGCTTACAGTGGGAATACACATGTGGGGGTAGCTCCGGGAGGTACCATGCACACGGGAGGCACCTAGCCGACGCGCAGGCAAGAGACACTGGCGCCGACGTCAGGAGTGCTGGAGGAACTCAGGGCTTTCGGAAAAGCTCACCTGAGGAGAATATCGCACGTATCCAGTCCGTAGAGTGGAATGGCGAGCAAGCGAAGACACCTGAGCGGGTCCGGTACTAGCTGGTTGAAGCGAGTACATGAGAGGACACAGGCTCCACTCGGAGATTGTAGAATCTGGCGAATGTGTTAGGTGTCGCCCAGCCTGCAGCTCTGCAGATGTCTGTTAGCGAGGCGCCATGCGCTAGAGCCCAAGAGGATGCCACACTCCGGGTGGAGTGGGCAGTCACACCAAGGGGGCATGGTCGACCTTGCTGCTGGTATGCCAAAGCAATGGCGTCCACTAACCAGTGAGACAACCTTTGCTTGGAGAGAGCCTTCCCCTTCAGCTTCCCACCATAACAGACAAAGAGCTGGTCTGAGGTCCTGAAACACTGCGTTCTGTCTACATAGATGCGAAGAGCACGTACTGGACAGAGCAGTGCCAAGGCTGGGTCTGCCTCCTCCGGGGGCAGCACTTGCAGGTTCACCACCTGGTCCCGGAAGGGAGTGGTAGGAACCTTGGGCACATATCCAGGCCGGGGTCTCAGGATCACGTGAGAGTACGCCGGCCCGAATTCCAGGCACGCTTCGTCAACGGAGAATGCGTGCAGGTCCCCTACCCTCTTGATGGAGGCCAATGCAGTCAGAAGCGCCGTCTTCATTGACAGGAAGTTAAGCTCGACTGACTGTAAAGGCTCAAAGGGAGCACTACGCAGGGCGGTTAAGACCACTGCGAGGTCCCAAGAGGGTACGAGAGGAGGGCGAGGAGGATTCAGTCTCCTCGCTCCTCTCAGGAACCTGACGATCAGGTCATGCTTCCCCACCGACTTACCTTCTATAAGATCATGCTGTGCGGCAATAGCGGCGACATAGACCTTGAGGGTGGAGGGAGACAGCCTTCGCTCCAACCCCTCTTGAAGGAAGGAAAGCACGACGTTGATCGAACATCTCCGGGGGTCTTCTCGGTGAGAAGAGCACCAGTTGACGAAGAGGTACCACTTCAACGCGTAGACGTGTCTCGTGGACGACGCTCTAGCGGAAGTGATGGTAGCCACCACCGCTGGTGGTAGGGTACTCAAACCTGCCTCGTCCCGTCCAGGAGCCACACATGGAGGTTCCAAAGATCGGGACGAGGGTGCCATAGGGTGCCCCGTCCCTGAGAAAGTAGGTCCTTCCTCAGAGGTATGGGCCAAGGAGGTGCTGTCGCGAGGAGTACAAGTTCGGAGAACCAGGTCCGGGTGGGCCAGTACGGCGCTACCAAGGTGACCTGCTCCTCGTCCTCCCTGACCTTGCGCACTGGGGGAAACGCATACTTGCGGCCAGCTGTGCGCCAGTGCATCCGTGCCGAGCGTGCCCTCGGTCAGGGAATAATACAGGGCGCAATGGGTCGAGTCGTGAGAGGCAAACAGATCTATCTGTGCGTCCCCGAACTGGTCCCAAATCAGCTGAACCGACTGTTGTTACAACAACGTGCCGGGAAGCTCGTTCCAGGGGCACACCGGCCCGTAGAAAACTGAGGTTCGACCACGGGGTGAAGGTCTGACGGCAGGTCGGAGTAACTGGTACTCGGAGAGTGCCGTGTTGCGATGCCCACCTCGGGACTCGGTCGCGAAGCCAAAGCTGAAGCGGTCTCATATGAAGTAATCCGAGCGGTGTTGCCACGGCTGCGGATGCCATATGCCCCAGGAGCCTCTGAAAAAGTTTCAGTGGAACCGCACTCTTGCCCTCGAACTGTCTCAGGCAAGTCAGCAGTGACTGCGCGCGCGCGCTCGCTCGTAAGCTGCGCGGACATGGCGACCGAGTCGATCTCCATACCGAGAAAAGATATCCTCTGCACGGGGCAAAGTTTGCTCTTCTCCCAGTTGACCCGAAGGCCCAGACGAGCTACATGGCGGAGCACCAAGTCCCTGTGTTCGCATAGCTGGTCTCGAGAGTGAGCTAGGATTAGCCAGTCGTCGAGATAGTTCAGAATGCGAACCCCGTGTTCCCGGAGGGGAACAAGGGCTGCCTCGACGACCTTCGTGAAGACGCGAGGAGACAGGGCTAGCCCGAATGGGAGAACTGCGTACTGATATGCCTGTCCCTCGAAAGCAAACCGCAGGAACGGTCTGTGTCGAGGGAGGATGGAGACATGAAAGTAGGCGTCCTTCAGGTCGATCGCTGCAAACCAATCCTGGTGCCGCACACATTCGAAAACGCGTTTGGCGGTGAGCATCTTGAACGGCAGCCTGTGAAGGGAGCGGTTCAGAACGCGCAGGTCCAGGATTGGCCGTAACCCACCGGCTTTCTTCGGGACAATGAAATACGGGCTGTAGAGTCGGTCTTCATTTCGGCTGGAGGGACAGTCTCGATCGCACCCTTCGCCAGCAGGGTAGCAACCTCCGCTCTCATGATAGGGGCATTGCCACCGACCATAGTGGAGCGGACTCCCCTGAAGCGGGGAGGAGACCGCACGAACTGAATCGCGTAGCCGAGCCTGATCGTTCGTGCGACCCAGCGGGACAGGTTGGGAAGCTCTAGCCAGGCTCCCAAGGACTGTACCAGTGGGGTCATCCGAACCACAGACTTCCCGTCGGTGGAGCAGCGAGGCGGTATGGCTGACCCAGACGTGGACGGCATAGCGGCCCGGTGTGGGGGTACAGTCATAGACCGCGTCCTGACAGAGCAGACCAGGGAAGGACGAACGTTCCACGGGGGTCTGCTCTGCCAGGGGTCTGGGGACAGAGGAGGATGAGAGCGGCACGGTCCGGGGACGGCGCGCACTGTCATCCGGCTCTGGGACAGAGGAGGACGAGGGGTGCACGGCCCGGGGGCGGCACACCGTGTCGTCCGAGAACTCTGTGTGCTCAGAGATGAATGTGTCACTTCTTTCTTTAACCACATTAGGGTGCTGCCCACCCGTGGGTGAGCAGCGGGGAGTGGAAAACAAAAGATTCTCCCCCGGCCCTCCACCGGGGGAAGGAGTGGTCCTGCTACCATCTCCTGAGAAGTGGACATCATCTCTGAGCAGCCCGTCTCAGGAGCGCCGCTTGGCCCGGCGTTTAGCGGGGGGCGGGGCTGGAGAGGGCTGGGCGCCTTCTTACGGCTTCCTCCGCGACCGGGCCCGGGTGGAGGCTGCTGATTGGGCCGGGCGGGAGGGGCGGGAGCCGTAGGAGGGCGCCCTCGGCGGCGAACAGACTGAGTACTCTGCCCGGTCGGCTGGGTGGAGGCAGCAGCGGGCCGTCGGGGCAGAATATGCTTGATAGCCTCAGTCTGTTTCTGAGCAGTCGAGAACTGTTGGGCAAAGTCCACGACTGCACCGCCGAAAAGGCCATCTTGTGATATGGGAGTGTCGAGCAGCCGGGACCGCTCGGCATCTCGCATATCAGCAAGATTAAGCCATAGGTGTCTCTCCTGGACCACAGCTGTGGACATCACCAAACCCAGGGAGCGTGCGGTCACCTTCGTCGCTCGGAGAGCAAGGTCGGTGGCGGCGCGCAGCTCATTGAAGAGCCCTGGGTCTGTCCTGCCCTCGTGCATGTCCCTGAGCATCTGGGCCTGGTAGACCTGCAGAATGGCCATGGCATGCAAAGAGGTGGCTGCCTGTCCCGCAGCTCTGTAGGACTTCGCCACTAGTGTAGACGAGTACCTACAGGCTTTGGATGGGTGCTTAGGCTCACCACGAGAAGAAGCGCTCTGAGGACACAGTTGCATCGCAACAGAGCGTTCAACCGGGGGGAGCCCAGTGTACCCACGGGCAGCGGCCTCATCGAGGGGAGGAAAGGCGGATGAAATCATCGAGCGGTCGCGGGAAGACATGGGGGTCTTCCAGGACTTCGAGATTTCATCATGCACGTCCGGGAAGAAAGGTATCGGGGCCTGACGGGGACGGGGATCCGCAGCCCGACCCAAATACCAATCATCCAGCCGCGAGCGCTCGGGGCAGGGCGGAGGGGTCCACTCTAACCCGATGCTCGCGGCGGCTCGAGACAGCATGGCCATCATCTCTGGATCAGACTCTGGCACAACTGTATTCACACCCGAAGGTAGCAGCTGTGATGAGTCTTCACTTCCAGCAGACTCAGACCCACCTTGTGATGCCGCGATAGACATCGCGTCCTCCTCTGGAGCGCCAAAGGAAACCCGCGGGGCACCCGAAGATGGTCCCGCCGGAATCCCCTGAGCACTCACGGGTTGCAACACTGGAGAGGGTGCGGCTGGGCACGGACTGATAGTCGGCGCTTGGTTCCAAACCGTCACCCTCAGATCACCCTGGCCACCAGCCGAAGTACCAGCTCTATTTCTAGAGTCAGTAGATCGGGGTGTGGATGAGGGGGCTCTCACTCTTGCGAGATCACTGAGTCTTGATCGTAGTGCTGCGATGGTCTTGTTCCCACAGAGAGAACATGAGTCATCCACGAGCGCTGCTCTAGCGTGATCAATGCCCAAACACACTATGCAACGCTCGTGCCCATCAGAGTCGGCAACGAGTCTACCGCAACCAGAAGTGCACGGGCGAGGCATCTTTAAAAAGACGTGCCACGTGCAAGCTCTTTTGTGAGAGAAAAGAAACACTGACTGTGTTGAAGCGCCCGGGGAGACACACACTCGCCGTCAAACCACAGACAGATAAGCAGGAAGTGCGCGCTCGCCGGAGATCGCCGTCACACCAACACCAGGGAATCTCGCTCGTCTGAAGAACTGACAGTACAGAGATGGCTGTGGAACGAAGGATTAACTTGGCTCCAAAGCGAAAACATGCCTATTTGCTGCCAGCGTTCTCCTTATATACTCACGAGGTGAGGCGGAGTTACGCTATGCAAATTCCGCAGACCCATGGCATTTCTTTGCCATTGGCTCGTTTTGAAGTACTTGAAGTTGATTGCCTTCTAAGCGAAACCCCCATTCGTCGTCATCCGACGGAACTCGGAGTGACAACGAAAGGGAACCACAGTTCTACCAGAAAGACTCGGGAGATAAATTGAATGGTTATATACATTTATTGACAGCTCAGCAAGCATAAATTTATGAGTTCTTTGGCGTAGGCCCCGTCCTTAGCGAGCAAAGCGAGGTTAGCCGAATCTGCATGTCCCGTGAGGATGGAGGGGAAGGTACCGTCTTACTGGTGGTTGGGGAGGATGGAGGTGAATGGCAGCGTCAGCATCTGCGAACTCAGACAAGTGTAAGTACCAATCTTATATACTGTGACTGTTAACACCTGATTGGATAGGGATGAGGTAATACATGGCGCGCTGATTGAGTCTTCCTGACAGAACTTAAGCTAAAGCTTCCATATCTTTTCCATTCTCATAATCTCAAACAAATGTTCAATGTTAACTTCCTACAGATATCAAATTAAAATAAAGTGCAGACCAAGACAAACCTGTGTTCACTGCATTTAATGGTTGAACAGAAGAATCAGGCTTTTAGCTGATAAACCACATGTACCACGATGGCAAACAAGAAATAATTTAGCAACATATTTACATGAAAACACAACAAGAGTGAATTCAGTCATAACGTACATGTAGCGCATCTGTACATGTGTGTGTCTGTGTGTTTTATGAAAGCGAACGCTCGGACAATATAGAAATAAAAACATGTCTCTTCAACAAAAACAGTTTTATTCATACACAGAAAGGCAAAATTGATGCTAGATAAATAATACTCGAAACGAATAACTAGTAATAACTCTCAAGAGTCAGTTTTGTGTTCTGCGATATTATTAGACTCAAGAGTGTTTTAAATAAATCTGACAATTCACTGTTAAGGGATAATTCATACCAAAATGAAATTGTCATTATTCGCTCACCCTCATGATGTTCCAAACCTGTATGTTTTTATTTATTTACATAGAACACAAAATGAGACAATTTTGATGAGCTTTTTCCATGTTACAGGTCATTGTGATTCACTATCGAGCGCATATAAAGTACAGTATCTCATAGAATACTTTATTCATGCAACTTATTCAATACACTGACAATTAAAACCCAAACAATTATTAGAAAAATACCATAAAAGTACCATATGATGCACATAGAGCACTTTAATTATATATTTTTATTATTTTTGGGGGTTTAATGGTCAATATATGGAAAAACTCAAATATGCCCTTTAATAATAAACCAGCATACTGGATCAAACAACATGAGGAGAATATAATGACAGAATTTTCCTTCTGAAGAGAATTATTCCTCTGATTCTGCTTTATGTCAGATTTCTGAGGCTCATATGAATGTACTCAGAGATTGTGGAGTGTGTGTCCAGTGTTTCTCCTTCAGTGACAGACACACACACCTCTATAAGAGTTTAACATCATTCTATAACACACACACACACACACACACACACACACACACACACACACACACACACTTCATTACAATCATCAGTCCTGCACAGAACAAAATTTGAGAAATGAACTTACAGAGACTACATTATTACCCAGTGCTGATCTATTATTCTATAACACACACACACACACACACACACACACACACACACACACACACACACACACACACACAGTTCATCAGAAATGAACTTACAGAGACTACATTATTACCCAGTGCTGATCTATCATTCTATAACACACACACACACACACACACACACAGTTCATCAGAAATGATCTTACAGAGACTACATTATTACCCAGTGCTGATCTTTCATTTCATTCTATAACACACACACACACACACACACACACAGTTCATCAGAAATGAACTTACAGACACTACATTATTACCCAGTGCTGATCTTTCATTCTATCACACACACACACACACACACACACACACACACACACACACACACACACACACACACAGAGAGAGAGACTACATTATTACCCAGTGCTGATCTTTCACTCAATCTGAATGATCATCTCAAATCAACACTAACCGCTAAACATCGTTTCCTGCCGTCACATGCTGCACATTCTTTACTAAACTGATATAATCAGACATAAACCAATAGATATCTCTTCAAAATCAAAACTCTTTTTAGGTAATTACAGCCGTCATATCTGCGGGTCACTGCATGTTCTCCAGGATAAATCTCAGCTAAACATGACCAGGTCACACTTCACCACAACTCAAAAGATCCATGAGGAATTATGCATAAAGAAACTTGAGCGAATTCTTACTTCATCTTTTTTTAAATCCTTGTGACATTTTCTTGACAATTAAGCATTTTAATTGCATTACAATATAAAAAACATTCAATAATTTAAAAAAGAAATCAATAAGCATAAATTAAAGGCAGTACAATAAATATGACCATGATGTATATTTACAATTTAAAAAATATATCAGTCTTTTTATTTTATTTTATTAGAGTTTGTGTTACAATTTTGGGGGTTAAGTGTGCTTAATTGTCCTGAATATAATGTCACAATGCAACACATGTTTAAGCACAACCTATTTCTTTCTTCATTTGTGGCTAAGATATGACGTGTTTTTGAAGGGTTTTGTGAGATTCAGTGAGTGAATGTGAGCGCTGAGGATTTTTCAATGATAATGCACATGATCTCATAATTCAAAGGAAGCAGTTCTTGTATTTGTGAAATGGCTAAATAATAAGAAAATAAGTTGTTTTTGATTGATAGTGATATAAAACCGTTTAATTTTTTAGAAAATTAAATGTGACGAACACAAACCGCTTGCTTTTGTTGGACATATTTCAGCTGGTTTAAGTTGTGAGTTATGAGCAAAATCTACTTAATACCTTCATTTAACAGGAAAGTCACAAGAATTTGTAAATACTTAAAGCCCAAAACGAGCTTTTCCGAGTATAAAATGTCTAAAACTGACACTGGATACAGAATCCCTGCTGTAAAGTCACACTCACAAATATCCTTCAACTAGATCTCACATCATATCGTTGAACACAAATAAAAATCACTGTGCTAATAAGAGATATGGTTAGATCTTGGCAACCGTTGTGTGTGTGTGTGTGTGTGTGTGTGTGTGTGTGTGTGTGTGTGTGTGTGTGTGTGTGTGTGTGTAACTAAACCATGAACCGATGAGAGTCAGTCGCTGGTTTGAGTCTTCAGTTTTGAGGAATTGTGCGGATACATCTGTGTTTTGTTTGTTACGGCTCTTTCTAGGAACAAATGCCTGTTAGTTTGGCTTTTTAGTCTTCGGCTACAGATGATTTCCAACGGAGACACTTCAAGATTTCTCTTTCCCTCTAAAACTCACTTATATCAGCACATCGATGCCCATCTTAAGCTTCTGTGTTCAATTTAATTCCCAGAATGCATGTGTTCAAGTTCATGCTCACTGAAGCGACACAAACACCTCGAGATCCAGAAGTCTCATATTGAAGACATGATGGAGATGAAACAGTAAATTTCCCTCCTTTCTTCACACATCCGTTACCAGAACTAGTGCGCAAACCTCCAGGTCTGTAACACACATCTCGATCTCAGTTGTGGACGTCGGGCTCATGGAACAGATCGAGTCCTTCGGCTCAGTGACTTCAATATTTAAGGTTTTTGCTCTTTCTTTGCCCTTTTGCTGAACTAAACATGTTCTTCTCAATCTCTGTGGCCTTTGGCACATTATAAAGTCTTCAGGCGAGAGCTACACAAGTCCGTTTACTCAAATGACATGAGATTCGCTGGTATCTAAAAGAGTGGAAAGAGCAATGATGCAGTTATAATGCTGAGATAATAGATTAGGGCTGGACAGAATGATGCTGGAGTTTAGATGATCAGCAGCAGAGCAATGTCACAACTTGCTTACTATAAAATGCATTAAATCAGAATTTAGAGTCTTACATTTTTTTTTATATTATATTTGATATTTTTTAAATGTATTTTATATAAATAAATACAAAATATTTTGTTTACACTTTATTTTAAGGTAATGTAGTTACATTGTACTCAAATAAGTACTGATTAATATATAGCCTACTCTATATATACTAATATACTCTATACTCTATGAGTAGTATAAATATAGACTATAACAATTTATAGTCAGCGTGAGTTATATTATAATAGTAAATATTCCATAAAAAAAGAGTAAAAAATTTCCAGAAAAAATAACTATATTGCAATATATACCATTATTGTGATATAAAATTTTACCATACCATGATCATTTTGGTCATACCGTCCAGTCCCATCGCAAAATAATTGTATTGCTAGCATGTAAATATTGGTGTCAGAACATGTGTGTACCTGAGGTCTTCTTCTCCGACAGGCGTCCTCCAGCCGCTTGTGCCAGATGATCGCAGAGAACCGATCTCCAGTCTGAAACTTGTAAACATTCCCTAACAAACACAGAGATTCTGCTCAAGTTACGTTTATAAAAAAATTTATGATATATATTTAATATTTATATTAAAAATATAAATACAATTATATTAAATATATATATTTAAAGGTACAATATGCAGGATTTTTGCAGTAAAATATCCAAAAACCACTAGGCCAATGTTATATATTTTGTTAAGTTGATTAATTACAATTTACAAATAGTTGAAAACATTTGGGATATTGTGAGAAAATTGCGATTTTAACCAAGGAAACGGGGCGTGTGAGCAGGGGCGAGGAGTCGCCAGTCAATGACATCATATCCGCGTTAGCCCCGGTTTCCGCCAGGTTTGACCTCGTACTGCGATAGTAACCATAGCGACAAATGTTGACAACTTGGGTTATGCCCGTTATGCCTAGCAGGACGCTCACGCTGTTGTTGTTTTGTTCAAACATTATGGACAGTGGCAAGCAGACTTTGAGACAAAAAGAGGACTAAAACGAAGATCAACATCTTTCGAGATGCCGAGAGCTCCACGTCCGCGACTAACTACCTCAGGTTTAATTCGTCTGATAAACTGACCTGTGTGAGTAGTAATTCAGCACTTGCGTGTAGTTCGGTAGAATGAAATGTCCTTATTCCTTTATATCCGTGGGACTCGCGCGTGGCGCTGATATCGGTCTCTCATTAGCAATCGCGCCCTGCTTCACACCACAGTCATGTTAAAAACATCACTGTATTCACTCATCCATAAAAGATCCATCAGCTTGACGACAAGATCCATAATTCCGCTTAATGTGTAATATACGTCATTAATATACGCCTTTGTTATTGTAAGAGGTTAGCGACCCCTGGTGGCGAAAAATCCTGCACATTGTACCTTTAATATAAAAAATATTATAACATTATAAATATATATATATAGTATATACAGGTGTATATATATATATATCATTCATTTAACACTCACCAAGTCTGTCATTTGTGAAGTGTCATATAAACTCCTGTGGGAGAGATGTACCTTTATCAGGATCGTTGAGCTGGAAGATGTTGGGTTGATCCGGATCATCCGGCAGAACAACCATCCAGCCGAGAACCGACACTTTCTTACACGCACGAGACTTGTACTGTTTAGAGGAGCAACATTTCATACAATCTTATTTTTATTTACATTTCAAATTATTCTATTTTTCTTCTTAAAAGAATAACATAAATCTCCATCAATATTTTGACGATTTTATTTATTTATTTCTAAATGTGGAATTGCTCTGAGATTCTTTTAGCGTGTATCCTGGAGCGAGGCGTGTGCAAAAACACTCACATGTTTGCGTTCAGCGGTTCGAAGAGCTTTAGATCTGTAGAACATCAGAGTCGAACCACACAGCGAGATCCAATACCGGCTCCATGAGGCAAGCTACACAAATAATCAAATAAAACATTACACATAATACACATACACTACGAGTTTTTTTAAAATAAATAAATTGACACTTATATTCAGCAAGAATGCATTCATTTATTCAAAAATGACTGTAAAGACTTCTATAATGTTACAAAAGATTATTTTTCAAATTAATGCTGTTCTTTTGAACTTTCCTTTCATGAAAGAATCCAGAAAAAAATTATCATGGTTTCCACAAAAATATTAAGCAGCACGACTGTTCTCAACGTGACAATAATCAGAAATGTTTCTTGAGCAGCAAATCGTCATATTAGAGTGATTTATGAAGGATCATGTGACACTGAAGACTGGAGTAATGATGCTGAAAATCAGCTTTGATCAAAGGAATAAATTATGTTCTCTTACGAGAGTATCTCTCGTACTGCGTAATATCTTACGCTATGGGGAAAACCTCTTTTCCACGAGATATTGAAGCAAAAAATTAACCTTAATTTTGAATTAATGTAAAACGCTGTGCAGCAGCATGCAGACATAGGCAGGACGGCTCGCGCGCCTATTGGCTGCCCTGCGGCAACAGCAGCAGCCTATCGAGAGAGGCGCTGCGTGACATAATCCAATGGGGGCATTTCGCGCCCATTTCGTCACGTCCCGCCAGAAAAAGGGCGCAATCTCGCCCTATAAATATAGCTCGATAAGGCTGGTACACTGATTTTCATCTCTTCAGCGAAGCATCACGCATCGCTGGATCCGGAGTGAGTAGCGACGCCGTCTGAGGAAAAGCACACAGCGGGACGAGCCATCGAGTCTGAAGTCGCTGGCATCGCCGCCTTTAGCTGCCGTACTTGCTACGCTTTCCGGCGTTATATCCTTTCATACTGTGTGTGTGTGTTCGCCGCTGCGACACACATTTTTTCACTGTCTCTCTCTCTGCTAAAAGAGCTGCGTCTTTTTCAAGATGCAAAGATCCTGCGGCTCGTGCCGAGCCCCACTCAGCGACGGGGACCGTCATGTCATCTGCGTTTCCTGCCTGGGTGAGGATCATGCGGCTCTCGCTCTCGTCGATGGCGGATGCCCTCACTGTGAGCTGCTGCCTATGGTGACTCTGAGGACTCGCCTGGCATCCTTCTCAGAGCCTGCACTTCAGCCCGCTGTAGCGCCGCAAAAAGCGCCGTGCCCAGCGCGGCCCCAAGCCTTCTGCCAGCCAAAGCTCGCCGGTTCGCCCGCCAGCTTCGCCGGCATCACTCGAGTCCCTCCCAGACGGACAGCGGCCGCCGTCCGCCCCCGCCATTGAGGTCGACGAAACATCCGAGGTTTGTTCTCTCCTGGCTTCAGATAGTGAGGATTGGGCGAGCTCTGTGGACCTCCCCTCTGCTATCCGCGAGCCTTCTGGAAAACGAGCGGGCATTGAATCAGAGCTGATGCGTCTGCTCTCTCAAGCCGTCGACAACCTCGGCCTCGAATGGAAGGCGCCCGCACAACCGACTGGACGGATGCTTCCTCAAAAAGGACCATGCCCCGTCACAATCCAGGCCCGCGCCTTTTCTTCCTGAGCTTCACGAAGAAGTCGCGAGATCCTGGGGCGCCCCTCTCTCGGCCAGGGTGCGGACTTCTGTCTCGGCTGCATTCTCCACTGTGGACGGTGCGAAAGACAGAGGATACCTTTCTCTTCCCCCAGTGGAAGCAGCGGAAGCTTCCCATCTCTGCCCGCCCTCTGCTGGACGGCGAGCGCAGACGACGCTACCATCTAAAGCCTGCCGAGTGACGTCAACCATGCACGGTCGCGCTTACACTGCCGCCGGGCAAGCCGCGTCAGCTCTACACACGATGACCATCTTGCAGATCTTCCAGGCCGACCTTCTCAGAAAAATGGACGAGGACCGTGGCTGAGAGACATCTGTGGTTGGCGGTGTCTGAAATGACTGAAGCAGAGCGCTCGGTATTCCTCGACGTGCCCATTTCATCAGCTGGCCTCTTCGGATCTGCCGTCAAAGATTTCGCGGACAGATTCCAAGAGGTACAAAAGACATCGCAGGCGATGAAGCACTTCCTCCCGAAGCGCTCTAGTTCCGCAGCAGGTCGCTCTTAACCGCCGCCTGCCCGGAGCTCCCAGCCGCAACCTGCACCACCCGCCGCCGCTGCTTCTCAACGCCGCCAGGCCCGAGAACAGAGACCGCACTCTCGCTCTGCTGGACGCCGCCCCCCTCAGCGCGGGCCCCGGCTGAGGATTGAAATCAAGCCAGAGGTCTCAAAGCCTTCCTAGCCTCTCTAGGAAAGCGACGGTGTTCAGATCCCGCAGCGGCCGGATTTTCACCGAAACATTTCGCTCGTCCAGTTCCACGCAATGTGACTGTTCCAGCTTATTTAGCAGTCAACAAGCCGGTCCATTTACCCGCTTGCCTGCACACAAAAGCCGTTTTTACGGCTACCCAGTCAAATCCAATAAAGAGTGTATTTTCTGGTGTTCCGGCCACGGCCGATGGTGTTATGAGTGTTGTAAGAATGCCCACGTCTCAGTGCCCATTCCCACACGCAGACACAGCGCGCCACAATACAGGGCTAGCACAAATAAAATCGACCCATGTCGATTGTGCAATAAATGTAGTGTACGTGCCCACAACACAGTGCCCACAAACACTACACGAAGCATGTCCCACGGTTTCTGTAAAAACGAAACCAACACATTTTCAGTTGGCGCGAGCCGACAGTGTTCTCAGTGCAGCGAGTGTGCCCGCTATCCCGCGCCCACATTCCCTCACAGACATGCCGAACCCCACGGGGCTCGTCCCGCTCGCCTTCTCTCCACAACCCGTCAGAGAGAAGCTGAGCGCGGTCGGGCTGCCCGCTGTGATCAGCGCACCCCCCGCCTCACACACTGCTCTCCGGCCGCCGCTATGCTGCGGCCAGAGCCCAGATTTCATTCTACCTCTAGCTATTCATGCAGATGCGTGGGCAAAGCTTCCCGGGGTATCAGAATGGGTGCTGAATACTATAAAAAGAGGCTATTCGCTGCAGTTCGCTCGACGCCCCCGCCTTTGCGCGGCGCGAGTTGAAACGACGGTAAAAAAAGAAGTATCTCATCTACTTCGAGCCGAGATAGCGAAACTACTGAGCAAAGGGGCTATAGAACCTTTATCTCAAGCTCAGAGCGAAGGGGGTCTATACAGCAGCCGAAAATAGACGGGGGTTTCAGACCCATTCTAGATCTGCGATAGGATAGGCTGCTGCTCTCTCAATAGGCTGCTGCTGTTGCCGCAGGGCAGCCAATAGGCGCGCGAGCCGTCCTGCCTATGTCTGCATGCTGCTGCACAGCGTTTTACATTAATTCAAAATTAAGGATAATTTTTTGCTTCAATATCTCGTGGAAAAGAGGTTTTCCCCGTAGCGTAAGATATTACCCAGTACTCGATCCCTCTCTAGAGAGAACCGAGGTTACGTTAGTAACAGAGTACGTTTTACAATATATTACAATAGAAAAAAAACAATTCGAAATTGTAATAATATTTCACAATGTTACTGTACTTTTGATTAAACTCATAAAATCAGTCTTAGTGAGCATAAGAGACTTCTTTCAAAATATTACAGTTGTTAAACTTTTAAACGTTAGTGTACATGCATACTGAAGTAAATAACTATACAACTGCACAGAGCTGGGCAAAACTGACTATGACTTTTTGTCAATATTAATACTTTGTGTTGCCTTGATTATTTTTATATCAAGGAAAACCTTGGATATACCTTGGAAATTTGGATATTCTTTTAAGATAGATTGTTTCAAAGAAGGCTCAAAGATTATGGCCTGTTTTTGTAGATGTTGGTCACTAGATGGAGCGCTTGATCAACTCTTCAGCTCAAAGCCACAGAACACCTGCTGGAATTGTGACTGTTTTGTTAAACGTTGGGCCCTGATACCTCATGCAACCTTTAACCAAATAAAGTTGAAGCTACAAACTTTGCCTGGTTGCATCCTTTTTCTTTGTAAAGTATGTTGTCAAATCAGCAAATCTGGAGAGCTATGGTGTGTGTCCATGCCCTAGAAGTGTGTGATCTGCATGCTGCAGTTACTCGTGTGTGCACCATTTCAAAGCAAATACACAATTATCATTATACACCAAATATTGGCAAATGCTGAAAAAATATTTGAACTACACTATGTGAGTGTTGGTCCTCTAACAGTAGAAGCACAGGCTACTTGTGGAGGAATATTGTTTGTGTAATTATGCGAGTCATGATTACAGATGATCGCTTTATCAGTCCAAATGTCACTAATGACACCAAAACTCTCATTATAACAAATACATTATCTGAAAAATGAGCAGGCGAGTAGCTTATAGCTGTTGTTGTGTTGACTTGTTGAAATAAGTCGTTTGAAAATTAGTCAGTTGACAACGCTGACATTAGACAACGATTAATATCAGATCTGGTACAACAGTGGAAACTATAACTTGGCACGGCTATTTAAAGGCAAATAGACCAAAGCTGGTTTAGAGATTGGGATTGTTACCAACATAACCAGTGTTTAGTGAAACTAGTCAATGCACAGCAAATGTGCTTCTATGCAAAATATGTATATAAAATATGTAATATTGATGTTTTATTATGTGTACTGTTGCTTTTCCTTTTTGCTTGCAAACACTATTTTTGTTTCGAGGTAAGTTTTATGGCTTCCAGCCTTTCTTTCCATTATTTATGTTTACGATGTAAACATGCATGGACAAATGATGAAAGTATGCAGTCAGAAAATCCGTAAAATATATATAATCATATGAGGCTTAGTGGATTAGGGATTAGAGTTTGGAAGATGGTTTTATGAGGTACTCGCTCATTATTGAACACAAAAAGTCACAGAGACATGCTTTTCTTAAACATTTTCCAGAACTCTGTATTACAGTCATAATGTATCCTTATGTGCCATTAGTCTTTTGCATCTGACCTTTGCTTCAACTGTCCAGCTTCTAAGCTGTCTGTAAATAGTGTTGTTTCTGTTCTAGTGTCAGTTTGTATCCCACTGGAATGCGATATAATATGCAACTGCAATCGCTCATGTCTTGGACTGGGCAAATGTCTATTGTCCATATGAACTGACTGTTCTTTGCTGTTATTGTGAAGCATACTTGAGCTTTGGAGAGGCGCTACACTGTAAAAAAAACCGGTAAACTACTGGCAGCTGTGGTTGCCAGCATTATACCGTAAAAATACGGCATGTTACTGTTAATGTTTAAACAGCTATATGCTTTTAAATTACAGTTTTATACTGTAGCTGACAAAACGGTATTTAGCTGTTAATTTCAAAAACAGTAACATACCGTATTTTTACGGTATGATGCTGGGCAATCACAGCTGGCAGTAGTTTACCGTTTTTTTAACAGGATTATTTTTTACAGTGGAAACATGTTATTATTATTAGTGTTTTGAAGTATCATCCCAGTGTGATGTGTTTTTACCGTAGGCTTCTTGCCCTCCTTCATCAGGGTTTTCCTCTTCACCGGCCCCTCCATCGTGACGCCTGGCTCTCCGGGACTCATACTGGGCTCTGCTACTGACGGACTGACAGTGGGAAAACACATCAGCTGAACACCTCCACAACCACCCGTGTGTGCGTGTGTGCGTGTGTGTGTGTGTGTGTGTGTGTGTGTGAGAGAGAGCCTGGAGCGTTCAGATGACATATGGTGATAGTTGCTTCTATAACCATGTAATGAGCCCTAAGAGAACAGAAGTTACAGTTCACATCTGATCTGAGGATGTGATGGAGTAATCCTGATGGAGATGAGCATGTGAGAGTGTAAAGAGGACAGAAAGATTCCCTTCACCCACTCAGAAGAGACCGGCTCTGTGTGGAAACCCAGTGAGCTGCCGAAGTCCTTAACTCCAGGAATCATATGCAGACTCTCAATGTAAACTGTTCCAGAAGCTCAACAGCAGAAATATGCAGCCTCATGAGGACTTTTGTTTGGTCTGATACTTCAAGTGTTATTTAATTTAACGGAAAAAAGCAAAAACTGGGCAATTTCTTCCAATATTTGACTTTAAATATTTAAAATACCATTTCTTTTCTGAATTTCCAGTGAAGACCTACACTACCCTTTTTTATTAACTTAAATGAATTGAGGCAATTGGTTTCCTCAAATGAAATGAGTTAGCTTAACTTGTTGGGTTTTACAGTGTATAGTACTGTACTGTTAGATTAATTATTTATTGAAACAAATTTTTATTTATTTTTATTTGAAATATTTTGTATTAATTATTGCAATTAATTAATTTAATCGTTTTGTTTATTTTTTATTAATTACTTATTTTAGCCTAATTGTTATTGTTAATTAACCTCAGTTTATTTATTGAGCTAGTTAATTCATGTTTTTATAAATTATTTATTTATTTTAAACGTAATTGTTATAGTTTATTTGTTTTAGTCAGTTTATTTATTGTAATCTTTTTTATCATGCATTTATTCTTACAATTTATTTTTTATATATTTATTGTAATCTAATTAATGAATCAATCTTATTTAATCTTTTGGTTTATTTAATTAATTGTTTATTTTAACTGAATTATTTATTTTAATACATTTATTTATTTAGTTAAATCTTGTACTTTATTATTGATTTATTTTTAGATTTGTACGCCCCAGCATGCCTCGCCTCCCCTGCGCTAGATGACTGAATGTAAAAGTAAATGTGAGAAGCTGTATGTGAATGCTGCACATGCTCAGTGTCGTTCCAGGTATGATGCTGCATCAGAAGGAAGTCTCTATAGGGAGAGCGAGAGGACAGAGGACCGCAAGGCGGCTCATTAGGTTTCGCAACAGAGCTTTTCTCTTCTATAAGTACAGTAATTCTGGTCTATAAACATCCTGACATCTGGGAAAAGATAATGACAGACATGACAGTCTTTGGTCTAAACCCGAAAGAGAGGGAAAACAGGGATGTTAAAGAAGAGACTGCATGCCGAGACAGGTGAACCCGACGCCCCAGAGGAATGGAGGTGGTGACCTTTGACCCAGTGGAGGTGGTACCTGTGGGCATGGCTGCGGCCTCTGGGGGAGTTGCGATGAGGGACCCTCCAGTTAGGGCCCAGAGTCGAGTACATGCGGCCCCTGTTTGCACATTCGGCACAATGAGTTTCACGTCAGTGGAATTTGAGCCGATACTGCACTCAAAACAAATATTTAGGCCTAAATTTATGGATTCGAATCGCATGTAAAATTCCCTCCATTTGAACTACACAATTTTAACATAATCAAACGAGTAAACTTAATGCGATGCATATTTGTCAATCATACATAAAAGAAAAGGGTAAAGATTTCTGCACTAGTTTATAAGATTTGGCGTAGTTTCGTATCAGCTATTGGACTTAATAGAATAAAATGTATAAAACAATTTGGATTTATTGATGATAGATACATAAACCTAGTTGTGTATTTAAACACATTCAGTTTATTAGTCCAATCACAGAAATCTTACCCGTTTCATTTATGTATGACTGACAAATATGCATCACATTAAGTTTATAAGTTCAAATTGTGAAATTCAAATGGATGGGAATTTTATATGCAATTCAAATGCATAAATCTTAAATTAAGGTATAATTTTTTTTAAGTGTATACACTGTCTCACTGACTAATGAAAACTGAATACAATTATTGAATTTGTGCAAATGTTAAAAGGATTTTGATTTCTTATGACCTTTTGATTTCTAGTTGATACACCCAACAATTAGATGTTCTCATCATTGACTCACTTTCTCTTTTCCATGCAATTAAAACATACAGTACAGTGATTACTTTCAACTTCCAAAAAGCATAATTTCACAGTTCATTCGCCTTATGCAGTTTATACATCGAGTCTTCTGTACTCATATGTTCCTGCGCAAACTTAAGACTAGTGCAGATATTGAAGTGCTATCATGGTGTTTCACAGCGGTCTGCTATTGCATGGAAAAGAGCTGCGTGAACATCTGCTAAACATTTCCTTTTGTGTTTCACAGAAGAAAAGAGGTTATAAGCTCTGGGTGAATAAATGACTTTTCATTGTCAGGTGAACAATCCCTTTAAACCTTAAACTGTTCTGAGACCAGTTTTTGTCTCAGTTTTAGTTGTGTTATTGTGTTTTGCTGTATGTATATCTAGGCGTTTTCCTGTAGAATGGACATAAATGGATGTTAAACATTTATAACGGGAAACGACAAATAAACAACAACAAAAATAAGTACTGTTGAAATTTGAATGAAAAGGGAAATAAAAGACATTCTTTTTAGAACTCTCATTTTAAACCTACAGTATTAAAGATACATGGCAGTTGGTCATATGATGGTTGCATGGCAACAATTTACAATAAGGTCAATAAACACTGTGACAAATGTATTGCTCATTATTAATTGATACATTAACTAATGTAAACTAATGTGACCTTATTGTAAAGGATACCGGTTAGATTTCCTCTTATTAGTAATCACAGACTTCTAGGCCAGAAAATAACTTTTCTTTTTCATAATAGTTCAATTTACTCTAGAATGATCTGAGTAACCCATCATAAATCTGCAATGTGCACAGATGATATTTGGACACAACTACATGACATGTCTCACCTCTCGAGTCCCGGGGAAAGTTCACCACAGACTGAACTCTGACTGCTGCCTGATAAACAGAAACACACACACACACACCTCAACCGTTTCCTTTTGAGCACAAATCACACATTCCTTCATCTCTGACAGTGATAATGAAGCAATAAAGTACAAAAAGCAGTTCAGCTTAACGTTCTAGGTTAAAAAAGCAAAAGTTGTGAAATAATGTTGAGACCCTAACTATAACTAAGGTTAATAGTTGGTCTCTACAGTGATGTTCACTTTATTGACCAATCAGCATGTAGGATGAAAAAAATGACCGTAACAATGGAAGTACATGGGGTCAGGCCTTAAAACACAAGACTTTACTGCAGGGATAGGCAACTCCGGTCCAGGAGGGCCACTGTCCTGCAGAGTTTAGCTTCAGCCCTGATAAAAACTCACCTGCCTGTATCTATCTAGTAATCCTGAAAACCTTGATTGCCTTGTTCAGGTGTGTTTAATTAGGGTTGGAGCTAAACTCTGCAGGACAGTGGCCCTCCAGGACCGGAGTTGCCTATCCCTGCTTTACTGTATGTGATCTGTGTGGTGGAGTCACTGATCTTCTTTGTGTAAAGTTATATTTAGGGTGAATCCTAATTCTCTGTCTTACCCCTTCCCCTTAGTTTTGCACGTTCACGTGAGAGTAAGGGCTATCCCAATTCTCGTTTTGATCGAGGGGTAGGGCTAGGGGAAGTGGTAGATACCCCTTAAAACCAAGCATTTTCGTGAGCTTACTTGAAACCAAGGGGTAACCCTCGATCAAAACGAGAATTGGGATAGCCCTTACTCTCACGTGAACGTGCAAAACTAAGGGGAAGAGGTAGAGGAAGAGGTAAGACAGAGAATTGGGATTCACCCTTAGTCTTTCAACCTTGTTGCCATGTGGTACATTACCTTTTGCACAATACATGCAATTATATCTGAAATCTGCCCTCAGGAATGACATCAGAAACACAACCAGAAGTTCATCCACCAAGTAAAGTGAAGTAAAAATGTATATTGATTGAAATATTGAGATACTTTAAAGATCAAATTATAAAGAGAGTTTTACAGAATAATTCATGCAAGTGATTTAACAATAATAATAAGTTTGGTTAAGTTAAGTTCTAGTACTAACCCTGAACCCACTCCTAAGCCTAAACTTAACCTATGTTGTTACCTATTAACCAGTACTTTCTTAGGTAACACTGTAAATAAACATAAGTGCACGTACTGTAAAATAAAGTGCAACCGTAATAACTATAAATTATGCAAAATTACATACACACAACCCCTATTCCTAACCCTATAGTAAGTGCATGTAGTTAATGATTATTACTCAGTAATTAAATGTATAATTACACTGTAACACAGACACATTAAGATAAAATGTAACAAAAAGTTTCACATTCACGCTAGGCCTGTGAACTTCCAAATGCATTAGTTTAACCACATTTTATGTATGTATGAATTTATTTATTTGAAAAGGAGAGATAATTAAAAATGATTTTTCTGCCGTAATCAACATTATGCCACAAATGCTTAAGATGAACCAAACCCGGGACATGCAGTGCTTGTGTAAAAAGCATCAGGTTGTTGTGATACCTATAGAGATGCCGTTGGACACGGATGAGCTGTGCGGATTGACCCGGGTCGGACTCTGAGACTCTAAGAAGCTGTCGTCCAGCAGGTGACGGGCTTTCTCTGTGGGGAACATCACACTTTTACTCTCCGCCACACCGAAATGCCACATCATACTGAGAGAGAGAGAGAGAGAGAGAGAGAGAGAGAGAGAGAGAGAGAGAGAGAGAGAGAGAGAGAAAACCATCAGAAAACCATCATGAGGAGCATCAACACTGTCTTGATCAGGCATAAGTTTCCAGTGTGAGGAAAAGTTGACAGACTAAAAGCAAAAAGTGCTGCATGTTTGAAGTTTACACTGGCATTCATGTTTGAGGGTAATGTTTTTAAAGTCTCTTCTGTTCACCAAGGCTGCATTTATTTGATCAGTATTCACAGAGAAAACAGTGAAATATTATTACAAAAAAAAAAACTGTTTACTAAGACATTTTAAATATATTAAGGATCACATGATCCTTCAGAAATCATTCTAATATGCTGAATTGCTGCTCAGGAAACATTTCTTTTTTCTTCTTTATTAATATCATTGATGTTAAAAACAGTTGTGCTGCTTCATATTTTTGCGAAAACCCATTTTTTTCAGGATTTTTTGATGAATAGAAAGTTCAAAAGAACAGCATATATTAGAAATATAATTTTTGTAACATTATAAATGTCTTTGGAGTCACTTTTGATCAATTTAATGCATACTTGCCGAATAGAATTATTAATTTCATGCAAATCTAAACAGTATGAAAGGCCCTGTTTACACCTGGTGTTAAGATGTGTGAAAGGGGTCTAAAGCGTTTTGAGCTTGTCCACTTTCGGCCTCTTCCAGAGGTAGTCGAAAACGCATTGGACCGGATTGGTTTCGTAGTGTAAACACTCATGTGGTCGAGTGTGTTCAAACAGACACAAAAGACCGTCTACTGAACTAATGAGTAACATTATGGGAAGAGCTTTAGCCGGACGGGATTTAAACTGTCGGCTGAAGACCCAAGTTGGGTTTGAAGATGAAAAACGTATCAAGCACAATGTTCTCTCACCATTCCTGATGTCTAACACACACTCACAGCGTTCGGCTGGTCTTGTGGCTGTCAGAGCAGAAACTAAACCTGATGTTCTCTGTATGTTTTCCCTCATCTCCGGTCGTGTTCACATGTTAATTGCAGAGCTTATTTCGTCCATTAGATCTAGAGATCTGAAAAAGCCCGCTCATAGACCTTCCCCTCGAAGAAATCAGGACAGAAGTGTTTGAAAGTGGACAGAAGACACGGATTAAAACACCAGGTGTAAACGGGAATGAGTCTCCCTCGTCTACTTGTGATCCGATCGACCAAAACGCATCTTAATACCAGGTGTAAACCGGGCCTGAGTGTGTGTATACATAAGAAGAGAGAAACACACGCGTTGCCGAGGCTGTGGCTCTTCCTGTGGCGTGAGGGCGGTGGGGTGGGAATGTGGACCCCCACGCTGGCATCAGGGCACGTGGGCCGTCGATTATACCTCACCAAGAACGGCACCTCAGACGGACCTGGAGGAGAAGGAGAGAAAGAGGGAAGAAGGATGAGTTTTGCCTGATTGTAGTCAGCATCACTCAAAGAAACAATGAAAGAAAACCCCTGGAGACTGTCAGCGAGACTCTGCTTTAGCAATCAAAGACACACACAAATGTGAACATTCGCTGAGGGAGACAGAAGATTATTCAGTCCTGAGAGAGGAAAACAGAGAGCATCCACGGCACGTGCTTTTCTTCTACTAAACAATGAAAAGCACCTCTATAACTACAACCAGTGTTATTTTAGCATTTATTAATATTTTGAAAAAGCTTTAAGGTACCACTTTACAATAAGGTTTAATTTGTTGACATTAGTTAATGAATTAAATAACATAAACTAACAATAAGCAATTTATTTTTTACAGCATTTATTAACCTTTTTTGTTGTTAGTTAATATAAATGTTCATATTCAGTTCATATTGCACACATTTTAAACCTAATATGTATTAGTAAATGTAGATAAATAAAGATTAATAAATAATAAATGCGGTAGAAGTATTGTTCATTGTAAGTTCATGTTATATAATGTAGTTAATGTTAAAAAATAAAACCTTATTGTATTATTATTAGCTTTTATTTTCAGTTTTCATTTTAATGTTAGTTTTATTCATTTTATGTGCTTTTGTCATTTATTAGTTAAAAAGAAATAATCCTATTTAGCTTTATTGATATTTCAGTTTTGTTTAAGTCATTAGTACTTCAAATAAAACTTTTTTCAGTTATTTGTCAAGGCAACATTTCTAAGTTTTTCATCTTACAAGTTTAAGTTTTTTGACAATGATATTTAATAAAATAAATGTTTTTTTTTTTGTAAAATAGTTTGAAAACCATCATTAGCGATGCAGAATATTTCTCTCATAATCAGCAATATTATACTTTGATGTGGATTTGTCCCAAGTTACCACTCAAATCCCTATTTGACAATGCCAACTAAATAACCAGAAAAGCCTAGCAACTGCATAGCAACAGGCTTAAACCATATAGAGCATAATAGCAACCAAACACCATCCACAACACCCATAGCAACATCACAACCCACATTACTTTAACACATTTACTGCAAATAATGTACAAATCTAGTTATGTGCAAAAAACATGTACAGCAGGTTTAAGTTCAGAATACGTCCATTTATGCATTTAGCAGTTGCTTTTTCTAAAATAGAGGAAAAAGAGCAAATCTGAAGGTTTTACATGTTCACAAATGTTTTAAAGGGATAGTTCATCCATAAAAAAGAAAATTCTAGCCCTCATGTTGTTAAGAACATGTATGACTTTCTTTTCAGATATCCTGTGTTTCACAGAAGAAAGAAAGTCATTGTCTGGAACCACTTTATGGGAGAGCAAATGTTTGGGTGAGATATTTCTCACACGAAACAATTAAAACATGTGGTCAGACTCAAGGACTCATAACCAAGATTTCCACAGTGGACAAAAAAGGGGAAGTGGAAACAATGTTAATGACTCTAATCACGCTGAGATACTTTACACCATTTAATGGAGAGAATTAATGGAGCTTTAAACAGTGATCAGCCTCTTCCAGTCTGGGTCAGGCGAATACTTTACACCATGTTTCTAACATGCAAATACCTGAACGCCACAGTGGGATATTCAGGAAAAGATCTTCACCTGGTTCTTGTTAAAACCTCCATTAATGAGTCTGACCACCAGCTCGTAGGCCTTGTCCACACTAATACGCTTTTGTTTGAAAACGCATCTTTTTCTCTCCGTTTTGGCCTTGCGTCCACACTGAGATGGTCTTTTTGTCAAAGAACACAGAGCTTTTTTAAACCGCTCTCCAAAGTTAAAAACATGTGAAAACACCATTTTCACGTTGTGGACTGAAAACTAGGTATTTGAAAAAGATGACACATGTTGAGTCATGTGACACATATTGAACACATAGATATCTATGGTTATACCAGCATTGTTGTGCCTGCTATGTTGCTAAGTTTTCATATTGCATTCCTGCAAAGATGATGGAAAATGTACTCGAATTTGCTGTCCTGTGGTAAAAGAGGATGACAATTGTGTTTTAGACCATACTAGTGGTGGGATTTTTTGCTAATAAAATGATCGTACCAGAGGAATAGCATGAGAACTGCATTATCTCTATCATCTCGCGAGTTTTTATTTATTTTATATTTATTATACGTTTTACGCATTAAGGTGAATTAAGCATTTTCAGACGTTTCGGTGTGGATGAGCAACTGTTAGAAAACCCTTGAAAATGCCAGTGTTTTGAAACGAAAATGGCATTTTCAAAGGTAACCAAACTAAATTACCTGTATGTCTTTTATACAATCAAACATAGTCAAATTAGAGAGCTAAATTAATTATATTAGCTTGGAAATATATATAAAAAAGAAGACTTTTAAGAAGGTTAAAAGAAGTTTCTTGAAACATCTTAAGAAAGTTAAAACAAAGCAAACCCAAAAAAATATTAAAGTTACTTGTTGGGTTCAGGGCTTCTGACCTTTTTTTGTGTCTTTGCACCAGTTTCTCTTTCCCAAACACTTTACACTTGTTTTTAAATAATACTAGTTCTAGGAACAAGATGTATTAAATAAAAAAATAATAATATAAAACATTTTCTGTATTAAATACATTTAAGTAAATTAAATTACGAAACAAAAACAGAAATGTTATATAAAATTGCCTTTATCCATTATTTGAATTTGGAAGTCGATCTTGCCTTATATGAAATAAAAGGTTTTAATGAAATCACCAGTTTCTTTTTGTTAGAGTTTAATTGAATTTCATACAAGATGTAATACAACTGAGATGGCAATTGATGCATTTTATTAGAATGATGATATGATTATTAATATATCATAGGAGATCGAGATCTATTAATGACCTTTAGATTTCCCACATATGAATATAAAGCTTTATCATGTTTTCTGGACAAAAATCTTTAAAAGAAAATCCACAGTGAAGCCTTCATTCATTTAAAAATTACATAATGTCAATAAGTGCCTATAAATGACATTGAGTTTTGTACTAAAACATTTAAGTAGTTGTCAGCAGAATTTTTTTTCTAAATACATTATCTGGTGTCTACCTGCGGACTCACTTCATCTCCAAATTAAAAGTGAATTGTATAGACACATGCTTTGAGTTTAGCATGACCTGTTAGTGATCAATCTCGCGGTCTGTACGAGCTGATCTCATATGGAGGTCAAACTGTACAGAAATCATAACTCATGTAGCACCACGTGTTTCTTTTGTTTTTGCTACTAAAAGAGAGATTTAAGTGACTTTAGAGCCTCGTATATCTCTGCATTTCTAATTATTTTGTGGATGTTGATGTCCACAGGAGAGATCAACATCTCCTAGCTTGGTTTAAAGGAATAGTTCAACCAAAAATGTGAGGTCTAAGTTTTATGGAAATACTTATGTGTTTCGCTTGGGTAACTATTTCTTTGCCCCGTACACAACTAAACATTACCATTCAAAAGCTCAACAAGTCTGAAATTATTTGATCAAATGTACAGTAAAAATCAGTAATATTGTGAAATATTATTACAATTTAAAATAACTGTTTTCTATTGTAATTTATTGTCAAATGTAATTTATTCCTGTGATGAAAGCTGTATTTTCAGCATCATTACTCCAGTCTTCAGTGTCACATGATCCTTCAGAAATCACTCTAATATGATGATTTGGTGATCAAGAAACATTTCTGATTATAATTAACGTTGAAAACAGTTGTGCTGCTTTATACATCCTTACTGAATAAAGGTATTCATTTCTTTAAAAAACAAAAAACAATTGTACGGTAGTGCAAGCACAAAACAAGTAAATGATGACAGGGAAAGCACAATGTGCAAAGCTAAGAATAACATTCAAAGCAGTGAGACGTTTCTGCCGCGTATTGTTCAATGTCTACTCCTCAACGGTGCTGTGACTGTCGATGACCTGAAAGATGAGTTTCTAGTTTATTTTAACATCCTGATCGTATGTGTGTTGTGGGTATTTGCAGCACGTCTGTATTGTGTTGCGTTGTGAGTATTTGCAGCACACGTGTTGTCAAATTGATGAAGATGTTTTCCTAATTAGCTGCTGTTTTTCTATTTGCATGCGTTTTCTTCAGGTGCAGCGTTTTGAGCTCTCTCGGCCACCGTACAATCCAATCTTTCTTTGCAACATGCAGATAGTGGATGAAAATCAATCATCAAGTGTTTATCATGCATATTAACTTATTCAACAGTGTTTAAAAAGCATCACAGGAATAAGTACATTAAAAACGTCCAACTTCAAACATTCATGTTTCATTCAATGCCATTTCTTTGTAACTGTTTGTGAAATCTACTAGCAATTTCTGAGAGAAAACAGTTTCTACACCAAATTTTTTTTTTCCAGTGAAAAATGAGCAGAGCTGGAATCTAGACAGCTGTTGATTTGTTTAAATTTGTCATATTATGCTCTTTTTCAGCACTGATTTTGTTTTTGGGCACTACTAGAACAAGTTTTCATGCTTGAATGAAATACATATTCTCCATTATTGCGGCTCCTCTCTTCCCAGTCTGTCAGTAACGCTCTGTTTACTTCCTGTCTCTATGAAGCCCCTCCTCCTGTAAAGCACACTGTGCTCTGATTGGTCGGCTGGATCTGTGTGTTGTGATTGGTCGAGCGCTTCAAGTATGTTTGGGAAATATCCCGCCCCTCACCATAACCGCCAGTTCAACACACTACTAACTAACTCAACCAGGCCCCGGCCCTTTATTCTGCGTATGAATTATTTAAATGAGGAATATTGTGACGTGTTCGTTCCCGGAAGAAACTCAAGACTACACTGGAGGCGTTTTAGGAGTTCAGAAACACTGACACTGATATAGAGACTTTTCATGCTCAAACAGCAACATTACACACTAAAGAAATGTAAAAAAGCCTACTAGGTCATCGACATGTTTTAGTCCCTACATCATACTTCAGTTTCTGTTATTTCATATAGTTTTGACGACTTATATCATAAAAAGTCATAATAAAGAAAGGGCCTGTGTCTGAACTATGGTCTATGTTTTTATGTGTTTTCTGGCCTGAGTTTTGTGGACAGATCTCATTTCCTCGGCTGGACGTCTTGACAAACACATCTACTGGGTTACGTAACAGCCAGAACCATGAGACTCCAGGAAAGACCTTGTCCGCCCAATACTTGATGTGATGTAACCATGTGGCTGAGACGTGGCCACAGGCATCTCATTCAATAAAAGAACATTTTAAATATACCAAACATTGCTTTATGTCACGCATTGGCATTTAAGGATAAGAGGGAACAATGACCAATGAAAAGCCAAATGGTGCTAATATCCCAAGACCGCTGCGTTATATTACACTCGGTCGATCATCTGGTGGTGATATTCAGATGGCATGATGCTACACTGGGGAAACATGTCTAGAGCATATGACGTCTTTTAACAATCAAAAACTTTAGGACTGCAATCACTACAAATGTTGTAATGAAGACGTTAACCTTAGGCCTTGGAATGAGAATAAAACGTGTTAGTAAATGGCAAGAGAGGCTGAATGGTTACAGATTGTCTTGGAAACCCAACAAACAACATCCAGATTAAGCTTTACGAACATGGAAACCTATAGATTTGGTTACAAGGCTCAGGAGTAAATGCTTAGAAACGATACACACGGCGAACTTACATTATGACTGGAAAACCTCAGTTGGCTCGCCGTGTCGTGTGACTAGACCTCACGGGCAACAGCGCTTTACAATGTGAGCATGTACTTCAACTTGCAGCATTTACAATGTAGTTCAAAGAAATCCACACCCATATGTTCATTATATGGCATTAACATTCACAACAGATCCTGAAAGTGCTCTCAGACGGTTTGAACTTTTGTTATAAGTACCGTAAAATAATTTCATAACCGTTGTTGGCAGTGATGAACCAAATCATACCTTAATTAGAGGAGTTAATGATTATGATTATGATTTATATTTAAATATTAGTGATTATATATATATATATATATATATATATATATATAGTGATTTAATCCATTACACTAATCTACTATTGTTTGTTCAATTTCAGCAAAAATATGCTCATATGAGCAGTGAGCCAAAACACACACTGCAGTTTAGTCAAGTTAAAATGAAGCGTAACATTATTATACATAATTATTATATTATATTATACATAATTATGATGATTAACTATAGTAAATTAAAGGTGCTATATGTAACTTTTCTTCTAAAATGAATCTTTTTTGTTATTGTCTGTGTGTGAAGGGGTTGTAATCACACATTACAATGATCCACTTGTCGGATTTTGCTATTACCTCTGAGGGCCAGTATTCCCATTTCTATGTGAAGTCTCCGGGTCGGATTTACCGCGAAATCCATCGGATGTGACGTGTATGCGCGCTCCCGAGCCTCTCTTCTTTTATATATACAGTCTATGCAACGGCACTGCAGCGAACGACATGGAGTCTGATAATAACACTAAACAACGACCTGCCTCCAGCACAACACACACTCCAGCACAAACTCCACATAAATATAAAAAACAAAACAAAAATGTATCTGCTGAAGCTCGTCAGGACAAACGTCAATCGGATCGACTTAGGACGAAAACACGGATCAACATCGGCAGAGCGTTTGAATTATGGAGAGACCTCCGTTATTTTTATTGTGATAAATGACAAGTTTTCAGATATGCTGAAATAATGGTAAACTGTAATGAAATAGCAAGGTAAACTACAACATATGAGACATGAAATGAATACAAAAGACTGTTCCAGCATAACAAAAAGTAGGTGCCATGTAACTTTTATTCGATGTACTAGATCTACTGTCTAACGTCACTCATCCCACTACTATCATATTGTTTATAATACACATTTCCAGAAACATTCAGTACAGTAATGTTACTTCCTACGATCTTACTGTTACACTGAAATTGTTCAGTCTAGTCACTAACCGTTTTCGTTATCATATTATACATTCACCTATGTTGACATTGCTGATTGTGAAAGATACACGAATAGTTAGTGAAATGCCTTATGCTAGATAACGCCACATGTAACGTTATCATGGTACGAGCATGGAGCATTAGTTCAACGTCAAGCTGATAAAAGTAGCCTATTATTGTAACGTTGCAGTGGGAGTTTACATGAGTTTCCAGCATGTTGTGTGATGCTTTCTCCGGTGTGTTGAAAGTCTCAGTGTGGCCGGTACCATGAGTGATAGCTCTTGTGTTCGAGCACGAGCGCTCTTGTAAAAATTGGTTGCAATCTGAAACATCACCGATAGAGGCCGCTAAAAAATACATATAGCACCTTTAATGGTAAATTAATCCCCTAAACATACCATCATATGATTTAGTTTATTATCTCTGATGAAATATTTCGAATGCCTATAAGGATAATTCAAGGCATTTCAAACCCAAAAATAATAGTATGGTTAATAGAAAAAGCTTTTGATGATGTCAAATATATTTGATATTTATATATATCGAAATTATATATATTAAAAAAAAGTAATCTGTGATTCTGAGTATTTGTTTATTTATCAGTGTTTTCTGGGCTCAGTGACGGATGCCTCCGTGTGGTGGTGTAATGTGGATTTGCTATGTTGCTGTTACGAGGGATCCGTTGAGAGCCATTATGTGCTGTTTGTTTTCTCAGCCCACATTACAGCCCATTCCAGTTCCCTTTGCTCTTTCAATGAGTCAAAGAGGACGGGCCCCCCTCGGCCCCTCAAAGCCCTTCATTAACTCTAACATCAGGGGCCAGTGACCTCATTCAACCAGGCTAGAGAACATAATGGATGCTTGGGGAAAAAGACTATCTCTTCTGTACAGTAAGTTACATAGGCTACATTCAAAAGTTTGAGGTAAGGAAAGGCCCGTTCAAACAAAGAACAATAACTATAACGATAACTGAACCACACCAACATACGATATCGTCCTGTTAATTATAAGTGTGCACTGCAGTTTTGTCATCTGCCACTTTGAATGCTCAAGCTCTTTAAAGAATGATGGATTCTGATTGGCTGTCAATGTCTTTAGCGTTAATTAGCTGGAATAAAAAATGCATAAAAAAATCCTGGAAACCGTGAAAAATGTGCCAGTTTCCAAAAAAATATATGAAGCAGCAAAACTGTTTTCAACATTGATAATAATGTTTCTTGAGCAGCAAATCAGCATATGAGGAAGATTTATGAAGGATCATGTGAAAAGAAATCAGCTTTGATCACAGGAATACATTTTTTTTTTTTTTGTTAAATTTTAAATTCTCATAATATTTCACAATATTAGTGATTTTTACTGTATATTTGATCAGTGTAGAGTTGTGTACGGGGTAAAGAAATAGTTACATAAAATACTTCCTTCCATGGAGCACAAGAGTAGCTTAGTTTGAAACTTAGACATCACATGTTTGGTTGAACTATTCCTTTAAACCAAGCTAGGAGATGTTGATCTCTCCTGTGGATAAATGTAATAATATTTCACAATTTTACTGCATTTTAGATCAAATAATTGCAGCCTTGGTAAGCAAGAGAGACTTCTTTCAAAAACATTAAAAATCTTACCGACCCCAAACTTTTGAATTGCAGTGTAAAGTAAATGAACAAATAGAAATGATGACATTTAGAGACCACCGGCTGTCTTACCTGCAAGATCTTCTTTAGACGTGGCCAAGCGTGGGGAGCTGTTCCCGGGTTCAATTTTTAGAGACAGTCTGTAATGGAAAGAACAAGCAAAAGTCTCACAAAAAAAAACTCCACAAGTTCCATGAAGCTTCAGGGTGGTGCATTTAATATTTCAAAACCAACTTATGTCTGGCTGAAGGTCCAGGCTTTGAGCATGAATTTAGTTGAACAGGATCTGCCATAAACCCCAAATAAGACGTGTTATTGAAATTACATAGTATTTTACTCTCAACCAACAGCGCAACCTAAAGCACTCAGATTTATGTTACTGTAAAAGATGTCACTTTGAATTAAAAAAAGCATATCATGGAAAACAGGGTTTTTCTTGCCGTTTCATATTAAAGAGTTTGATGAAGTATAGACACTCAAAACTTTCCCCCAGTGCACTAAAACATTTCTTGAAAAATCATGATTATGACATCAAAACTACAGGTATGACCACTTACATTTACATATTAACAGCATGTCAGCGTGCAGCTACTTGACCTGTCCTAATGAGCCTGATTCCTCATTTCATCACTTACAAAACAACAGATCTAACACCACTTCATCTTTCAAAACCCCTCTCCTATAAAAGGCTCTTACAGGCCTCTGAGGTAAAGTAACACCCCACACAGTTCACGCTCACATTTGGCTTCACTAGTCATGTGCTTGACATTGAGAAACCCAAACGGGATCAGCTGGGCCGATAACATTTCATGTTTTTATAGGGGAACAGAAGGTACTCATTGTTAACAAACCAATAAACTGAACTGTAATCTCGGATTTCCACACCATCAACTGCGATTCACAGAATATGCAAAAGTAGTCTTTTTAATAGTGTTTTGGCACAATGTAAAGTGAGCCTTTGAAAGGTATGTTCAAAATAAACACAGTGAAGCCAAAAGTTTCTGTATAGCTAAAACAGTAGATCATGTCGCTAGCAACGAAACGGTCACGGGTTCGATTCCCAGTGAATGCATGAATTTTAAAAAGTATATCGATTCTGAGTCGCTTTAGATAAAAGCATCTGCCAAATGCATAAATGTAAAAAATGTAAGTTTTCAACTACGGTCAGTCTCAGCAAAAGGCTGAATTTTTACAAAAACTTGATTTTTCCATGACGCTATAAGCAAATTGGGATGTTAAGGTTTGATTTTCTGTTGAAAATGTGAGAACGTGAGAGATGTGAGAACAAAAGAGACAACATAATTAATGTTCCTATAGCTCTGATTTAAAGGGTTCATGACATGGATTTTTTTTTTAATTATTTTAAATGTTCCTTGTAATGTTAATAAAGTTATAAATTCCACAAAAACCTGTGGAAAAATTATTTTCAACCTTTATTCTGACCTTTATTCTGATTTGTTCACAGTCATAATTAATTATTTAACATTCAAACTTATCTTCTTTTTAACAAACAATAGATGTGGCGTTATCAGTTTTCTCGTCTAGAATGCAGCAGTTGGACATTTATTGGCGAACAAGCGATCGATAACTGCGCGTCTATAGCCATGTTTCCATCCACTTGTCAATCGAATTATCTGAAGTTCGGTAAAAAACCTCATGCGAATAAAGCTGGTGAAAGTGTGTTTCCATCAAACGGCTTTAAAGCTGATAAAAACCAGTGCGTAATGACGTCACATGCTGTTTTGCGATCAAATTGGCATATCGAATTGATTTGAGACATGTTAAGGTGTTTCCATTCATTTTCTCACCGAATTGCACAACATTCAAGCCAACATTTGCGAAGAAAGTTTTACTAGGCAAAATGGATCGCACCATAATAACGTTTCCATCCGCGTTCATCGCATAAGCCGTATATCGATCAAGATAAAATCCGATGAGACCGATCGTATTTCATTTGAGTCGATATTCATGAAATTCAATCGAATTTTACTGTTTCCATAAGGCTTTTTTCATTCGATATCACTTAATGCGGATAAAAACGTGTGGATGGAAACATAGCTTGTAATGATCAAACCATTGAATATTTTCAGAAGGCTTTGACCACCCTACATCTGCAGAAATGACATCTGTAAACCTTCGTCCAGGAAAATTAAACTGGATTTACACTAAAAATAAACAGACTGCATCTATTGATAGCCAAAATGAAACCGCCAAACACATCAACTCAACAACCTGGAACAGTGTTCAGGGGATCTGTGAAAGAAAACATCAGATTCTTTACGGATAACACACTGCTTTTAAGGAAGTTGAAATATTCAGAGTCAGATAACCGGTGGGTGTGTAGAATTCCCTGGAGAAACGATAATTACAGCAATCAATCATTCTCTTATTTTGCACTTCTCAGTAACGAAAACAAAAATCTCTACCGATGAGATTGGAGTGACTTAACACAGGTTGAGAGTTCAGAGAGCAGATAAAGTAAAACTCTTCCAAAGCTTAACAAGACTACATTTTTAGGCCTCGAAGACGAGCTCTAGGAGAAATGGCTGTTTCCAAACGGTAGGCAAAATGACGCTGCCTAGACAAATCCTAAAGCAGCACCACATGTGTCCTGTGCAGATAAGCCAATCCCAGAGTGCACTGCGACAAGCTCAGTCAACTTCTGTCAATACTGCCGAGTATGAGCTAATGCCAACTAAACATGTCTAATTTTAAAAAGGGAATATTTCAACCAATTTTTGTGTACAGCATTAAAGGGTTAGTTCACCCAAAAATGAAAATGATGTCATTAATGACTCTCCCTCATGTCGTTCCAAGCCCGTCAGACCTCCGTTCATCTTCAGAACACAGTTTAAGATATTTTAGATTTAGTCCGAGAGCTTTCTGTCCCTCCATTGTAAATGTATGTACGGTATACTGTCCTTGTCCAGAAAGGAAATAAAGACATCATCAAAGTAGTCCATGTGACATCAGTGGGTTAGTTAGAGTGTGTTGAAGCATCGAAAATACATTTTGCTCCAAAAATAACAAAAACTACGACTTTATTCAGCATTGTATTGTCTTCCGGTTCTGTTGTGGATCCGCGTTCAGTGCCGCCGCTGACGTGTGTCTGGTGTGTGTGTGTGTGTGTATTGTGTTCCGGTTCTGTTGTGGATCCGCGTTCAGTGCCGCTGCTGACGTAAGACGCTGCTGACGTGTGTCTGGTGTGTGTGTGTGTGTGTGTGTGTGTGTATTCTGGTTCTGTTGTGGATCCGCGTTCAGTGCCGCTGCTGACGTAAGACACTGCTGACGTGTGTCTGGTGTGTGTGTGTGTGTGTGTGTGTATTCTGGTTCTGTTGTGGATCCGCGTTCAGTGACGCCGCTGACGTGTGTCTGGTGTGTGTGTGTGTGTGTGTATTCTGGTTCTGTTGTGGATCCGCGTTCAGTGCCGCTGCAGACGTAAGACGCTGCTGACGTGTGTCTGGTGTGTGTGTGTGTGTGTGTATTCTGGTTCTGTTGTGGATCCGCGTTCAGTGCCGCTGCTGACGTAAGACGCTGCTGACGTGTGTCTGGTGTGTGTGTGTGTGTGTGTGTGTGTGTGTGTGTATTCTGGTTCTGTTGTGGATCCGCGTTCAGTGACGCCGCTGACGTAAGACGCTGCTGACGTGTGTCTGGTGTGTGTGTGTGTGTGTGTATTCTGGTTCTGTTGTGGATCCACGTTCAGTGCCACTGCTGACGTGTGTCTGGTGTGTGTGTGTGTGTGTATTCTGGTTCTGTTGTGGATCCGCGTTCAGTGCCGCTGCTGACGTAAGACGCTGCTGACGTGTGTCTGGTGTGTGTGTGTGTGTGTGTGTGTGTGTGTGTATTCTGGTTCTGTTGTGGATCCGCTTTCAGTGACGCCGCTGACGTAAGACGCTGCTGACGTGTGTCTGGTGTGTGTGTGTGTGTGTGTGTGTGTATTCTGGTTCTGTTGTGGATCCGCGTTCAGTGCCGCCGCTGACGTAAGACGCTGCTGACGTGTGTCTGGTGTGTGTGTGTGTGTGTGTGACGTAAGACGCTGCTGACGTGTGTCTGGTGTGTGTGTGTGTGTGTGTGTGTGTGTGACGTAAGACGCTGCTGACGTGTGTCTGGTGTGTGTGTGTGTGTGTGACGTAAGACGCTGCTGACGTGTGTCTGGTGTGTGTGTGTGTGTGTGTGTGTGTGTGTGTGACGTAAGACGCTGCTGACGTGTGTCTGGTGTGTGTGTGTGTGTGTGTGTGTGTGTGACGTAAGACGCTGCTGACGTGTGTCTGGTGTGTGTGTGTGTGTGTGTGTGTGTGTGTGTGTGACGTAAGACGCTGCTGACGTGTGTCTGGTGTGTGTGTGTGTGTGTGTGTGTGTGTGTGTGTGTGTGTGATGTAAGACGCTGCTGACGTGTGTCTGGTGCGTCCGTGTATTCGGGTTCAAATAAATATGGCTGGGCAAAAAAATGCAAGTCTTCCTCTGTGTGGAAATCCTTAGACATGTTTGTGAAGATTGTTTTGTTTCCAGCGTGCGTCTAGCCTTGTTCCACCCTCCTACGCACTTCCGCTCAATTTCATTTTCCTTCAGTACTACGTCTGGGATTGTGCTGTAGACTTTGGTTTTCTCCGATCAATTTTTTGTAGGGCCAATCAGCGAACAGAGGGAGTGGCTGAGAACGATGACGTCGTGCGTTATTTTGAGTTGTAGTTCAGTAATGGCAGCGGAGAAAGAGGCGAGCGAAGCCATTCGGTCCGTTGTAGCAACGCTGCCGAATATTAAGAAGTTAAAGCCGGAGCAAGAACAATCTTTGCTTAGGTTTATTTTGGCCATGATGTTGTGGCCCTCCTCCCCACGGGGTTCGACATACATCACGAGCAAACGTTAGCGATTGGTGGCAGATCCAGAGTGACTCTGGGCAGATCCAATAGTTTTAGACTTCAATAGAGTACCCGCCTACAAGGAAGTTAACGATTGTCAATGGAGCGGTGCCAGACTCTCTGTACAAATGAAATGTACGAGAGTCTGGTAGAACTAGGCTAGCGTGCGTCTCCCTCAGACTGTAAACGAAGCTCGGGCGCACCAGACACACGTCAGCAGCGTCTTACGTCTCACACACACACACACACACACCAGACACACGTCAGCAGCGTCTTACGTCACACACACGTCAGCAGCGTCTTACGTCACACACACACACACACACACCAGACACACGTCAGCAGCGTCTTACGTCAGCGGCGGCACTGAACGCGGATCCACAACAGAACCAGAATACACACACACACACAACACACACACACCAGACACACGTCAGCAGCGTCTTACGTCAGCGGCGGCACTGAACGCGGATCCACAACAGAACCAGAATACACACACACACACACACCGGACACACGTCAGCAGCGGCACTGAACGCAGATCCACAACAGAACCAGAATACACACACACACACACCAGACACACGTCAGCAGCGTCTTACGTCAGCGGCGGCACTGAACGCGGATCCACAACAGAACCAGAATACACACACACACACACACCAGACGCACGTCAGCAGCGTCTTACGTCAGCGGCGGCACTGAACGCGGATCCACAACAGAACCAGAATACACACACACACACACACACACACACACACACACAGCAGACACACGTCAGCAGCGTCTTACGTCAGCAGCGGCACTGAACGCGGATCCACAACAGAACCAGAATACACACACACACACACACACACACACACACAGCAGACACACGTCAGCAGCGTCACTGAACGCGGATCCACAACAGAACCAGAATACACACACACACACACACACACACACCAGACACACGTCAGCAGCGTCTTACGTCAGCGGCGGCACTGAACGCGGATCCACAACAGAACCAGAATACACACACACACACACACACACACACCAGACACACGTCAGCAGCGGCACTGAACGCGGATCCACAACAGAACCAGAATACACACACACACACACACACACCAGACACACGTCAGCAGCGTCTTACGTCAGCAGCGTCACTGAACGCGGATCCACAACAGAACCAGAATACACACACACACACACACACACACACACGCACACACACACACCAGACACACGTCAGCAGCGTCTTACGTCAGCGGTGTCACTGAACGCGGATCCACAACAGAACCAGAATACACACACACACACACACACACACCAGACAACACACACACACACACACACCAGACACACGTCAGCAGCGTCACTGAACGCGGATCCACAACAGAACCAGAATACACACACACACACACACACACCAGACACACGTCAGCGGCGGCACTGAACGCGGATCCACAACAGAACCGGAAGACAATACAATGCTGAATAAAGTCGTAGTTTTTGTTATTTTTGGAGCAAAATGTATTTTCGATGCTTCAACACACTCTAACTAACCCACTGATGTCACATGGACTACTTTGATGATGTCTTTATTTCCTTTCTGGACAAGGACAGTATACCGTACACACATTTACAATGGAGGGACAGAAAGCTCTCGGACTAAATCTAAAATATCTTAAACTGTGTTGTGAAGATGAACGGAGGTCTGACGGGCTTGGAACGACATGAGGGAGAGTCATTAATGACATCATTTTCATTTTTGGGTGAACTAACCCTTTAAGAATGTTTTCTGAAAGGTTCTTTAGGGAACCAAAAATGCTTCTTTTAAGGCATCGCTGTGGAAACCCCATTTTGGAAGCTTTATTATTAAGAGTGCACATTTATATGGCAAATATGCAAAACGTTTATGCATTTGAAATAATGTAGAACAGCCTCTGTGTCTGGTGTGTGAAGTTGATTTTCCACCCCAGTGCATGTGTAGTGTTTCCAGACCGGTGGATCTAGAGCCGGCCGCTTCTTTCATGTTCTCAACCCATCCAGAATACTGGCACTGGAGCAGAAAGTGAGATGGCCAGCGGTGATGAGGGAGGCTGGGGTTTGGAGATTTGTCGGGCAGGATAAAGCCAGCAGAATGATGTCAATTCTGGATGAACTTCAATAGCCCACCCTACGGTTTCCATGCGTTTGTGGCCATGCGAGGTCGTAACGGGGTCACAGACGAAACGTCACCATGGAGACCACATGAGAACCGCCGACTATCATCATGATCGCACTTTTTTATCTCTTCTGGAGATTTGAACTTCAGCCCATCTCACCCGCAATAAAACAGCCTTGAGCTGTGCAAAAAACACCCTGGAGGTTTCAGATACGGCAAACCACAAATATCCCTCATGACAGATGCTCAGAGTTCCTCCGTTGTATAAACAGAGCTGGATCAGACACTTTAAAAATGTATTATTGCAGGTCTTTTTATTGTGACTTTAACAGAATACAGTTACAGTTACTCAACAATAAGAAAGACCCGATGGCTTGAATGACTACAACTTCGTTGAATACGTGCCTAAACAACACACAACTAAACAATTTTGCAATGCTATCTTACTGATGAGGTTTTGTTGAAGTTACAAGAAGGACTTGTGATAGTTTGAAAGTTAAAATAGTTTGGAAAAAAAATCAGTACCGTTTCCCACTTGTATAAAATATAAAAATACACTAACGGCCACTTTATTAGGTAATAATGTATCAGTAAAAATGACCAGGTCAGAAGACAAAAATCCTTATTGTTGAGCCTTGACTCTCTCCTGGTTACACAACACCATTTTAAGTCTTTTTTAATTGTGTATAAGGCATGTGAAACTGAAGACATTTACTGATTGCCCGTCGTCAGCACAGGATTCGGTCCAAGCCAAGAAAACAATGATTTCAGATGAGCTAAATGAAAGAGTGATGTTGGGATGTGTTTATGTCTGAGTCTTTCACGGATGAACGTCCACAGGAAACACATTTGCTTTCAGACAGGTACAAAAGCGCTGGGAAACATGATGCTTTTGTTTAAATCTGTTAAAGTAGACTGTTAAAGGATACATTCATTTTATAAACGCAATAATTTTCCATAATTTTGAGCTAATATGATTGCTTCAACAGACGAATGCACAGGTTTTTAGCACGGGTGAATCAGGATATTGGACTCAGTATCACATGTTGAGACATCAATATCGGTAATGTACTTCTGATACAGCGCATGCCAATGATAACAGCCTCTTCAATGTTGAGATGAGCGACAGACAATCACTCATCCCGCAGGATAAACATTTAAATCCAGCATAATCAAAGGCTCTTTTAACTCTCTCTGATGAATTGCTAATTCACAAACTTACTTCACAGATGTTCATGTGGATTGAGGTCGAGGAGAACTTCAGAAGTTCACACTAAAACAAAGACAGAACTACTGCATACTCTTTGAAATGGGCATTAAAGCTTCTGGTTAAAGTTGGAGCAACTAATAACTGCTGATTACAATAGGCAAGGCAAGGCAAGGCAAGTTTATTTATATAGCACATTTCATACACAATGGCAATTCAAAGTGCTTTACATAGAAGAAATTAAAATAATCAAAACAAATAAGAATAATTAAAACAGTTTAGAATAAAAAATCAAATAAAGTAGTACTGGTCCACCCCTATCTGAGATGGAAGAGATTGAGCAGGTTTACGGTGCCACTGGACCTCTAGCCCAGGGACGTACTCTGCTGGGGTGGTGCTACACCAGTAATGCCCAGCGGGGCCCCCACAGAGCACGCTTCACGTGCGCTGTCTGCTGCCGTTACCCTTAACGACGCTCTCAGCGACTTCTTATACAGCAGTATAACTTACTCCTTCACTCGCCTCATCGGAGTGAAGACTCTCCCGCTCTCCTTCAAAATCTCTTCCAGAGATTATAAAAATAAGTAAATAAATAAATTAGAAATTAGAAAACAAACAAAGACAAAACCAGTACAGTAAAACGAACAGTGGCACAGTGCTCATTCAGTAAATGCATAGCTAAACAGATGTGTTTTGAGTCTGGATTTGAAAGTGACTACTGTAGGAGCAGATCTGATCTATTCTGGAAGCTGGTTCCAGCTGCGGCTGGCATAATAGCTAAAAGCAGACTCTCCTTGCTTAGAGTGAACCCTTGGTATTTCTAGCTGATGTGATCCTAATGATCTGAGTGATCTGTTGGGTTTATATTAGTGAGCATATCTGCAATATATTGAGGTCCTAGCCCATTGAATGATTTATATACCAGTAATAATACTTTAAAATCGATCCTAAATGTAACTGGGAGCCAGTGTAGAGACCTGAGGACTGGTGTGATGTGTTCATATTTTCTGGTTCTGCTCAGGATTCTGGCAGCAGCGTTCTGTATGAGCTGCAACTGTCTTATGGTCTTTTTAGGAAGGCCAGTGAGGAGTCCATTACAGTAATCCACCCTGCTGGTGATGAAAGCATGCACAAGTTTCTCTAAGTCTTGACTGGAAACAAAGCATCTAATTCTTGCAATATTTTTCAGATGATAGTATGCTGATTTAGTTATTGCTTTGACATGACTACTGAAACTAAGGTCTGACTCTAGAGACACACCAAGATTCCTGACTTGATTTTTAGTTGTTAGACCCCTAGCGTCAAGGTATGCATTCACCTTGAGAACTTCATCTTTGTTTCCAAACGCAATGACTTCAGTTTTGTCTTTGTTTAACTGAAGAAAGTTTTGGCACATCCAACCGTTGACTTCATCAATGCATTGGCACAGGGAGTCAAAGGGGCTGTAGTGGTTAGGCGATAGGGCTAAGTAGAGCTGTGTGTCGTCTGCATAGCTGTGGTAAGAGATTCGGTTCTTTCTCATTATTTGGCTCATTGGGAGCATATACAGGTTCAACAGGAGTGGTGCAAGAATTGAGCCTTGAGGGACTCCGCAAGTCATGGATGTCCACTCAGACTTATGGTCTCCTATACTCACATAATAACCTCTCCCTTCTAAGTATGACCTGAACCATTTTAGGACTATCCCAGAAAGCCCCACCCAGTTTTCCAGCCTGTCAAGAAGTATGTCGTGATCAACAGTGTCAAATGCAGCACTGAGGTCGAGTAGTACCAGCACTGATAATTTTCCTGAATCAGTATTTAAGCGAATATCGTTTATTATCTTTATGAGCGCTGTCTCTGTGCTGTGATGCGATCGGAAACCAGATTGAAAATTGTCAAAGTATCCATTCGAGATTAAGAATTTTATAGTTCTGTCAATAGTTCGACAGAAACCAGAACTGGATCTTATCCCTGAGATTGGACTGTAGTCATGTTCACATCAGCTAAATACAGTGTTCATCCCTTTATTTGAAAGGACAGTTCTCCCAGAAATGGAAATTTGTTACAAACTTGTTTGACTTACTTTCTTTTGCTGAACACAAAGAAAGATATCTTGAAGAATATTTCTGTTGTTTTTGTCTGTACAATTGAAGTCAATGGGACAATTGTTTTATTTTCTGTTTGAACATTTTAAAATCAGTGCTACATGACTAGAGAAAAACAGATAAAATGGGCCGCACAGCTGCTTTCAATATTGATAATTATCAGAAATGTTTCTTTAGCAGCAAATCAGCTTATGAGAAAGATTTCTGAAGGATCATGTGACACTGAAGACTGGAGTAATGATGCTGAAAATTCAGCTTGGCATCCCTGGAATAAATAAAATTTTACAATATATTCAATTATAAAACAGTTATTTTGTATTGTAATAATATTTTACAATATTACTGTTTTTACTGTATTTTTGAACAAATAAATGCAGCCTTAGTGAGCAGAAGAGGCTTCTTTCAAAAACATAAAAAAAATAATTATTTAAACTTTTGACCAGTGTAAACTTCCAAGAGCACAACGACACAAAACAGGTTAAAAAATGGTGACCTTGTCCTTTAAACTAAGGCATTCATTCTGACTCTAACCAATCAGATCGCAAGATTCTGCAATATATACTCTCATTACCAATCACAGAATTAAACATAAAATGGTCTGAAAATGTTGCTAAAAAAAACATGCAATTATTGCAATTTAAACACAATTCTCACACAGAATTGCTGGAAGCATAAAGTAAATATATGTTATATGATTTAGAACAATTAAATATGAGGATTTATATCTCATTGTTGTTTCCAGCATGTGTTTGGACTCACTCGGCCTAAACCCTGCTGAGCTTAAGCAATGCAATTTCATGTTGCTCAAACTCACAGAACACCCAGTGTTTTTAATAAAAACACATTGCATTTGTGCAAAACACTATTTAATGGTACAATCAAAATGTCTAAAAGCGGTTAGAGTCTCACCACATTTATGTGATGACTTTGCTTCTTACTGTGCCGACCACCCAAAAAACTAATCGCGGTGTTGTTTGCCTATAAAAGCAGTGACCCGTGAATTCCCAGTGTCAAATGCCTAGGGATGCCCGTCTAGAAAGACACACATGCACTCATGCGCCGTTTCCTGGCTATGGGTTAAATCATGAGTCGCCCTCGCTCTGGGCTTCTGGTGCCACGCGTCCTGCTAAAGTCATCAAGCTGTTTGAAGGAGCTCCGCTGCAAGTTAAATCCCTTTACATTTTACCTTTGGGACCACAAGCCCCTCACTTACTTGAAATTGTCGTCTTCCACGAACTTTTGAAGCTCCTCGATGTAGCGAACAGACATCAAGTACTTCTGCACATGCGGGAGCGTCACGAGGTGATCTGTGAGGAGGTGGAGGGTATATAAACACACGTGTGTATCAATCTGAGATCCCCCCACAGATTTCAGGGAAACGAACTGACCGTATGTGCAGGACACCTGGAGGTCAGAGATCACCCGCAGGATGTTGTTCATCTGATTGGTTCTCTGCTGAGTCTCAATGATGCTGTCAGATGCTGGATAGGCCGAGTCGATGTAAATCATGTCCAGCAGGTAGATCCCTGTGTGTGAGAAATGGAAAAGACACAGGCTCATTAAAACAGAAGTATTAATATTATTTATGGATTCACCGATATACAAATTTAGGCTGATATGATACTCATAATATAATGACCCAAGATGATGTATCGCCATGAAAAGATTTATTTTGTCATTATCACCAGCTGACTGCACATTATCTGTCTTATTTAATCCTAAAATAGTAATAATAATAATAATAAAAAGTTAATAATTAAATAAAATGTATTTACTTTGAATAAAATTGAATTAATTAATGAATTACAAATATACTTAATGTTTTTAGGAAATTTTTTTTTTTTTAAATACGTTTACTTAAATTTATTTTAAATTGTGTAAATACATGTATGTATTTTAAATATAATATAATATATTCATATTTTATATTATAAATAAATGTAGTTTATAAATAAACTTAATGTGTCTGGATTATTATTATTTTTTTAATTAATAAATTTAAACAATTTATTTGAAATTATTTAAGCAAATGTATTTAAATTAATAAATAAATCGATTTATTTACATAATACTTTATAAATGTGTTTACTGAAATATTATATATTTATATTTATATCATCATAAATAAACAGACTTAATGTGTTTGTGGAAAAAATATTTCATTTATTTGAATAAATAAAGACATGTAAATAATTTATTTGAAAATATTTAAATAAATGTAAATAAATACTTTTTCTTTATTTTCTTTATTTAAAGGTGCAGTGTGGGATTTTTAGCGGCATCTAGTGGTGAATCCTGCAAATTGCAAACAGCAAGTCACTCGCGGCCTATCCCTCGGTTTTCAAACTCGAATGAGAAGCTACGGTGGCCGACGTAAGACAAAATATGTCGTCGTCTGAGTCTGAGTCAGCAGCAGAGAGTAGTAAGTCAAGCAATGAGGTTTCTTTAGCGCTGTTTGTTCGCTTTCGGCTACGATAGAAACATACCTTCAGACCTTCATAGAAGGGGATTCCCGCGCCTATGTAGATATAAATGTCTCATTCTAAGGTAATAAAAACATAACGGTTCATTAAGTAAGGTCTTTATACACCACTGAAAACATAGTTATGGATTTTATATTGCATCTCTGTCAATAGATCCTCAGAAATATTACACAATGCACCTTACATAATATAATAATAGTAATCAGCTGATTGTCTCACGAGCGTAACCAGCACATACTCCCCACAAAGCAAACACATAATACAGCGAGGGAGAAGACCCACATGAAACTATGCAACTATATATTTTTTCTAACAGGGTAGTAAAAGTTTAGCTGGCTAATATGAGCTGTTACTGTGGCTGAGCTGGTTAAAGCGTAAGCCTTGTTTAAACTCGACGCGTCCGCATGAGCCCAAAGGTGCAAAAATGACGTGATTGTGACAGCGCGCGCGCCTCCGCATCCCCTAGACACACTTACTACACACAATAGGCTTTTTTTCTCTGATTTTGGAACTAAGCGATCGACTTAAAATGCTTCCAAGATCGACGGGTTGGTGATTCCTGTAACTGTTTTACGGTCAATGACAAGAGTATTCTACTAATCAGCTGTCTCACAAACTTAACCAGCACATTTATCCCCACATAGCAAAGCCATAACACAGCGAGGGAGAAGAATTAAGTTACATGAAACAATCCAACTACATATTTACACCACTGACAAGGGAAAAGTCACTACTCACGGTGTTTATGACTAGCTTCTTCTAGCTTCCTGCGGCTTCTCTTTCAATGTAGTGACGAAACGCGCTCTGTAACGCTGTGTGTTCGCGTTCGGCTACTGTAGAAACATGACGTCACAATATGGCGACCTTCATAGAAGGGGATTCCCGCGCCTATGTAGATATAAATGCCTCATTCTAAGGTAATAAAAACATTACGGTTTATTAAGTAAGTTCTTTATACACCACTGAACACATAGTTATGGATGTCATATTGCATTTCTGTTAATAAATACTCAAAATTTTTACACATTGCACCTTTAAATTTAATTTATTTGAAATAAAAGAAAGAAAGTAGAAAGCTAGTACAGATAAACAATAGTCTTTGTCAGTGATGTTGGCATCTGTACAGACATCTCATGATATAGCAGAAATACTCTGTTTACTCACGTAAAACTTTAAGAATGCTTATTTAAAGTCTGAAGAGATTGAGATATACAGTAGCCCCGTCATGCATGGTTATGCTGCATTACCTCAGTCAAGCTGTGATACACATGATACCTACTGACTAACAAGAACCAGACATGTACGCCAGGAACAACTGGACTCTACTAGCATTCATTTTTCCCAGAATGCATCTTAGAAATGACACAACTGCACAGCATTCACAATTACATCTTTTCGAATCTTCTAGATTTCTGCAAGTTGCTCATAAATGTAAAACATGTGATGAGAATAACATGTCACATGAGTATCTTTAATATCAGGCTGTGTTTGTGATTGAAGGAGTACTACAGTATAGTTCACACTCATGCAGTTTAGTAGACTTAACACACTTTAGTATAAACTGAACACACTGATCTCTTAAAGAAACAGTCCAGACAAAACTATATTTTCTGCCATCATTTACAAAACCCTTCATGTTGTTCCAAACCTATTTGACTTTCTTTTTTTGTGTGGAACATAAAATAAGATTTTAGACAAAGTCTAAGCTGGATTTGTTTAGCTAGGCCACAAACCATTCCATAAATTCAGTTCGGCAATATAAATCATCCACCATCTACTTTTTGTTGCATGAAAAATAGCAGCTCTGACATATGGAAGCCCATTTCCACCACATAAATAAATCATGCTTCGGTAAATTATAATTATGACAAAAACTGTTTATATTATGAGATACTAAGTAATAACTGGGCGATAAAACTAACTAACTAAACAGACACATAAACAGATAAATAACTGAGTTGAAATTGTTTTAAAACAATTGTTTGGTAAATTATAATTATGACAAAAATGATGAGATACTAAGTCAAAATATGAGATGAAAGTCAGAATTATGAGATAAAAGGTCATAATAATAACTTTTTGTCATAATTATGACATTTCAGCTGTCATAATTTAGACTTTTTTGTGTTATAATTTCAATTTATGTCATAATTATGACTTTTTAAACTCCTAATTTCAACGTTTTATCTTATACTTATGACTTTTTATGTCATGATGATTTACAAAAGTATGTTTTTTTCTTATGTGGTGGAAATGGGACATTCTACATCAAATGTTGTGTTTCATGGAGGAAGGAAAATAATAATGACATGCAGGAGAGTAGATGACAAAATGTACAATTTGGGGTGAACTACTCCTTTAATTAGATTATCTTCTATTATGAACTAAAGCACATAGACTGCGGAGACAAACTACTGAGAGTCTCAGTGATCCTCAATAAGAAGCACTGGAGAAACTCAGCTGTGGAAAGAATGAAGAATGGTTTTCCATCCGGACAGCTGAGGTCTGGAGAGTGAGAGCAGATGTATGAGGCATCAGAAAGCATGTGGCATTGCTATGGAGGAGATGGCATGGCCTCCTGAAAACTTCAGATGGGTTTCTGTAATTCACTTATGCCAGTGTACACAACATTGTTCAGAAAGTCGCTCTAAGACTCTATACAGAGGTGGACAAAGTACACAACTTTCTTACTTGAGTAAAAGTACAGATAACTCTGGTCAAATATTACTCCGTTACAAGTAAAAGTTGTAAAGGCCGATTTTTACTTAAGTAAAAGTACAGAAGTACACGTTTTTAAAAGTTTTCCACAATGGTTTCGGACACCCAAATGGCTGTTCCCTCAAATAGTGCCCTATTTAAAGTTTTGTGGCTTTTAGTATGAATATGTTAGCCTGACTGTTATCTATAAGCTAGTGTGCTCCAAAACAATGACACAATTCGCATTTAGAAGACCAAAGCCAACGTTGAAAAGGAAAATCAGGTTGATGTCAGAATCCAACATCAGATTGACGTTAATCTCCAACGTTGGACAGACGTTGCATTGTGGTTAAAAATGAAAAAAAAATTGACGTCAGAAACCAATATCAGTCAGGTTTCCAACTTTCATTTCCAACCAAAATCCAACGTCGTTGACCTTACTACTTTCTACTCAAGGACCTTGACAGAAATGTAGAGTAAAAAGTACAATATTTGTATTTCAAATGTAGTGAAGTTAAAGTAAAAAAGTTTCCAGAAGAAATAATACTCAAGTAAAGTACAGATACTCAAAAAGTTTATGCAACCAGTCCCTGCACTTCTTTGTCACTAATTGTAATTTCCATGAAAAAAGATAAATCACATCATCAGAAACAAAATATTTTATTTTAATCACAGGGCCCCATTTATGCTATTTTAAATGTTCTTAATTTAGTTTTGAGGTCTCCTAGGTTTACAGGTATCCAAAAAAACACTAATTTCTCATCATGTACACTGCAACATCAGCTCTTTTCTCACTGTGTCTGAAACAGTTTGTTCGAAGATTCGGTCTATCTAAACCCCTCCTTTCTGAGAGCTTCCTTTTCTCTGATTGGTCAGAAACGAAACACCTTTTACCATATCTGAATTTTAGCTGCTTCGACTTCCAAATATAATGTCTAGGAACAGTACAGTAGTTTTCTTGGATGTTCTTAGATGAGCTTAAACACAATGAATCTTTCAATGAAAACACCAAGTTTATCTTTACTGGGGAAAAGTGGCTGGTACTCTAGCAAATAAATGTTTCAATGGAAACCACACGGCTGGATTCAAACTGAGAGAGGAAGTCCTCACAATCTAATAAAAGCATAAACCAAACTAATATATAAAACAAGGCGCGCAGTCAAACGGCGGTGCGCTGGTAGTGATTAGCTGAGCATTATTTGAGCAAATGTCCTGGAGGGTTTGTTTAATGTGTTTAATGGCTTTTTATGGAGGTCTGGATAAACTTCTCCAGGGTGCTTGTCCTCACCAAAACAGATGGAGATGTTCATACCAAGAATCATGTTTTCTGTGCTGTTAACAAACAGATATTTAAATATAAATGACCCGTATCAGTGACACAGCATGAGAGATTCTATTAAACACCAGCACTCATTTGAGCAAGAGACTGCGAGAGGTAGTCATTTTGGTCATTGTAATGTTTCATAAATAAAATTATAATGTACCTATGTACCTGTATAGCTGTACCGGTACAAATGGCAAATAAAACTTATATCTATATCTATAATGGCATCCATCCATCCACTTCCATCTATCTATCCATCTACTTCTACTATCCATCTACTTCTACTATCCATCTACTTCTACCTATCAATGTACTTTTACTTCTATCTATCCATCTACTTCTATCTATCCATCTAATTCTATCATTCTATATCTACTGTTTTATCATCCATCCATCCATCCATCCATCCATCCATAATATCCAAGACTGCGAGTGTTAGTCATTTTGGTCATTGTAATATTTCATGAATAAAAGTATAATCATATCCATCCATCCATCCATCCGTCCATCCGTCCATCCGTCCGTCTATCCATCCATCCATCCGTCCATCCATCCATCCGTCCGTCCGTCCGTTCATCCATCCATCCATCCATCCATCCATCCATCTGTCCATCCATCCGTCCGTCCATCCATCCATCTGTCCATCCATCCGTCCGTCCATCCATCCATCTGTCCATCCATCCGTCCTTCCATCCGTCAATCTGTCCGTCCATCCATCCATCCGTCCGTCCATCCGTCCGTTCGTCCGTCCGTCCGTCCGTCCGTCCGTCCATCCATCCATCTATCCATCCATCCATCCATCCATCCATCATCCATCCGTCTATCCATCCGTCCATCCATCCGTCCATCCATCCGTCCATCCATCCGTCCATCCATCCATCCATCCATCCATCCGTCCGTCCATCCGTCCATCCGTCCGTCCATCCGTCCGTCCGTCCGTCCGTCCGTCCATCCGTCCGTCCATCCATCCATCCATCCATCCATCCGTCCATCCATCCGTCCATCCATCAAACCAAATCAATGTTAAAAACTGTTGTGCTGTTGCATATTTTTTGTGGAAACCGTAAAGGATTCATTCAAGATTCTTTGATGAATAAAAAGTTCATAAGAGCAACATTGATTTGAAATAGATGTTTATCTACCATTATAAATGTCTGATCAATTTGATCAATAAAAGTATGAATCTAGACAATTTCAGCTTCACTTAAATGGAAGCAAGTGAAGTAAAGCATATATTTTAACCTAGTCCAAATTAAGCAATAAACCATCAGAAATGTAATTCAAGTCGATGAGTTGAGAATACAACATCTCCACACATCAGTTCAATCCCACACTGACCGACCTCGACATATTCTGAGTCACACCATGGCCACATCTACACCATGACATCACCACTCAACGTGACAGCGACGCCAAGCAACATATAATCAACATCTATTCTCTGCCATTGTATTACCAAATCCAGGCTGTTTCCAAGCACAACGTCTGTGAATGGTTCAGTTTCTTCATGAAAAACATCTTTTCTTATTTCCTTTTTATATTGGGGTGTTCTTATCTACAGATCCAGCCGAATGCTTCTGCTAAACAAAGACGGAAACTCTGTTTGACAACATTGGTTGAAGGTTGTGGGAAGCTGTAACAAACACTGAACTGGAGTTTACAGCTCACCTTCTCCCTTGTTTGTGTGAGTTTTATTTAAGGTCATCTTTTGTTTTTCCAGGAAAAAGCTGATGAGATGTTCAGACTAAACAGGATCAGGGTAAAGCTCTCTGGTTCCCTTAAAAGGCAGCAGTGTGGCATCTTACATAACCCTCGTGCACGCTCCTCTTCAGAGTCTTAAAGCACATGGTGAAGACCCGTCGGATCCAACCGTTCCTTTCTTCTATTGCAACATTCCCCTTGGACAGCACAGCTCCGCATCATGTGTTGTTCTTATTACACAATCAGAGCCGTTTGCCCAAAGAGACCGTGAAAACGTGCTGAAGCAAAGCTCACGAAGATGCCGTTTGCTTCCAAGTCTGATCATCCAACACAAACCAGGTCTTTGCACAATGAGCTCTGGGTTTGATCATCCCCATGCTCTTTGTCTGATGTGTTTTATAGCTACACGTCTGCACAAGTTCCTATCTTGGATAAAAAGTTATGTTCTTGCAATCCAGACGGTTTGGATTGTTCCTCTTTATTCTGAGCCTAACCATGAGTGACAATTTGTTATGCATAATCATACAGTACATGCAAGTGACAAACAAATAAACTGATCAAATTGTTAATTGCAATTGTGTATGGCCATTAATCATCAGCAAAATGACGGTCCTAACCACATCCATGAAGCAAACCAGCACTGAACAACAATGAAATGCATATAGCACTGATAGAAAAGGAAGTCTTGATGATTTATAAGCACTGAAACATCTTTAAACATGTTGGACAAAACTGCTGCCAGGCAATGAGCTCATCCAAAAGTTTCCATACACACAAACCAGTGTCACTAATGAAAAACAAACACCACTGACTGACCTGTAAGGGAAAAATATATTTTCAATGTTTTATTTTTATATAACAAAAAATCATAATATATCAAATAAATAATTTATGAATGCTTTCATTGATAACCTTATCACATTGATATGTACCATATAAGTACTGCTCTGGCTGTTAAAATGTGAAATATATACTTTTAGGGCAGGGTTTAACTAAACCCAATAATTAACTGCAATTAAAGTCATAGAATATCAAATTAATAATATTTAAAACAAACCAACAAATAAAAGACTTACTAAAAAGGCTTCAAGTAAATGTTTTATGTCAATAACCGTTTGGCTGACAAAAACATTCACGTTTTAGGTGTACTTGTTACTGTTGTACACTGTAAAAATTATTTTTCGAAGTTGTAAATAAAACATTATTGGAGTGTGTTTAACAAGAAAATACTATTTCAGTATTTCACATTTAATTCAATCAGTTACCTGCCATTTCTTTGTAGTTATTTGTGAATTTTACCAGCTATTTCAGAGTGAAATTTGTAAATCATACACCAATTTTTTCAGTGTAGTCCATATAGTACCGTGAGGCACAGGTTTTCAAAGTAAGGTCCGTGACCCATTGCCAGGGGGTATGGCGAAATTTTTGCTATATCGTATTTGAGGATTTTAAGTTTTTTTTATCATCTGAAACATGCTATGATTTATATTCCAAAGTGACAATGGATTTAATGTCAAATAAGCAAAACATAGATTCTTAAAAGCAGGCACTTCAAGATTTCTATAGATATATGTTTCATGTCTGTGCGAGAAGTAGGCAGTAATATCTGCTTTTGGTTCATTTTTTGTTATGTGCTTCAGGAAGTTTACGGAGATTGAAATGGCAAATGTGTTTAGTTTGTTTTCTTTATTTTACAAAAGTAGCCTTTAGCCTATTATTAAGAGAAAGTCCTACATTTACAATGAGGACAGTTTGCACCAATAGATCAAGCTTATTATGTTCATTACTCTCACCCACATTAACTGGGTTTAATAACGGTTATAATTATGAGTGGGTCTAGCCTGGTCCTTGACTCCAAAAAGTTTGAAAACCCCTGCCTTAAAGTATTAATATTCAAAATATTAATAAATAACATGCATAGATTTACTTTTGAGGGGAATGTCTCCAAAAAAGAACAACAATATTTTAATTTTGAACCCTGTTTTGGATGTGACAGTACTTTCCAAAACACTGAAACACACACACAGCTGTATAGGGTACTGTACATATGATAAAGTCCTGTATTTAATAACAATAAAAATCCTTCAGAAATGGACAACCGTGCCTGTGGCTTTTGGGAAAGACCTGTGCTGAATCACAGCAGAACCGGACAGAAGGGATGTCACGTTATTCTCTGGCCAATTATGTATAAGTGCACCAATTTTATGGCTAATTTTATAGTATGAGCTCCTTTCAGAACGCATTATCATCTTCATGTGCAATTATCAGCTCTGTCTCACGTCACATGCCAAGACGGCGCTCATGTGAACATCCCAGCGAGGACGGAGCGAGCGATCGGGAGACACGTGTGCACTGCAGAGGATATGATGTAGTGGTTTGTTTCGAGGCTCTACCATCTCCATGTAAACACTCGAAGTCTTATCAGATGAGTCACTAAACAGATTTCTTGGACCAAATGGATAAAGAGGAAGCATGCTGTTCTAGTTAGAGTGTCTTTTCACCATGAACTTAACAAATAAACATTGTACAGGTTCTCAGAGTGTCTATATAATGCGTTTGCTGTAAATTATGCTTCCATTAAAAGCCATAACATCCCTTACAAGAATTTACCCATCCATAGTTTCACCTGTAAAATAACTGAGATTTACAGCAATCGTGAGTGGTTTCTATGTGCAAGTCGCCACAGTGATGTAAAATGTTGTGAGTGGTTGCCAGGGAGTTGCTATGCAAGTGTTTTTTTTTTCTGGTACAAATTAAATGTTACATATAAATATGGATGAGAGAAAGATGGTCATTCAGGTTTGGCCCTTAATCCTCCTTGTAAAAGTTGAGATGTTGATCAGTGGCTGAGGAGGAGCGTTCTTGTAATACTATAATCTAAAACAATGTTACTGTGTGTGTTTTGAGCATCTGTCTAGCAGTCTTGTTCCGAAACTGCACATGATGAATCATGACTTGTGTCTGATCAGCATCTGTTTGTAAGACACATGGCGGACTCAAGGCGGAAATGTCGCAGACAGACCTTTGTGACCTGTCTGTCAACAAACCTGCGCATTTAATAAATACCTTAAAATAAAAATCCTCTCATGAATGTTTATTGATTTTTAACTCAAGGCATTTTTATCTGTACTAAAACAAAGACAACAGATATCAATATACAGTACACACTGCCGTTCACAAGTTTGGGGTCAGTACGATTTTATGGTTGCACTTTATTACATGTACTTACAATGTACTTACCAAAGAAAGTACTGGTTAATATAAGGTAATAGGTTAAGGTTAGGTTTAGGGGTAGGTTTAGGGTTAGTACTAGTTATTACCCAGTTATTGTAATTGCTATAATAAGTACATAATATGTGTGCTTAAAAGTGCTTATTTTAAAGAAATGAATACTTGCATTCAAAGAAGGATGCATTCAATTGTTTAATAGCACGAGTAAAGACATTGATAATGTTACAAATGATTCCTATTTCAAATAAATGCTGTTCTTTTGAACTTTCTATTCATCAAAGAATCCTGGAAAAAAGTCACGATTTCCACAAAAATATGAAGAAGCACGACTGATTTCAAGATGGATAATAATCAGAAATGTTTCTTGAGCAGCAACTCATCATATTGTAGCGACACTGAAGACTGCAATGCCAGAGTTTTGAGCGATGATCCATTATCTGTGTTTAAATGCAGGATGTTTACCTCAATTATGTTAAGAATGACTCAACCACTTCACTTTGACCTCAGTTACTTTAAGACACCACGACACCAGCAGTTATTTCACCCACAGATAATGACCCGCTCATGTGGCCAAGACTCCCGCTGGAAACGGCCACCGGATCAAGACTCTCCCCACACGAATAACCTCTGAAGCCGCTCATTACGCTGCCGCTGGTTTTCACATCACCACTAAAACATCATAAACAAACAAACTGTTCAAGCAGGGGCAGCGTGGCTTGGCAACCCCCTGTCCTATAACCGTAAATCAATCCAATAAATGTGCCGGCCTGAACCGGACACGGCTCCCCTGCTGCAGATAAATGCACACAGGTTTGTGTCCAGGACTGAAGGAATGAGCCAGTGAACTGAGCTCTGCCAAACTGTGCAGGAGCTGACGTCCATTCCAGACCCCAACATTTACCGGACACAATGGTCAACAGTCAGAGGAAAACTGATTGACTAGAATGAGCAAATGAAAAACAGCGAGAGAGAACAGTAGGTGATGAGTAAAACAGACCATAATTTAACATCTTTAAAGGGTCATTCACCCAAAAATATTATTGACTCACCCTCATGGTTCTCACGTTTGGCATACATGATGGGAATATGCAGAATAGAGAATGAAAAACTGAAGATTTTCAGTGAATAGCAACTCAAGATTTCAGTCGGTCATCAAATGGACCCTATTTATTTTCTACACTGAAAAAAACAACAAAAAACAAAACATTCTTGACCAGAAGCTTTACAGTAGCTTTCTTCAGTTAAATATCAAAAATACTTAAAATAAGATGCATAATATAGAAAAGCAAATCATAAGATATTAAGAATTGCTTTCATAGACTAGAATAGGCATTTACTGCACTGGTAGATTTTTTTAAAAACCTATTTTTAAGGTTTAAGGTTTATACTTAAAACAAGAAAACAAACAAAAAATACACTTATATTCTGTGTTCTAGTCTGTGAAAACAAGTCTTAATATCATAAGCAGTGCTGCTTCTCTAATACATTTATCTTATTTCAAGGATTTGTAGATATTTAACTCGAAAAAAACGAATTAAAAACCTTTACAAAATATTTTTTTGCAGTGAACAGTACATAAATGTTCCTGGTTTTATTGTGCACATTTAGTGCAAATTAGGGCTGCACGATACTAGAAGAAAACTGACATTGCGATATTTATTTATTTATTCTGGATAGATACTGCAATATGAAAATTTAAATTTGATATACTGGACTAATTTTGTCCCAGGTCTACAGGAATGCACAGTTTTGATTCATGGAAACAGGAACAATCATTCTCAATATGATCAAGCCTTCAGACTGCCATGAGAATCGTGTGAAATCAAAGGCTGAGATGAGGCTGTGTGTGATTAGTTTATCTTTAATTACTCATATGAGTATAGAGACATGTAGAGACATTTTTTTTTCTTTAAAGTGAAAGGGCAAATGAAGTCTCCATTGACCCACTTGCTGAAACCAGCAACACAGGGAAGGTCACAGGGTTCCAGTAGCACCCGTCAATCACCAAACACAATTCAACCCTTCTAAAGGAACTGAAGGAAATTGAACTAATGAGAAAAGAGCTTTTAAAGGGGACCTTTTATGTCCCTTTTTTGTTTATGGGCTCTAGAACAGGTTTTCATGCTTAAATGTTCAAAAAACACATTATTTTCCCCATATTCTCCACTATTGCAGCTTTTCTCAGGCCCTGTCCCAAATGGCGCACTTCTTGCGGACTTTCGGTCTCGTGGACTTAAATTGCGCGTGCTTACGAGTCCGTAGGCTGTCCCATTTAGCATTTTAACGCTTTGAAGTGTGCTCAGCAGCGCCCCCTTTGTACCCTTGAAGCGGTCTTCCGCGAAGCCCGCATAGATGCAGGCTCCACGCACTAACTACCCAGGAATCCTTGCGAAAGGCCAATCAGACAACGGATGGGAGGAGATTTCGCTCACGGACAATTGTTAACATGGCTGAGAAAAAAATATTTAAGTGTAATTATCATTACGGTTTTTATGACAAGTTTATTCAAACATTATGATCATCGACCAGTGGTTGATGTCTCAAACATAGGCTAATAATAGCGAGCTGAATAATACGATGGCATTATGATTCATTAAATAAATAGAACAGAATGTCAGGGCTTTACTGAGTCATATGTAAACACAACAACAATAGGCAGCATATTTCCCCGAACCTGTAGCTCCTGTCTATAACAACAATCAGACCGTCTTCCTGTTTCCGGCGTGACGATCGAGTCTGTTCCAAAAATACCTCTCAATGCGCCCTCGCGGACTCGCGCTAAGGGCCCTATAGGTCTGCACTACTCGTCACCGAAGTGTGGACTCTGAGGAAGTCCACAAGTCCGGAGTGTGCCATTTGGGACAGGGCCCCAGTCTGTCAGTAACGCTTTGTTTAGTTCCTGTCTTGAAGCCCCTCCCTCTGAAAAGCACAGTGTGCTCTGATTGGTCGGCTGGACCAGTTTGTTGTGATTGGTCAAGCCCTTCTAACGTGCTTGAGAAATATCGCGATTAACAATTAAATATTGTCATACTACCTCATACTACTCAATCAGGCCTCGCCCCTTTATTTTGCGTATGCTTTGGGCGGGAATTATTTAAATGAGGAATATCGTGACGTGTTTGTTCCCGGAAGAAAACTCAAGACTTCAATGGAGGCGTTTCAGGGAGTTCAGAAACACTGACACTGATAAAGAGAATAACTCCCTTCGGAGTGAAGTTCTAACTTTGCAAACCTTTTTCAAGCTCAAAAAGCAATATTACACACTAAAGAAAGTTAAACATCTTCTTCATCTGTACTGTAACTGCTCTTAATATTGAATTATCGAGACAATAAAAGGATGTTGATTATATAATGGTCATCATTATTACTGTAAACTAAAAACACCACAACTTTATGCACTGCAAAAGCTGGCATAATTCTCAGTAATTTTATAGTTTAGCCACACAGCTGCGAGCAATATCATCTCAAAACTATTTAGTCTAAAATACGACTGCTACACCGCAATGAAGCATCATCATTCTCACAACACACAAAATTCATTAACACTAATCCGTATAACGTTCCATGCAGTCATTCCTCCGCTGGGAAAACGCGTGTTAATGACGGACCGTTCCAAAAGATCAGCTTCTGATTGTTGTAGATTTGTGCTTGATTTTTGTAACTATACACAGATCCTCAGTGCTTCCAGCTGGACGTCCCACACGCAGCTAAGGTAGAAGTGAGAAGTGTTTACAGCAGTTATTCTGGAGGGAAGGAACACAGCCCGTGCACGACTCCTGGGACTGTAGTGGGAATTGCCTAACATCAGCTGACAGCTGTTGGGATTTGTGGCCGGGAGCTTTGGGTCTGCAAGAATTCAGCCCATCACAGCAAATTCATCAGGACAATCACAGTCTACAACAATCATTCAGAGCAACAGCAAGCACAAACTAACCTACGTTGACACATACTTAAACACATATATACTATCGGTGAGCTGGTGTGCCGCACAACACTAGCAGAGAACATAAATGTAGTTTTTTGTAGTTTGAACAACTGAAAACGTATCCCTTGTATACAACCTATGCAATGAAGATAAAAAGAAAAACCTAAAATAACCTTTTAATAACCTAATAATACTTTTGCATAAGTGTGAACACCCTTTTATAATTGGGTATGCGGCTGTGTTCAGAATGACAATCATCAAGCTCATGTGAAACAGAACAAATCTGTCTTCACCTGAAGTGACTCTGATTAACACCAAATAAACCTCAGCTGTTCTTGTAAGAGTTTTTTCTGACATCATCTTGGTTACATGATACTATAAGAGCCATGGGCCACAAAGAGCTTATGAAGCACCAACGAGATCACATTGTTGAAAGGTATTGCTCAGATGAGGGCTACAAAAACATGTCCAAGGCATTAGCAGTACCATAAAACAGCGAAGTCATCAACAAGTGGAAAAAAGTATGGCACAACAGTGATATTATCGAGAACAGGGGATCCCTCCAAAACTGATAAGAAGACAAAGAGAAAATTGGTCAGAGACAGGATTTCACATACAAATACACTCACCAAAAGGATTATTAGGAACACCTGTTCAATTTCTCATTAATGCAATTATCTAATCAACCAATCACATGGCAGTTGCTTCAATGCATTTAGGGGTGTGGTCCTGGTCAAGACAATCTCCTGAACTCCAAACTGAATGTCAGAATGGGAAAGAAAGGTGATTTAAGCAATTTTGAGCGTGGCACGGTTGTTGGTGCCGGACGGGCCGGTCTGAGTATTTCACAATCTGCTCAGTTACTGGGATTTTCACGCACAACCATTTCAAGGGTTTACAAAGAATGGTGTGAAAAGGGAAAAACATCCAGTATGCGGCAGTCCTGTGGGCGAAAATGCCTTGTTGATGCTAGAGGTCAGAGGAGAATGGGCCGACTGATTCATGCTGATAGAAGAGAAACTTTGACTGAAATAACCACTCGTTACAACCGAGGTATGTAGCAAAGCATTTGTGAAGCCACAACACACACAACCTTGAGGCGGATGGGCAACAACAGCAGAAGACCCCACCGGGTACCACTCATCTCCACTACAAATAGGAAAAAGAGGCTACAATTTGCAAGAGCCCACCAAAATTGGACAGTTGAAGACTGGAAAAATGTTGTCTCGATTTCTGTTGAGACATTCAGACGGTAGAGTTAGAATTTGGCGTAAACAGAATGAGAACATGGATCCATCATGCCTTGTTACCACTGTGCAGGCTGGTGGTGGTGGTGTAATGGTGTGGGGGATGTTTTCTTGGCACACTTTAGGCCCCTTAGTGCCAATTGGGCATCGTTTAAATGCCACGGCCTACCTGAGCATTGTTTCTTTCCATGTCCATCCCTATATGGCCACCTCTGATGGCTACTTCCAGCAGGATAATGCATCATGTCACAAAGCTCGAATCATTTCAAATTGGTTTCTTGAACATGACAATGAGTTCACTGTACTAAAATGGCCCCCACAGTCACCAGATCTCAACCCAATAGAGCATCTTTGGGATGTGGTGGAACGGGAGCTTCGTGCCCTGGATGTGCATCCCACAAATCTCCACCAACTGCAAGATGCTATCCTATCAATATGGGCCAACATTTCTAAAGAATGCTTTCAGCACCTTGTTGAATCAATGCCACGTAGAATTAAGGCAGTTCTGAAGGCGAAATGGGGTCAAACACAGTATTAGTATGGTGTTCCTAATAATCCTTTAGGTGAGTGTATAGTCTAATCTATTCCTCATCAAAACAGTCCAACTGTTAACACATCCATCCACACAGGTGTGTGTATCTGAGCGACTCGAGGCTGCCGATTAGCATGCTGGCAAGTTAATGCAGACTGACTGAGTGTTACGACTCTACAGGGGGAGGGGAACATGTTTGAGCTGTCAGGTCATTTTTCAAGTGTGTGTTACGAGGGTGAAGGGAGCCGAACCACTCCGAAACGGCCAACGGCACCAATGTTGACTCTACAAAACCATTTGTGCCCAAATGTCTGTGATCAGTCACACGTTCAGATACGAAAACAAACAAATTAACCCAGAAAACCCACATGCAATGAATTAGCCATGGCATGTGGCCCCAAATGAGCCGAGGGCCAATTTTATTCCTGTTTGAAGGCGTAATGGACACGGTTTGATCTCTCGAGTGCTTCCAGCATGAAGGACAGCAGTGTTCGGAGTGGCCGATGAAGATGGATATAATAACAGGTTTGTTTGGGCTCATGCTCGGCTAATGAGCTGACATCATGCCTGGATGCTTTTCTCACCGTTTTAAAACAGTAGTGCTCGCTAAATAAAGAGCCGGGGTAATTTCAGGTGGTTAACCTTTGATTTTCACACTGGATAAAAGACGGAGATCTGATTGTTGCTGCGAACCAGCCAGTCTCCAGGAATATTATGGGTTTTATTGCACTTTTCGCAGCACATGCACCATTAGAGCTTTAGGCGATGGGAGCCTGGACTCCAGTCAATGGGCAATAAAAATAAAACTAGTATGATGGACTCACCACATGGAGAGGGATTTAGGAAGACGGTCCTCAGAACGAGAGGAGAGACCCTACTCGTAAAACAATCCCCCACATGCTTGAGTGTTCACTATAAAAAAGTACATATTATTGGGTGAAATAGTAGCCAAGCTCACAGTCAAAACATTAAAAAACACAGAGCTGAGCGTGTAATTGCTGAGAGAAGAATATAAATGCTGTGTCTCATGTGCAGTGATTTTATGCATATTTCTTTATGTTTTTCAGATGTTCTTGATTACGCTGCAAGTTTATTGTACATTAGACATTAGAAATATTTATTATTAAATGATGTCATCATTTACTCATGCCATTCCAAACCCATTAGACTTTGGTTTGGTTAATCTTCAAAACACAAATTAAGAAATGTCCATTGAAAGTCCAAGTAACCAAAACTGTAATCCAAAAAATTTGAATTAAGCGGTTTAATTCAAGTGTTGTAAAGAGATACGAACGCTTTAAATGGTGAACAGATTTAATTCAGGCTTTTATTCACATATAAACGCACATAAATAGAGTGAATCACATATGGTAAACACAGAAGCTCATGGGTGCGTCATGTATCACACTTTAAGCTTCCGTGTTTACTACAGTATATGTGATTTGCTCTATGTATGTGTGCCGATCAATGTTTAGATGTTCTGTAAATAAAAGCCTATAAATGTGACAATACCAGCATTTCCCTCTAGCTTTTTGAGGATTCTTAAACGCCTCTGATTGGCCATTACGAGCGCTTGCACAGATACACACGGGAGCGTTTAAAAGCAGGCGTCTATCGGTGGATCTGTCTGTGGATATATTAGGGATCCGCTGATGACGCCTGCTTTCAAACGCTCCCGTGTGTATCTGTGCAAGCACTCAGTGAAGACGACATGTTTTTGAAGCATTGATCATTGTAGCCAAATCACAGACATATATGTTGAGCGAGTCAAAACAATGGCCAATCAGAGGTGTTTAGGAATCTGTTCAACAGCGCTCAAAATGCTAGGGGGAAATGCTGATGATTTCAGTATCGCCTTGGTACTGAAGTCGGTACTTTGACAACACTACCCTGAGGACAAACACGCACACACTCTGTAGACCGTCACCTGGAACGAAACCATACCCAATCAGAGAGCATAACATGACTTTATCCAAACGATTTTATCCATGCGATTTTTCTGTAAAAAGCAGTCCAAACACTATTATCACCATTTCTCGTTCGTTTACCCTGAAGTCACGTTTGACCACGAGAGATTTTGTGTGATATCCCGTGTTCACAGTCGGGACTCTGGTTGTTTGTGAATGGAATCTGTTAGTGTGTGTGGTGTGCTATTCCCTCCACACACTATAAGAACAACACTGGTAAAGTCCCCCTGGTGAAAATCAAGTTTTTAATGTTGTTTTTGTGTCTATGTGGTGTTTTTAATATGAATTTACACATGGTTTGTCTTAAAACATAAGTCGACAGCATTGCTGAGTAGCCTGGGAAAACCCAGACAACTTCCGGCAAATTTAGATTTGCTCTGAAAGTTAGTCTGGCAAAGAGCTCATTCAAGCCCATTTCCAATCCGTCGAAATCGAGCCACCAATCAGAAACGTTGGGGCGGGCTTTACACGGTGACGACAGCGCTGGGATTTTGAAGCAGATTTTGTAGCCTACATTACAAAGATGGATGCCGCCGTCGAACATCACTCGTTGGAATCAGCTATCGCGTCTGTTTTAAGCGATTTGAACGTTTCCTTTTAGTTAAAAATCGAGCAAAGAACAACACTCGGAGATGTTTCTCCGCCGGTCTGCATACGTCATCTCCTTCATCGCTCTGATTGGGTTTAGGTCTATCTGCGACGTCCGTTGGTGACGCCCCTCTGGTTTTAACCAGGCTAATTGCTGAGTATTTTCTGCTTAAAACTGCAGTGAACCAAAGACAGTCTAAAAAACACGGTTTGAAATCGCTGGTGTTTCTGACGTCACAAACGACCTTGTAACCAATCAGATCAACGTGTGATCATCAACGAGTGGATCTCTGAGCTGGTGTGAGTGAGTGGAGGCGGGGGCTCATTTGCATATTCATAGAACTGCGTATACTAAATGAGGCAAGGGTGCAGAGTTACATTCAAGCAATTTTAAGGCATGAAGAATTGTTTTCAAGGAAAAAACATTGTTTTCATTGTGGTTTTAAGGGATTTTTTTATCGTCATGTTTGTGTCACATTTTGAAAATCTGATACAATTTAAAAAAAAAATTTAGTGTGGGCCAGCCTCACTGGCCTGAGCATTTTGAGAGTCTGAACTTTAGCATGAAAAGAGTGTGAGGAAGAGAGGAATGACACAGAAGAGCAGCTCATTATGATGTGTGTGTACACACTGTTGTTTTACAAGCGTCTTTGATCAGAGGTCACAGGGACAGGGTTGTCCTGTACAAATAAAGGTCCTGTGGGGAGTCTCCTTTCAGGTCGGACATTCCTCTAGAGCGTCTTGATGACAGACGTCTTCCCCGTTCTGTGAAGCTTCAGGTAATAAAGAACGCCATTGCGAATGGGGTCACTCAGCACGTTATAAACTTGTGTAAATACTAACGAATATAAAATATGTTTTATACACTCCCTTTCAAAAGTTTGGGGTTAGTAAGATTTTTAAAATGTTTTTAAAAAGCCTCTTCTGCTCACCAAGGCTGCATTTATCTGATAAAAAATACAGTAAAAATATTATTACAATTTAAAATAACTGTTATCTATGTGAATTTATTTGATTCCAGCACTGGTAAGGTGTTGTGGGGTTGATAAGGTGTTTTAAGTAGTTGCTATATGTTGTGTTCATGAGTGAATTATGTTGTGACAACTATTTTAAAGTGTTGTGTAATGATGTAGTGAACGTAAACAAGATGGCGAACTTCGCTACTTCATGTCTCGTGTGTTTCTTTGCTCATTATCTCCTGACAGATACCACACTATGATTGGTTGCCAGGTGGTCACATGTGAAAAGAATCCCCATCAAGTCCTAATTAGCATTAGTGATAATGATCCTTTCTACTAACGATAAAAAAGTCCACAATAAACACGCTTGACAATCGTTCGCTTGCAGATCGGATGTGCCATTTAGCGAAGTGAGAACGCTCGCATTGTAAGACGCCAGTAGTTTTATTATTTATTTATTTATTTCATGTTTTAATTCAGCGTAATTAAAGATAATGTTAATTCAGTGGAGTAACCAAATTAAATGTTTTTTTTTTATTTAGCTTTTTTTTTTTAAATAAAACTATTTTAACTTCCCCCATCTGCAATTTTTGTTTTACTGAAATACATTTTCATGCAGTGTTGGTTTCGTTAACTAAAACTATTAAATGACGAATGTTGAATGAAGACCATAAACAAAACAAAAAATAAGCACAAAAAAATGTAAACTGAAAAAAGTAGCAAAATTACTAACTGAAGAATAATGATCCTTTTCACTACCATAAAGAATTACTTCAATAAACAGATAATCTACTGAAACACATTTCCATGATGATGCCAGTGTTGTAATCCTTATCTAAAACTATTAAAAAACATATTTGTTACATTAAATAAACATAAAAATAAATAAAAATGTAATTAAAATATAAATAAAAAACTTAAAGTTGAAGTATTAAAATGACTAAGGCACACGATACAGGCACACATGCTGGATAATTGACAGAAACGGGAGGGATGACGTGAGGAGATTAAACCGGCTCTCCGTTTACCCCTGCGGCCCCAGATGGACCACCAACACGGACCCCGTCCCGTTAGGTGTGTGTGGGGCTGCATTACACACCGCTGAAACAGACCCCTCAAACACTGGCCCACAAAGCTAAACGGAAAAACAAATAACGCTGCTTTACGACAATGTCCATTTCTCAGTGTGATTTCCTAAATGTTTTTAGATTTACTGTAAGTCTGAGCTCTTACCTCATCCCATTTTACAGCTGAGGCTAAAAGCAGCATCTGCTGCCAAACTATGATCCCATTCGCAGAACATCGAAGGAAAAGTTGCACAATCCAACACTTCGAGTGGAGTCAAAGCTTCACATCATGACTTGTGCTAAAGCATGTCCTGAGCCATTTCAACCTTATTTATTGGTAAAAAGGAACACAAAACTGGCTGTTCCTTAGTAGGGTGATACAACATTTTGTTTAACATAAAACCAAAATGGTCCATTTACTCTAAACATGTTCCTGGTCTTACTGTGAACGATTCATTAGTGTATGTTATTCCATATAAAAATATTTGCCTTCATAAATATTTGTCTTTTTTAACTGACGTGGTCCAATTAATCCACAATGGATCGAATGATGTCCAGTTCATTTTATTTATTGTATTCAGAAATATTTCAGATTATGAATATTAGTGTTGAGTTAATTTAGTTAATTGTAGAACTAGTTCAGTTCAATAACAGTGCCAATGTTGCAAAGTTAATCAATTATGAAACAAGTTCCTCTTTAAGCAGCTGTACATATTGAAAATATTGTTATTATACATCAGCTCAATTCAGTTAAATTACTGAATTACTGAATATAATATAACAGCAAATTAATTGTCTTTTAACCCATAATACAAAATATATTTCTAACAGAAAAACGACAAAAAGGACAATAAAAGAGAGTCTAAATGTTCTACTTTAATTTTATTTTTGGAGCTCAAATCACTTTCACTATATGTGGAAATAAGAGACTCATAACAAATAAAACTATATCTGATTTTGTGTTTCACTCTTCCATAGTTCTCTTCCATGGAAGAGTGAAAATAATGCCAATTTGGGTTTGAAATGACATTATGGGAGATGCAATAATGACAGTATTTTCATATTTAAGTGAACTATTCCTTTAATAAAAGATGGGCATTGTAATATCTTTTTGTGTTTAACCATTAAAGTCAGCATTAACGGAAGTTGCTCTCGTCTTTTCTTCTCTATTGTGTCGTACTGTATATCCGAGTGAAACTGCTTCTGGAACAAGAACAAATGTAGGGCGGGGCTTGATTTTGTCCAATGGGAATTGATTGGATGGTTCTGGTTTGCTATTGGTGGATCTCACGTGAGTGACAGGTTGCCCCGCCCTCATTCATCAGAGAAAAGAAGAAATGTCGCAACAAGGCACATGCATTTAATACAATAATGATGTGCAGGGAGAAATCATTTATAATAAACACTGCAATACTCAATAAAAGAAGAGCTCAATCAACTCACTGCGCTAGACATCTAAAACATCTTGCTGAATCTTTCCAATCGGATTTCCCTAATAGATTCCTGAAATTAATTGACATACAGTCCTTTTGTGTGGCCCAAAACAGCATGAGGCAGATTTACTGTAGACATGCAGAGCGCTGCTGTTTTCACCGACGGATTTACACTGAACAAAGCGAGAACATGCAGCGACGCCGGGTCAAGTTGCAAGCGACTCCCAGGAGTCCAGCTCAGCCGTGGAATATCAGCATTAATCTTTTCATGCTGAAAAATACCATGTCTCCTTTCTTGCAGACTCTTGCGTGAGTTTTCCCTGAGCACCGGGCGGATTGCGAGGCTTAAGATGCTATTGTTAGAGTGATTGACACATGAACGAGTGTGAGAGACCACACAGCAGGACAAATGAGTGAGTCAGCGGGAACAGAAAACACTCATCAGCCTTCTCTTCAGTAATCTCGTTACGGACAGATCCAGGCACAGTATGACCAGCAGTTCTAGTCAAATAAAACGAACCTTCTCTGAACAAAATGTGACCAGTGCAAAATGTCAGCATAATGCCATAAAGTCTCCCCTCAAGCTTCCTTTAATGTGCGTCAGTGGGATTTAACCATGTGATGAGCAATAGTCACAATATAATAGAGATACAGTGCAAATTCTGATACTTTGCTGAAGATGTGTTCGTGCTGACAGGTGGAGGAGTGTGTGAATGTGTGTGTGGCATGCAGCTGTATTAGCCATCTGCTTTTTTTTGTCCGCAGGGGTCGCTGAAACAGTTGGACACACTTGCAGAAGCCCTGATTCTGACCCTTACTTACTCCACAAACCCAGACCACCATCTAACCATCATACAAATCCCTCTCCTTAGAATCAGCTCATTAAATCACTGCAAACTTGCCATTTATAGAGCATTTCCAAAGAGTTTTCAGTAATCATTTATATGAAGCCTGTATATAATCAAAGCGGTATGTGGTTTTAATTAATAATAATTTTACTAGTAATAAATAATTTTAATTAATCATTTAAATTCATTTAAAATTAAAGGAATCATTAAATTAATCATTGTCATTTTAATAATTAAAATTGTTAAACAATTTATTACAACTGGTTACAGTTCACAATAACATACGATTTATAAGTTGAATTATAAACAGGGTTTCTACAGGTATCTTCAAATTAAATTTAATGCCTTTTTAATGCCTTTTTAATGCCATTTTAAAATGTTTTAATGCCATATACGACCCATGACTAACCACATATATATATATATATATATATATATATATATATATATATATTACATGTTTTTTTTTCTGGAACACATAGATGTAAGGACGGGTCGCATGAATGGTGGTGTTTCATTAGTAATAATATTATTAGTGTTTTTGTTGTTGTTATTAATAATTGCTCACACTTGCAATAGAGAAGATTTGACACATGGCACTGACAATTCAACCAAATACAAAGTATTTATTCTCTTCCTCTTCTACCTGCACCGTCTTCTCCTCTAATGGGCCCTTTTCGCCACCTTCTCTGGGCCGGCATCCTCTAACCTGGCCTTTTTAGGGGGCTTTCCTCTCAGGGCGGATGAGAGGATGCTTAATTGCTTTTTACCTGACATCTTTGAAAGACAGATGCAATGATTAATGCATCCATGGCCCGGATACAATTATAAAATATGACATGATTTTAAAAGTGACCTATAACATCGACTATGCAATACACTTTAATTTATTTAGTGCTTATAAAATTATTAAGCCTATTTGGAGAGAGAGATGTTTATAATCTGACAATATGTCAGTCATCGTGTGATAACGAAAATATGATTAGGCCTAAACTACTTGTTCTGAGCAGGTGTTGTCAGTGAACAGGCTGTAAAAGTAACTGTTGTCTAAGTTACAGACACTCATGAAAAACTCATGCTTATTATCTGGGAAACGTTTCTCTAGCAGCAATCAAGTTGCCATTGTTTGTGTCAAACAAGTTGTGAATTTTTTGTAACATTCAAACAGGAGATCATGACTTATCTTGAATCTTACCCAGATACAATGTTCGGCGGGAGTGCGTGACAAAAGACCGAAATGAGTGACTGTCACGCTCAATGCGTGACACTTGAGAGCCCTGGGTCAAAGAGTATAGAAGAACAATATACGGTCTTTGCCTGCGTTCTGTTGTTGTGGCTCGTGCACAACACTTCTCTCGGACGCGAGCTTCAATCCGTTGCGGAGAGACTCTCTTTACTCGCTACTAGCAACATATATTAGATCTCATTAAACGAAAAATTAAACACAATGTACTATTTAAATCTAACGCCGATTTGTGGCCGTCACACTGCATATGGGGTTTTACGGCGCCGATTCCCATTATTGTCCACAACTTTAAATGCTTTTTTTACAAACGCCGCAAAATCCTTCATCATTTTTACCACTAACGGGCTGCAACCATGTCTTAAAAGTGTTGTTTTCCAGCCACTTTGGCTGGAATTTGCACTCACATTTTTCCAAGGTTAAGACCTGTCCACCGCTGTAACGTTACAACAGACCCGCGTCACCTCTCCGCATCACGGCACTTTTGCTCCGGCCAGAAGCAATTACCAAACTGGTTCCGCGTATTTATCACACAAACGTACATATTTTGCGACAGCAAATACAAATGATTAATTATGGAGGCTATATTCAAATAAATTTATATAAAATTCTCTTCAAAACTATAAAAAAATTTAATGCCTGTAAGAATCAAATTTAATGCTTTTTAATGCCTTTTAAGGCCTTAATTTTCGCAAAATCCATTTAATGACTTTTAATGCTTTTTAATGCCCCGCGGAAACCCTGTATAAAGCATATAATAAATACATTAACATTGCTTTAAAATGCATTTTATAAAGTGGATAGTTGACACAAAATTATTATTAATCTATTATGTTTTAAATGAATACTTTTGATTACATTAGAATTGTTATTAAATGTTTGTGTTGTAAAGGTGTTGTTCTGAATTGCAACCAGAGTTATGATAAATTATATTTAACAATTAAGTATATTAATAATTAAAATAATTACTCACCTAAGAGTATAATGCATATGGAAAATCTGAAATAATAATTGTTAAATGATCCCTTATCATGCATTAGACTCTTTAAATTAAAGAAAAAAAATGTATTAAAAAAGGCATGATGCATTAAAGCACGATATATACAAGCTTCAATGCTTTCAGAGATGAAGTTGACGATACAGCTGCTCTCTTGTACAGTTGTATGAACACCTGAGTAAAGCAAGCATTCCCACTGATCACTTCCCAGTAATCCCAAACAGGGAAGATCAATGTGCTGACGAGACACAGCCGCTCACAAGGTTTGGCATTAAGACGGACATAATGGAAAGCGCATCGCCAGCCGAAACACAACAACACACTCCTTCCGAGAGGAGCTGTTCAAGTTCATTCAGTGCATCACCTCTATATCAGCATCAATCATCTGGACAACAGGAGGAAGTGAGATCATGCATGAACATCTATCTAAATATCTACATAATAAACTCTAGATTAGAAATGTACATGATACAAACTACATCTTGTATTGATGAATATAACATATGGTGATCAGAAGCTAAATGTCAGATTCAAAATGAATAACCATAACAACACAATAAATAGCATCATTAATAGTAACATGATGATCAATACCACAGAGGTGACTTTAATTTAACCGAGTTAAGTGTTCGCTATAAGCTCACTCGTAAATAATTTGATCATGTTTAATAGTGTTTAAAGTCATTTCAAGTTAATTTAGTTTTAAATGTAGCAAGTGATGAAATCTGAGATCTGAGTTGTAATCAGCCCCTCCATTTCCACCAGTTTGACCCATTCATAGTTCAGAGGTTATCGTGACATTAAAAGCATAATCAGCCAATCACAGTGAGATGATGCACTGAATCTCTCTCACGCGACTTTTCATGTCATATTTTAGGAGCTCAGGGAAAATCAGGGAGCTCAAGAGAGGCAAAACACACTCTTGCTTTCAAACTTCAGAAATCTAAGAGATTTACACAGTATTTGTTCTCATATACTCATAAAAATAATGGTTCTTTATTGGCATCTATGGTTCCATAAAGAACTTTATTTTATAGTGGAAAAGGTTTCTTTAGAATGTTCTTCACGACAAGAAAAAGAAAATGGTTCTTTTAACAACTGCACTCTTAAAAATAAAGCTTTTCACAGGGTTTTCACAGTTTTGCCATAGAACAACCATGGAAGCTTGTTTCCGCCACAGAATGAAAAATAAAAAAGGTAATTGCGACTTTTTATCTCACAATTCTGACTTTTTTTCTCAGAATTGAGAGATATAAAGTCAGAATTGCGTGTTATAAAGTCACAATTGCGAGATATAAAGTCAGAATTGCGTGATATAAAGTCGAAATTGCGTGTTGTAAAGTCAGAATTGTGAGATATAAACTATTCTGAGGGGATCTTTTTTTTTTTTTTTTAGAATTGGCCTGATTACACGCAATTGCGAGTTTATATCTCACAATTCTGAGAAAAGATGTCAGAATCTCGAGATATAAACTCGCAATTATGTGTTATAAAGTCAGAATTGCGAGATGTAAACTAGAGTTGCGAGATAAAAAGTCGCAATTCTGTCTTTTTTTCTCGCAATTGCGACTTTATTTCTCAGAATTGCGACTTTATATCTTGCAATTGCGACTTTATTTCTCACAATTCTGACTTCATATCTCGCAATTGTGAGATAAAAAGTCGCAATTATTATTATTTATTTTTTTATTCAGTGGCGGAAACAATCTTCCATAATCATCGGTTTCCAAAAGAACCTTCCAGTGATAAAAAAACATGTGTTTTTCTTAGTGTGAAGAACATTTTAATAATCTAAAAAACTTTTTTCAACTATAAAGAACCATTTATGGAATGGAAAGATTCCATGGATGTTAAAGTTTCTTCATGGAACCATCGATGCCAATAAAGAACATTTATTTTTAAGAGTGTGTTTACTGAAAGTTTATTTGGGGAAACAGAAATGTTTCTTCCACTGGATCACTGTGAAAACCCCCTTTTGAAACCTTTTTTATGAGTGTATTTCATATAATATTGGTTTTGTTTTATACTTGTATGGTCTCATCCAAATATGCGTAACAATAAGCCTTAACAAACACCACAAAGAAATGTTTTAAAGGTGCATCTTTTCAGATTTAAGCAGGTGGAATACGTGTGTGAATAGATGAACAGAGGTGAAGAGATATTTAACTGTTTACTTTTACCATATCAATAGTTCATCTTAGTAATGACCATTATTCTTGTGCAAGGGGGCGGGGAAAGGGGCGGAGCCACCAAACAACAACACCATTACCACAAACCACAGAGAGAGAGAGAGAGAGAGAGAGAGAGAGAGAGAGGAAGGGGAAGAGAGACAGCTGTGTGTTCTTTGTGTTTTCCGTGCATATGAGTGGAAGTTAAGGACATCTCCCTCTAAATCAAAGTGTCACTCTGAACAGTGAACAGCAAGCAGCCGGAGGATCATTTGGACAGAGACACTCACAAGAGATGCAGACACATGCTGGGACACACGGACCAAACTTAAACTGCACTTAAACCGGGACACACGATGAGACTGTCACCCATCATCATATGACAGCAACAGGAGACACACTGAAGAGGGAACGAATAGGACAGTAGCGGATCGGTGATGACTTTCACTTCAGGGACGACAACATCCAACCTGTCCTGACAGAGATTAAAAGGATAAAGCAGAGAGATAGAGAGAAAAAGCCCGGCAACTTCTGCACACTATCCTGGTAAGAGCTGTTTGATTATAAACCAGCATAACTGAAGTCAAATCAATCATGTTATCTGGTGTTCACCTTTATATGTGTTACAAAGACCCAGCACATTCATAGACTGGCACAGAAAGGGCACTTATGCATATCCATTGTAGAAATGTGCATGAGTTTGCATGAGATTTTATTCTTTGCCAGATCTGGATATTTTAAAAATAAAAATACCTAGATGAACCCTGATGGCACTCCAAAAGCAGTTTACATGGATTCATTGGGCAGATCCTCAAATCATAAGCAAGTTATTTTTATTTTTTTATTATTAAATATTTTAGAAATAAACAGTTATGACAAAATTATATTTACTAGATATTTCCCTGACTTTTACTATACACTGTGGCATAGTGCTTGAAACATCGGTCATGGGTTCGATTCTTAGAAAATGCATAAACTGATTAAATGCAAGGTTAAAGGCATCTGCCAAACTCATAAATGCAAATCTATAAAAGCAGAAATTTGCACAATATGCTCATCAAACTGTTAGATAAATGCATAAGTGAGGAATGTTCCACATGGTGAAGCTGCGTGTCCCGAACAGCAGTGAAGTTAATGATCCTCACACTTTCCACAGGAACAATTACTGCCTGAACTTCACATTACGCTTTCGGGTACTGGAGGATTAGAGGTTAGCACGTTACGCACATCTAGCTTCAACAAGAGCTTTTAACTACCTAATTATGAGTTCGAAATCGCATTTTCTCAAAGAACACACAGCTATATTTGAGAACAAACACCACAAATGACTCTTTTTGAATGAATTAAAAATCCTGTAGAAATGCATCCCACAGCCACACACAGGAACCCCTTGAGCTGGATTTGTGCCCGAAAGACACACTCTCAGTCTCAAAGTAAAGACTACATTTGCATTTCCTAAGAGAATACTAGCGCTTGCAAGCCTGCAGAAAAAAGAATATTAAGTTATTGTTAATGCATGCTGAAAATAATCCAGAAAGAGAAGAAATCTGAGACGGAGAGAAGCGGAGACTCCGCTGACATCAGCAGCTCAAGCAGGAAGCCCACTATGACATCATCACAGTCGGAATCAGATTTTAAATCTGTGAAATGAGAGTCAGATCTTGAATTCTTAACAATGATGTAATGCTGGGACTCTATGGAACTGTTTTTGGCAACGCACATAACAGCAAAACAGATCCATGTGCAGCTTCATCCGTGATGACACCAGCATACAGCATCTCACGAATATTAAGGAAAAATAATCAATGTGATAGAAGCAAGTTACCGAACACCTCTAACTCATCATTTTGATATGACATGACATCACAATTAGCAGGCGCAGATTTATAAAATTCTGAATTCGACAAGGACAAACTTTTTTTTTCTTTTTTTTTGGGAGAATCACATATAAATGATCATACTGATAAGATGTAAAGGGTTAGCCATAATGCAAAGGGATATTTTTTACACGAAATGTGTTAAAAGGGTCATAAATCAACAACAAGAAGTGTGAATCCAGTGCAGAAATGAAATACAAGGTTGGAAACGTCTTAATACCCAACAGACAGTGGGTATGTTTCCTGAATCAATGGCAAGACAACAACAACAAAAACAACAACAACAAAAATATATGATTCATCATGCATGTTTGTATCATGAGGTTATCCTTGCTGAGTGTCTTGAGCAATCTTGTTTATTTTCCAGTCGATTGGAATATATTTTCCATTGATGACTCAAGGCTATGAATGTGTGTTTGTCCATTCAGTCCAAACCACAAGGAGCAGTGATTCAGATATTAAAAATAAAGAAATATATATATATTTTTTGTATCAAGTGGTAAGCTACAGATACATCACCTCCCTGTGGCAGTACTAATGTTTTAGGGCTCTACATACAGGTTTGGTCTCAGAAACGATGCCTGAAATGAGTGGGAAGGAGCACGCACTTACTAATGAGCACAATGAAAAACATGGACCGCTGAGTCCGTTGCTATGGGAGACTCTCTACACACACACACACAACACACCAGGAACTGCGTGTGATCGATTTTCCCATCAGTGAAATAGTGCATTCCAGTCCTAGGGTGTAAATCTATGACTCAGAGATTACAGATTCAGGCTAAATCTGACATTAAACATCCATAAACATTTATCTACATAGGAAACCTTAAACTGATAGCATGTGTGCATCTGGATGCATCTGTGTATATAACTCATCAATGCTTTGTAAAGTCTAAGGATTTGATCTGATGTTTATAGACTCTATAAAACTCAGATTTTAGATGCTACATGTTGTTTTGTGCATCGTAAGGTTTGCAGCAGAACTTGTTAGAAAAGGAGTTTGATGTTGAGAAACTAAATGCCTCTCCTCTTGTGAGCTGATTCATGCCTAATGCTTTAGATGACGATGGCTGAGCTGCGTTTTTGGATAAGAAGAGAGAATTGCATATGGTTGGTGAAAAGAGATCATCGTTGTGAATGCAAGTTCGCACTACCAGTGTAATCTGATTCACAAACAATTGACTTTATGAACTGATTCTTGTAATGTCTCATGAATTAACAAGTTACCAGTTTCAAATCAGGCTGATGAATCATTCCCTAAATGAACTCAACGCTTCAGTGACCAAATTACCATGATTTAACTTTACCATTACAATGTCACTAATGCCTGCCAAAATTAATATAATAATCTTTAAATCATTTATTTTCATTAAAATGTAATATTTGCATTAAAACTAATATAAATGAATATAATTGCAGGTTGTCATATGATCAACTATTTAGTACTGATTTAGCGAAAAATTCATCAGACTGATTCAAACCAGTATCTTTTGTGCATTTGGTTCTCTTTTTGAATAATTTAAAAAGAACCGATTCATAAGAGTCATTTGTGTGTGAATCAGAGTACACTGGGCAAACAAACTTACATTCACAACTAAAATATGAGTTATTTTGCTGTGGTGCTGGAGATTCAGTCTCTGGAAAACCACCAACCATGTTTAATTCTCCCTACTTATCTGTTCTTCAATGACACAATACGCGATATAGACACGCAACACGTTACGTACATCGCAAAACTTGTGCGGTCAAACTTGTGCATATAGCAAAACCACTAGTGTGGCCCAGTGTTTAAAGATCTAGACTGGTATCAAAAGGCATTTAGCCTTAAATCCTGCAAGGCAAAATTTGTAAGCTATTAGAATTGGGTAATTCTAATGGTGTAGAGTAATTTACTTCAGATAAAAGCATCTGCTAAATCCTACTTACAGATGCTTTACCAGGGCACAACAGACCTGTTCTTTGGAAAATCACCAAATACATTCCAAGGCCCCGTGTTTTTAACACAATACATGTTTCAATAGCTAATGGCTTTCAGATAAATGAACAGTTCATTCAACAAAAGGATTCGCATGACAACTTTTAGGGTTGCACTTCAAACTGGACGTAAACTTGCTTTCTGTCTGTGCTGTTTTTTAATTGTCATTCTACAGTATGACCACATGGGTCCGACGGGCCGTTGCATTAGATCTGAATTAGCCAACTGCTTTAAGATTGCATGGGAAGCCAAATCGAACAGCTCCTCCTCTTTTTTAAAATAGCCAATAGCGTTTCGTTTATATCTCGGTTCGAGCTGTTGAGCTTGATAAAGCCACAGTTTCCTCCTAATCTCTAACCGTTTCTCCTCTTAATTTCCTTCATATCGCTTTAAAATACAGCATTCAGTGCAGAATTCAAACGGGTCTGATATGTTTTCTGGTCAGCGGCGACTCGATCACATGATCCGCTCTGTGTATCGTGTCTCTGGACCGGAGCTGCGGAGGTTCGCGTGACACTAACATGACTTTTCCCGATGGAAAGCATATTTACACTGTCTGAATTGTTCCCTGTCCCCTATATAGTGCACTGTGTGCCATTCACCATGTAGAAAACAGTAAATGTGTGAACAAGTGACCGATTCAGCCGCAGCTTCAGAGTCTGTTTATAATGTAGGGGGCGGAGCTTCAGATTCTAGAGAGCATTTGATTGGACAGAAAATCTGATGAGAAGCTGAAGTGCAGAGTGATGTCATCAAAATCACTGATCCATATTGGCGGAAGTGAGAGACTGTAAGATTTAAATGCTTATATCTTCTAAATGCGAATTTTGTCAGCACACGTTAGTTCATAGATAACAGTAAGGCTAACATATTCATACTAAAAGCCTAAAAACGTAAAGACTTAAAGACTTTAAGGCCCATTCACACCAAGAACAGTAACAATAAAGATAACTAACGATAACTATATTAGAGTCCACACCAGCAGACGATATTGTTCTGTTTATTATAAGCACACGCTGCGGTTCTGTCGTCTGTCACTTTAAATGCTCGAGGGATGGATTCTGATTGGTTGTCAATATTTGTATCGTTCATTAGCTGGAAAAAAGTGATGAAAGTTCTAAAAGTGACTCATCACGGCGCCAAATAATATCCTATACGTCCATATTAGAAATAAGTCGAGACACCTTTAATTCTATAGCGCTTTTTACAATACAGATTGTTTCAAAGCAGCTTCACAGGGATAACAGCAAAATGTTTTGTTTCTTACTGCTGTACAGCAGATCTTGAAGAAAATAGTGTGATAGTCCAGCTTAAGTAAGTTCAGTGATGGTTCAGTTTTGTTGTAAAAAAGTTATTAATGTAGTTTGATTTATATATACAGCCACTCTAGAAAAAACAGTGATGTCATCGTCCAGCTCAGTTGTCAATGCAGGCAGATCAATAATATTGTTGAATATTAAGTGTCCCCAATTAAGCAAGCCAAAAGCCAAAGGTGACAGTGGCAAGGAACAAACTCCATCAGGTGACAGAATGGAGAAAAAACCTTGGGCGAAACGAGGCTCCGCCGGGGGCCAGTTCTGGCCAATGGTTGAACAGTGTATGATTATGATTCAGACAGCATTATAGGTCAGAACTCAGATTGGATCAAAACATTCAGAATATTAATCCAGTTAATCTGGTTGAAGATCGAGTCATCAAGCCGGTATGGAGACGAGTTTGTTAAGGATCAGTTCCGATGAGGCAATGTGTTATGCATTTGATGAAATTAGATTAAAACAGTGGCTAATAGTGAGTTCATTATTTGTGCTGTGGGGTATGTGAAAAATGGCAGTAAAAATAACCATACTTAGCATAATCAGAATTATAAAAATCGCCTGTAAATAAAAGTGAAAATGTTTGCTCGTGTCATGTAAATATCTTCCTTACTCTTATTATTGGAAATAATTGCATTATTAGTGCACATGTAAACATTGTCATTGATTAAAAAAATTTTTTTTTAAACACCTAGGCAGTAAATCATCATATTAGAGTGATTTCTGAAGGATCATGTGATGCTGAAAATGCAGCTTTGATCACAGGAATAAATTCCAGTACAAAATATATTCATATAGAAAACTTCTTTAAAATAGTAATAATATTTTACTGTATTTTTAATCAAATAAATGAATCCTGGGTAGGTGTGAGAGAATCCTTATATATAAATACACGACTTCTCATGGGGATACAAATAAATATTCCAACTGAGTATTCAATAAACTCTTATTTGATTATGTTCCAGCACAGAGACACATCTCAGAGAGTCATGACTGTCATCACTTTGAAGCGTTTTCTTCTGGCCCTGCTGACCATCACCCTATCCAGACCCGACTCCGCTTCGATCGGCGTCGCTGAGGAGTTTGAAAGCCGAGATGATGTACTTGAAAGCGAGTTCATGTATGCCGGTCGATCCAAACGCTCCCCGGACCCTCCCAGTGCCTCTGACGTGGACAAATGCTCCTACACCTTCATCGTGCCTCAGCGGAAGACCACAGGTGCGATCTGTGTGAACTCGAAAGAGCCCGAAGCCCTGCTGGAGAACCGCGTGAACAAGCAGGAGCTGGAGCTGCTGAACGGAGAGCTTCACAAGCAGCGGCGTCAGATCGAGACACTACAGCAGCTGGTGGAGGTGGACGGTGGCGTGGTGAACGAAGTCAAGCTCCTTCGCAAGGAGTCGCGCAACATGAACGCCCGAGTGACGCAGCTCTACATGCAGCTGCTGCACGAGATCATACGCAAGAGAGACAACGCGCTGGAGCTTTCTCAGCTGGAGAACCGTGTGCTGAATCACACGTCAGAGATGCAGCATCTAACCGCACGCTATCGGGACCTGGAGCACAAATACCAGAACTTGGCATCGCTTGCGGGAAACCAGAGCGCGCTCATCGCGCAGCTGGAAGAGCAGTGCAGAAGAGGAGGTGTTGGAGCTGGTGTTGTACGACAAGCACGACCGTACCAGCCTCCTGTAATCCCAGCACAGACACCTCAACATCGACAACCACCTCCACCTCCGGTCCACCATTCCCCCGCCAGGCCTTTCCACCCGCCGACCTACACACGCAACAACCTCCAGATCACCAATGAAATCCAGAGTGACCAAAACGCCAAAGCAATGCCACCAAGTTTACCGACCATAGCCTCTGAAACACACAGCTCCTCAACAGATAAACCCTCAGGTGAGTGTCTCTTCCACAACGAATCAGATGTGAATAAAACAAATGTGGCTACCAGAGATTTACTATAAAAAAAAAAATTAAATTGACAGTATATTTCATGAACTGATAATGTTAATATACAGTACCAACCTACTGAAGTACTAAACTCTGTTATACACTGACAACAACCTTAAAGGGATACTCCACTTTTTTTTGTAAATAGGCTCATTTTACAACTCCCCCAGAGTTAAACTGTTGAGTTTTACCGTTTTTGAATCCATTCAGCCGATCTCCGGTTGTGGCGGTAGCACTTTTAGCATAGCTTAGCATACATCATTGAAGTGGACAAGACCATTAGCATTTCTAAAAAAAAAAAAATGACCAAAGAGTTTCGATATTTTTCCTATTTAAAACTTGACTCTTCTGTAGTTACATCGTGCACTAAGACCAACGTAAAATGTAAAGTTGCGATTTTCTAGGCTGATATGGCTAGGAACTATACTCTCATTCCTGCGTAATAATCAAGAAACTTTACTGCCATACCATGAGTGCAGCAGGCGTAATGATATGACGCAGCGCCTGAAAATAGGCCACCTTCCGTCAACACAACGGAACTATTTTCAGGCGCTGCGTCATATCATTACGCCTGCTGCTCTCATGGTACGGCAGTAAAGTTTCTTGATTATTACGCAGGAATGAGAGTATAGTTCCTAGCCATATCAGCCTAGAAAATCGCAACTTTACATTTTCCGTCGGTCTTAGTGCACGATGTAACTACAGAAGAGTCAAGTTCTAAATAGGAAAAATATCGAAACTCTTTGGTCATTTTTTTTTTTTTGTACATGCTAGTGGTCTTGTCCACTTCAATGATGTATGCTAAGCTATGCTAAAAGTGGTACCGCCAGAACCGGAGATCGGCTGAATGGATTCAAAAACGGTAAAACTGAACAGTTTAACTCTGGGGGAGTTGTACAAGGAGCCTATTTCCAAAAAAAGTGGAGTATCCCTTTAAAAGCACAGGTGGGGAAGAAGAAAAAAGACATGATGAATCAAAGTTCATAAGTGAAGTGAAGTCAAGTCACCTTTATTTATATAGCACGTTTTACAATACAGATTGTTTCAAAGTAGCTTTACAGTGATAACAGGAATATACTGCAACACAGTTTGTTTCTAGAAGAAAATAGTGTCATAGTCCACTCCAGCTTAAGTAAGTTCAGTGATGGTTCATTTTAGTTGTAAAAAAGTTATTCATTTAGTTAAAGGTACAATACCTAAGAATTTAATTTGCCGCTAGAGGGCGCTACATTCAAAACAACAACAACGGCTTTGCTTGATGACGACGTGAAGGAGCGTGGAATGATGGGAACTGTTGTTTTGAAGTCCACCGTGGATAAATCAGTCAGGCCCTGTCCCAAATGGCACACTTCATATGCACTTTCGGTCTTGTGGACTTACGGTACTGATCCACTTGTCCGTGCAACACTTCTGTTGCGCCGCGCTCCACTATATTCCTATGGGTGACGTCACGCGACTTTAACGCGCCCGTAAAGCATCCCGGGAAGGCGGCGCTTCATTTGGAAAAATGCTTCGCGGCCAAAAGCTGGCCGATGCCCAGCTTTATGCAAATGAATCCGTCAAACGCGAAGCGTCTATCCAATAGAAGCAGAGCATATGTAGAAGGGGGTGAAGTCTCTTGCAGGTCCTCTGTTCTAGACTGGCCACTGGCTCAAAACCACGCCCATAGCGGCAAACTTGAGGAACGCCCATCAAAGTACAAATTTGGGGAGGCGTCGCGACACCACGCTTCAGTCGTGTCGCACAAGTGGATCAGTACCGTAACAATGGCTGCCGCGTGCGCGTGTCCGTTAAGTTCGTGAGACCGTAGTGTGTCCCATTTGTCATTTTTAGATCTCAGAAGGGTGCTCGCGAGCGCCCCCTCTGCGGTCGATTTGCTCCCTTGATGCGCACTTTTGACGAGCCCGCGCTGATGCGGACTCCACAGCAGACTTCTTCCCGACATTCAAGGCGGGGTTACGTCGCGAAAGTGCGGACTCAGAGGAAGACCGCGAGTGCTTAGGGTTCCATTTGGGACAGGGCACAGGACTCCATGCAGTACGAGCGGAAACCGAGGGTAACGCGGATATGACGCGATTGACTAGCGACTCCCAGCTCACCCCTGCTCACACGCCCCGGAATATTGGAATATTGTAAGTTATCACCTTAACTAAATATATAACACTGGCCTTGTGATTTTGAGATAATTTAATGCAAAAATCTTAGGTATTGAACCTTTAATTAGTATATATAGCCGTTCTGGAGAAAACCGTGATGTCATCGCCCAGCTCAGTTCAGTTCTTATATAATGGTGTCAATGCAGGCAGATCAATAATATTGTTAAATATTAAATGTCCCCAATTAAGCAAGCCAAAACCCAAAGGCGACAGTGGCAAGGAACCAAAACTCCTTCAATAAACTCCTAATTACTGCTTATTAATATTTAGTACGGTAGTTGTTGAGTTTAGGTAGTGGGTAGGATTAAGGGATGTAGAATCCGGTCATACAGAATAAGGCCTTAATATGTGCTTTATACAGTCTAGTAATATGCATGCTAATAAGCAACAGTTAAAAGTGAGAATTGGACCCTAAATTAAAGTGTTGCCATATTAGATGCACATTGTCATACACAAATACAAAACACCATGATGGAAACACTTAAATATGCAATGACACTAAAATAATGCAATAAACAATAATTGAACAACATGACATAAGAAATAACCATAATGCATATAACTGATATAAAAAAATAATACTGTTTTCCCTGTACATTATAAGATGACTTGTTCTGATTCACTTACTGTAAATGTAACAGTATTGGTATTGTGGTATTGCTTGTTTGATGTTTACAATGCTCTCCAAATGTTTAAAGAACAGAAAATATTAAAGAAAACAATTCCCTTACAAAAATCATGACGCAAGTCTCCACAAGGCAAACTTCTGCAAAGCATTTTGTGTACGCAACAGGATCAGCGTGACTAATGAGAAACATCTAAACATTACACAGCCAGCAATCTTCCTTTTCTTGCAGCGTTTCAGCAGATTTACAAGGTTAATTGTCTTTTGCACACTGAGTATGATAAATAAGTATGGATATGCATAAGTGGTTTGGTTACATCAGTGGTTCCAAAGAAAACAGCTCAAAGGTTCAGCGACACAAGCAACATGGAGACACGTGGATTTCCCTGCCGCTGATCCCGCCAGAGCGCTTGGCCTCCGTCCCATTACAACACAATCATTTGGCAACATATCTTCTGAACTAAGAGTTCACATTAATCTTTGGAGGAAAACCCTCCAAGACACGAACCACTTTAAAGTCCTTAAACAGGGGATTCCAGACACCATTCGGTAAACTTCTACAGTGAGATCTGTGCTTTGCTGTAAGAGGTTTAATTATTGCTTACTCTTCTGCTATGTGGGTATTTCTATGAGGGATAACTGAGCAGATCAAATATGGAAGTATGAATGAAACGCAGTGAAGGAATGTAAATGACGGGGTGATGGTAAATCTATAAACTTTCCTGAAATCTTCCTCACAATATCACCAAAACACACATGCATACTATATCCACAGCAGTGAACACACATGCATACTATATCCACTGCAGTGAACACACATGCATACTATATCCACTGCAGTGAACACACATGCATACTATATCCACTGCAGTGAACACTCATGCATACTATATCCACAGCAGTGATCACACATGTGACATGCATACTATATCCACTGCAGTGAACACACATGCATACTATATCCACTGCAGTGAACACTCACGCATACTATATCCACTGCAGTGAACACTTACGCATACTATATCCACTGCAGTGAACACACATGCATTCTATATCCACTGCAGTGAACACTCACGCATACTATATCCACTGCAGTGAACACTCATGCATACTATATCCACTGCAGTGAACACACACATATTCTATATCCACTGCAGTGAACACTCATGCATACTATATCCACAGCAGTGAACACTCATGCATACTATATCCACTGCAGTGAACACACATGCATACTATATCCACTGCAGTGAACACACATGCATACTATATCACACATGCATACTATATCCACTGCAGTGAACACACATGCATACTATATCCACTGCAGTGAACACACATGCATACTATATCCACAGCAGTGAACACACATGCATACTATATCCACAGCAGTGAACACACATGCATACTATATCCACATCAGTGAACACACATGCATACTATATCCACTGCAGTGAACACACATGCATACTATATCCACAGCAGTGATCACACATGCATACTATATCCACTGCAGTGAACACACATGCATACTATATCCACAGCAGTGAACACACATGCATACTATATCCACAGCAGTGAACACACATGCATACTATATCCACTGCAGTGAACACACATGCATACTATATCCACTGCAGTGAACACTCACGCATACTATATCCACTGCAGTGAACACTTACGCATACTATATCCACTGCAGTGAACACACATGCATTCTATATCCACTGCAGTGAACACTCACGCATACTATATCCACTGCAGTGAACACTCATGCATACTATATCCACTGCAGTGAACACACACATATTCTATATCCACTGCAGTGAACACTCATGCATACTATATCCACAGCAGTGAACACTCATGCATACTATATCCACTGCAGTGAACACACATGCATACTATATCCACTGCAGTGAACACACATGCATACTATATCACACATGCATACTATATCCACTGCAGTGAACACACATGCATACTATATCCACTGCAGTGAACACACATGCATACTATATCCACAGCAGTGAACACACATGCATACTATATCCACAGCAGTGAACACACATGCATACTATATCCACATCAGTGAACACACATGCATACTATATCCACTGCAGTGAACACACATGCATACTATATCCACAGCAGTGATCACACATGCATACTATATCCACTGCAGTGAACACACATGCATACTATATCCACAGCAGTGAACACACATGCATACTATATCCACAGCAGTGAACACACATGCATACTATATCCACTGCAGTGAACACACATGCATACTATATCACACATGCATACTATATCCACTGCAGTGAACACACATGCATACTATATCCACTGCAGTGAACACACATGCATACTATATCACACATGCATACTATATCCACTGCAGTGAACACACATGCATACTATATCCACTGCAGTGAACACACATGCATACTATATCCACTGCAGTGAACACACATGCATACTATATCCACTGCAGCCGTCTGTAAATTCATCTTGTCGCCCGGTTTTCTTTTTAACATGCCATTAAATCATGCCTCTGGAAGTTATTAGCAAGTTCTTCACCCACAACAAACAACTGCAGAGTGCTAATGTGCTTCATTTTAACAGATTCACGCACACTTAACAACATGTAATGGGTCAGTTGACTCCACGATTCTAATAAATATCCCACACTGCATCAGTAATACAGCTTTTAAAATACTTACATGCTGCTTTATCACATGCACGACACATTTAATCTTAGTTTCCACAGGCAACAGAAGAGTCAGCAACATCGTGTGGAGAGAAAATTGCCGTTTACACATAAATGGCATTTAATGATATGCAAAATATACATTATGGATTGCTCCTCTATTGTAAGTAGCTTTGGAAAAAAGCGTCTGCTAAATGTAAAACATCAGGCATTTAGCAGATGCTTTTATCCAATAGCATGTGAAAACGCCTGAGGATGGAAAACTTCCAATGTAAACAAGTCCTTAAATGCATGAAAAAGGGCTGATGAACAATCGTCCGAAACTTCAAAGCAAATGAAAGAAATACAGAAGGTCCTTTCAAAAAGAGATGACTGCTTTCAGCGCAGACTGTGAGTAGCTCTTACTCACGAGATGAGAAGCTTCTTGCTCATCAATAGTCTGGAAAATGATCCGGTCACAAGCAGATTGAGTCTTACCCTTTTGATATCCTAATGCTGGATTATTATTCAACAATAAAACTCATAATCTGAAATGAAATGTCAAAACAGCTGTCACAGAAAGACAAAAAGCAGAAAAGTCTGTGACAAATCAGATTCCTCCGCAGAGATTCCAGTGTATTTTTCTATTGCGTTTTGGAGAAAATCAACAAATGAAAGGTAATTTGAGACTGAAACTTCAATGAATGTTCTCTGAAACCGGCTGACCCTCAGATGAATGTCTCACTATAATCTGGAACATTTATTAGAGTTTGAGTATGATATCAATCTGGCCTGACTCACGGACGTGAATCTCGACTGAAGACGTACAATAGCTTGTTTTCATATGACGTCACGCCACTGCGTTGCCATGGCGCGAAATGCAAATGGAGGGCAGGAAGTGATTTGCTGTATTTAGAAAGCACTATAACAAACTCAAAATGCCTATGTTTTGCGTCGTTTATGGTTACTTAAATCGATCAAACCACGAGGAGTTTTTATCGTGTACCAAAAGTTGTTGTTCATAAAGGGGGAAAATGCAAGAAATTGACCGAAAAACTCCGGAAAAACGGCTTGCAAACCTACGTCTGCGGTCGGGAGGAGCCGAATGGGAAAATGCCCGTTTGTGCAGTGATCACTTCGTCAATGGTGAGTTAATACAACTTAAGTGGCTATGTTTGTGTAACGTGTAACATTTACGAACTTTGTAAAGTCAAAGTATGTCTGTAAGACGAGGTAGTTGCTGATATCTACCACCTCGATGGCAGGAAAATCTTTCAATTCAGTTGAAAATCGCTCCTCTTCATAACGTAAGGATCACGTCCAACATATGTTTGATTTTTTGTTTACATCTTTCTCTTGTAATAGCGTGTAAAGTAGTACAGTACGGACTTTCCTCCATCTCGTCCATTGCGCTCTTCACTCCCTGCCCTCCATCTGAATTCCGCGCGTCATCATAATCACGTGACTGAAACCCAGCTATTTGCATGCTGAAACCTAATATCGTTTAATGCATTTCTCACAGCTGTTTTTGTATAAATTGCCTTTGCAAACAGCTCACTTTCTATCTCTTGAAATGTATCCACAGCAGACACATAAAAAAAAAACAAAAAAAAACACCTAAAACGTTTAAATTAAGACGCTTCACATCTCTAGTCGCTGTGTGTCACTGCATTGGTACCTGCTGGGATGAGAAAACTACTATGCAAACCAACTAAAACTTTTTGTGGAAATCTGAATGCAATCCTCTGTTTCTAAAAGGTACATTTGGTGTGATCTTACTTCAACAGAAGCCCTCATCCAGCATCTTCCACCAAATTTATTAGCTAACAAATAAAAAAAAGAAAAGAAAAGCAAACAGTCGTTAACATTCAGACCCCCGAGAGACCAGAAGATGTGGAAACAATAACCTGAAGTATCCCGTCTGAGAACAGAGGCACTGGTGAAAGTGTGATTTGGCTCTTGGATTGAAGCTTGTTAGCTCATTAGACAGCTTTACAGGGAAGCTCGTGGTTCTGTAATGGCAGCGGCCGGTCAGAAGCAGAGAGTGCATGTTCATTATCTAGATGATTTTCCATCTCCTTAGGGCAGTTTTTAACGATGCACAAAAAGGTGTGGAGAGCATGCAGTCATAATGAATTGAGCATTGCCTCAAATGTGCTGCTGGAAACTTGCGAGTCCAGATGAGAAAATAACATCTCAGCTTCAACGGTTGCATAAGTGCTGTCAAAAAAGATATGACTATATCCACTCCTCAGGTAACATAAAAAAAAAGCACTCAAATGACTATAAACGTGTAACAAATGTTTTTTTTTTTTTTTTTTTTTAATTGGTAATAACATTACTTGGTAATGTTTCATAATTCCTTGGTAACACTTTACAATAAGGTTTATTAGTAAACTACATTAGTTAACATGAACTAAGAATGAACAATACTTCTACAGCATTTATTAATCTTAGTTAATATTAATTTCAACATTTACTAATACTTTATTAAAATCAAAGGTTGTATTTGTTAACATAAGTTAATGCACTGTGAACTAACATGAACAGCTGGATTCTTATTAACTAACATTAACAAATATGAATAAATATTGTAACAAATGTTTTGCTCATTGTTAGTTCATGCTAGTTAATACATACATGTAAAGTGTTACCAAATCCTTTATATATAATACTTTTAAAAAGTATTTTATGCATTAATTATGCCTTGTATTACACCTTAAAAAGCATTGTATGGTCTCATGAATAATTGTAACAATATAATATAACATTATAATACGTATCTATTCATTATTACACGTATAGAAAGTATAATGCATTAACAGACAAACCAATTTTAGATGTAAATCTGCAAATATTATAATGCATTTTCTTACATTATCGTTATACTGTACATAAAGGCATAACATAAGATTCTTCTGTGCAATTTCTCGACTGTTTTCCATGGAAAAACTCACAGCTGTCAATGACACTAGGGCTTAAGTTAATGGTCTGATGTCAGTGAGCATGAGCGTGGCACTTTACAGGCTCATGCATACAATACAAGTTTAGTAAAGATGTGATGTTCACACATAATATATCCTAAAATCCAATAGCCTCAACACAATTGTAACACATCAAACTCAATGGAAACCATTGTTTTCACAAAAGAAAACAAGCTCCTGGAGGTCCTGGCCTATACTCATCAATATGTGACTCTCTTTCGCAATTCTGTTCTTTTAGAAAGGCAAACTGGTCTCAGAAACAACTAGTGATATACACATGTAATAAACAGCAGCTTTGAACCACATCTGAATTGATTTCAACATAAAATTCAGAGATGCTATAGAGAAGAACCATGCATTCAATAATGCACGTGTTTGCTTTCTATACAGGACCGTTCAAAGACTGCTTACATGCTCTAGAAGACGGACACACCAACAGCAACATGTATCTACTGAAGCCGGAAAACACCAACAAACTGATGCAGGTCTGGTGCGACCAGAGACACGACCCCGGCGGCTGGACCGTCATTCAAAGACGCATGGACGGATCGGTCAACTTCTTCCGAAACTGGGAGACATATAAGGTCAGAAACATGTTTATGTTCATTTGCTTTAGAAACATTGTCTGCCAACGTCCAACACAAACAAATAGATCATGCAAATAAAGACGTGATCATGAGCTCATGCATGCATACGTCATCGCTCAGAATATAATGCTTCTGATCTGTATCATTGGATAACAGCATGAACTCCCCTACTTCCCTCAGTCATGGTTAGTTAACGTAATGAAACGCACATTGCTCTGAAATCTGCTATTCGTGCATGGAGAAACTTCCATGACAAAATGTCTTAACCGGTCAGACTCTCAGCAAACTGCAGCTTTGTGCAGTTTCTGAATTCATTGCTTTTCAAACGTCAATGGAATTCGGTTATGCAAGATGGGCAAGGTTTCCAAACTAGGGCCAGGGCTTTTCCAGGGCTTTGTCCACAAAAACACTGTCTGACGAAAACACTCTGTCGATGTCATTAGAGCCCGGAATTACAAGCAGGACTAGACGTAACGAGCCAATGTCTAGGGAAATATTGTAATGACTATATTAAAAAAAGCACTAAACTCTAATTATATAATGAATGATTTTTTTTTTAATGCAAAAAAAGTTTTTGGGTAGCCAGTCATAAAGAATAATAAATAAGAATAAAGCTACAAATTATGCTGGTCAAAACATTACTGTGAGCGAGTAAAAATGCATTCATAAAACCGATAACTTTCCCCTCTCTCGCTCTCTTTTTCTTTCCAAGAAGATAAATTCAAGAAGGGATTTTTCATTGAATTGAGGACTCATAGTGAAAACATCGGTCACGCTATGAAAAGGATAAAATGGCATTTGGCATCAATAATCTCAAACCTTGCATGAAGCATCAATGTGCCACTTGCAATGTGAATGTTGCGTAAAGATTCTTTAACATTTCTCCATTGTGTTCCATGGAAAAACTAACAGCATTCAGGTTTGGAATGACTTGCGGGTGAGGAAATAATGAAAAGTTGTATTTTCTGGATGAACAATTTCTTTAAACAATGACTAACACAACAGCAGTCTGGAGTGATGATTTATTACATGCATCAATACATTGTGACGCTATACTAGGGGTTGAGTTGGCTTGTCTCTGACGTAACGTGTAATTTCTGTCCGCCGACAGCGAGTCACATGCGTTCTCAGGCCGCTAAATACAAACACATGTACGATGTCGGAGGAGGTCTTTTAAAATTCAGGATCTGGCAAAGTGTTTGAAAGAGCATTGTAGAACTTTAAGATTTACTATTTCCCTATATAGTTTATTTGATAATCAAGAGGTTTCCGCCAGTTCTTGTTCTGTTTATTGTAAGTCTACTGAGCATAAAGAATCCTGCTGAAGAGTCGGAGATTTCTACAGCACGACCAGATCTAAAAAACTCTATTCGCATCAGACATTTCACTCATTTTAGCAAGGTTATTGGATGTTGTTAAATTCATTTACTTCAGTCCTGAATGAATCAGCCGTTTGAACGAGTTGAATTAATTATGTAATGACTTACTCATTAAGACATTTACCGACACCAACTGGCAGTTTTGGCAATTTCATTAAAAAAAAAAGATTTCATATTTCCATATTAATTTAAAAAAAAACATTAAAGGTATAGTTCACCCAAAAATGACTAATCTTCATTCATCATTTACTTTGAAGCCTAACATTTTATTTGTAATAAATTCTAATGTAGAATCAAATAAAATATTTGATACTTTTTGTAATGTCTATTTGATGCTTTTCTCATTTAAAGGGGTGGTTGATTATGATTGCACTTTTCTAACTTTAGTTAGTGTGTAATGTTGCTGTTTTAGCATAAACAACATCTGCAAAGTTACAACGCTCAAAGTTCAAAGGAAAGGGAGATATTTTCTTTTAAAGAAATTGCTTTTTAAGGACTACAACAAACGGCTGGTAGGGACTACAGGACATTCCTCCCGGGTTAGTGACATCACTAACTCTAAAATTTACATAAACCCCGCCCCCGGAACACGATTTATAGATAATCGAGACAGAATATGCTAATCAATCAATGACTAGAAGATAACTACACATAAGCTACATAAATTCATCAACTAACCATTCAGAAATGTTGTCTACATGTTGTCACTTCTTCTCGAGTCTCTCCATCTTTCTGACTCTGGTTTGAACATAAAAGGCTAAAACTTTTTGAAAGTCTGTATGAGGTTATTAAAGCTGCTGAGAATGAGCTGTTGAAGCTCCGCCCTCTGTGCTGGGAGCAGCAGCTCATTTGCATTTAAAGGGACACACACAAATTGTGCGTTTTTGCTCACCCTCAAAAAGTGAAATGTTTACATGCTATATAAAAATATCTGTGGGGTATTTTGAGCTAAAACTTCACATACAGACTCTGCGGACATCAGATATTTATTTTACATCTTGTGAAAATGGCATTATACCACCCCTTTAACACATAATGATTATCTTTAAAGGGGTAATTTCTCAGCCACATTTGATGTGCTAATTAACTAATAGACTAATTAATCACCACATTGTGTAATGAATTATATTAAAAATTGTAATCGCTTGACAGCCCTATGTATATAAAAAAATATATTAAACCGTGGTAACATCGATATGATGAAAGACAAAACAATATAATCAACTCGCTACTACTTTGAATCATCAAACTACATTTTTCTTCTTTCTCTTTTCTAATTTAGCAAGGATTTGGGAACATCGATGGTGAATACTGGCTTGGTTTGGAGAACATCTACTGGCTGACCAACCAAGGCAACTATAAGCTGCTGGTGACACTCGAAGACTGGTCAGGCAGAAAGACGTTCGCAGAATACGCCAGTTTCCGCTTGGAGCCAGAGGCGGACTTCTACAAGCTGAAGGTGGGCCGTTACCATGGAAACGCCGGAGATTCGCTCACCTGGCACAACGGGAAACAGTTCACCACCTTAGACCGAGATCATGACGCGTACGCAGGTATCAGAGCAATTCTGTCCGTATCACAACCAACTTCTATACAGAGATCTTTGCATAGTTTCATTGTCCAATAAGGGCTAAAAATGTACTAACGCTACAGTGCTGCAGAAATGATTACTAAAACCCAGAAACTGGGAGTTCAAAAACGCAGGTAATGAGTTTTCTTGAAGTCATGCAACTGTGGTGTAGTTCCTTACAGCCAAACTTTAGCTTTTTACTTAGTCATTAAGGCTTCAAAATTCATTTGTGAAGATTATCTTGATGAACAAAACTGTTGTTGTTCGTTTAGATTATTTTCTGCAATAATCCAAAAGCCAACTGGCTGGAAGTAAAGCGAACCAGGATGATTCCAAATTCCGGGTTGCAAACAAAATGACATCATCACTGCAGCATTCTAAATAGAATCAGTGTGTAACAGTGTGGAATTCTATATCAAAATACAAAAGTCACAGTTTTCACTAACTCAAGCCTCATTTCCTCTCATACAGGAAATTGTGCCCACTATCAGAAGGGTGGTTGGTGGTACAACGCCTGCGCCCACTCCAACCTGAATGGCGTGTGGTACCGCGGTGGGCATTACCGCAGCCGCTACCAGGATGGAGTTTACTGGGCCGAGTTCCGCGGTGGCTCGTATTCCTTGAAGAAGGTCACTATGATGATCCGGCCAAATCCCAACACTTTCCATTAGAAACATCACGTGAAGGAAAATGCTAAATCTAACATGCCGTAACTCAAAAGACGTTGTAAATAGTGCATTGTTAATGTTATTTTTGTATTGATCGTTATGAGGCTTATGAATTCTTAATATGCAGTCATACATATCCAAAATCAAAAAAAAATGACTTCATGAAGGAGACACGACTTTTTGGGTTTCCTGGAGACAGAGGTCCCAATGGTGTCCAGGCTCTGTGGACAATAAAGAGCAAGTGAAAAGCTAGTAAAACTTTACAATCTTCAGTCAGACGAACCTGGCAACGTGACCTGAAGCTGGACAGCATCGTGTGCGTCATTACAAGTGTGCTTAAAATGGGGGTATATGTTTACCTGATCTTAACAGGCACCTAACCTCATTCTCACTGTAAGAAGTCTAACCTTGAAGAAAAGAACTGTTAGTTTGAGTTTACATTAGTGCTGTAAAACACAATATGTTGTGTACTAACGGAGGAATTTAAACAGTTCAAATTATTCAGTTCTCATACCATTTTATCCATTTATAGCATTGAATTTCAAAAAAGGGGTACGTTGCAATTGTGCCCTGCGAAGTGGACTACTCAGGATTTTTGGACGTCTAAAGGGGATTTTATATGCCAAAAAAATTCAACATTTAAAAGTAAATTTAGCCTAGTTATTGTGTATGCATCTATTTACCATCTAAATTAAGAGATGTGAATTGGCCGACTAACACATTTAAATCACAAATGTGAAGCCTCCGTAAACTTCAATGACTCAGCTAAATGTAGTAGCACAAATGCAAAGTCTCTTCCTCATTTGATCCGTTTATAGCTTTGACTTCCAATAAAAGGTCAATTGCAACGGTGCCCTGGGAAGTGAACTACACAGGAATTTTGGACATCTTACAGGGATTTTTGGTGTTAAAACTCAAATTTAGTCTAGTTATTGTGTATGCACCTATTTACAAGCTAAATTGTAAATAAAGAGACACGAACTGTCTAAACTAACATTTAAATCCCAAAAGCGAAGCCTCTGTAAACTTCAATGACTAGGCTAATTTTAGTAGCACAAACGCAAAGTCTCTTCCTTATTTGATCCGTTTATACTGTAGCATTGACTTTTAATGATGTGTACTGTTGCAGTTGTGCCCAGACAAGTGGACTATACACAGGATTTTTTGACATCTTAAAGGGATTTTTCAGGCAACAATAAATATTCTGCCAACATTTAGAGGTAAATTTAACCTAGTCATTGTGTATGCACCTATAGTTAAATTGTAAATTAAGAGACATTTAAACCACAAACACAAAGCCTCTGCACGCATCACAAAAGATGTCTGTCTTGTATATTACTGACTATTTTAATGTACTGTAACAGCATTCATATGTCCATGAATGATTTCACTCATTTGAGTCCTGTTTGGAAACCATCTGTATAAACAGTAGAAGCTCTGGCCCTGTTTACACCTGGTATTAAAATGCGTGTTTTAGTTCGATCGGATCACAAGTAGACGAGGGAGACACATTCCTGTTAACACCTGGGGCCCTATCTTGCACCCGGCGCAAATGACTTTGTACACTGACGCATGTATCATTCCTATTTTGCACCCGCGCAAAGCGGACTTTTCCCTCCACAGACGCACGTCGGTAAACTAGGAAATTAACTTGTGCTCCCTGGGCGGGTCGGCGCAAAAAGGAGGCGTGTTTCGGCGCAAACATTCCCTCGTGCTATTTTGCTGTTCTATAAAACAATTGCGCCACTGACCAGAAAAAAACTAGTCTAAAGTCAGTGGCGTGTTGCGCGTTGTTCATAATGCTATTTTAAGCGCGCATGCTTGGCCATAATGTAGCGGGAGCACAACGCGCATACACTTTGATTCTCTCATCAACACAGATGCAGCAGTTTTTATTTTTGCAAATCATACAGTATAACAAGGAAAAATATTAACACATGAGGGAAATCATTGTGGTGTCCATGAAGATGTAAAAAAAAATGAGGCCTAAATCTAGCTTACACATTTACCCAAATTTTTCAGGCTAATTGTAGTAATGACGGATCAGACCTGTTTGCTCAATAGTGGCAAGACACATATGTATATAAGGACATCTGACAAATGAGTTTGTCCGTCAAGAACCAGAAAAAAAAAAATCTGTCTCCTCGGCTGTGAACCGCTCCTAGCGCGCCAGGTAAATCCGCCATAATAATAACAATCCGCCATGCAACATGCACACCTGCTCTTAAAGGGTATGCTGGATGACGCTCTGATTGGGTTATTTCACGTGACGCCCAAACCACACCTATGAATAATGAAGCTATTTCAGACCAACCCCTTTTAAACTTGCGTCGGGTGCAAGAGTCATTTATCCCGCCGGTAAAATAGCAACAGACCTGCTTACAAAGTTACTTGCACTTCGAGCTTGATACGTGCGTTTCAGATCGTTAAAATAGGGCCCCTGGTGTTTTAATCCGCCTCTTTTGTCCATTTTTGACCACTTCTGTCCTGATTTCTTCGAGGGGAGGGTCTACAGGTGGGTAAATCTATGGGCTTTTTCAGATCTTTCAATCTAATGGACGAAATAAGCTCCTGGAATTTATATATGAACACGACCAGAGAACAAGCACAAAACTTTTAGACCCAGTTTACACCTGTATTTAACATTGTCCACTTGTGATCCAATCGACCAAAACGCATCTTAATACCAGGTGTGAACCGGGCCAATGAGCGAGTTTGTTTTTGTAACTCAAAGTATGGTTGTGTTTATACTTACAGAATGTTCCAATAAATTATGTACAGCTACTGCAGTTTTGCTCTTTTGTGATAAACTGCAAAAGACAAGACTTGCACTATAGACTACATTACAGTAAACATGAGAGACGAGTCGAGAACGACTAACAGATGGACTGAGTTCAAAGCTCAATGTGTTCGTTTGTTCAAGCCTCTAAAGGTCAAAGGCTCTAAGGGCCCTACGGGAGACTCAGTGTTTGTCCTGTAAGAGAACAATCCCAATACTTTGCTGCTCAAACATCTTGGTTGTTATGAATGAAAAAGGGTGTCTTTAACATTCGTTTCCAAATGAGGAAAACCTTGTTAATGGCTGGAAAATACATTAAAAATCAGTATTAATATCCATCTACTCACTAGTCGCTTTCACAGCCATGTTGTGTTTACACTCACGCTCTTGCAAACTAATCCAACTCAAACTTTCTGACTTGTAGATTGTATTTAGGCTTTAAAAATTCATAAAAGTTGCATTAATTTGCGAAGATTATCTGGATAATGCATATATTATTATGCAGGTCACAACAAAAGTTATAAACTTTGAAATAAAATGCCATTTGCAACACATTTTACTTCTGTGTTTCCAATTGAAACAGGACTTAAAAATAAGGGTGGAATTGAATTTATTAATAAGAAATGAACTGAACTGTAAAAAGTATCTCGGAAGTCCTTAGAATAACATGCATCAGTGCATCATGATGGAAGCCTGTATTAAGAAAGTAAAAATAGGATTACTTTTCAATTCATGCCGATTTTAAAATGAATGTAAACCATAGACTGTAAAAAAAGATGGACGACGCCCCTTCACTCTTTTCCATTGGAGAGAACTGAAGCCGCCAGAGTCCCGATACATATTGGGACTTGAGTCTGCGCAGTAGCGTTTTCGGGACCAGTCATGCGCAGTCGTGAGCAGGAAGTAAAGCCGCGAAATCAAGGCCCCGCCCTCACGCTCGTTGAATCAATCGCAAGCACACGCCCTGCACTTTTCTTAAGTGGCCTTGTCTGCTCTGTTCCTCTCCAATGATGTCTGATGATTGCAGTACCTCGTTAAAATAAGGTAAATACAACTACTAAACACATAGTCAACATTATGAAAAAAAGTCCGTTGGTGCTTCAGTGACTACTTCACACAGAGAACCTGTCAATCACAGCTGTCAATCATGATGTCACAGCACCGTTTTTATAGCATCAAATAACTAACTAAAAACTAACTTATTTTAAAAACAAACACTTGAAATTACATCAACGTGATAGAAACTACAGTAAATGACAGAAACTATCTTTAGAAAAAAGATATGTGAAGTGTAATTTAATTATTTAGTTGGTCTCACGTCCCGTTGAATAACATGGGGAGGCGGGGCTTATGAGCTATACTAGGACCGGTCACCGGGGGGCGATCGAGACGTTTTGGCTTCACTTTTGAGGGCTTGTGCGTGCCGCACAATGGTTTGCTTGATGTAAACCAGTTGTGGAGTGGTTGGAAAGTGAGTGCACAGCTAAATAAAACGTTTTTGAGATACTAGAACTATGAACAGACGATGATGGCTTTTGTGGCAGCAGTGCGCAAGCCATCATTTTGCTCATGTTTACCGTAAGCAGACTAAAAAGAGCGAACAACACACTGATTGTTCAGCATGACATGGAATTTTAATACTCTGAATACCATGAGCTGGGTCACATCAACACATGAAGGTATAAGTGAGTTTATGCACAAAGCATGACATTGCCCTGGGTCAGTCAGTTCTCATACTAAACATCCCTTGTTTTCTGGTTTATTCTTTGAAGCTTTTTTGTAGGGCAGCCAATCGATTTAATATTTTCAGCAAAGTAATTACATGATATGATGATTACTATCTAGCTTGCTTCCAAATCTAGTTATATAATAAACCTGGCATTGTATATTACAAATTACATTGGCTCTTCGGAGAATTGCTTGTGTTCCTCTTTAGCAAGTCACTTTGGACAAAAGTGTCTGCTAAATGTAGTGATGTATGTCTCGAGACCGGTTTTTAGGTGGTCTCGGTCTTGTCGCGACCTTGACTGTCTTTGGTCTTGGTCTTGTCTAGGTCTCGCTGTCTCAGACCGACATAGTGGTCGGGGAATTTAGCAATACAATACTACAATATCCACAACGATATCCGCAACGGATTGAAGCACACGTCCGAGTGAAGACAGTGCGGTGTGCGCGAGCCACACGAGAAAACACAGTATCCGCACCACTGATCGCAGCGGCAACGAGCACTTTGATCACTTGATTTAAAAAAGTACAGTTTTTGATGTATTAATATTTAGTAAAACACATATCAGTGACATGATGGGTTTTAACTTCATTCAGGAGATTTTGGGTAACTGCACAACTGACAAAAGACTTTGAGCGCACTGCCAACGGTGTGTGTGTGTGTGTGTAACTATAGCGACAAAACGACCAACTTTCGGATCCTGCACTTAAGCCTATAATAGCCTATCGTTTTTTAAAATATAATTATGTATTTAAAAGTTGCAGAATGGATTCATTTGGAGACTTCGAAATCGGCAGAGATAGGCAGGCAATGCAAAACAAAATCTTACAAGTTATTGCTTAGCTTCAACAACACTAGTCTGTTTTTTTTCCCTCCGGTCTCGACTTGGTCTCGGACTTGGTCTCGGACTTGGTCTCGGACTTGGTCTCGGACTTGGTCTCGGACTTGGTCTCGGACTTGGTCTCGGACTTGGTCTCGGACTCGGTCTCGATACCCTCTGGTCTTGGTAGTGTCTTGGTCTCGGTTTAGGCGGTCTTGACTACAAGTCTAGCTAAATGCATAAATTCAGTTAATTAAGCAAATCAAAATGAGAAAAAAGCCACCAAAAGATTGCAATTGGCAATATTGCGATAAAATTTTACCTCATGTAAACGCAATACCTCGATCTAATGCAAACTAAAAACTATGCCTATCTGAGTGTGGTATAACCATACTTATTAGCAAATAATCAGAATAATGAAAATTGCATGTAAACTGGAGTGAAGAGTTCTGCTTGTGTCATGTAAATATCTTACTGCGATTAAAACCTTACTCTGATTAAATAATGGCATTATTGGTGTACATGTAAACATGGTCATAGAATGCCAATCTGACCTACAGACCACAGTCAACTATTTTACAAATCAAACTGGTCAATCAGTCCAAGATTTAGGGGCCGTTAATGAAAATTGTGTTCTTTCTATCTTTTATCTTCACTAAACAAACATATTAAAAGCACCACTTTTTAGTCCAAAAAACAACTTTAAACTCTCAAACAACACTTCCACAGACATGCCGCATGCACACATGGAAACAATGTTGTTTCAGTGTTTCTCCATGCCTGCCAATTATCATCTAAATTGCACATAAAAACTACAATGGTGGTTGCTTACGTTACAAGTCACACAAACAATATCTTACTGTCCAAGTAAACGGTTCTTGATTCCAGATTGAGCTGCTAAGGATGTTTATCCTTTTTAGTGTATGATGTTCAGTCAAAGGTTTGGGTATGCAAAACTACCATGTGATGCCAATAACAAAACTGCAAAAACATGAGCATGTCCAAGAAAGGTTGTCAAAATGTCAAGTTATCAAAATATAATTTCTCAGACAATCCTGAGGAAATAGCACCTTTAGGTTCCTACAAATCAAAGCCAGACTATCTAATCTGTGCCATGCGGCATCCCTCCATCTTCTCCCAATCTGAGTTAAATAAGAACAGCAGCTGTAAATGACTAAGTGCTGAAGAATATGAGACCGTTTCCAGCAATCTCGGATCATTGATATTGCTGTAGGTTTGGAATCAATTTATTGTTGAGTCTACAGACTTACTGAGAATCTGTGAGGTAATGAGAACCGTACGCGTGTGATCTCTGTTAGAGTTCAGAGCACAAACAATACTAGGGTTCAACATGCATTAGTGTGAGAGAACATGGGAACACATTGAAAAATGTCTAAAATAATAAGACCTGTTTCATATTCAAATGGTGGGAATACTTATTCCAAGGAAGATAACAAAACACATGTGTCTTTCATGATCTGGGCTTCACTAACCAGCCAAACCCTGATCCCTTGGTCGAGAAGGAGATGTTAAAAATGTTTGGTTGACGTTACAGTTTGGTTTGTTTGGATGCCGTGAATTTTTTTTTCCGAGCTCGGGTGCACAACCGTGAACCATTCCCGAGTCTGCATCTGAGGAACAGTTCATGTGAAGTACGGTACGGTTCTGCTGATTCGAACGCAATTGTACTAAATCGTGGAAGTGAACTCCTATTGATGACCAGGGCTTGACATTAAAGTGTAAATTGCAGGTTAACCACCACAACCAATTAATGTGTAAATTAAAGTGCTCAATGCGTATATATGTAAAAATTTCTATCTTAAAATGCGTTAAAATAACATTTATTGGGGTTTCTTCAAAGGTAGCATATTTTTTACAGTAACAGGGTGATGACGTCATAAGAGGGAGCGCGGGCGGTAATGCACTCACTCTGTGTGTTCGGGTTGAGGGAGAATAAAACGATTCGCGGGACTCCCGCAAACTAGAAATACCTAGGGATAAAACATAAAAACGAATACACTTTTATTTAACCATTTTTGCTAGCTAGGTCTCCAATAGAACTGCTAGCCTACTTGCCGTTTAGACTAACAGTCTATGTCTTGAGCATAGACAGCTAAGCTTGGAGTCCCTTTTATGACGTCACGCCCAGCCTAGTGGAATGGAGGGGGCGTGCTTAAAACCACTGTAAAACATACCAACTTTTAATATTATATGCAGCATTTTGGTATAAAAAAACATTAAAAAAAACAATTATCTTTATGTTTAGTAAGCACATAATTTACACTTTAACACCCGCCAAATGCGTGTGTATTTCAGCAGTGGCGTAACACACTCTCTCCTACTAGCCACTTTGCCAGGTTGAATTTTATATATACATTTTTCAACTGTAGTCTTTAAAAAAGGCATCTAAATTAATAAACTAAGTGCAATTTAGTGTTGTCAAAAATATCGTTTTTTCGATACATATCGACACTGAAATATCTGAAACGCTTACAATACTATTTTTTCCGAAGAATAGACACACGATACCAGCTGCTCTTTCTCTCTCTCATCTCTTCATCTCTCTGACAGCGAGTGACAAACAACAATCTCTGTTACTTTAATTTCCTATTATCACTGTAAAGCTGCTTTGAAACAATCTATATTGTTAAAAGCGCTGTATAAATGAAGGTGACTTGACTTGACTAAGTGAACGTAAACAGTTGAGAAAGAAAACACATGTGTAATAGTGTAATGGATCTGTGCATCAGGTCTTAAAGTGACAGCAGCGTAATATACCTGCTGTCTAATTATGAGATAATATTGAAAATATCTATATGGCAGTTTTTCCCCATGGTATCGATGTCAAAATTGCGGCCAGTGAAAATACTGAGTGGCTGGTAACTTTGGAAAACCACTAGCCACAGCGGCTGGTGAGCAAAAAAGTTAATGTCAAGCCCTGTTGATGACGTACGATTCAATAAATCTCAGTGTTTGTGTCTGTTCTTACTCACTTTCCTGAAAATGAAAGTAAGACTTTCACTTTTTGAAAGACTTGACACTCAGTGTGCAGTTACATTGTTACACTCTCTTTGAGTGAGTCATTAAACGAAAACGTCCAAAAACGCTGATTCCTTAAATGATAGATGTAATGATACAAGGTGTTAATTATTTTGTAACTTTGAGCTCCACTTTTCAAGGCTCAGCTGACCAGCAATTCTGATTTTGGGCAAAGCTGAAGCAATGCTTCACTTAATAGAGACCAATGGCATTGATTCAGTGCGTGACTCGCTGCTTTTTTCCCCCCACGGCTTTTTCGCGCTGTGTAATGCTGACCAGCGCTGACGCCATTCATGGTAAACACCCTTACTTGTTAAAAGGATGATACGACAAATATTTCGCTTTCCTTGGAAACGGCAACCTTTTCACGAATATACATGACAAAGACAGACGCAGGCAATCGCACGCGCTCAGTCGATCTCATTCACTGTCTGTTCAGGCTTAAGTCCAAATCCACAAAGCCTCTGTACAAATCACCATGATAAACAGTCTTGTTATCATTACTAACTTATTTAACATTCAATAGGGCTTGGGCGTCGTGACGTCATTACTTGGGGTGGCGGCCATGTTGACAGCTTCGCGAATGTAAACATACAGCAAGTCGAACGAGGAGAAGCAGCATAGTTGGGAGAAAGAAAAAAAAAAAAGATGTTAAAATCCCTAAAAGGATGTGGAATTTACCGGGATACGTTAAATAGAGAAACCAGGGACCGTTGTGGACAAAATCGGCACTTTTAACGGTTTAGATCCATATGAAATTTCCAACAAAGAGTCGGCAAACAGTAGGAACACAGTAATCCGGACAAAGGTACGCTGCGCTCCACCTAGCTGCTAGTTTAGTAACCGTTAGTGCTAACAACCATTCACACATGTACTTTTAACTGTGTTTCAAAACTGTAGTTAGTAGCTGTCAACCCTCCCATTTGTTCCGGGTTTCTCACGTATTTGAGATCTTTTCCCGCTGTCTTCCCGTTTTAGTATTTTTTTCCTGTAAAATATCCCGTATTTTAATACTCTCGTAACATTAACGTTAGCCCTTCCATCGGACCTGTCAGTCTCTGTACTGTTGTCCTGTTGCTACCCCCTTGCCCTAAGCATCGTTTTGCTTACTAACTTAAGTTTTGCTTAAAACAGCTACTAACTACACTTCTGAAACACATAGTTAAAAGTACATTACATGTGTGAATGGTTGTTAGCACTAACTGTTACTAAACTAGCAGCTAAGTGGAGGGCAGCTTACCTTTGTCCGGATTAAGTCACTGTGTTCCCACTGTTTGTTGGAAATTTCATATGGATCCAAACCGTTAAAAGTGCCGATTTTGTCCACAACGGTCCCTGGCTTCTCTATTTAACGTATCCCGGTAAATTCCACATCCTTTAAGGGATTTTAACATCTTTTTTTCTTTTCTTTCTCCCAACTCTGTTGCTTCTCCTCGTTCGACTTGCTGTATGTTTACATTCGCGAAGCTGTCAACATGGCCGCCACGTCCCAGAATGCAACGCGGCACCCAAGCCCTATACACATGGTACGAAGGGTGTAGCCTGTAGTTATTCATTCATTCATTCATTCATATTTTTTATTTAATTCTTTTGAAAAGAAATGAAAAGGAGCAAAAAGAAGATAAACTTATAATATCTATTATTCTAGTTAGGGTGTAGTTATCGCGACAGCCCTACAAGCGTGACTGATGGGCTGCAAGTAGAGAGAATGCATATCACATTTCGGCTCCCGCACTCTTTAGCATTGCAGTACATTCACGGCAGACAGACGTAAGTGTTGTTAGCCAAAGGTTCAAAGACCAAAATGTAAAAAGTGAGATGAGCAATGCTATGTATGTAATATCTTGAGGGTTCGAATAAGACACTGAAACCGGTGGTTGAAATAACACAATAGCTTTTACTGGGAACTGCCAGAGAACAGCCGCATATACACACACAGACACAGCTCACTTCCGAGCTTCCTGATTACACTAAGTCACGTGACCTAAGAACCAATCTCATCACTGCATTTCCTCACATGAGAACCCCAACATGAGAAACCCAGTCTACTACAATGTATTTCACCGTGTTCTCCTGCATTGCAGGTAGCAAAGAGGGCTGTCACTTTACGTTCGAAAATCGACTGCACAATCGATCGGACCAACCAACACAAGTATCGAAAACAAAAATAGGGAATCGATTTTAACGGCCTTCTCTCGGAGCGCGTCCAGCTCGTCACGACACGCCCGCGTCACACAGCAACTGCAGGCTCTGACAAACACACATACAAACTATACTATACTTCTGCATAATGTGTCTCTTTTTACAACAAAAATTTTAATTCTGCCGGTATTTAGACAGTCTCATACAGATTCGGCCTACCATCGGCTACGTAGGCGAAATTTGTTTGACATTTCTAATCGTAAACACAGCCATGTCGAAGCCTGCAGTAATGTTTTTCATTGATGTTATGGCAGTCCACTCTGCTTATTGTTTTTCGAGAATCTTGCGCTCCTGTTTGTCATTGTGCACGAAACTTCATGCCAATAAATCATCAGAAGTATTGCTGACTTGTGCGCGTCTCAAGCGCCCTCTTTACGTTCGTCCTAATGCCTGTTAGTTGTCCGTGGATTCGCCTATATTTGGCGCTGAAAATGGAAACGTCTTTAGACATGGAAAATCGATTTTACAATCGATTCAATGAACATTTATGTCTCAAAAATCGATCAGCATTTTTTCACAAAAGTGACAGCCCTAGTATCAAACAACAGGGGTAAACAGCTGCTGCTTCGATGATGCAAAAGCATCACGGTTCGGACCCAAATAATATAACGTGAACACAATCCAGCGGTGGCAGGGGGAGGGGAGAGCAATTGAACTCGGGTTCGGACCATGCAATGGAACAGAGTGTGAGATAGAGAGAAGAGATGAGGACTCACCCAGGTAGGGGATGCAGGACACAATCTTCAGGGAGCGGATGTACTCTCTCATCCTGACGTAGTTATGCTCTTTAGACGTCAGGTAGTCCAGCTTGTCAAACGTGGCCTTGTCCTTCCTATTGATCAGCTAAAGAAAAACAGGAAAGTTGCGGAGTTCTTTTAGTTTTTCATCTGAAACACAGACCATATTGGGAAGCTACTCAACAAAAGTTTAATGAGATACAAGCAGCACATAATCAGGCCCACATGGAAACGCTGCTGAATTCAACACCAATAATCAATTGCAGATTCCATTCCATGCATTGTTTTAATTATGTTACTGTTGTAAATAAAACAAAGATGAATTAAGTTTTTAAACAAGAAGATACTATTTCAGTCTTTATACTTCAAAATTGAATGTTGAATTCAATGTGTTACTTGCCTTTGTAATTATTTGTGAAAATTCTGATCGATTTTTTAGTTTTCAGTGAACAATGACTTTCAGTCTCTTAATGACTTGTCAGTGTTTAAGTGGCTGAGGACTGTATTGGCTACCAAACACAGATTTAACCCTCTTTAGTGTTAATTGTGTTAAAATCTTGTTACTCCATTTTGATGATTGTCAAGCTACAATAAAGGTTTTTTGTTTTTTTCCCGACTCTTGCTGTTTTTCAAAGTGTAAATTCTTGGCAAATTGCATGGAAACCAATGGGGGTAAATTTGACCACAAACACAATCGATGAAACCAAAATTTGTACAGCCTTTCTAAAACAAATCTATGTGTTTAAACTTTGTATGCACATTCATGATCCTAAATGAGAAATTCACAAAATTCAATAAGAAATAAATAGTTCAACTAGTGCTTCAAACAGTTTAACAATCAAAAGTTGACCGTAACACAATTTAAAATCTATTTCCAGTTGCACAGAGTGAATAAGCACAGCTGGTGGATCATAAGGGGATCTTCTCAACATGCCGAGCAAATGCAAACAAACGTCTTTCAGCAGCCCGTCCCGAATGAATGAACAACCTGTGGAGAGAAACTATCAGACCAACTGTTTCTGAAGCTTCTTTTAGACTTCACAGCTGTCATGCCCCGGGTTTGACCTGCGCTACACACTCTGAGAAAACACACACACACACACGCGTTGAAATCATAATAATGTATATGGAGTTGTGTACCTCAATCATTTGTGTGGTAAATCAGGGTCAAACTGAGAAGATAAAGCTGCTATTCAGGGACCTATTGATTTCAAAGCTAAACTCTACACAAAATAAAGGTTCTGTAACGACATCTGTGGCTCCATGAGGATCCTTTAACATCCATAGAACCTTTCCATTACACACAATATATTTTTTTATTTATACTAAGACATTTATTTATTTATTGTTATGTTATTTTAAGAACAGTTCAATGTAAGGTTCTTTGAGAAACCAAAAATTGTTCTATGACATCAAACTGTGAAAACCCCCTTTAGGAAACTTAATTTAACAGTGAAGTATGTGAACTAAAAACTTTTCAGATTTGCTTTCAATGTGGTTTCAGTTGGAGATTGTTTATTAATAATTTACAATAAGGGTTTATTTGTTATAATCAACTGCATTAGTAAACATGAACCTAGAGTAAACCACACTTCTACAGCATTTCTTAATCTTTGTCAATGTTCATTTCTACATTTACTGGTAACACTTTACAATAAGGTTCATTAGTTAACATTAGTTAACATTAGTTAATGTTTTAACTAACATGAACTAACCATGAGCACTACATTTGTTAATCTTTGTTAATGTTAGTTAATAGAAATAAAGCTGTTCATTGTTTGTTCATGTTAGTTACCTGTGCATTAACTAATGTTAACAAGATTTAAATAAAGTATTAGTAAATGTTTACATTAACATTAGCAAAGATTAATAAATGCTGTATAAGAGTAATTCATTATTAGTTCATGCTAACTATAGTTAACTAATGTTAACTAATGAATCTTATTGTAAAGTGTTACCCATTTACTAATGCATTTTTTAAATCAAAAGTTGTATTTGTTAACATTATTTAATGTACTTTGAACTAACATGTACAATTATATTTTTACTAAGATAATAAATGCTGTAAAAATATATTGTTTATTGTTAGTTTATGTTAGCTAATGCATTATGTTAGTGAGACCGTAAAGTGTCACCAGTTTTATGATGATACATGTATATAACACCATTTCTCCGCTCTGCAAGTGCAACAACATCTAAAGAATCAGTGAAAAAAAACCCTGAAATTCAAATCTAACGATTGCAAAACATCTTCTATTCAAAACATTCTGGCCTGTTTTCCCCAGAAGGGTTTTAATAGTTTATTCTGTACCTTTACCCACCCAGCTTGTTCCAAAATACAACCAACAACTCCAAAGCCAGAGCGGGCGTATGGTGCAAAACTCCTGAGACAGAGAGCCGGGTCTCCATCCATGAGCCTCATTAATAACCACTGTGACTGCTCACGCCATGAGCTCATGGAAGCTGCCATCTCACTGCTTTACGAGGCTCTTGGGGACAATGCTAAAAGCTTGTACATTTGCAGTGGTAAATGTCTCATGATGGGAAGAAATAGACACATTTGAAATTCCACTGACTATGGCAGAAAACAGAGGTGTGGTGCATTCGGCCTCAAGACTTTGAGAAGGAAACATCAAGGTCCTAGTCAAGGAACTCAAAAAATGGATATTTTACACTCTACATAAAAATGCTGGTACATAATAAAATATGGACAAACCTAAATGTTGGGTTAAAAATGTAATTTCAAATTTTAACCCAACTTCAACTTTCACTTTCAACTGTAAATTTTTTAATTGCATTTTTAACCCAACATTTGGGTTTGTCCATATTTGACCAAAAATTTGGGTTGAAACAACCCAGCATTTTTCATTCAGTGTGAAGGCTCACGTTTGACAGAATTAATAACTAAAGGGGTTTTCCAAATTTTCCTTGATCTTTTGACATATAAGAGGTCGTTATACTATAAAAATATCCTGCAAGTTTCAGAACTCAAAGCTTCCTTGTTAGTCCAGAAACAGCTTTTATTGAAGCCAAGCTTCCAAAACGACAAAAGAGATCAACGCCTACTTCTATATCATAACCTCTTGAGCCACGTCCAGCGATTCACGCATGTCATGTATCAATACGAGAGAGACGCATGTACAGGTGAAACTCAAAAAATTTGAATATCGTGCAAAAGATCATTTATTTCAGTAATTCAACTTAAAAGCTGAAACTAATATATTATATAGACTCATTACATGCAAAGTGAGATATTTCAAGCCTTTATTTGTTATAATTTTGATGATTATGGCTTACAGATATGAAAACTTTTCACAATATTCTAATTTTGAATTTGGGGTTTTCATAAGCTGTAAGCCATAATCATCACAATTATAGCAAATAAAGGCTTGAAATATCTCACTTTGCATGTAATGAGTATATATAATATATTAGTTTCACCTTTAAGTTGGATTACTGAAATAAATGAACTTTTGCACGATATTCTAATTTTTCGAGTTTCACCTGTATATTTAGATTTATGCATTTATCTAAAGCGGCTTACATTGCATTCAAAGAACACATTTGATCAGTTCATGCATTTCCTCGGCATTGCTAGAGCCCGCATTGAGCTTAAAAAAATGTATGTTTAGAAGTATGAGCATTATGCTTGAGCAAACGCCACTAAGTGTAAGTACTGTAATAAAGTCTTCACCTGTGAGCTGGACATGCCAATTACATGGATATATTGTAAAGGGCTGAAGCAGCGCAGTGGGATTGAAGGAATAAGATATTACACAGGAGGAAAGTTGATTCCTACAGCGCAGACAGCCTTAATATATCACTCCACACTGACACAATCCTTTCCGAACATGCAAGCAGACAGATATTCTTATAGTGGCTATAGGAACATTTTTACAGTGGGATTTCAGACTAAGTTCAGTCAGCACCAGAACTATAAAGACACGAGTACTCAACTCCACCAGCATGGAAACTTCAGAATGACCCGATAAAATGGACCATGGAATGGGATACGAGGAATGGGATATGAAATTAGGACAGTCAGCATCGTGGTGTTGTAGTTGGCAGTGGGATAAGAAGTTTAGGAAGACACTGTGTCGTGTTTCAGGTTTGTGGTGAGCAGCAGATTTCACTGAGATGGAAAAAGTGATGGATGACCTGCGTGAGCCGGGGAAGGGATGGATTTTGATCCCCTCTGTGAATACGGATGGATTGCAATGGAAGAGGAAGCGGTTGAGACCTATAGGAAACACGGGCGTGTGCAAGCAAACACACACACGCACGCACACACACACACACAGCTTGGAGTCCTCAGATGTGCTTACATGAACAAACTGGAAAAAAGGGAACATATAAATTAAACGCATGCAACCACAAACTAAAAGAAGAGAAACCATGAAAGTTTCTTTTTTTTTCTGATTTGGAATTTGGAACATATTTCTATAATATTTGCTATATAAGTGCTGCAAATACAGCAAAAACTTTGGGTTACATTTTATTTTAAGATGACGTAGTTACATCATACTAACTCAAATAAGTACTGAGTTATATTAACTAACTATGTACTTGCTTTAGAGTTACGGTTTGGGTTAGGTTTTGGTTTAGTTACTTGTAATTATGCATAAGTTACATATAGTAATGTGTAATTACGTCACCTTAAAATAAAGTGTTACCAAATTTAGTTTTAAAGAAAAATATGATCTAAAATATTTTCATACATTGAGCTATTATATTTATAATATCTATTTCAATATCAGTTAAAATAATAATATTCATTTTTACCATGACTTGATCTCAGGAAACCGCTCAAAAAAATGTCCAAATAATATAATATTTAACTACAAAATTAAAAGGAAAAACAAACTAACAAATAAATAATAAACTGGACGTGTCTTATCACTGTAGTGTAGGGCTTCTGAAACTTTTTTGTCAGACAAACCTCTTAAAAGTAAAATATTTAATGTTGAAGTACCCCCTGAGATTTTAAATTAATATTTTAATATTTAACGACAAATTCGCATATTCAAGATTCTCTGATGTCGGTTTATGCTCACATGACATGCAAGTGAATAAATCTTTTTTTTTTAAGTAAGTGTCTTATTATGATTGTTTTTATTTTAAAATGATTGATATATAAATCGCTGCACAACTTGCCCAAAAAGTTATATTGTGATTATTTAGTCATACATTGTGATTGTACAGTACATTTAAAAATAATGTGATGATAATACACTATTTTCTTTTTGTTATACTACAATACTAGTATTTATGCCTTTAATTCTTCCATTTCAAATGTTCAAACCGTCCAGCTTTTCGCATTTCAAATTCAAGCTTTTATTTATTCACAAAAATTGTGAAAAATTATGCAAATATGTAAATAAAGTGAAATAACATGTTGCGACTCACAGCACAAGCAGAGGTCATCTAATCTTGGCATGATTATCCTTGATGATTATCCTTTTTTCTGCAAAATATAAATTCACTTTTATTTCTAGTGCATTTGGGCTGAAATATGACTGGAACATTTCATGACAGGCTTCGTGAGATTTAACCACATTCTCCCACTGTGTCCAAATATCACAATATTAAAAGCATTTGAGAATAACCGTCTAGAACAAATGCTTTATGTAATTACATCCCTCACAGATGCCCGTTCCCACTGTAATCATAAAAGTTTAACGTAGGGAAGAACTGACATGAGGAATCCTGGCAGAAAAGACTTTTATTCCACCGTCACACACGAAAGACGATCAATGGAAACGCTGTCAGAGGGATCAAGAGTCAGTTTAACGTCTCAATCTAGCTTTGTTAGTCTGTCAATTAAAAAGCCAAAGAAAGCATTGATCCAATTATAAGATTAGCTTGGAAACCAGGGTCGTGCAAAATTAAAGATCAGTTCCCATTCAACTCATGTGTGTGAATTTGAAGTGAATTAGTAACAAAATAGAGGACTTGAATTGGAATCTGAATCAGAACAACAGTAAGGGGAATTCCACAGGTGATGCATTCTGGGAAATTAAGAGTTCGGTAACACTTTAATCGATGAAATGCATTGATTATGCCTTGTAATTATCCTTATAATGCATTGTATGGTCTCATGAATAATTGTAACCACCACAGTTATAATGCATGAATACGTACTAAATCTATTTATTGTTATACCTTTAGAAAGAATAATGCATTAAAACACGTCAACCAAATTAAGGTGTAACAACGAATGTGCAAATTATAATGCATTTTAACCTATTTATGAAAATATATAAATGCACTAAAATGTACATTATGAATACCGTTATAATAAATTCTAGACCTACATAAGGGTTTCAAGTAATCTACCTTTTGTCCGAAAAAAGATGCATCAAATATGATGACATATAAAAATCTATCATTTTAAACTCTCAAACTTCAAGGCTTTTTCAACATGTTCCAAAACTCAATTCAGGATCCATGAACTGTTAATTAAAAGTTTTTCTCAATTCAATTCTGAATGGTGCACAACCCTGTTGGAAACATATGCAAAGAGTAACAAACAGATAATTTAAGACCATCATCATAGAGTCATAGATATGATTGATGTCAAGGCCTTCATCCTGCACTGCTCTTTCACTCTCGCCTGGACAAAATCTGGACCCGTCTGTGAGAATGTGGTTTGTTTGTGGACAACAGCTCAGGATTTAGCGGCCTGGTTTGACACATAACTCCAGGCTGTTGTCCTGAACTGCTCCCTGGATTCTGCGTCTGGATTATGGACATAATCAGGCAGATGTCAGGTGCTCAGACTGGGCCGTAAGACACAGTTCTCAGTCCATTCATATTCTTTATCCACCCTTTCCCTACTACACTTTGCACAAATTAAAGGTACAATATGCAGGATTTTTCACCACCAGGGGTCGCTAACCTCTTACAATAACAAAGGCGTATATTAATGACGTATATTACGCATTAAGCGGAATTATGGATCTTGTCGTCAAGCTGATGGATCTTTTATGGATGAGTGAATACAGTGATGTTTTTAACATGACTGTGGTGTGAAGCAGGGCGCGATTGCTAGACGTATAACGTTACCAGCGCCACACGCGAGTCCCGCGGATATAAAGGAATAAGGACATTTCATTCTACCGAACTACACGCAAGTGCTGAATTAATACTCACAGGTCAGTTTATCAGACGAATGAAACTTGAGGTAACGCAGCGCTGTTTCACTTGCTCTAACAGTTACACTATCACACTAAACGGCATTTGAGTGTGTTGAATGTTGTTAGTTAGGTTAGGTTGTTTGTTGGCTATATGAGACTAGCAGTGAGCTATCAACATTAGAATAACATACAGATCATATTCTAACTTTTCATCATGTTGAAATAACATTGATTAGTTTTATGTACATTTGCTCACCTGTCTAATAAAGTACATGCAGCACTCGTGTCTCTGTCAAGTCGAAGTTAGTCGCGGACGTGGAGCTCTCGGCATCTCGAAAGATGTTGATCTTCGTTTAGTCCTCTTTTTGTCTCAAAGTCTGCTTGCCATGGTCCATAATGTTTGAACAAAACAACAACAGCGTGAGCGTCCTTCTAGGCATAACGGGCATAACCCAGTTGTCAACGTATGTCGCCAGGGTTACTATTGCAAACCTGGCAGAAACCGGGGCTAACGCGGATATGACGCCATTGACTGGCGACTCCTCGCCCCTGCTCACACGTCCCGTTTCCTTGGTTAAAATCGCAATTTTCTCACGATTTACAAATAGTTGGAAACATTTTGGATATTGTAAGTAATCAACTAAACAAAATATATAAACATTGGCCTAGTGGTTTTTGGATATTTTACTGCAAAAATCCTGCATATTGTACCTTTAATGGAGTAACTTCCTTTAAACCGTAAACAATCAGCAAAGGTTTTCTCTATGAATGCTATAAGCATTTAGCCTGGCTAACGTCAGACCACGTCTCAATGTCAATGACCTGGGAACCACATGTTCATTTTCTCGTATTTGAGGCGTGGTTTACGAATGCCCAGAGCCGTTTATTGGGTGCTATGAATGTCTATCAAATGCACCTGTACGTAGCTCATAGCCAATCGTTTCAATTATACCAGATGACGTATGTAGAGCGAAAGAAATAAGATGAGGAAGAAGAAGATGGTCAGAGATTTATTTGCGTTACTTAGAACAATATCCAAGGCTGCATCGAAAGGTAACTTTGCGTCTGCTGCCATGTTGGATCCATAGGTATAAACAAACTGCTTCGGTGTGTCGCATAGACGTCATCATCGTCTTGCTGCGTCCTCCCCGTTCTGTGATTGGTCCCCTCGCTGAAGCGAAAATTTGGTCCATGGTATCCAGACTGCCTAGCAGTGTGAATAAAATCGCTCTGCGCAAAGACAGTATGGGGAAACCCAGGCTAATAAGCATTTACAAAAACTGGGTACAATGAGATGACAATCACCCTTCAACCATCGAACATTGAAAAATTACTACAACAGACCATGAATAACACTCCGACATTTTGACAGACAATACATAGCCTATTGTATTTACCTTGCTCAAGAGAACAAAATGGTCACTTCCTTTTAAACTGACAAAATATCTCTAATAAAAATGGATGTTGTTTCAATCAGGGAAGAAACTGTGGCTCTTTTCTCCTCCATCATGAATGAGTCTCAGAGCGACAGACGAAACCATAAACGCTGTCATGTTCTCTTGAGTTCGGATGCTGGTGTTTGGAAACTCAATCGTGTGAGACGCTTCTGGAGGGAATTAAACCAAATCATTCTGATGACAGACTTTGACTCAGGCGTTTCAGAAACACCAAACCAATATTTGAGATCCCGTGATGCGATTGGTCCGCTGGTTAGTCCAGTTATCCAATCACATCCTCTGTTGAGGCAATCATGAGTTTCTTGTTGCGCATTGATGGATTTATGCGGTAAACGTGTTTCCATAATTTCTTATCTGTCTTATCGAGTAAAATAATGTTCCACCTCAATTCAGTGAATACGTTTTTTATGTGCACTTTTCGAATTTATGCACATCTTGGCATTTCCATCCAGCGTTTTTTTTTTATGTGATAACCCAAAATACGTATACAAATATGTGGATGGAAACATAGATATTAATACATTATTTGTGTTCATGCATTACAATTGCAAAATTTTTGGGAGGACTATATTTGGTAGAATGTTCAATAATTGTGCAAAAATTAGATTACAATTATTATATATATATCTTTTATTTAACACTAAATCATTTTGGGATTTTTCACCTGATTAATAAAAATAAAAAAAATCTACAGATTAGTTGATTATCAAAATAATAGTTACACACAAGTACTACATATGTCATGTTGCACTACCAAACAAAAATGACTTAAAATGACTAAACTTGAAAACAAATTGGTGTACGATATACTTTGAAACAATTTTCACTCAGAAACTGCTAGCAAATTTCACAACTAATTACAAAAAAGCCAAGTAATGCATTTAATAAAAATAGAAAGACTGAACATGTATTTTCTTTTCTTGTACTCAACTAATCTTTGATTCATTTACAACTGGAAATCATTTAGCCGTATGGGGTGAAGCATTCATTGACCTGTGGGACATCTGAATATCCGGGAGAGATTCTCTTGCATGCAAATAGAAATAAATAAAAATAAATGTGCAAAGTACTCTGACCTTCCCCATCAGTGAAGCCTGTAATGCAGCTAACAGAGTTCCCTCTGGTAAAAGTCATAGCTCATCTAAATCATGGTTTTGGAGCTTGTCTAGCTAGCGGTTCTGGCCTTTAGGGTGTTGAAAGCGGATATACCATGTTTCAGGTGGTTTCACTAATGCATGCCTAACATCGAATATTAGCCAATATTTCCTCAATCTGCGATTCAAATCAATTTTCTCAGTGCCAGCTGTTGACGTCTGCTGAAAAGCTCTGAAACGTCAGGCGAATCCTACTGGAGAACACTGTATAATCTTCCTTCTGTGTTTCTTCTTTCAGTTTCAACAGTAGGGATTGAAGTGGCCCTTCTGCGAACAAAGCCACTGAAAAAGCTCCTGTTCGGCTCTATATGGTGCCATAATGGGGTGAGCGAGCAGGAAAATGTGTGCCGGAGCTGGCAGGACTCTGGCTGAGAGAGCAGGTGTGAGGATAGAGGATAAAACAAGCGCTACTGGTCTCTCGGGATTAATTAGACCTGGGCTGCTTTCAATACAGTGCAGTCAAACCTCATCCAGCTCATACCTGCAGACGGGCTATAAAGTGTGTTGGCGGCTAACCATGCAATACTTTCCTGTTTTCTCCAGTCATACTTGCCCAAAATTCACCATTGTGTATTGTTGAGGTATCATTCATGTAGCACAAATAATGTGTGACGAGTTACAAGCCAGTTTAATGTGTTTTGGTCTGTTCAAATCAATCAAAACCAGGCAAGAGATGAGCCAACTAGCAGGGCTGTCAATCAGGGTTATTATCGTTAACTAGAACTATATAAAAAAAAAAAACTGAAATAAAGCAGAAATAAAATGTAAATATTGGATGAAAACTTCATTGGAAATTAGAACTAAAAATCTAACTAAAACTGAAATAAAAATCTGTTAAATATTAATATTAAATAGTAATATTTAAAATAAATAAGAAAAAATACAAAAATAAAATGCACATGGAAAATATCAAATTGAAAGCAAATTCAAAAAATATTAATGAAACCTATAGCAGTATAAAAAAAAATACTAAAATAACACTGCTGTCAATCGATTCAAGTTTAATTGCTATGAATTGAACTTTATCGACTAAAATAGCTAGCTTCGACAGACGGCCGTACGCATCGATTTATGGTGAAAGAGTGACCCTTGACCCGACGCATGACGTATTGACAAAACAAAACACCATTCATGAATTAGAAGTCTAAAACAAGAATTTTTAAAGAAAAATGATGGAGGAGCTTGAGTTTGTTGCCCAACATTATTTGTTTATGGATGCACTTTTTGGGGCTTCAAAATGTTGTCCTCCATTCACTGCCATTATAAAGCTAGGAAGAGCTTTGATAGTATTCGTCTGAAAGAAGAAAGTCATACACATAGGTAGGCTTGAGGGTGAGTAAATCATGGGCTAATTTAAATTTTTGGGTGAACTATCCCTTTAAGTATGGATGGATTCATTGCTTGTCCTTGAAAACCTGTTGCCTCTTGCCTAGAGTAAGTATAAGCATCAGCAACAGTGACACTTGCCTTTCATAACATTGAGAATTTGCTGCAGGAAATCAATGGTCATAGACTTGAGCTTTTGAACAACAATCAATCATTATTCCAAATTTGTGTTGTTCCCCTGACATCATATTTTATGTGCTATCCCTTGCGTTTTGGAAATGAATCTGTGTTTCGCATTATATCAGATACGTTCCTAGTTCTTATGCTGTACATAAATGAATCTCTCATCCACGTCACCTTGACTAACGCCAAACCTCCGGCGCCACGGACACTCTCAGCGGCTGAGGAACGGTTTTTAAAGAGCAAAGTGTCCCTGGTGTTCCTCTGAGGGTGGATGGACAGAGCTATAAACATTCCCTGCAAAGTTGTTCTTGGCATCATCAATAGCCAATGCAGATGCAAGTATCACTGAACTAAAAATCATTAAAGGAACACGCCACCGTTTTTTGAAATAGGGGTTATTCAACGTCTCCCCTACGTTTGGATATTGAGGCTATTGTTATGCATGAAATGACACTTCGATGCGCTCAAAATATCAAACATGTTTTGATATCCTCCGACTTGAGTCTGTTCTCATCACATACAACTCGATTTTCTGTGAAATCTGTCAATTTCTGAATTTCCGACTGCCCAAAATCTGTAGATTGCCGCAGATTTTCAGCAATTACAGTATTGCCGACTGAACCAGACTGCAAATCGTGGTAAAAATCATGTTTTCCAGCCTTTAGAAGACAGCATGACAGAGAGGCCAATCAACAGGTTTTGAAAGCAGTGGCCAAAATCAAGTGGGAAATAAGTTTCTAGTACTTTGAAGGTCATACTGTTCATTGAAAGAAAGTACAGGAAATTATTCATCTATTTTAAATGATGAACACTTCCTAAGAGCACAATTTCTCTCCATATTTCAAACATCTGTTATTTTTTAGGGGAAGTGGTCATCTGGCCTCGGATGTGAGGAGTAAGAGGGTCCAACGGCGAGTGCCAAAAGACACGCACCCAGACATTCGGTTTTTAACCAGTAAAACTCTCTAAAGCTTCTGCATGTTGCCAGATTAAAACAAAAGCACTGGATACATTGAGCTGTGAAGTGAGTAATCTGGCTTTAAACATTCCCTGAAGCTGTTTCTTGTCTTCTACTACAAATAGTGGCAAAAATAAACTGGATTTAAAAAGCCCTGGACAATCAAGACCATACGAGAAGAAAATCAGTGTTTTATGCTAACAGTGAAAAGGTCAAGCGTGAAGCCCTGCTATCGTCACGATCATCTTGATCGATAGTGGCAGAAAGAACAGCATGATCAGACATCCACCAGTAAACTAGTCATCATGAAGCGGTCAAAGGTCAATAATTGAGTCTCGCCATTGCAAATGTGATTATAACCTGGTTTTGGCATGTAGATAACATGCATTACAGACCAAAAAGCATAACTTTTTAGGAATTACAACACAATGCATGATTTAATTTAATACTGAATAAGAACGACAGCCTGACCCTCCCTGTTAGGTTTTCATCTGATGCAAGCAATGTAGATGAATAAAATCCAAGAAACGGTCTGACAAAACAAAAACAGATTTAAGGAAATTATGCAAAAAAAATAGAGACTGGGCTGATAAAAATAATCCTGCTGGTAAATTGTCTCAACTCTACAGAAGCTTGTTTCCGCCACTGAATAAAAAATAAAAAAGGCAATTGCGAGTTTATCTTAAAATTCTGACTTTATAACAAGCAATTGCAAGTTTATATCTCACATTTCTGACTTTTTTTTCTCAAAATTGCAAGATATAAACTTGCAATAAGAGTTATAGATGTAAATTCACAATTGTGAGAAAAAAAAGTAGCTATTATTCCGTGGCGGAAACAAGCTTCCATACAATTCATGTTCCTTTAGTGTGGGAGAAGGTTTTTTTCAAGAAATTAATACTTTTATTCAGCAAGGATGCACTAAATGAATCAAAAGTGACATTTATATTGTAACAAAAGATTTATATTTCAAATAAATGCTGTTCTTTTGAACTTTGAGTAATGATGCTGAAAATTCAGCTTTGATCACAGGAATAAATTACATTTTATAACATATTCAAATCGAAAACAGTTATTTTGAATTGTAAAAATATTTAGCAATATTACAGTTTTTACTGAATTTTTGATCAAATAAATGCAGCCTCGGTGAGCAGAAGAGACTTCTTTCAAAAACATACTGACTGAGCTTTACTTTAAAACGAGCACTTTTTGCTTTCGTGTTTTCATCTCAGTTTGTTCAGAACTTCAGGTTTGGTTCCGGACAAACTTTTCATGTGGGTGCATCACTAGTTATGACTAATTTTTTCTGCAATCTACGCTTATTGAAAACCATACAGTATAGAATATGATGAGAGAAGTGTTATGTTTGGATTCCACGTCTCTTTCCACAAAGTTACAATTCTAGAGAATAATTTTCCATTTTAAATGACACGCTTGTTAAAAAGAATCAGTTTCAAAGTGAGCAGGGAAAAAATAATTACAGGACTAAGTGGGCAAAGTGCAGAGAACATACTTACCATGATATATGAGCAACACATTTTTATAATTCAGATATTATGATGAAGTAGCCAAAGGTTTGAGGTCTATGGCGAGTCTGGCTTTATTTAGCTATATCGTGGGGACAGAAACTATCCTCTGACTAAACCTCTCCTCGAGGACAGCCTCAGATTCATTCAATAAAGTAAATATTTAATAAGTGTCATTAAATAAGTTTGTCTTACCGCCCAGGTCTTGCTCAATCTAAAGATGGGAGCGCTTTGCAGTGCCGACACCACCGACACCATAGAATGAAGGTTATTCAGCTCTAGAAGTTTCTGCACACATAGAAAACAAGTGGTGAATTGCTATACAGCTCAGAAAACTCAATGCACAAACCACAATAAAGCTGTTTAAAGAGCGCGAGCGAGTCAAAGAGTATATTTATAGGCTATAGCAACCACTTCCGTTTTACTGGTTGCATTTATTTTATCATGTTTTGCTATTAAATGCATGTAATGAAAAGTTCTCACTTCATAAAAGACTAGGTTGCAATTTGTGAAAATAGAGAAAATCCAAATGCACTTCTAATAAAGCAGACATGTACTACTGTCTGTTTGATAGGTTAGATGATGTCACAGACACCGCCCACACTCCAAACTCCCTTTACTGCTCTCTGATTGGATGTGGTCCACTAAAAGACAGTGACCTTCAGATAGATACAGACCTGCTTTCATCATTACTCCCACAATGAAGCCCCAACAAATGATGGAAAACTGCTTCAGCAAATCTGGCACAGCCGAATCGACTCCATGACACATGATGACTACAATCTGAGTGTTTTTCTCAGCTTTTGTTCTGTCAGCAAGTGTTCCTCTGAGATTTAGTCATGAGATATCTGAAGGATGGCTCACGGGTCCTGATATTCGAGCCGCTTCATTGACGTGGCTTGTTTTGATGAGTTTACTTTCTTTTGAGAGCCAGATTATCCGAATGAAAAACCAAAGGGTTGGGCAAACATTTGTCAGAGTCATTGTTGTGTTATTGTGACTATTATATATTTTTTTTATTAAAAATTAAGTGTCTAATATATATAAAAATAGCTGCTGCTAAATCATTAGCCCTAATGTAGCATAGTGCGACTAAAGCTTTCCAAACCAAAGTAAATTTGAAAATATAATCAGTAATACTCAAATGGGGGGGAAGTGTGTGTGTTTATTATATAACATTCTATATATCGTAAATATCTGGACTTCATTAAGCTCTTCAAGTAATGGATATTTGAAGTAAATAAAGGAAAATGTATGCATAGTTATATAAAACTGAATAATAATGGTTAGTTGATCGCTTAGTAAGTGCCAACCGACTTTAATGGCACCTCATTTCAAAGTAGGAACATACTGTATAATAATCTGTAGTCCACACTAATGAGGTGAGCCGTCGAAGTTGGACAGACTCACAAACATCATCCCACAACATGCACAACTGCAGCACGACACAGCTGGAGCAATTCAACATCATTAGAGTGGCATTTCTCAGTATATCTAATCCAGACCTAATTGCTCTTTAGCTCTGTATGCTGCCTTCCACGGCCCCGTTTACTCCTGGTATTAAGATGCGTTTTAATCGATCGGATCACAAGTGGACGAGGGAGACACATTCCCGTTTACTCCTGGTGTTTTAATTCGTCTCTTTTGTCCACTTTCAACCACTTCTGTCCTGATTTCTTTGAGGGCAGGGTCTATAATAGGTAGGTAAATGTATGTTTTTTATTTTTTACTTTTGATCTAATGGACAAAATCAGCTTGTGCAATTTACATGTGAACGCCCGGAGACGACAGAAAAACATACGGAGAGCAGCAGCTTTAGTTTCTGCTCTGACCGCCACAAGACCAGCCGAACGCTGTGAGTCAAAGTCTTCAGCCGCCAAAGTTTAAATCCCGTCTGGCTAGCGCTCTTCCCATAATGTTACTCATTAGGTCAGTAGGTGTCTGTTTGAACACACTCGACCACATGAGTGTTTACACTATGAAAGCGATCCGGTCGAATGTGTTTTCGATGGTGGAAAGTGGAAAAGCTCAAAACTTTTTAGACCCCGCATGTATTTAGTGTCGTCCACTTGTGATCCGATTAACCAAAACGCTTCTTAATACCAGGTGTAAACAGGTCCTAAGATACCTAGTTGTGGCCAAATTTAAGGCAGCATTGCATGATGGGAAATGTAGTTGTTTAGAATAACACATACATGTACTCTTATCCTTGAATAAACTGATGAATTTGATAGTGGTGTTTATTGTGATACATAAAGAATGATGTATTGGCAATAGATTTTGGTGCTTTAGTGATCTTTTCTAGCCTAATAGTAATCCTTTTTTCTTATTAATACAATAAGAGTATTGAAAATAACTGTTCATGAACGTACCTTTGCGATCTTGACAAAGTGGCTCAGGATCTCAGCACGGATCTTCAGTGTTTGAGCGGTGAGGATTTCCCGTACCAACCAGAAACTCACCTGAAAAGATGGGAAAAACAGTGATGACAGGGAACATTGATTTGCTGCCTGTTACTGAGAAGTTGGGATGTCACGTTTTTTGTTCCCCTAATCCGATCAGAGTCATTGAATATTGACCATCTGCCGAGTCCCGATCTGACTTGTGTTGTCCTAGTGCTTGCTGCGCACTTCAAGTACATTAAAGTTATTTAAGTCCCCCTGTGGTGAAAATCAAGCTTTTAAATGTTGTTTATATGTCTATGTGGTGTTTTTAAAGTGCTTTAAGACAAACCATGTGTAAATTCATAAATCTCCTTAAAACTGCAGTGAACTAAAGACAGTCTCAAAAACAAGGTTTGAAATCGCTGGAGTTTCAACCAATCAGGTGAATGTGAGATCGTCAACGAGTGGATCTGAGCTCGTGCGAGTGAGTGGAGGCGGGGATCATTTGCATATTCATAATACCGTGTATACTAAATGAAGCAAGGGTGTAGAGTTACATTCAAGCTATTTTAAGGCATGAAGAAAATGCCTTCAAGAAAAATCATTTCATGCCCTGTAAAGGCAATAAAAAAAAAAAAATCGAAACCCATAAGAAATGTTAGAAATGTATTGCTAAAACATATTACAAAGACTGTGAACTGTGAATTACTGAATTGTGGAGTTTTTGGGCGGGGCTAAAACGGGGCTCGATGACGCACTGGAGCCCCTGAGTTCGTGGACACGCCCCTACTTGATGACGCACTGAGGCTGGCCCCTCCCCTAACAATAGAGCACATTCGCATCAGTTTGGTGCTTAATCGCGAGGTACTATTAGTTGCTACAGCCTACAGTTTGCTAGCTAGCTATGCCTTCGACACGGAAATGCGTAGGCTACCACCTGGATGCGATCATGTACAAAACAGATCGGTGTCTTTATTTAAATTTCCTAAAAACGATCACATCAAGAAGAGGTGGATTAATTTTGTGAAGAGCCAACCTTGATGGAGAGCTGAGGATCACCGCCAACAGTGTAGTGATCATTTTACACGGATAGTTTTATAAACTTTCGTCAGAGACAACTGGGATTCACTGATAATCCGCTGTTATTGGTGAATGGGGCCGAACCGACTCTCTCCCGCCTCGGCCTTCATCCTCCCGTCCCGAAAGCAGTATCAGCTAATATCACCCTCGGCAGCTTTCCTGCGAGTGGGCGTGGTTTCAGCGCAGCCAGCGGACACGCCCCCAGCATTTGAGAGCAGAGAATAATGCTCATTTTTTCAAGATTTTGATAGCTTATTTTATGTACTTGCCGGCTTTTTTTATCATTCAAATTTGGCTGGGTGGCTAACACATTTTTCTGTGGTGTGAAAAACTCAGAACACATACTTAATTTTGACTTTACAGGGACTTTAAATGTGTCATTTTGATGATCAAAGACGAGTTTTAAAGGGATACTCCAACCAAAAAGTTAAAATTCTGTCATCATTTACTCACCCTCAAGTTGTTGCAAACCTGTACGAGTTTCTTTCTTCTGCTAAACACAAAGGAAGATATTTTGAAGAACAATTGGAACTTTGGCACAATTGACTTCCATAGAATTTTTTTTCTACTATGGAAGTCAATGGGGCCAAACAACTGTTTGGTTCCAATCGTTCTTCAAAATATCTTCCTTTGTGTTCAGCAGAAGAAAGAAACTCGTACAGGTTTGGAACAACTTGAGGGTGAGAAAATGATGACAGAATTTTAACTTTTTGGGTGGAGTATCCCTTTAAGGGATAAAATTATTGACTACGGGAACTTTAAAATCAATCCAATGTATACATGTCTGTACAGAGAGTTTTTCAGGGGCTCACATGTAATAAAAGACATCTAGGGATATCTACCAGTAGGGCCACTGTCCTGCACAGTTTAGCAACACACCTGTCTGATGTTTCTAATATGCCTAGTTAGACCTTGATTAACTGGTTCAGGCGTGTTTAATTCGGGATTGGACACCCCTGGGATAGCCAATACTGATCAGTAAAAAAAAAGCCCAGATACGCTCCTTGAGATCAGCTCAGGACATCCTGACAGTCTGGTACATAAATGAACACCAGACTCAGAAAGAATGAGAAAATCAGAGGTCATCTGAGGTCACGGCATGTCAGGACAGCACTAGGTCAAGTTTCATCTGCGGTTTTTGAAACTCGATTTTTTTTTCTCTAAAAGGAAACAACTGGCGTCAAAGCATATTTCGTGGAAAACTCATTTCTGATAGACAAAAACAAAAGTGCTGGAAATAACTGAGATGAAGGAAAAGCTGTTGTTATGTAATGAAGAATGAGAGACTCCAGTCTGATTATAATTGTACGGCAAACACAGAACGCTGGACACACAGACACACACTTGGCAGAGACTCCAATGCAAGCAACAGAAAAAAAAAAAAAAAATTAGAAAGCAGATGTCGTCCGAGTGATTCTGAGTGTAGTGAAAAGTTTAAGATTTCAGCCTCAGGGAGTCGTTATAACATAACGAGAGTCGGGTAACAAACCTCAACAATTTCCTCAAAAGCAGCCTCCATTATATTTCATGCAGAGGCAATCAAACTCAAGAAACTATTTAATGTAGGACAATTTAGGAAAAGAAAGAACTACGCATGTTATAGCATATACTGATTGCAACAGAACTGGGATATCTTTAAACACACAAAAAAAACTACATTACAACTGCATACTAAGATCAAGTCTAAAAAGCCCACCGAAGTCCAAAGTCCTACAATTATAAATGTGGTTGAAAACAAATCTTTGTTTGGTGTTTTGCTGGTTTATCAGGGAAAAACGGCAGAATACAGTCAATTTGCTGGAATGGAAACAGTAAATATCTGTAAACTAAGAATATATGGACTGAACTGTCCAAGCAAATGATGTCTTTTCCATCCACCCTCAGGAAGTCATCTTGATAAAAGGGTACATAGTTTACCAGAAGTTCGCCCCCTGACTTTGAGCCTTTAAAAGGAGACATTAAATCGAGTGAGTATGCAATGATTTATAATTTTCAAGCTTGAATTGAATATTCGACTTCTGTGTTTAAAAAAACTCAGTGAGCTGCCTACATCGACTGCATGAGCATCCTATCTTCATACAGTACGTGAGTGATTTAAAGTGCTCTATATAGACAAGAAATGTAAAATATCCAGACTTCACTAGACATCTTTCCCAATGTGAATGTTGCTTGAAGCCAAAGCTAAGTGAAAATGGAAAGAAATTGATAAAACATGGGTGTAAATTACTTAAATATATGTAGTGAAACTGAGAGACTGTACAATTACCTAAAAACCCTAAAAAAAAAATAGCAAAGATTAATTGTATGAAACATTTTTAACAGTACACATTGATAAAGGGAAGGATAAGGATAGAATTGGCTCTAGTTTAAACTTTGTTAAACTTAAAATTTTACTGTAAAAATGAATAGAACATGAAGAAAAATTCTATATAATAGAAACAAAAAAGTTAATGCATTAACTAACCTAAACCAATCTATTTTACAGCATTTAATATTCATGTTAGCTCAGTCCATAAACAAATGTTAACAGATACAACTTTTGATCTTAAAAAAGTATTAGTAAATGCTGAGATTAACATTAATAAATGCTCACTGTTAGTTCATGTTAAATAATGTAGTTACAAAAAATCGAATATGACAACTACATTTCTGTAAAATAATAATAAAAAAAAAGATTTTAAAATAATCACTAAGTAGTGTGAGCCAGAAACAAGCATTTATTGGCTTATTCAAAAGTCATCGCCTCATTAATTAATCATGTAAATTCTGGTACAATTCCCAGACTACTCCTCCTTTGTTTCATAAATGTTAACCCTTCAGTGTGATGTTTATTAAGACAAATGTGCAATGCTCAAATCATAGTCATTGAGAGTTATTATCTAAATAAAATGAGCTTCAAAATGTTTGAGTCAAGTTTTCCAGCAATATTGTATGAAATAAGCATATCGCAGCTGTGTTAACTTAAAATGTAGGAACGCCGCTTTACTAGATAAGCCAACTGTGCAATGATGTCATAGCCTATAGCTCATTATCAAATCATGTACACATTATAAGAGCTCTGGTTGGTATAGAAACCCGTGGAGACACTGCATTTCTTGGCCTCGGAGATGACGGCTCTTTTTCCAAAGTGGCTGTAAAGTGGGTTTTACCCCCTTCATGAAACAGAGTGAGGTCATCTACTTCATTCTTACCCATAATCCCTTCAAAACAGCTCCGAAAGCTTCTGTTCCCGCTCCATATATAATGAACCGGCAAAGAGCGCTACGATACATTTGAGGGCCAGAGTTTCTGCTTAGTTGCCATGATGATGATGGACCACATGTACAGTTTCTGCTCACCGGATTTCACAAAAAAATACAGAGCTGATTTATTACATAGACAAGTTTGACTAGATATTTACATTGGGGAAAATGTGAGCATGCAAAACGTATAGGTGGTTGTTTATCAGCTCAAAAAAGCTCACCTTATGTTATCCAATAATATAGTCACCAAGGTTAAAATCTGATTACTTAGATGAGTAACTCTTAAGTTAGGGAGTTACAAAAGTTACAACCGAATGTTTAACATTTAGGGGTTTGTTCAAATCCCTACATAATATGAGCAATATTAATAATGATACTTGACTTATCACTACTACTGAATGTGGTTTGATGTAAAGTAAATTTAGCACCATAAGACTTGTAAAGATGTTCAGTTCAATATATACACGTACACACACATTTATAAATGCTGCCAATCGATTAAAAAAAACTTTTGCTGTAATCAATCGTGATTAATCGCACCTACCATTAAAACTTTTTATATTGTAAGAATTTCACATTTAACCTCCAAATTAAGTAGCCTTAATTTTTGTTAAATATTTGTTTAATGGCATCTTTTTTATGAAAGGCATCACAGATACCGATGTCTCTATGAAATAATTTTTTTCTCAATTTTAGCCATTAATTATAGGCATTCAGCATTACAGTATAGTTATCAATTTTAACATTTATTAGGCTTTAAAAAAATATTACTTTTAATTTAAGTGAACATAAAAGAATCTTCATATAAACCCATTATAATAAATGTCCTTCAATCCATCAGGGCTCAATTCTTTTCTATTGGCCGAGTCAGACCAGTTTAGATACTTGCCCTGTCAAATTGCACAAAAAATATTGTTTTTATTGCTTTACGTTCTTTTAAGACATTTAACTCCTTTACCTGTGCTTGCGAGGATACGCGACAAAACTGGCATTTTGGCATATTATAGTGATTTTGTCCGTTCAAGTGCTGTCTGAAGTGGCTTTCTGTGCGCATGAGTGTGAGATTCACAGATGCGCTCTTATCTTATCGCGAGAGAATGGATTAAAAGCATTTGCATGAATAAGAGGCGAGCGTGGTTATATAATGTAACGCTAGTCAAAGGTTGATGGGGACTTTTTTTTTTGCATGCATGCATGCATTAATACATACATTTTGACAGCCCTAATATACATTTACATACACTCACCTAAAGGATTATTAGGAACACCTGTTCAATTTCTCATTCATTATCTAATCAACCAATCACATGGCAGTTGCTTCAAAGCATTTAGGGGTGTGGTCCTGGTCAAGACAATCTCCTGAACTCCAAACTGAATGTCAGAATGGGAAAGAAAGGTGATTTAAGCAATTTTGAGCGTGGCATGGTTGTTGGTGCCAGACGGGCCGGTCTGAGTATTTCACAATCTGCTCAGTTACTGGGATTTTCACGCACAACTATTTCTAGGGTTTACAAAGAATGGTGTGAAAAGGGAAAAACATCCAGTATGCGGCAGTCCTGTGGGCGAAAATGCCTTGTTGATGCTAGAGGTCAGAGGAGAATGGGCCGACTGATTCAAGCTGATAGAAGAGCAACTTTGACTGAAATAACCACTCGTTACAACCGAGGTATGCAGCAAAGCATTTGTGAAGCCACAACATGCACAACCTTGAGGCGGATGGGCTACAACAGCAGAAGACCCCACCGGGTACCACTCATCTCCACTACAAATAGGAAAAAGAGGCTACAATTTGCAAGAGCTCACCAAAATTGGACAGTTGAAGACTGGAAAAATGTTGCCTGGTCTGATGAGTCTTGACTTCTGTTGAGACATTCAGATGGTAAGAGTCAGAATTTGGCGTAAACCGAATGAGAACATGGATCCATCATGCCTTGTTACCACTGTGCAGGCTGGTGGTGGTGGTGTAATGGTGTGGGGGATGTTTTCTTGGCACACTTTAGGCCCCTTAGTGCCAATTGGGCATCGTTTAAATGCCACGGCCTACCTGAGCATTGTTTCTGACCATGTCCATCCCTTTATGGCCACCATGTACCCATCCTCTGATGGCTACTTCCAGCAGGATAATGCACCATGTCACAAAGCTCGAATCATTTCAAATTGGTTTCTTGAACATGACAATGAGTTCACTGTACTAAAATGGCCCCCACAGTCACCAGATCTCAACCCAATAGAGCATCTTTGGGATGTGGTGGAACGGGAGCTTCGTGCCCTGGATGTGCATCCCACAAATCTCCATCAACTGCAAGATGCTATCCTATCAATATGGGCCAACATTTCTAAAGAATGCTTTCAGCACCTTGTTGAATCAATGCCATGTAGAATTAAGGCAGTTCTGAAGGCGAAAGGGGGTCAAACAGTATTAGTATGGTGTTCCTAATAATCCTTTAGGTGAGTGTATATACACACACACATATAGATACATATATACTTGTATTAATAGTCCTATATTTTATAGTCCTATATGTATATAAGTACTGGGCACAATTTACAGTACATCAAACGACAGGCATTGTTTAAAGCAGGACACAATCTTGGGTGGCCAAGAAAAGTGTCTCAAAGCCGGTCCATCTTTCCGAAGATCTGGAAGCCAGATCATCATGTTCGGCTTAATGTCGTCATAAAACCAAAGACGTCGGCAGCCAGGATAGAAGGAAATCTGTGAGATTGACTTTGAGGAGGATTGTGGAGGCTAAGACCATTTCAAAAGGGAAAATGTGCAGAGGGGAACTTGATGCTTTTATGTAATTTCCACACAATCCTGGCTAGAAAACTAGAACAAATCCTCTCATTAAACATATGCCATAAATGTAAAAAGTGGGTCATCAAATGTCTGCTTTGCACTTTTATAGCACTTTCACAAAATTCTGAATATGTAAAATTGGGACACACCAGTCAATCTATTTCTGTTTCAGATTTAACGAGAAAGATTTCAAATCAAATTCATTCCAGGCTGAAGCTTCATAAAGAAGCAGAACTGGAAGCGCTACAGTAAAACCACAAATTTAGTTCAGATTAATTTACAGCCAAAGACTTTTAAATTAGCTTGAAAACCAAACTTCCCTCTGGTTTTATAATTAATGGCTCCTTGAGCTTTTTTAATCCATTAGCATCACCAAGTTTGGATAACATTTTAATCATCAAAATTCATTCCCTGAACAAAATTGATTCACAAAAAATGTTCCTACGAGGTTTGCCAGGCGAGCTTTACTACTAAAGCTAAAGGATGGAGAACATAAATTGCACACAAACAAAAATGAGCCTATTGGCAAAAATAGTCAAGAAATGGGTGAAGACGACACATCAACTTGTATGAACTTGGTGTGGAAAAATTTAAATTATAGTGTATCCAAGTTACTTTAACATGACACAATTCAATACAATTAATAAAAAACGAATTATTACATGCAAAAATAACTGTTCTTTCTAACACGTGTCTTTGGAAGAAGGATGGTTTTCACTGTTGGTTGGATTTGGTGAAGTGATAATTTGTGGCGCTTGTGCCCCATGTCAACAACATGTGAGAAGACAAGATGAATGTTGTCTAATATAAGAGTTCACAAGCTAGCC